>OX375880.1:120410330-121019913 GCA_947359465.1 Metellina segmentata | reverse complement strand
GTTTGCACTTGTATAGCAAATAGGATAATTCTCAGATTGCTCAAAAATACGCTTGAAAGAGTATTCAGAATTGAAATTCGTGTAGCTATAACAACATTAATCTGGCTAATTTAGCCAATAAACATTTTATTGGCTAAATCGGCCCTCTCCTTGCCCCAACCTTCTCCACCTCTCCCTTTGCGGAACTGCAGGACTTACATAAATTCTCAGTTTAAGAAACAAAGAAAACTGCAGTATCAGAGGGATATACAGGGAAGGAGTTGGGATTGCCTATTGAGTAACAAGGGAAGAATCCCTACTGATCTACCAAGAGGAATTGGAGTGGCCTGTTTCCACTTATTAACCGGACATGAGTATCTCCAACAACACCTTCATAAGATTGGGGTGGCTACCTTCCTGATCTGTCCGCTTTGTAGCGATGGTTTTATGAACAGACAACACCTTGCGGAGTGCTCTAGTTTACAGGACATTGACACCAAGGATACTTCTCCCCAAGGACTTTATTCGCTATATTGGACAGCAAGACAGTGTATGGCCGAAAGGCCTTGAGCTGGACGTAGGATTAAAAAAAAAACATTAATCTCGATGTACAAATAGCGACTTTGTATGTTGAGATGATCCCTGAAATTGACACAAAATTTAGGATGGAATATCCCTGGATATAAAGGTAGTAAAGTCATGAAATTTCATATTTAGACTAATTTAATGATGCAAAATCTGATTATGGCATCAAAACATAGATTTTACATTAAAAATTTCTTTGTGCAACATTTGAGATGAAGACGTCCTCTTATGCAATTGTTTTGGATATGAATTTGTAGAGGATATTATTCTCTATTGAATGATACCTTTGAATTAGCTCTAGTATGAATAGTGCTCAAAATAAAAGAGGTGGTTCGGGTTTTATTTTTTATTTTTATGATTGTACATGGGTCATTCCACGTAAAATGAGCAAATCGCTGTGGCTGACACATCACCGATTTTAATGAAAATTATTTCTTAAATAGATCACATGTAGTGAGGAGGAACTTGCAAATATTAGATGTTCAAGATGTATATATTATTTTTTTATTGAATTTTAATGTTCAAGGTCACACAATGTAGATTTTTTTAGCACTAATTGTAGCCTGTTTGAGAGCCTATATTTCAATAAGTTATTGGCACAAAAAATCGCTGTGGCTGACACATCACCGATTTTAATGAAAATTATTTCTTAAATAGATCACATGTAGTAAGGAGGAACTGCCAAATATTAGATGTTCAAGATGTATATATTATTTTTTTATTGAATTTTAATGTTCAAGGTCACACAATGTAGATTTTTTTAGCACTAATTGTAGCCTGTTTGAGAGCCTATATTTCAATAAGTTATTGGCACAAATTAAAATTTTTTACATTGTTACATTTATCAGTAAAAAGTCTTTTAGGAAATGTTATAATATAGTTTAAATCTGTCACTTCTCATTCTCAGGGATCACCATAAATAGAGATTTTGCCTATTTGATACACATTTCAAATTGCACTAGCACCTCTAAAAATGGGGAAAGACAGTATAAAAAAATTATTCTTAACAAAGCACTTTTTCTATCTAAAAGTTTGTTTTAATTTAGAGATTGTGTTTATATTCCTTAGTTAAGAAAAAATAATAATAATAAAGTAAAATAATTGAAAACAGCGGTTTTTCTATTTTTTTAAATACAAATTTCATTGTGAAGGACAACTCCGAAAACCTCAAAAATTTTCAGGATTATGTGTCAAAATGTATATTATCTGTCCTGAAATTTCCCTCATTGTAATTTGTTTACTTTCATACTAGGAATATGGCAGGAACACGCCAGTGAGACATTCTTTTCTGCCTTCGAATACTATGACTTTTAACTAATTACCTTTTCAAGTTCACTATGTGGTAAACTCCCATGGTAAATTTTGCATCTTCTATAATGGAAATTTGATTTTATTGTACTGCCGAATTCTTTTTAAATTATTTGCTTCTTTTGCTGGTGATTGTGATAAATATGAAACACGAATTTGTGTCGTACAATTGGGAATATGAATGTAGCAATGATAGTTACGCGTTCATGTAATGGCTATGGTCACTGATGGAACCACTTCTGGATTGCCATCGAACATTCACCGTTGTTCAAAAGCTTTTGGTTTAGCAAATCAAGCACATTTATGACCATAATTCATTTAATAGTGTTTATTTATTCGGTTATCTGCCCTTGAATGTAATAGCATCTCTTTCAAAGGCAGAAATGGATGTCTCACTATCGTGTTCCCGTCATATTCCTGGGACAAAAGTTATCAAATTACAATGATGGAAATGTCGGGACAAATAATATACATTTTGACACAAAATAATGAAAATTTTTTAGGTTTTCGGAGTTGTCCTTCACAGTGAAATTTGTATTTAAAAAAATAGAAAAATCGCTGTTTCAATTATTTTTTTATATATTTTTTTCCTTAACTAAGAAATAGAAACACAATAACTTAATTATAACAAACTTTTAGATAGAAGAAGTGCTTTGCTAAGAATAATTTTTTATACTATCTTTCCCCATTTTTAGAGGTACAAGTGCAATTTGAAATGTGTATCAAATAGCCAAAATCTCTATTTTCGCTGACCCCTGAGAATTCGAAGTGATGGATACAAAACTGTATTCTGACATTTCCTAAAAGACTTTTTACTGAAGAATGTAACAATATAAAAAACTTTAATTTGTGCCAATAAGTTATTGAAATATAGGCTCTCAAACAGGCTACAATTAGTGCTAAAAAAACTACATTTGTGTGACCTTGAACATTAAAATTCAATAAAAAATAAAATATACATATTGTACATCTAATATTTGGCAGTTCCTCCTTACTACATGTGATCTATTTAAGAATTCATTTTCATTAAAATCAGTGATGTGTCAGCCACAGCGATTTGCTCATTTTGCATGGAATGACCCACGAGACTTTGCATACAAACGCTACCTTTTCTGTCAATAAATTTTCGAAATAGATCCACTATCCAACAACCTCTTTTTATCCTTAAAACCCCCTAGAGGAATAATGTTTTATTCCTTCACTAGCCAATGTGAATAAAGAGGTCAGAGCAATTCAACTTTCATTTCATAAAATTACCTTCTTACTGAAACCATAATTCTAAAATAAAGTTCAATCACAAATCAAGTTGATGTTATACGCACCCCATTTCTCAATAAATAATATTCTAGCGATCGACCAGGTTCCAACCAAACGCCTTTCTTGGGATCTTCATCTGCCAGAAAGAGGCCATAATTTTTTGCTGAAGAGAAAAACAGTTTTCTATTATCACTTATGATAGAATGTCATGTAGAATGTAATGATTCCTAAAAATAAAATAAACATTGAAGTGCCAAAGTCATGGCATACTTGCCAACTTGAAAACTGTGCATCAGTAAAACTTTTGCTCCGAATGCCCCTTGCCATAAAAACACAACTTAAATACATGAATTTACATGTATTAGAAATATCCATGTCACAATAACTAGTATTATTTGCATTTAAAAATGCATAAGTAGATGAAAGGGGAAAAAATCAATTTTTTATTTATAAAGTTGCTTTATTTAGTGTTTAATCCAGAAGAGGGGGTTTCAGAAAAATTCAATGAAGCTGTATATAGTACCTTTTAATTCTTCTTTAATAATTCTGTACTGAATTTCTGCTCAAAACAAGGTTTTTTTTTTTTTTTTGGGGGGGGGGTATGCACATTTAGTGGATGGTTGCAGAGAATAAAATATTTTGATTGCTTGATCGAAATATAAAAATCCATAAAAAAAAAAGGCAGATCCATTACGGATAATCTGTAGAAGTTGGCAAGTATGACACTGTTGAATTACAATGTTGCACATATGGAATCTACTACAGGTCAAGTTGCTGCACTTCGCTGGGCTGGAGCAGGTTCTACATGAAACAAAGTAGAAATCCCCATGACTTTAGGCATATCAGTGTATAGATGTATTACAATATTTTTATAACTTAAATCATAATCGTTTTTTAGGTAGCTTCCTAAAAATGCTCTCTTGAAAGGTAGTTAACGAAGTTCAAGAAATAAATTATAATATTTGAGTGGTACTGCGGCAACTCACAAATGAACAACCTTTAGACATAAAGCAAATATTTTAAAATCAGAACAGTTGAGAAATTATCTTTTTCAACTGTCGGTTTCAATTTCAAATATAAAAGTTATAAATGCGATGAATAAGTTATTTATATATTAAAAGCAACACAAAACATTTAAAATTGGTGTATTGACAAGTGTAATGAAATATAGTAACATCAAAATGCTTATTTGCTTAAAGGTGTAGGGAAATCTATTTTCCACAGTAATTTCATGTATCACGATAAAGGCATGATAACAGGTGAAGATCCAGAGTTGTTGGGATCTCTGTATAAAATAGCCTTTTAAATACTGTGGGTGCAATTGAAGCATTGACGTTGAAAAGGAGGTAAGCTCCTAAAACTAGATTTTACAGGACAAGCACGTTGGAGGTTTCACTTACATCCTTCTGAGGGTCAAGAGTAATCGAGTTTCTGTTAGTGACACCTAGTGGGTTTTTTTCGGAACTGAACTTAGTGAGTTACTAACTTAACTCCTTTTCAGGAACATAGAATCTATTCAATGAAATAATCAATTGGCGATTTCCTCTTTTCAGTGTATATCCTTCAATCTTTGTAAAATTTTGATGAGGTGTGGCCAGCTCTCTCAGATCTATACTCTTTGCTGAGTGAACAAAGAGTGTCTTGTCGGAGAGAGAAAGCAGGCCACACACATAAAAAAAATTATGACTAATTAGCACAGATTAGACACACAGAATTATTTTTCTTCACAAACTTCATGATTTCAAAATTTTTATCTGGCCATGGAAATTTTGCTAAATACCTATAGGTTTCATCTCTGGACTAATGAGTGTTCAAAAAGCAGTCACAAGATGTGGAACATTTACTTTTCAGTTGCCCTGTACTTGAAAATTCAAGAATGTGCCTTCAAAATGATTTGAGAATATTGTGTAAAACATGGTCAGTGAAACTTTTTTTTTATCTAATCTTTTCTTCTGATTTGTTAAGTTCAGCAAATCTTCTAATTTTAGTTAAAATGTAATTTCTACTGTTTATTTGATAAATCAACTTACTTCAGTAAGCCCCGTGTTGTACTTCTGTAAGCCCCTGTGTTGTACTTCTGTAAACCACGTGTTGTACTTCTGTAAGCCCTGTGTTGTACTTCTGTAAGCCCCGTGTTGTACTTCTGTAAGCCCCGTGTTGTACTTCTGTAAGTAAGCCCCGTGTTGTACTTCTGTAAGCCCCGTGTTGTACTTCTGTAAGCCCCGTGTTGTACTTCTGTAAGCCCCGTGTTGTACTTCTGTAAGCCCCGTGTTGTACTTCTGTAAGCCCCGTGTTGTACTTCTGTAAGCACCTTGTTGTACTTCTGTAAGCACCTTGTTGTACTTCTGTAAGCCCCGTGTTGTACTTCTGTAAGCCCCGTGTTGTACTTCTGTAAGCCCCGTGTTGTACTTCTGTAAGCCCCGTGTTGTACTTCTGTAAGCCCCATGTTGTACTTCTGTAAGCCCCATGTTGTACTTCTGTAAGCCCCATGTTGTACTTCTGTAAGCCCCATGTTGTACTTCTGTAAGCCTATTGTTGTACTACTGTAAGCCTACTGTTGTACTTCTGTAAGCCCTGTGTTGTACTTCTGTAAGCCCTGTGTTGTACTTCTGCAAGTCCTGTGTTGTACTGTAAGCCCAGCATTGTACTTCTTTTAAGCCCCGCATTGTACTTCTTTTAAGCCCTGTGTTGTACTTCCTTTAAGCCCTGTGTTGTAGTTCTGTGAGCCCCGTGTGTTGTACTTCTGCAAGCCCCGTGTTATACTTGTTTCAGACAATGCTAGACACAGGGTTCCCACTCTTTTTTTCTAACTAAAAATAAGGACTTTCTAAGCACTTTCTAAGACAAAATAAGGACTTTATAAGGACTTACATAAAACATTATAGAAGCCGTATTACACATTGTAATACCTAACTTTCGACCAAATGGGGATGCTCTTACAGATTAGATAATCTTATAAGAACAGTAGTATGTAAAAAATTTAATATTCAAGTCTATTTTCTAAAAATTATACACAAATACGGCCACACAAAAATGAGATTTTTCAAAAAAAGCAATCTGATTTTTACAAAATTCAGCAGTTAATATGTGGGCATTTACGTGTGCACGTATCTATACTACTATAAAAGGAAGTGTTTATCTGTCTGTTTCCTGCACGCGAAGTCCTGACGAATCTATGGCACTTACAGTAATGAAATTTGGCACACAGGTAGTCCGAATTTTTTCCAATTTAACGGTTGAGGCGAAATTTAAATTTCAATTTAGAACATTTTAAAATGAATTAAATAGTTTTTTTCACCATTCTTCATTCTACTGCGGTAAATCAGAGGAATAAAGAAACATCAAAATTTAGACTTCTTGCTCTCACGTGTCCGCTTGACATCAGCCTTCGGAACCATGGCAAGTTTTTTTCATCTCCAAGGAGAGAACACATTCGAATGACCTTCGTTTGTTTCGAGATTAATTCATAAATTATAATTAGTGGCTAACTATAAATTTACTAAAAGTATGTAAAAGGATTGCAAGTTGCATACGTCAGAGTCAAATTTGACTGGATAGATAACCGAACGAGTTTCTAAGAAAATATCAGCCACAACAGATCGTGAGGACAGAGTGATTGTCAAATCAGCTGTCACAGCTAATGATTCATCGCTATCCACCATCAGTCGTGCGACCCACACACGAGTGTCCACCATGACCATTCACAGACGGCTGAGAGAGCGAAATCTACGCTTGTACCGACCGTATCGCCACCTGCCACTCACGCCTGCACACTGTCGAGCCAGATTACAGTGGTGCTTGGCTCGATCAGGCTGGAATGATGCTGACTGGGGACGTATTGTCTTTAGCGACAAATCCCGCTTCCAACTGTGTCCTGACGATCATCGAAAATGTGTCTGGAGACGGCCAGGGCAGCGTGCCGATCCTGCTTTCACTATTGCACGCCACACGGGCCCTCAACAAGGAGTTATGGTCTGGGGTGCCATTTCCCTTGATAGCCGGACCCCTTTGGGCGTCATTAGAGGTACACTTACTGCACAGCGGCACGTTGACGACATTCTGAGACCTGTTTTGCTACCGTTCCTTTCGCAGTACCCTGGGCTTATTTTTCAGCAAGACAATGCCAGACCACATACGGCACGTGTTGCTATGAACTGTCTTCAAGTTTGTCAAACACTTCCTTGGCCAGCCAGATCACCAGATCTCTCTCCCATAGAGCATGTCTGGGATATGATGGGAAGGCGACTGCATCCGGTAGGTAATGTTGATGACGTAGTTGCCAATTGGAGCAAATTTGGCAAGAAATACAGCAGGAGACCATCCGTGAGATTTATCGGTCTGTGTCACGCCATGTGGCAGCTTGCATCCAGGTTAGAGGCGGGTCAACACCTTATTGAGCTCATTACTGTAACTCTGAAATAAATCATTCAATTGTTCTGAAATTTTAATCATTTTCGATTCTGTACATAATTTTCCTATCCACCAATTTTTGTCTCCATCGGACAACTCCTTCTTGGTGCGTTAATTTTTTGTTATAGAGTGTATATTTTGTGCATTGCGAAAGCCACTCATAAGTCGAAAACAGACCGATTTTCATGGGTTTTCAAGTTTTTAAAGTGTAATATGAGCTCATCAAGAGTCGGTCGGCGATTTGTATATCGCTTATCAAGGGTTGCCATTCTAGCAAGCCAGTTCCTGAATTATCATTAAAACCGTACTTGTTTGTAAGCAGTTTTATCGCCAATCAGCTGCTAAAAAGAGGTCGGAAATATTGTGAAAAAATATCGTCATTTGAAAACTGAATTTTGTTTTTAAAGGAAAATAAGCACTTTCTAAGGACTATTGATGCAAAATAAGCACTTCTAAGGGCCCTTAGAAATGCAAGGTCAAAATAAGCACTTAAAAGCACTTTGTAAGCACCCGTGGGAGCCCTGTAGACAATAAACTATTTGATAAAACTATTTTTAAATACATATTTTGAAATATGAAAGGCACTTTTCGCTTACTAGAAATTCAACATTTCAGACCCAAAATAAAAATTTAAATCTCTAAGACGTTTACAAGAAAGATTATGGAAATCAGACTTACACTCACTCAGACCTCCTTCGCCTCCTTCTGCGATTTTTTCTCGAATTATTCTACATGCATCGTACATAATTGTTGAGGGATCAAATTGCATCGTCTTGACGACATTTTTGTCGACAACGCTCACTTTCAACGAGAGCGACATTCTGAGTTAGGTAACGGCGCCTGCAAAAGAAAACAACCAATTTTCATTTCATTCTCTTCAAATGGGCACATGAAAAAATTTTCAATTTCACAAATGTCCTGATTACAAGACTTGTCTGATAATTACAGTACTAATTACTACAAGAAATCAATATTATGTGCAAATGTTTGAATTATCTTACATAAAAGCCCTATACTTTTATCAATTGAGAAATTTTAAGACTTTTTTCATCCACATTCCATAGGGGATATATATATTTAATAGAAATATATACATAACGGAAATAAAGGCAAAAAAAAACATTAAATGGAAGTCATAATAGAGTGCCTATATAATCAGAGTGGTGAAATACGGGAAACATTTTCTGATTGGCTTAAAAACCTTTTCTACCGCCCAAGGCGTTTTTTTTTTTCAAAGTTCCTTAAACATGGGAACTTTTTATGTGTACGAGAAAGACGAGTGTACATTAAATTTAGAAGAAAATATAGTTTTTTTCATGTTCCATTTCGTGTTCTAGAATGTTTATTTAGTATTATTTTAGTGTTATGTCAGTATAAATTTGAAGACGTTTTAAGTAAATCGCTTTTATTAACAACATGGTGTTTCCTGCAATCTAAGTTAGCACGTTGTGCAATCCATTTCATCAATTACGCAGGTAAGTGAGCTTTTATAAAATTCATTTATACCGAATGCATCCACATTATAACAATCCTATGATTTTTGTTTTCCCTAGAATAATATATTAATTGGTGCATGAGAGAGATATAACACATCAGATCCTATTTGATTTAACACTGAAGTTATATGCTTCACTTTTTCTTTTTCTTGTTAATATGCACGAAAACAATTTAAATAAGTCGTGAGCATTTAAATAACTTTTTTTATTTTTAACGCCATTCATTACGAATGTATAAAAATCAAAGCACTGTAGCGTCAATTGCAAAACTAAAAATTTAGGGACTTAAACACTATCGCCGAAAAAAAAAAAGCGAGGAGGAAATGTGGAAAACCAATGGAAGAAACATATTCGTCCAGAAACCTTCTTGGAGATGATTATGGTAGAAAAATGGCTGCCGCGCATGCGCATTGGGCCAAATTTGGTCCCTTGTCGCCACTCTGATTAGGGGCTTAAACACTATCGCCGAAAAAAAAAAGCGAGGAGGAAATGTGGAAAACCAATGGAAGAAACATATTCGTCCAGAAACCATCTTGGAGATGATTATGGTAGAAAAATGGCTGCCGCGCATGCGCATTGGGCCAAATTTGGTCCCTTGTCGCCACTCTGATTATATAGGCACTCTAAGTCATAATGGAGAGCAGTTTTGCAAATTAAATTATAAACCAGTTATGAATAGAGTTTGATCAACTTAACAGGCAGTTTCAAAAACGAGATCAAAATGTCGAATTGGGATCTAACAAAGTCAACAATGTCAATATCACTGGCCACTGATTGCCAATTTGGCGACCTTGTTGTCAAAAAAGAAGCCAACCATTTCGCGACAGCACCGTATTTCAAGTTAGCCGTGTAAATTTCATTATTTGCAGTAGTAAAAGGTGAAAATCCATAGTAGTGGCATCTCTGACCATATTCAGGGTTGCTGATTTTTCGTTTCTACAAAACATGTTTGTCGGACTGATGAGCGAAATATAATCCTTTCGACTGCGACCGGTACAGCATCTGTACCTTGATCGCGGTGAAAAGGAATATAGACTACGACCAGTACAGCATTTGTACCTTGAAAGTGATAAGAATCACGCCAAGAAAGAATTTAGCCTTTTGACTGTGGCTGTAGATATAACAATCGCGATTCTTATAACTTTCAAGATACAACTGCTGTAACGATCGTAGTCAGAATTCTTTCTTGGCGCGATAATTATGGCTTTCAAGATACAACTTATGTACCGGCCGTTGTCTAAATTCTTTCTTGGCGCGATCATGGCACAAATGCTGTACCCGCCGTAGTCGAAAGGTTAAGCGATGGGCAACAGCAGTTGTACCTTGAAAGTTATAAGTATCTCGCGCCAGTTATATCTATAGCCAAAAATCTGTTGTCATAAAGTTAATTTTTGACCCCCAAAAAATGGTACAAACGCGATGATCAAGTAGAATTTTAACATAAAAAGTTTAGAACACGATGAATTTTCAATATAAATATGTTTATACAACGAATGAACAACGAACGCTGTAAGTGTTTTTAAACTTCCATGAAAGTTCGGTACATATTTTTATTCTTTCAGATATCAAAAACAATCCGTAGAATTTACAAACTCATTCCAATCGCACCAAACCTAAAATTGAAATTATAAATTTATTCGAGCTCAAACTATTCGAAAAAGTAGGGTAACAAAAATACGGAACTTTTCCAAGAGTAGGATTTCCCTGCTGTTTTTACGATGCAGTTATGTTGCTATTTCTTTAATTGCACATTAATAACGTAACCATTCCAATTCTAGAAAGCCTGCTAACGATGTTAAATAAATATTTATGGTGAAAATAAATATTCCTTAGCAACCATAAAACAATTTAATTGGAGGACTCGTGTTGATTTTTCAAATAGATAAATTTTAATAACGTCATTCATGATGAACACTAAAACTTCTGTGTTCTTTTTGCACAGAGAAGACATATCATTTTTCTAACAAAACGGAATTATTCTAAATAAGGTTCACCATAAAAATTAAAACCAAGACTTTAATACCGCAGTGTAATCAATGGATTCTGGCTCCGAGTTCAATGGGCTTTGGGTTCGAATCCGGGTCTTAGCATAGATGTTAGTCGGTTGGATGGGTTTTATGGCGTGAAGACCATATTAGGACAAGTTGCTTCAAACAACGCCTAGTAAATGGGCAGGTGAAAACACAAGGAAAACTTTACTGATAGAAGAAATTCTCTCACCCAGGAAGGCACCGAATCTGCGCCACCTACAACTAGCAGGTTTCCTAGCGCTATGTCTAACGACTTGTTCAGTATTAGTAGAAAATGGCCGAGGTAGCCCAGTAAGCAGAATCGCGGATTAGTAACAGGAGGGTTGCGAGTTCGAAAAGCGATTCAACCAAAGACCGTTGCGTATGTAAACGGATTTTTGGAGGTGCATGTTAAATCTGTCGGGGGCTCTTAACCTTTTGTCTACGGTCATAGATATAACAAGCTCGATTCTTTCTTGATGGCGCGATCAAGATAACTTTTAAGGTACAAATGATGTAACGGCCGTAGTCTAAAGGTTAATGTACTCATGTTGACGAGGTGTGGAAGTTTGGAGAGTAGGGTGCCATCTCAAGTGTTGATCTCGTCACCTGACCGTGGTTCAATTACTAGATGTTTTCTTACTCGCCTGACATCGCGATTGATCACGGACAGTCATCAATAGCTCGTTGAGTTGCTACAATGCGACGAAAATTCAACTGCCTAGCGTCAAAATTTGTCGAATTTGATATCAATTAATATACTACTCTAAAAAATTTAAAAATCTATTTTCCTTAGATTTTGAAAGTCTAATGTCTACATTTAACCCTACTGGTGGTTGTCTCGAGGTGTCATTAGCAAAACTGACCAAATCTTCATGGACGAGATATCTCGTCAAAACCCTGTAGAGGATTAAACAGCGGACTCTCTAGCTAAACAACAGAAACATGGCATGCCACCAAATACCAAGAGCCCACTGCGCTGCCTCCAGTGCGACATAAATTCAACTACTAGCGACTAGCCAGTACTAGTAAAAACGAGTGAAAAGGCCACATGCGCGATATAAAGAATGGTTACTGAATCCAGAATTACATTCAACCGTTATAGTGGTCAAGGTGTTAGCCATTAGATCGGAAGGTTCATGGTTCGAATCCGAAAGCGGGCATGGATGTTTGTAAGCGTATGGTGTAGAGGCGGCTGGTGCACCTTAAATCTGTCGTGGCCGAAAGACCTCACGTTGGGTTGGTGTGGAAGTTTAGAGAGTGGGGTGCCAGCTCAGGTGTTGCTTCGTCATCCGACCGTGGTTCAAAATTACGAGGTGTTGTCCTCGGATCTCTCCCTTAAGGGATTGATCCCGGACCGTCGTTAATAGCCCGTTTTGTTGCTCTAGTACGACGTTAACTAATAATTAACAATTACCAGAATTACATTCATTCATTTTATAAAATGGTTTTAAGCCAGTGTAAAATGGCCAATCGTAGACTTAATGGGTAAGGTAAGTATTTAATTAACGTTGCACTGAAGAAAGACAACGGGCTATTGACGACCAGCAACAACCACCTAAGGGAAAGATCCGAGGACACCACCACGTCATTTTGAACCACGATCAGATAATGAGGCGACACCTAAGCTGGCAACCCCATTCTCCAAACTTTCACACCAACCAAACGTGAAGACTTTCGAACCAAGACTGATTTAAGGTGCATCAGCCGGTCTCTACACCATACGCTTACAAACATCCAAGCAATGACCTGGATTCGAACCATGAATCTTCCGATCTAGAGGGTTGTGAGTTCGAATTTAGTCATAGAATCTCGTGTATGCGGGGGCTGGTGCACGTTAAATTTGTCGTAGCCTCAAATGTCCTCCCGTTGGCGTGGTGTGAGTTTAGATAGTAGGGTGCCATCTCAGGTGATGCCTCCCCTGACAGTGGTTCAAAATTATGTGGCCTTTTCGAATTGATCCCGGACCGTCGCCGATAGCCCGTTCTGTTGTACTGGTGTGACGTTAATTAAAGCACCAACCTACATTCGGGTGAAACACGCTGTACCTTTAAGAGAGAGGAGTCGGTCTTTCCTTTCAATGAAATCAAGTAAAAGCGGGCACAAGTGCGCCAGGGTCGGGCTGCCAAGAAGCCTGGAAGAACGGAGCGAAGACTCGTGGTGAATTGAGTGATGGAGATGGATGCCACCGACTGCGTGGAGTCTGCGATAAGATAAGGAGGGAACTGTGGGTCCGTCGTCATCGCAACACCTGCAATCCCAATGCAGGCTTTCGGAATGGGAATCAAGACCCGGTAATGGATCGCGGGTATGTTACGCATCAGGTTTAAACGACGCAATTTTTGTATTCGTCTCAAGTAATGAGTTTTACCAGTATCTGCTTCAAATGTGCTCGGTAATGGTAATTTTTGTTAACGTCGTACTAGAGCAACACAACGGGCTATTGACGACGGTCCGGGATCAGTCCCTTAAGGGAAATAACCGAGGACAACCACTCATAATTTTGAACAACGGTCAGATGACGAAGCAACACCTGAGCTGGCACCCCACTCTCCAAACTTCCACACCAACCCAACGTGAGGACTTTCGGCCACGACAGATTTAAGGTGCACCAGCCGCCTCTACACCACACGCTTCAAACATCCATGCCCGGACCCGGATTCGAACAATGAACCTTCCGATCTAAAGGCTAACAACTTGACCACTATGCCGGTTGGTCGGCAAATGTGCTCGGATGAGTGCCATTAGTAGTGTTTTGAAGGAATAATTGAGGAAGAGGTCCATCAAACAGAAACAGATTAATTGGTAATTTCTTAAAATTAACATAGTACTATTGCGACACAACGGGCTATGAACAACGGTCTGGGATCAATCCGGGAAAGAAAGATCCGAGGACAACACCACGTCACTTTGAACCACGGTCAGATGACGAGGCGACACCCTGAGCTGGCACACCACTCTCCAAACTTCCACGCCAACCCAACGTGATGACTTTCGGTGCACCTTAAATCTGTAGTGGCCAGAAGTCTTTCACGTTGGGTTGGTGTGGGGGTTTGGAGAATGGGGTGCCAGCTCAGGTGTTGCCTCGTTATCTGACCGTGGTTCAAAATGACGTAGCGTTGTCCCCGAATCTTTTTTCCCTCAGGGGATTGATCCCGGACCACAGTCGTCAATAGGCATTTGTGTTTCTCTAGTACGACGTTAATTAAAATTACCTTACCTTACCCAGAGGAAAATGAATTTATGGAATGGAAGTCAAAGACCTCATAATGCAGCTTTTATTATCCGTTGTAAAAAAAAAATATTCGTGAAAGAAAAAGATTTTTGAAATAAATCTTTCCTTGACAAATTTAGAAGAGCGCAAATAAAAATTGCAGAGGCCGTTGCCACCGCTATAAACGTAGACTACAGCTGTAACGAAATTGGAAATTCCCGTTTAAACTGGATGACAATGGGACTAGTTACATCAATCTTCCGCAGGTCATGTGATTTGTTAGGCTCTTAAATGTAAGTTATCATACCCCAGAAGGTTTTCAATAATACATAACATCCAATTGCATTCGTCCATCTAAAATAGGTTAGTATAAGGTAAAACACAAGACTGGTAATAGCTAACTTGTTGAAACTAGAATACATATCTAGCTTTACGACTTCAATAAGTACTTTTTCAATCTATATCAACCAACTTTCCTCAAACATTCATAGATTATGATGGTTGCGAGTTAGAATCCAACCAAAGACTCTCGTGGACATGGGTAATGGTAATTTTAATTAACGTCGTACTAGAGCAACACAACGGGCTATTGACGACGATCCGGGATCAATCCCTTAAGGGAAAGATCCGAGGACAACACCTCGTAATTTTGAACCACCTCGTGGACATGGGAGGATGGTGCGTGTTAAATCTGTAGTTGCTTCAAATTTTATCTCATTGCTGTGATCTGAAACATCGGAGATAGGGGTGCCAGATCAGGTGTGACCTCGTTATCTGATTGTGGTTCAAAATTACGTGGTATTATCCTCGGGTATCTTTCCCTACGGGTTGTATACGGAACCGTCACCAATAGCCTGTTGTGTTACTCCAGTGCGACTTTAGTTTAATACCTATAAACCTAATAAATTTTTTTTTGTATATGTGGATGGCTCTAATGTTTGTTAGAGACCAGATCTCCTATACGCATTCCGGAAGTGACGTTTTTCGACAACATTTTATTGAAACTCCGTTGTTTAACGAGTGAGTTTTGTTGTTCCAGAAGTAACGGTAATTAAATGACTGCCAACCAACAAATAGCTTTCGATATACGAAAGGAAAATTGTTGTCTTCCGGTGATTTGTTTGTTCACACTAAAAATCTTTCTCGTGTTTAGTAGTTATGTATATGAGGAAATAAATAGCAAACTTTGTTTGATAGGTATTTAATTTTAACAACGCACTGAAGCAACACGACGGGTTATTGGTGACGGTCCGAGATCAAACCTGAAGAACACCGTGTTATTTTGAACTACGGTCAGATGTCGAGGTCACACAAGAGTTGATACCTCATACTACAAATTTCCACACCAAGTCAACGTGAGGACATTTAACGTGCACCAGTCTCTTTTGTATAAGACAGTCTTTGGTAGGATTAAAACGCCCAAACATCCCGTTACTAGTACGTTACTTTTCTAATCGGGCTACTGCGGCCCACTAGGACAGGTATAGCAAAGATGAAAATGGCAAATGCAAATCAATACAGTAGGAAAATTTGAAAATCGGCATCGCTACGAAGTATTTGTGATTCATCTCGAGGAAATGGAAAAAATTTACAAGCGATAATTGCCTTAAATATCTTTTCTCGAGTAAAATTTCCAAAAATGGCAACGCATGATGATCACGTGTTTCATTTAAATGTTTTCTTTTGCCCTCTCAAAATTTATAATTTCATCCAAATAATACAATTTACATACTAGAAAATCAATATCAATTTTCAATTAAAACTGAAGTAAATCTCCCTCCTTCGCGAATCATGTCTGTTCACGAACATGCAATTTCATCCGAAGACGAAGATTTGACCGATTCCGATGATGACAATGTTTCTGTCATAATTCTATCAAACAATGAGAGGACATCCAGTGCTAGCAGAACATGTTCAAGTTTTTCGGAGAACTGGACGGACGAAATGGATGTCGCTAGTGGTAATGGAGATGAGCCTGATACACAGGACAATCTGCGAAAAGGGGGCATCTGGTCAAAACTGCCGTCCTTGGCTGTAGAAAACATTTATTCCTTCCTCGGTCGCTCAGATCAATGCAGGATGTCACTTGTGTGCAAAAGGTGGTCGAAGGATTACAGTTCTCCAAGCCTTTGGAAGACAATTAAGTTCTACCTACCGGAATATGATTACTCCTCAGAAATCTACCCAGAAATAGGATTCGCCAGAAAGTACGGTTCAATGTTCAGACACGTTGAAATCATCTGCAAGCGAGTCAGGACTCAACTCCTAGGCGTAATATGGAAACAACTGACACTGTTTCTGAAGGCCCTAACCACCGAATCCCAGCTACAGTCCATCAAATTCATCAGTATGGGGAACTACTTCCGGCACTTGGACGACTTCATCCATCACGATATATTTCGAGTCATCGTAAATTTCTTCAGATCGCAGAGGAACCTCGGAACCATCGAATTCCTCGACAGTCGCTTCACCCGAGAGGAAGGCGTAGAGTTACTCAAAGCCCTCACTGAAGCAAGCGAAAACAGCTTTAGATCACTGTGCTTGAAAGGGTTTGTCGAGGATAGCGTAAATTTCGAAGAAAGCAGCGAATACACCGCTGACTTATCGAGAATATTCAGCAGGCTCTTGTGCATCCAAACTCTGGACATGGAGTACACGAAGGTTTTTGAAGACATACTGTGGACTTGCCAGGAGAATAATATGGATGAAGGCTCACCAAGTTCATCATCTGAGGGCAAAAGGGGGTCTCTGTCTTGTCTAAACTTATATTGCGAGGGCTCAAGGCAGGCTAACTATCGGGGAATCCCTCCTTCCAGTTGGAAATACATAAGCAAATCCTGCCCAGATCTAAAAGTTAACCTTGATTTGAATTTGACCCAACACGCTCGTAATGAGATCGAGCGTTTCATTGTGCGATTCATGCCACTTCAGACGCTGGAGTTGAGGTTGGACAAGCCATCCGTGTCGCCTAGAACTGACATAAGTTTTTTGTTCAACCGCCTCATAGATTGCAAGTGCAGCGATCACTTGGAAGTTGTGAATGTCATTTGGATTCCTCCTATTAATAATCTCGCAGAGACATTAATACCTTTTCTCCAAGCCTGTCAGAAACTTCGTACCATTCAAATTCATGCTCGATACTGTATTAGTGGTATTGAGGATGTATGCAAAGCTCTGTTGGACAACCGCCCTAGGTGCCTGAAGTCAATTACTCTGTGGTTTAATGATGTCCGAAACGAAGAAGACGAAGGTAATCTGTCAGCGCTTTCTGAAGAATATTACCCACTGCTTCAGGTTATAGGTATAGAAATGTTTTTGCTAGTGGATCCTGGTAGACGACTTAGACGACGCCACTCTTGAAAAACCTCGGTTTATCTAAATGATGATCACTATCACCCGGAACTATTTTGACAATAGTAAAATTAATTTACATTTTCAATTGACTTTGTAAAAAATCGTTGATTTGTTCTTCCTCCTAAATGAATTATGTGATAGGCTTTAAATGCTGTGTTCCTTTCAATTCTGTGAATCTATGAAGCTTTAAATGTAATATTAAACTATTTTTAATCACTGCCCTTTCACTTGTTTAAGTTAATAAAATCAAGTCCCACTGTTCTTCAAATAATTGCCGCTTAAAAACAGTGCTTGCAAACCAATAAGTAGAAATTTTGATTTTTATCCAATAACGCATGTGTATTTAGTACCAATATAGCTAGTAATACTTACAAAATATTTTACCAAAATTGATTATCAAGTAAAAACTGAAAACATAAGTACCCTTGCGCCATTACCACCCATCCAATATGGTGATCCATCTCAAACATTATTCGTTGAATCACGCTACAATATGCAGAGCTGCAACAGGCAACTTTTTTTTAAAACTTGGCGAGTAGAGACGTCTTTCCAAAGCACAATCATCTCAAAAGTTACTAATTTTAAAAAATTTGGAGCTTTTCTGAAAGTTAACTAAAGAACAACACATATTTGATCCCTTTTTCTTAGCTAATAGCGGAAGACAAATGGATTTTTCGGATATTTTTAGGAAGATAATTTCTCAAGGGCCGCCGATTTCAAAGGTCTGGCGCCAAGCCGTGACTGACATGAAATAAAAACATCGGAATCTGTAATTGCTAGACTGCCACATGAAATCCTTAATAAAATTATCTATAATTTTAAATTTACTGGCTAGAAAACGTTTGTGTAGGCCTCGGTAGCCCGGTTGGAAGAGTAACGGATTAGCAACTGGAATCTTGCGAGTTCAAATACAGCCAAAGACAGCAGTGTGCAAAGGGGGCCAGTGCACATTAAATCTGTCGTGGCCTTAAATGTCCTCACATTGGCGTGGTATGTGAAAGATTGAAGAGTTGGGTGCCAAATCAAATGTGACCTCGTCATCTGACCATGATTCAAAATTGCATGTTGTTCTCGGATTTTTCCCTTCCGGTTTTCATCCCATACCGTCGCCAATTGCTCGTTGTGTTGCTCCAGAAGAGAAGATAGTGTGAAGTTAATTAAAATACCTAACTTAAACGTTCATTCCATCTTAGTTACCTCATTTTGTGTTTTAGTTGAATCGTTTCGTACATGACACTTTCCCTGCCAATCTCACGCCAGCGCGTGATGAGGTGTCAACGCTAAAGAGTTCATCTCGCGCCAACGCGTGGTGGGATGTCTCAGTAGCGTCACGCGTGAAGAGCTGCGCCTCAAAGTTTCTGTGCTCAAATGGCAAAATTTTACTTTTTTTTTTTTTTAATTTTTTGTGACAGCAATTTTAAGATTCAAGATTTAACATGTTGTTCTGTTGTTTTTGATTTAATACAATTTTCCCACATTTTTTTGTCATTAACTGAAAGAAAAAGACTTACGACATTTTGCCACCTTCTAAACTTTAACAAACCAGACTCCAGGATGGGACTTACTCAATTTTTTGGGAAAAGTGACTTATAACATTTTGCCATCTGAGCACAGATTTATTATCCGCTTCAATTGGTGGAAGAAGGTTAGAAGCTAGTTGTAAATATATGTGGTTTATAGCCTTTATAAGTTATTAAAAAAAATCTTGCGAGTTGTAGACGAGGTACGAGGTCTCGCACAAGAGTACGAGGTCTCTTCTGCGAGGCACTTTGCTCATGCAGTCTACAACGTCGTTCAAGACAATGCGGCCCACCTTGCGAGAAGACTATTCCATATTAGTACCAAGTGCATTCTCCACGCGTCAACGGACAGGGAGGTTGGCACCCTTGACCGAGGAGAAAGCATCGCCCATACCGTCACTGGGTTTGGTGGTGACCCATTTGCTGACTCGCGCGATTCCTCCCACTTTCACTCTTGGTGACCCATTTTGTGCAAGGTTCGACGGGTGAGGACGAAATTGGACATCCACGTTCGTAAGGGAGTTTCGTCAAGCGCGTAGGCCACCGATTCTGAACCTTTGCACCGTCGAGGCAATTTAGTGAGCCCCATCATAGCATGAACAGTATTCTTGAAGGAATTAAGCCGACCAACCGCTATAGTGGTTAATGTGTTAGCCTCTAGATCGTTAGGTTCCTGGTTCGAGTCCGGACATGGATGTTTGTAAGCGTATGATGTAGAGGCGGTTGGTACACTTTAAATCTGTCGAGGCCCAAAGTCCTCACGTTGGATGGGTGTGGAAGTTTGTAGAGTGGGGTGCCAGCTCAGGTGTTGCTTCGTCATCTGACCATGGTTCAAAATTAAGAGGTGTTATCCTCGGATCTTTCCCTCAAGGGATTAATCCCGGACCGTTGTTAAAAGCCCGATGTGTTGCTCTAGTACGACGTTAATTGCAAATGATCAAATTGAAGGAATTAAATCGCATTAACGGAGGGATGGATGTCCGCAAACACCATCCGGATGCCTCAATGGATGAAAGACTGCAAGTAAGCGACATTATTACAAGCTCCAATGTCAGTTCGACAGAGGTCGTACACTGCATGGTCATAAATTGGAGCACCCTACTTCACCAGACTAAAACTTCATTGTGGAGTGTTTCCGCTTGGACCCTTAGTTTTATGACATCAGCAGCACATAGCTTGACCGCATTAAGGCCAATTGCGATTTAGTCGCGCGATTTTTCAGTCGCAAAAATAAAACGCATTGTTTCATATACAAGTGCACAACTTGCGACTCAACAATCGGAGCGATTAAAAAGTTGCAACCGGTCTTATTTTCGCTGCGACGCGACTGTCGCTCTACCCAATGAATGCACCCACTTGCGATAATTTAGTCGCGCGTTTTCCCAATATCAGCTTTTCTTATACATTAAATTATGTTTTTTGTTCCAATTCAATTAAAAATAGTTAGGTGAAGATAGCTAGAATGCAGACGGATGCCTTTGGCGCGGTAATTAATGGTAATTTTTAATTACGTCGTACTAGAGCAACACAACCGGCTATTGATGACGGTCCGGGATCAATCCCCTAAGGGAAAGATCAGAGGACAACACCACGTAGCCTTTGGCGTGGCGGTAACGATGCATATGTATTTACGTCCTATGTAAATTGTAGGAGTTTTGAAAAAGTTGAAACGGTGTAAAAATTACTTTCCGTACGCTTAAATGAAGCCTGCATTTTTCTACGAAAAATAAGTGATTTGTATGATCCCCTTTTCAATCAATCTTTAACCTATAATAAAACCCGAGCAGTGCCGGGTAACTCTGCTCGCGACTTTAAAAGCCACGGGAGTTCCTTTCGGAGTTGGAGGTTAGGACGAGATAAAGGTTGGCTCCATCTCCCAGACACTGTTTAGTGCACAGGTTAAAATTAGCCCTCCTCAACCCCACGCGTCACCCGCCGCAATATCCGTCTCCACTTCCAAACCAACGATATTCATTTTCACTCGACGGCAAGCTTTTCAGACTGCACCGCGGCTCTCGAGGGAGCAGTGGTCACCAGTCCGGGGAGTTCCGGATGTTTAAACTGCTCTCTGAGAACCAGATTTCCGCGAAATCATGTGTCTTGTGAAATAAAATCAAGAACAAATCCTTCCTGGTGAGAATGTCAGTTGACTCCCCATAGAGCGAACTTCTATTCGACGAATATTTTCCACCTTGCAGGGTTGCCAACCTTTTCTGAGCAGCTTCAGGAGCATTCTCATAAAATTTCAGGAGTTTTGAGGCTGCTTCAGGAGCAACGCGAAAGTAAGGACACAAATAAAAGATCTGCATATTTTTCTTTAAAAAGTCATAAAATTCCTTATTAGCATAAATATTTTCTTTTGTCCCAAATCCGGACGTTTTGATAACCAATTTTTTTATTTTTCTCACTTTTTTTCATCTTTCTGACAATTCGGAGAAACTCCGGAAGTTAAGGAGCACTTGGCAACACTGACCTTGAACTAATTCTAATTTTTTCGATATTAATCTTCTAAATATTATTAAAGGAAGTGTTTATCTGTCTGTTTTCTGCACGCAAAGGTCCTAACGAATCTATGGCACTTACAAGTAATGGGATTTGGCACACGAGTAGTCCAAATTTGTTGCAATTTATGGGTCGCGGCGAATTTTAAAATTCAATCTAGAACATTTTTAAATGAATTTAATGAAATTTAATTATTACAGAATGCAACAGCATAGAATATCATATTCTAAATTTATTTTCGTTTCAGTTTTCATTTTGCGCGGAGGAATGATTTTCCAGCAGACGATAAAAAACAAATAAATAAACTTTTAACTGGAATAATTAAGTTCCTTTTTATATCCAAGAACGTTAAAGACAGAGTAAAAATTTCAACGGATTTGAAATCTGCGGAAAATTTCACATTAGATCGATACCTGAAAATACGACTTTCTTTAAATAAATAAAAATTTTAAATTGAATATCTATGTATATAAAACACCTATGCGTGGCGAAAAAATGGTCTTTATTTCTTTCTCCTCGTTGGCAACGATCCGTTTGTTTACCAATCTGAACCTTGGCGTCGAGTATTTTCAATATGCTGTTGGGGGCGACAGCGAGCAGGTGGCGGTAGCCCCCTAGTCATTTATATTTTCGCAAGAGATTGTAACTTCACGTGAACCTTCGCGTTCAAAAAAATAAACAGATTACATTTCTAGCCCTCTTACAATTTCAGCGAAAGAAAAGCAAAAAAGAAAAAAGAAAGAAAGAAAGCAAAAATATAAAAATATATTTTGGCTGGTTTTTTTTGTGAAATTTGGAAATTTTCCCTGAGAATGAACGTTTAATAAAAATATGACTGTGCCGTAGTCTACCCTGACCTTTGCAGAATTAAAAAATTCCATGAGAATTCCCCGATTTCCCAGTTTTTCAGGTTCTGTTACCATCTTGCCCTTGTTTACGAAAGACAATAAATCCCATGGGAAAAGAGGCCACCAGAATATCTCGAGTCCGTGAAGTCTGAACATATCTAATGAAGATATACGCCCGAGGGCAATTTTCTTTGGGAGGGGTTACGGAAAAAGTCAAAACCATGCTATTGATGTTGTCATTATTTCCAATATGCTGATGCATCATTTGATAAATAGCCAACGGCCGGCCTTCGTAAAATGGGGAAATTCGGTTTATTCTGAATATCAAATCCTCCTGCGAATGGATCGTGTTAGCAAGCGGAATATGTATAGAAACAGCGAATTCCGATGGTTTCCCAAGGAATCCATGACGAATAAATCAAGTCTTGTGCAATCGTGAATAAATGCATCAAAAGAATGCACGCAGTCGCAGCTGGCACAACAGCGCTCAATGAAACTGCAGATGGGAAATCACTTCCGAATTAATTCTCAGTCAGCCTCAGTCCTAGTTGTTCCAATGCGCATTTCAGACATCGATCGAGGAATAATTTCAACAAAAACCGCGAAACGTGGTTATGGTAATAAATCACAAAATTCATGGCCAGTTACTCAATGTCGCGTACAAGTATTGGACTGCGCTTGAATCACATGGCACGGCTGGAGATGTTATGGTATGGTAGATACTTTAACGTCGCACCGGAATAACACAACAGGCTATTGGCGAAGGTCCCGAATCAATTCCGGAAGGAAATATCCGAGGACAACACCACGTCATTTTGAACCACGGTCGGATGACGAGAACATCACATGTGCTGGCACCCCACTCTCTAAACTTCCACATTACGCCAACGTGAGTACAATTAAAGGCCATGACAGATTTAACGTGTACCAGTCCGATTTGTACACGATTCTCTTTGGCTGGACCTAGTCTAATGAGATGCTCTTCAACTGGGCTACCTCGGCGCTACAAATGTTAGGAAATTAAAAAAGAATATTTTAGTCTTGTATTAACACTTAATCAAAAGCACAAAATTCACTTTTGTATAGTGGCGATAACAGTTCTGGCAACCTAGAACAAATTTAGCACAACTGGCCTTCTCGCGGTGGTTAGGTAGATCAAACCTGAAGAGAAAGATCCGAGGCCAACACCACGCAATTTTGAGCCACGGTCAGATGACGAGGTCAACACGTGAGCTTGTACCCAACTCTTAAAACTTGCACACCACGTAAACATGAAGATATTTGAGGCCACGACAGATTAAACGTACACGACGGTCTTCGGTTGGGTCGAGTTTCAAACTCTTAAAACCCTAGTTGTTACTAAGCTACTTTATGGGCTACCGCGGGCCTAATACGCATGGGTCCCATTAATGTGTTTGCCAATTTATATAAACATTCAACCACATTTTACGAAATACCTTTCGTACGAGAATCAATAATTGTGGATTCAACTTTAGTTCCTCAGCGAAAAACAGTATGCAAATTTTAGAATCCTATGATAACTGCAAAAATATGTCCATTGTATATTGGGCTCCCCTGTCCATACGTGATACTAGCAGGAAAACCTGTTTGACATGTTAAGGGGGGCCGGGACACAATTTTCTATTTTTTTTGCTAATATAGATATTGCTTTGGAATTTTTAATGAAGACATAGCACCTAATTTAGAAATAAAAAATTACAAAAAATTAACTTGATATCGGTTAAAAAAATTTTAAAATTTAAAAATTTCCAAAAAAGTAACTGTTTTTACTTTTGATATAACTTGAGAAATTAACTAGGAAAAGACACAATATTTACATTTTCTAGAAGCAGATATTATATTTAAAAATTTTTCTTCACAGTTTTTTAATACATGCATACAAAAAAATATTAAAAATTTTTAAAGTAAAAATGTGCATTTTTTTATTTCATAATTTATAAAAACACTTATATTTTATAACGTATGAATAACTTTTAAAATTGCTGAAGACAAATGACTTAAATATGTATGAAGAACATGCGTACTAAATTTCATGCAATTATCTTGAATAGATTTTGAGTTATATCATTTTAAAGTTGGGAATAGAGTGAAAAATCCATCATGTAGAACAATCACCTTAAAGTGTCATTAATGAAAATCAGTTACAAAAGGTGACATTTTAGTACCTGATGGATTTTTCACTCCGAGTACGTAAGTAAATCCGTTAATGTCTTCATACCTTTGATTAAGGTTTAGTTTGGCTAATAGTACCTTTCTACGGTACAATTGTACTTTTGTTATCAGTTTTTTGGATAAGTCGACATATTTTTCGTTTTAAAACTTTGACAGCTTTTAAAACGTTCTTTTGTTTATAACTTCGGATCTACTCAAGATATCATCATAAAATTCGTGTCAAACAAAAGGGAATTAAATTTCTAACTTTTTGAGAATATAAAACAAAAAAGAACTTTTTGAAGGTTTTTTGTGTCCCAGCCCCCCTTAAAGGAAGAGCAGGGGAAAAGGAAAACACCTACTGACCAGAAAAAGACAGAACACCAAAAGTATTGCGTATTCAGCTATATTGCAATATTTAACTTCTCTTCCCTTGAATTTTCAACTTTCACAAAAGAAATCTCAACCTATTTCTTCGGAATTGGGATTTCAGATCGGTTCAACCTTTTTCTCCATGGGCTCTTCACAACGTTGTACTCGTCATCAAGTTGGGGGATTGAGGATCTTATTGGCTAACAATAACACAATTTTTATTACCAAGTACTCGCTGAAACTCCTTTTAAACAGAAACTTTAACGAGTGAAGTAGATAACACTTCGGTTTTGCTATACAATGCCATCTAGCGCCAATGACGGGGCGAATATTTGTATTACCTAATAGTAATAGGTCGAACTACCGAAAGTTAAGGTAAAGTAATTTTAATAAACGTCATACTAGAGCAACACAACGGGCTATTGAGGACGGTCCGGGTAATGGTAATTTTAGTTAACGTCGTACTAGAGCAACACAACGGGCTACTGACGACGGTCCGGGATCAGTCCCTTAAGGGAAAGATCCGAGGACAACACCTCGTAATTTTGAACCACGGTCAGATGACGAAGCAACACCTGAGCTGGCACCCCACTCTCCAAACTTCCACGCCAACCCAACGTGAGGACTTTCGGCCACGACAGATTTAAGGTGCACCAGCCGCCTCTACACCATACGTTTACTAACACCCATGCCCGAACCCGGATTCGAACCAGGAACCTTCCGATCTAGAGGCTAACACCTTAACCACTATACCGGTTGGTCGGCGAGGACGGTCCGGGATCAATCCCATAAGGCAGGGATTCCCAACCGGTGGTACGCGGCAACGTTTCAGGTGGTACGCAAGGATGATACGAGCGACCCAAATATTCTACGAAGTTTGTTCGATTTTTTAGTATGTACAACCACGTTATAGAAAAAAATGGGACTATATGAAATCAATTTGGGATTAACGTTTTTATAACATTGTAATAAATAACGCTAACAGTAGCACATTATTTAAAGAGAAACTTTGTTGTTGATTATCTATTTCTAGATAAATGGCTATCTCGGCGAAATTAAGTTGATATCTCGCCATGTCTTCTGCCATTTGTTACTAGTTACTTGTGTAAAAGTGGTTTTTCTGAACTTTTGTATATAAAAAATAAATATAGAAACAGAAGAGGGGTTGAAGAGTGAAGTTAAGCTTATTGCTCCTCATATTGATATTTTAATAAAACACAAACAAGTTTCGCACTAAAAATTCATTTTTGAATTTGTTAATCTTTGTTTGCTTAGTTTGTACTAATTATTTAAAATTAGTTGTTTTTAGACCTGTGAGTAAAAATTTAAACTATAATTTTCAATATAGTTTTATTTTTTCCTTTATTAAAATATCATTAATACGAAATACAAGTACATTAATCATAAATATGAAGCTTTCTGAGAATTTTAATTAAAATAGAACAAGCCATTGGGCACTTTTCTGACATTAGTTATAATTTCCTAAAAATATATAGGACTGGTGGTATACGAAAAAATTTCTAAAAATTTCAAGTGGTACGCAGTTACTAAAAAGGTTGGGTAATGGTAATTTTAGTTAACGTCGTACTAGAACAACACAACGGGCTATTGACGACGGTCCGGGATCAGTCCCTTAAGGGAAAGATCCGAGGACATCACCTCGTCATTTTGAACCACGGTCAGAGGACGAAGCAACACCTGAGCTGGCACCCTACTCTCCAAACTTCCACACCAACCCAACGTGAGGACTTCCGGCCACGACATATTGAAGGGTCACCAGCCGCTTGTACACCATACGTTTACAAATATCCATGCACTGACTCGGATTCGAACCGGGATCCCTCCTATCTAGAGGCTAACACCTTAACCCCTTAACTTTTCATGTCCCCTCAAGAAATGCGAGAGGTTAATTGCATAAGTTAATGATCAATTAAATAAATAATTAAATCTGTTTCAGTGAAGTGTTTTCTTTTCATCTCTTATCTGAACGCATTTGTATGTCTTTTCTTGCTCCTCTTTTGGATACTATATTTCTCTCAGCGTAATTCGGAAATATTTCTGAAAGGAAACAAATATTTAAATCTTTGGAAAGTTTATTTTGCCCTGAAATTTGATAGTTCGTAATTGGGACATAAAACAAAGCGATTCAAAATATTGATGAACCCAAACCAGTGGACAACACCACGCTATTTATAACCACGATCAGTTGACGAAGTCGCAACTCCGCAGGTACCCAGCTCTCCAAGCTTACACACCACGTCAACGTGAGATTGATTTAATTTTTGTGGCACAAGGGTCAGGTTGGGTTGAGCCAAACAACAGGTAGCTTCAAATAAATTTTAATCACGTCAACATGAGGGTGGTTCATTTTTTTTTTCAATAAACATCGTACCAGAGCAACACAGCGGGCTATTCACGACATTTCGGGATCAATCCCCAGTACAGCTACAGTCTACGTTTATAGCGGTGGTAACGGCCTTAGCGATGATTTTTTTTTTTTTTTTTTTTGCTCACTTCTAGTAGCTAGTTAAGGCAACCCATCTGTATTTACGGTTATTGTGGTTTTCATGGCAAACGAAAACTTTAAATTGTAATTTTGATTATTCTAGAAAGTTTTTTCAAAATCCGTTAAAGTCGTTTGATTTCATTGGTTCGTTAGAAATTTTTTCTTTGTTTCCATTGGTTCTTTTAATTATTAAAGCATTAATTATTAATTATTGATTGAAAATATACTTTGATTGCATGGGTCCTTTAAAAAAATTTTTTCTTTGATTTCATTGTGTTTCATTTAATGGTTTTTCTCCAGTTGTGGAAATTTTTTTTAATACATTTTTTTTTCTTGGAACAGTTTTGACGTATCAGGTTGTGTAATTTCTTGCTTTGTTTTCTTTTAAAAATCTTTTTCTTTCTCGAATTGCGCTCTTTATTTAGTGTAATTGATAAGTTTCGGGGTATTCTTACCCAACATTCACAGCTTAGTTTTTCTGCTAGTTCACAAATGTGTTTAGAAATGCGTTCAAGCTTATTACTTTTTGTGAAAGTATTTTAAAAATATACTTTTAAAAACGTTCTCAGATGTGTTTTTAAGCTTTCTCTTTCCGTTGTAAAAAAAATATATATATATTTTTGAAATAAAAATATTTTTTAAATAATTCTTTCTTTGACGACTTTAGAAGTGCGCCAAAAAAAAAAAATCGCCAATGTCGTTGCAACGGCTATAAACGTAGACTATAGCTGTACTCAATCCACTAAAGGAAAGATTCGATAACGTGAAGGTGGGAAGAGCCTAGGAAAGTATTATTGGTTTCGGACGTTTCATGGCGCAAGGGCCGTATATTGGACCCTATGAGGTCACAACAGATTCAGCGTTAACTATCCACATTGTTAGACCGAAAATGACAACCCCAGGTACGCGCGAAATTCGTCAATCGACGCCATTGAATTCCGCTCCCGCACTGAAGAGAACGAGAAGGAACCATTGCCCAAAATATCAACAAGCGGCGAGGTGAAGTCAAACAAACAAACGAGAAAAAAAAAGGAAGATTTAAAATAACACTAAAAAGGAGGAAAAAGAAGATCGAGCAGATGCGGAAACGTCAGTCTCCTTTTCCGGAGTAAATAAAATAAGAGCGAGGTTGGTGGGCGTAACTGCAAACGACGGTGTTTAAAACGCGCTTGAGAAACAGCAGCCATTTAAAAAGACAGACAAGATTCAATGCCGTCCTGGCTTTAACATCAACGTTTATCATCAGGGATTGCGTTCACCCAGGAATTGCATCGAAAAATACAGGGCGTTTCCAAAGTAACTACTGTTTTTGGAGAACTATTTCATTGCTTCTTTTTGGTTTACAAATAAATATATGGTGTTTAATGGACCAACACAACGGGTTATTGGCGACGGCCCGGGATCAATTCAAAAGGGAAAGATCAGAGGATAGCACCACGTAATTTTGAACCACGGTCAGATGACGAGGTCAACACTAGACACCCCACTCTGCAAACATCCACGTCACGCCAACGTGAGGACATTGGAAGCCACGACAGATTTGATGTATACCAGCCCCTTTTGTACACGACGATTTTTGGTTGGATTCGAACTCGCAACCCTCCGGTTCCTAGTCCACTACTCTTTAAACAAGGTTACCGCGGCCCACTCACTTTCAAGGAAAAGAGAAAAATAGAATTTTATCAAGGGATTCTATTCTTTGGAAACGACTAATAGAATTCTACAAAACGTTGAAAGAATCGATGGGATTCTTCCATCCAATAATCATTCAGTAGTTCTAGTGCAACACTAGTTCACCCAATAGTTCTAGGGCGGAAAAAGCAATACCACGCTACTCAGACATATTCTCCTTAGACACAGATTGCATGGAAAACCTTTTCCAAGATATCAAGTATAATCTCAGCCACTGGAAGCTGCAATCGGTTCCGTATGTTTGTGCTGTTAATTTTTATTTTGTATTAACAAAATTAAACGACCTTACTCGATTTGAATTGGGTTTACTCTAGATAGAAGAAAGGATCCGAATATTATATAATCACTTTTGTCTTTCGTAGAATAAGATACTTTTTTTTTATAACCTTTTCGATACCTTTATCATTTGTACAACGTACTTTAGACACAAATCCTACATATGCATATAACACATGTAATACATCGCACCCTTGCTGTACTACAAAGCTAGAACATGACAAAAGATCACTACTACAAAAGACTATTTTGTGGGGAATTTGGAATTCCCTTCTTCTCATGATCAATTCAACTCATACAAATGACTCGAACTCATATTCAACAAAACAAAGTTTTTTTACTTGTGGCATTCTTGCATCAGGCATTGGGGAATTTTGCCATCTTCAAGGGAAAGATTACAAATTTATTTTATAAGATATTCGTCACCAAGTTTTTGACGTAGAATACGTCTTACCTTTCTAAACCAGGGTACCATGCTTAGTTTTTGAGTGAATTTCACCCGTTTCACACTTCTGCTCTAGAGAATTTATACATCGATTCAAAGTTCAAGTTAGGGAGGAATTTCTGGTCCCAAGAAGGGTAAACACAGGGGATGGCAAAAAAAATTAGGAGCCAGGACCCTATGAATACATATCATACTAATATATTTTCAAACGCTGAGTATATCACAGAACTCATTACACACACACGCACAGTAAATAATATGATATTTATAGTGTAACTGAGGCAACAAAAAATATCTTTTTTTTTTTTTTTTTTTTCCATCTACATGAGACATTTTGCTCCATTTTTGACATTTTATGGCCTAAAAATCAAATTTTTTTCATGAAATATTAACGTTTTTTTTACCGAAAATCAAGGCGTTCTGGCGCACGAGATTTGTCGTGCCCTGGGTAAACCATGACGCTACAACCACAGCTTTAACAAATCCCAAGAAATAACATCTAAAAGTGTAAGGTCAGGTTCCATCTTTCGGCCTATCAGAAATAGACAGCCATTTACGAAATCAGTAATTCCAAAAGACAAGATGTCAACAGGGAGTTTTTTGCTATCACAGACAAACTTTTATAAAAAAAAAAGAAAGGAAGGTAGGCTGAATTAGCATCACACTAAAATAACACAATGTGCTATCGATGACGGCTCGAGATCCATCTAGAAGGGAAAGTTTCGAGGACAACACTTCGTCATTTTTAATTACGGTCAGATGACGAGGTCAACACCTGAGACGGCACTCAACGCTATCAACTTCCATATCACGCCAACGTGAAGACATACGGGACCACGACAGATTTAACGCGCACCAGCCCCCTTTGTACACGACGGTCTTTGGTAGGTGACGAACTCGCAATATTTCGTTTGATGATCCACTACTCTTTAAACCGGGATGCAGCGGCTCTTTATAAAAAAGGAATAAAAAAAACTCGAAAAGGGCAATAGAAACCGAAGTTGACTACTTTTTTGAATAACGCATTGTTTGATCCACTTCTTGTATCATTTATCTCTTGGTTAAAACGGCACAGACTGTCTTGGCCACCCGATAAGTCCCGAAAAAACAGAAAAGTACTTGACCAATTTCATTTCAACACCGAAAAGGCAATCTGCTGTCAACCATTACTTAACTAAACTATGCGAGATGAGATTGGGGCAAGGTTGAAATGATTTGAAGAGCATTACCACACATCGCTCCATTTATTAACGCTTAGATTTTCGCCAGACATCATGTTTCCCTCTATATTTAAAAAAAAATTACCGCCGCAGGATTGAAACCTTGCTTTTTTCGCTCGATTCTTAAGACGGTTTCCGGAGAAAGAACGAATCGGAAAATTACGAAATTACATGGTTTGTTCAAAATTGTACAGGGAACAAAATGGAGAAGATTTTCTTTCCGATGCGGCTATTAGTTTAGGGTGCATTAAGTGTCAAAGTGAGCAAAACACATACAAATTTTCAGTCTTCAACCGCGAGTTTTTTATTTTAGAGTACTTTTAAACTTGTATTTTTCAGGGTCGCCGAGTTTTTTTAGAAATTTTAATTTGGTTCCTGGTAATATTTTTCTTTAATTCAGGAAAAATCGGGACATTTTCGTTGCTTTGTTCTTAAAGCTATCATATCTATAGCTTATTACTATAAGTATTTAAAATTGGAAACATCACGGGAAACCTTAGAGTGTACTCTTTCTTACGGTACCATTATTTTTGAAATTGGTTAATAAATAAATTCGATGCGATTAAAAGCTGGTCATACAAACTTCGGAACTTATAGATCGTAATTTCCGATAAAAAACTGTCATATCTATATCTGAATACTAATATTATTTTTATAATGCAAAAATATTACGTTAGAGCTTAGAAGGCACTCTTTCTTATGGTTACCAGGGGTTGGCGAGCGTAGGCGAGTAAACCCCCTAGTCACATTAAAAAAAGTACATTTACTGACAGATTGAAATGAGAACCAGGCAGTCAATGGCGCCTAAACATTTTTCTTCAATTGCTAAAATAGTCTACTTGGATACAATTTCAAGACATTTACTCCATTAGTTTTCATCGATGTGAACAAATACACAGTAATTAATGGCTATTGTCCAGTTCGTCTGGTTTTATAGCGCATTTGACCAAGCTGCGCCAAACAACGTCGAGCAAATGAACACGCACGCCAGGAGAGTTTTTTACAAACACAGAGGGGAAAAATACTTCCATAGAAGAATCGAACCTGCAACTCGCAAGTTGTAAGCGAAATGGGCAAACTCACTGTTGTTGAAACGGACCTTATTGCCTTTTCCACAGGGGATGCTTAACACGTTCGCTGCCAAAACTGATATGGAGCGTTAATAGTTATTGCCCCACCGTAGAAATGGGTTTTTCCCAGAAGCCAATACCAGAATAGATTGAAGAAAGCTCAGCCAACAAATTTGAAATTTCATCATCTGTTAGACGCTTATTTTATTGCATTTTTCTTTCTTCTGAAGGCTCTGCAGAACTATCGTCTCTACACACAACTCATATTACAAGATTTTTTTAAATAACTAATAAAGCTATACATTCGAAACCACATACCTTTCCAACTAGCTTCTAACCTTTACTCCACGCTAACATATAATACCAATTGAAGCGGAGAATTAATGTTGAGGCGCAGCTCTTCGCGCGCGAACGCGTGACTGGCTACTGAGACATCACTCCACACCACGCGCTGCCGCGTGATTGGCTCTTTTGCGTTGACGGCGCGTCACGGGCTGCCGCGAGATTGGCAGCGAACGTGTAAAAGAAATATTCGAGTTTATTACACTAGCACATTTAATGACGAATTAGAAACATGTTTGTAGCGATTGTTTATTCGATGTCGACAAGATAAAAGCTACATCTTTCTACCAACATTCAAGGTAAGGTAGTTTATTAACGTCACACTGGGGCAACACAATGGCTATTGACGACGGTACGGGATCATTACCATAGGGAAAGAACCGAGGATAACACCTCGTCATTTAAAATCACGGTCAGATGACGAAGTCACACCTGACCTGGTACCACACTCTTCAATCTTCCACACAACGCCAACGTGAGGACATTTGAGGCCACGAGATTTGACGTGCACCAGCCCCCGATACACAGGACGGTCTTTGCTTGGTGCCTAGTTTCGAACTCGCAGCCCCCGATCGCTTGTCCATTACTCTTCCAAATGGGCTACCACAAACCCGTCAACATGCACGAAAAACCAAATTAAAGTAGAAATTCACCAAAACTCACTCCCTATTCAAAATGAACGAGCTCTATTCCCTGAGGCCAAGACTTAGTGTATGGAGCAATTATCGTGGAAGACAGACACTAGAGCTACTGGGTCGCGGATGCTAGTTGAAAATGACTGAACAGAAAAATCGACTCAAGTTAACTAGTGGCGTGAGCGAGTCTTCCATTTCGCGAATTGTGCCACATTCAACCGAATATAGCTATGGAGAAAGCGAATTCTATTTCGGAGAAGTCTCAGTGACACAATTCCGGTGTTTTCATAAGTTGGTTAAGCCGCGGTATTGCGAAAGATGTTTTGAGTGGTTAGGACTCAAGTGACGTCACTTGGTCGCCCAGTGCTTACTTGGAGTCGTAACTGTCATTAGCCGGGCGCGTGTTTTCAGGCATTAATTAGTAGAGATGGACACAAGACTTTATTATTTTTGTCTTCACGACTATTACTCATTTGCTATAACAGTTGTTACTGCCGCTAATTTGAACCGCTTTGGTGTACAAACAGTTCACAAAGTTAGTATTAGCTGTTGGAAATCAATGTTCCCAATCGAATGCGCCAAAAGCAAGATAACATTCGACGCAGTATGTGAAATACTCAAATTAATAATCTATCCAGCAATAAAAATAGATTTAAAATAAGTACGTTTGTTAATTAAAATGTTTAGAACACAACACTTGAACACTGGAATCGCAAGAAAACTTAAGATTATCGTCGTCATAAACATAAAATAATGAGAGAAGGTTAAAAAGTTTTGAAGAAATTATGTATTTTTAACGATAAGATATTGGATGGAATTTAAAAATTTTATGATACATAAAATTAAAACAGCTTTGGATTTTTCTCTAATTAATCTTATAAGTTAAAAATTGTGTTATTAAAATTTGAAACTTGATTAAAATTAAAATTTTAAAAAACTACTGGCGGCGACTTTTAAATTAGGAAAACTTGTTAAAATGGCTAAAATTTTGTCTGAACTTTTCTGTTTTAATTTTTTTCCTTCTTAATTTTCAAAATGAATTGAGAGTTAATATGATTGGGGTTTTTGCTGCACAATATCCAAAAATGGAAAAACCTGCGCATAACGCAAGACAAACAGAATTAACATAGATATTTTATTAAATATCAAATTAACTACCAGGAAAACATTAAAAGCGTGATGAAACATCATAAGTGAAAACAGTATGAAACTTGAAACAAACTGACACTTCATAGTATGAAAAAATAAACACATTAAAAATATTAACGGTCCGAGATCAAATCTGAGGACAAGATCACGTTATTTTGAACCACGGTTACATGATGAGGTCAACACCTCAGCTGGCACCCCACTCCAAACTTCCGCACCACGCCAAAGTGAGGACATTTGGAGCCACGACGGATTTAACATTTACCAGTTCCCTTAAAACACGACGGTCTTTGGTTGGATTCAAACACTCAACCGGTTGCTAATCCGTTACTCATCCAACTGGGCTACCGCGTCTCATCCTCTCTCCCAAAGTAGTCATCAAATCTTAAGGGTGCAGTCCTATCTCCGTAACGTTAAAATGGTAAAGTTTTAAGGAGCATTTTCTCAGAATCTTTTATGCGTATTGATTTGAATTTTTTTATACTTGTTATGAAGACACTTTTAAACACTTCAACACAAGGATTTTTAAAAAACTAAAATTTGATTTTTTGAGATTTTTTTCCTTTAAATCATTTTTTTTAAATGTCCGAAAACCAATTTTCATCTTTTTTAACAATCAAAATGAAATTTTCTGAGCAGATGGGAAAAAATGCCTGTGTTAAAATATGTTATACGGTATGTTACACTTGTAAACCATTTTTTTTATATATATATTGGCTAAAATAGACATTGAAAAAAAAATGTTCCCTTTTATGGAAAAAGTACACATTTTGAGATATTAAGTCTCAAGCATAAAATTGACTTTACTTCAGATACGTACAGGTATTTTTCAAAAAATTATTTAAAATTCTTCCAATTAATGTGTAAATCTATAAATAATACATCATTTTAAACAGAATTGTATAAACATTTATTTAAATTTATAAAAAGAATAATCGAAATTTTGAAAGATTTTTTGTGCATCTTAACACACCGTGATCACTACAATCGCAAGAGCGCCACGATGAATGCCCCCTTTCGAGTAAATCATGAACATATGAGCATGTTCACTTGTCAAAAGAGTTATTTCCAATGGCTGATTCGTATCAAACTCTCCCATCGTCCCACTTCATATCTATTCAACTATGAGGAGAGTGTCTGAGTGCTCGCCAGGAAGCTGGCTTTGGCAGATGAGGACAGGAGTCGCTCTTATTTGTGAATGGACGGCCAAAAGAGATAACAACGATCGGTTCTAAGATTGGAGTAGAGTGAGATTTTGACATGAACAACGTCTGTGTTCCACTGAAATCGGAGGATTACGTAAAATGTCAACACTTTAGACTAATGGTTCTTAGGACCCGTTCACATTATGCGCATAAAACGCGCGTTTGGCGAGGCTATCATGGTCCCCGCTCTAAAGATCGCAAAGACAGATACTTGAATTAGAGGAATAAATATAATTTAATGGCGGGGACCTCGGTAGCCTCGCCATAAGCGCGTTGGAACGCCTCATGTGAACGTGGCCTTAACCTTTTTTCATAACCTTAAAGTTAGCGGGCAAACCCACTGTGACGTCTGGAAAAAGAGAAGTTTTCGACAACCGACAACCATATCATCGAGGGCCTGCCTCGAGAGGAGAGCACACGACCCCTCCACCCAATCAAAAAAAGACCACGTGCGTTACTGTTCTGAAATAACTCAGGCGAGAAAGGCATTAAATCTGTCGAAGAGTCGGCTTGTTAATCCTACTTCTAGCACCTGGCATCTGGTGGTCTCACACATGATTTTTTTAATGGTTCCAAGATCCAAAGAGGGAACTCACATGTGTGGAATTGACTTCATTGTTCTAAGTGTCATTGGAAAACACCCGATCGTCATTCCAAGAGGGGGACGGACTCCCGCGAAAATGGAAAGAGAGACGAGAGTGAGAAGGCACTGGAGCAAATGGTGGACGATGGAACTCTCGAGACAGCTATACGGTGATGTTAAACACCTGTGAAAAACTGACCGTGAACAGAGACGTTTTTTCTTCATGAACAGTCATTCAGTGATCGTTCATTTGGACATAATTTTGTAGATATTTTCCAATTGTCATTGAAGCCTTTTAATTAAAATAAATAGCTTGAAAAAGTAATCAGCTTAGTCCAACTCCATTGCATTGCTGTGGTGCACAAAACGCCATCCACCCACTATGGAAGGGGAGAGGCGTCCTCAGAACATGAAGTACTGATCCCTCATGTTTAGGGGCCTGATGGGAAGATCAAAGGACTAGCAACTGGAGGGTTGCGAGTTCGAATCCAACCAAACACAGTCGTGAACAAAAAGGGATGGTTCACGTTAAATCCGTCGTGGCCTCAAATGTCCTCACATTGGCGTGGTGGAAGTTTAGAGAGTGGTGTTCCAGCTCAGGTGTGACATCGTCATCTGACCGTGGTTTAAAATGACGTGGTTGTCATCGCATCTTTCCCTTCGGGGGTTGATCCCGGACCTTCAACAATAGCCCGGTGTGTTGTTCCAGTGTGACGTTAATTAAAAATAGCAAATACCCTCGTGATTGGAGGTGGATGGATTAGTTGAATTTACTTCTCACTGGAGCAACACACCGGGTTATTGGCGACAGGCCGGAATCAATCCTGAAGGTAAAGGTTGGTAGATAATAAACAACGGGCCATTGGCGATTTGGACGAGGGAAGCGTTTGCAACTCTGGTGTAAACGCGGCTTAATACTGCTATATGAATAAATTCCCAGAGACCAAGACAGGGGTGTCTTTTCGAACTTCATAATGGAGAACAAATTAACAGGGGCCAGTAACAAAGACCAGTACCGTTAATTTTTAAGCATAATCAATAAATTACTGCAATCAAAACTAAATGTTTTTAGCATGAGTTCGAAAACTCAAAGCTGATAATATTCATTAGAATATTTTACTCCTCCCCTTTTTCTAAAAACAAGAAAGCTCCATCCTCGTTTTTAATACTTAAATTTTGTTTTCGACACATCAAAATTATTCGCCCCCGAATTCTCTTGCATCGCCTCTCTCTGTGGCGGTCATCAGATTTTATTTTTCCCACGCCAAACTACAGAACTTGATTCTCGCCATCGCTTCCGGCATCGAACCATCAACTCAACCCCGGAATCCGGGCTAAAGATGTCGAGGTTTACATTTCAGCCGGCCACTTATTATTATAATACTCGTTTGAAACCACGTCACTCAAGCCGAAACGCCTTAACATCTGATCTCAAGTGCAGAAATTCAACAGAGAACACTTACTGGAAACAAATTTAGAAAGGGAACACGGGTATCAAAAGCGGAAATACGAAGTGTTGGAAATACACGACCACTGAATAAGGTTGGCTGAATTAACGTCGCACAGGAGCAGCACAATGAGTTTTGGCGATGGTCCGGGATCAATTCATCGACCAACTTGGTCTGGTGGTTAAGGTGTTAGTCTCTAGATCATAAGGTTCCTGGTTCGAACCCGTGTCAGTACATGGATGTTTGTAAGCGTATGGTGTAGAAGCGGCTGGTGTTTCTTAAATCTGTCGTTGCCGAAAGTCCTCACGTTGGGTTGGTGTGGAAGAGAGTTGGTGAGCACGACAGATTTAACGTGCACCAGCACACTTTCTACACGACGGTCTTTCGTTGAATTCGAACTCGCAATCTTCCGGTTCCCAATCCGTTACTCTACCAACAGGGATACCGCGGCACCATTGAATGGGAAGAAGTTGGACAAGATAAGAAAATACACAGGTGTGTTAAAGGACGTATTAAGATGAACAACCTGCTACAATCAAAAATGCAAACTGAAGCCAATTCAGCCGTCAGAAAAGAATCTAAATTTTGTTTATCACAGATAGAGCAGCCGTTGATATGTCTGAACACAGTAATAAACGCATTGTTCATTTTGTATCAGAACCTTCAGATTGGAATAAAAAACCGAAAAGATTGGGCTCACTTAAGATTATTTTCTGAACTAGTCGGCTCCGCCCCCTGCTCACTTACTAGCGCCAACCCCCATTGATTGCTACACGCAATCCCATTTGGTTCGATTCGCCAACCAAGACTCCTTTCGCAAGTGATTTCCCTTCTACAGGACTTTAACGCTTAATGCACCCTAAAATAATAGCCGCATCAGTAAAAAACCTTCTCTATCGTGTTCAACTCCATTGTTTCGAATTTTGTTTTGTATGGATATAAAATAAAGTGAAATGTATTTTCCATACTTCTTATCTGTACTTTCTCGGGAAACCGTCTAAGAATCGAGCAAAAAAAACGAGTTTTCAATCCTGCGGCGGTAACTTTTTTTAATATAGAGATACGTGCCAGGAACGAAGATGAACGTCCCAACATCTGATATGCAAGTGTGGAAATTCAACTCCAAGTAAATTTCGAAAGAGAAAACTGCATCATAATGTCCAGAGCGAAAACATTCCACAGAACGTACGATCAATCATCGCCGAACAGACTTGGAATATCCGGCAAACGCATCCCATAAGAATGCCTTTTCGGATATGAGCTCACACGGATTGACGTCACATCCGGCGAACGGAAGGACATTCTCGACTGCTGACGAATTCTGAAGGGTCGTTACCTTTTTCTTCACACGAAAGTAATTACACAAAAGCAGAAATGTAACAGTAATGTGTTTCATAATCGCTGTCTCGGAGGACGAAGCGAACTAAAGCGCTTCCTCATCTGAAAGTTGTCAATACTTCCCAGTCATTAGGGTTGAACCAACAGCTTTTGATTGAATGCCGCAAAAATAACACATACGATCGTAAAAAAATAAAAAAAATCTTCAAATCGACTAAAAGATTTTAAAATGTAAAAGATCGTCAATGGTCATTTCTATGGAGCAAGACGTCCACCACTATCAGGACACGGTTGTTTGGTGTTTTATGGCTTAAGGTCCAGAAGCGGACAAGCTGAGTCAACCGCAAGATTAAGTGCTACCCAATAAACAACAGACAAAACCCAAGAAACAGTCCCCCCCCCTATGAGGTAATAAACAGTGTTCCAAAATTCATTAAAGTTAACGATGAAAACTAAATACAAGAGATCTTTTCAACATAAAAAATGACATTTTGTTGTTAAAAATTGTTTTTGGAGAAACTATGAAGTTTTAAAAGGTCACTCAATGAAGTCTCTACTATTAGAAAAGGAAGTGTTTGTCTGCCTGTAGGCAGTATCCTGACGAATCTATGGCACTTACAATAATGAAATTTGTCACACAGGTAGTTCCAAATTTTTTGCGATTTTTGGATCGCGCCTAATTTTAAAATTTAATCTAGAACATTTTAAAATTAGTTTATTGGCATTTAATTGTTATTATTTTTCCTTATAATGTCAACAGTATAAAGGGATCACAGATTCTAAATTTATTTCATCCCTTTCATTTTCTGAGCAACGATTTCAGCGGACGAACAAAACACATAAACAGTTTTAATTGGAGTTCTGTAGTTCTTTTTTTTATCTCCTAGATCGTTATAGAGTAATGAAAGATAAAATATCTCTCCTAAAAGCGACAAAAAGGAGTTATCAGGACAAAATATCAATTCTAAATATGTTGTTCTAGAATAGAGGCTGCCACAGCTCACCCCTAAAGCTGAATTGAAATAGGAAGCGCAAGGCAATACCTGAGCACGCACCCCACTCTCCAAACTTCCACACCATGCCAACGTGAGGATATTTGAGGCCACGACTTATTAAACGCGCGATAGTCCCTTTGTACACGAAGGTATCTGGTTGGATTCGAATTCGCAACACTCCGGTTGCTAATATGTTACTCTTCCAACCGGGCTACCGAGACTCAAAAAGAGGGATTGGGCAATAAAAGAACGGGATGAAAGGATTGCTTGGGAGCTCGACACTCGTATTTAATAAAATAAAAGTAAGCACCATGGGGAAAAGAAAAGGTCACTCGAGTACCTCCGCTTCGTGAAGCCCGTACACATCTATAAGAGATGTGATCCTGAAGGCGTGCTCAGTGTTGAACTTACACAAATGTAGTGTACATGTTTTCTTCTTTTCGTTGCTTTCGTCACCTTCATGTCACAAAAACAGTGGAAATATTTGAAACGGGAGAACCCGAATCTCGGTGTCAGAGATGTAACATGGGATGGGCGGCAGTGTACAGAGGGGCCGTCCATAAAGAAGAAAAAAAAGACGTGAGGGATGTTAACCTGTTGATGTGCCCAGGATCACGTGACCAAAACTAGTAGTCACGTGACCCTTAGACTGCTATCGTTCCTGTTGGATGGAAATTAACATTCATCATCTGATTGGTGCACGGGATGGGAGAAGACGCTCAAGAGTTGACTCACCTGATTGGTACATTAATCATATGATACAAGCAGATTGGCGATGCCACCACTCTAGAAATACGGATTCACACACCTACCCTGTCGATGTTATAACGACAAAAGAGGCGATAAGATGCCAACTAGGCCCACAAAGTCAATTTTTCAGAGCAGTCGCATGGCAAATAGTCAACATGTTTGTCCCTTTTTGAAGTGCCTTGCCAAAGCCAAGCAAGCAAAACCTCGGTTTTCCGTCTGTTTCGTTTTGCATTGAACATCCTATTCATACAAACGAAGCAACTGGGATCTTGGAAGCCGCCAGTGGTAGAGCGACAAACCAACCCAATCACAAAAACCATTCGATCGCGGACCTTTCACCAACACATAGTGCTCCAACGACAGCTGCATCACAATGATGACGACACAGATTTCCCTCCCCTTATCAATGAACAAGAGGAGCACCGCTCTTCCCCCATCTGATGTCACCGTTTTCCTCAATTCAAACGAATTTCGTCGATTCTCTTCTATTCCACTTCCGAGTCGTGAGGTCACAGAACAAAGTGGGCGAGGCCCGTGTAGTAGTGGATCGCCATCTAGGGGATGAGGCAACAAACTGTGCGTGGTAGTCAAGTTCACGACTGAAATTGAAAGAAGGGAGTTCGGCATTCTTTCGCCACGGGGTATGAACGGGTTTAAAGCGATTTTTTTCACTTCTTAACTTCCGATCTACCAGAGCCCCGGAGATGGCTAAGAATGACAGTGGTTTTACCGTCTTACGGCGGGTGAAGCGGTTTGAATTGTGCACTTTAATCCATTTCAAAGGTTTATTTGCAACTTTCGACAAGGGTGTACCAAAATAATGTCAACTGTTTACCACACCAAAGAAATAGTTTCGAAGAGATTCTTTAAGCCATTTTGGAGCCAAAAAAGGAATAGGCCTTTTTCTAATTCTATCAAAATTATGTCTTTTCGTCAGATCGGCAAAATAAAATACTGCGGAGCGGAATTTTATCAATTAGTTGATGTTTGTCGTGGTTGGTAGGATTTTTATGAGAAAAGGGCCGTTTTTGCCAAACAACGTAAAGCAAACGTTTGGTTTGAAGTTTTATGGCGCAAAGGCCATAGTTGGCCAAGCTGTCTCAAACACAAGAGGATTTAAGTATTAGGACAAGGACATTTAGGATTTTAGGTCCTCCTAAGAATTTTAGATCTTTTTAGGATTTTAGATGTTAATTTATCATTTCTGTAATTTATCTGTATCAATTCATCTGTAAATTTCCATGTTCACTTTCATAATCTATTAATTTATTTGCTTTCGATGATGCCTTTTATAAAAACTCTTATTTTGGGAAGTTTTACTTTTTATTGAAACTTGGTTTTGCTTTTTATTGGAACTTAGTTTTGCTTTTTATTGGAATATCGACGCCTTTGTGATTGAGCACTGGCCTCCTATTTTTGTTCATTGTCTTTCTGTGTGTTATTCCTGTTAACATTGTAAGAACACTGACCTCCTGTTTTACACAGCTCTCCAGTGTCATTCGCAGGCTTCTTCATGCAATCTTGTGTCAAACAAATGTTAACCACATCAACGGGCTATGTCTTCAACTGTTTTTGGTAAGGTCCTTTTGACACATGTAAAATATTTCTCTATGACAATAATAAATGATCGCTGGTTGGTGTGGGGACTACGATGGGCCTACCTCGTACTGAGTAGGAGTCAACCCCCATCCCCCGGACCATACAAAACACTCTAACCTCAGGATGAGAGGGTCCTGGGAGGGTCTTAAAAAAACACACACACACGAAACAACTCAATGCAAAAAAATCGTGAAAGGGGGAAAAGAAGAATTGAGGAACAGTGGGATGAAATAAGTAAAAGATCGCTTGGGCACCCCGGGATCTCGAGGATGTTTAAGACTAAAGACAGTAAACCCCAGGGTAAAAGAAAAACCACTACAGTACCTAGTGAACATGAAGCGGGTACATATTCAAGAGGAAAGATGTGCTCCTGACAGCGTCAAGCAAAACGACATACACACAAGGGAAGCTTTACTGACGCAGATGAAGGAAATACACCCAGGGAGGAATCGATCCTGCGCCGCCTACAATTAACAGGTGGTATGTGTGTCGTGGATGTAGAGGTTGGAAAACGGTAGCCTACTCAAAGCGGGTACCGAGGACCCAAAGCTCAACCCCGAAAACGTTTTGGTTCTTACTTTTGAAATATTTTAACAAATAAAATATTAAAATCAACAGTGGTAGTTAGTAAGCAGATGAATTTACGTCCCACTGGAGCGACAAAACGGGCTATTTAAAATCCTTAGATTGATTTTGGGTTTGTTTGTCACCTTGTAAGGTCATTTTTGGCAACATAAAAACCTCCAGCTCAAAACATAACTAAATTTTAACTATATTATTTTATTTTGAAGAAATTAGTTAGCACTTGTGAGTCTCCAAGTTTCCCACCAAGTCTCGCAAGTTTAAAATTGGATAGTTAAATAAATTTCGACGATGATGATTAAAAAATGGACAATTAATTAAAATAGGATGAACAATAAAAACGACCACACGCGCCTTACACACAGGGGCACTCTCATGTGCATGTGAGTAAAACGAGTGTACCCGATACGAAGGCACGGTGAAGGAATGTCATAGAGCTTATTGGTAGTTTTGCAAACTCCAACCATTATCATTCGTTCCATACAATGTCTTGGACAGCGTGTCGGATGTCATATGAAACGGGGAGACTCAAAAGGGTCACTGCATTTTTCACCGCGGCATCAGCTTTCACATTGCCTGCTATCCCGACGAGCGATGGTCGTCATGATAAGATAATATTTCATACGATGTATCTATGGGGCTGAGTGTAATCGAAGGGATAATTAACGCCGAGACGGCAATATTGAGAGTGAGGAAATGGAAGGTCAAACCAATGTAATCCTAAATTATTTAAGCTGAGTAAAAAGGAAAGATCTTGGGCTTGACGAATATTTTTTCGATTTTTAAATAATATAACAGTAGTTAGAATAAGTAGTTTATTAAATCGAACACATTTACTAAAAATATAAAAGCATCATTATTAATTTGTCAACTGACAACCGTATCCATGTTCGCATATCTACATATCGTATCAATTCATAAGTGTGAAATGAGGGGGAAAAAGAAATATTTCGAGAACATGATTCGAATTTAGCATTTTGATGACAGAGTTTCCGGATCCAACAGTCATTCCTAACGTCTGGGCTTGTTGAATACTTTCCCTTTTATGACGCAAATTCCAATCCATTAACCGTTTATTTCTCACTAGCTGAATAATCAGGCGTTGCTCAGGTTTCAAATAGGACCGCGACATTTCCCTGTGCTATCTCAAATACACAAATCCTGTAAAACATGTTTCCTTGTCTATGTCCATTTATTACAAGAAAACAAACTTTAAATTTTAAAATTGGGGCTTCGAGGGGCACTTTTAGGACTACCTGCGTGCCAATTGTCATGGTTAGATTGGTCTGAAAAGGAAAGAAAGAGACTATGTTTTCCCAGTATTCTAAAGTTAAGTGTGGAGAACTACCTGTGTGCCAATTGTCATGGCTAGATTGGTCTGAAAAGGAAAGAAAGAGCCTATGTTTTCCGCAGTGTTCTAAAGTTAAGTGTGGAGAATTTGGATGATTGGTCAAACGGTGTAGATATGTAGAGAATATATACACACCCTTTTATTAAATATATAGATTTTAACAATCTGAATTCTGATAGGAACTGAAGGACAACAGAAAAATCAGTGCACAAGAAAGGAAAAACCCTCCTACACCGTGTCACCGGTGAGCTGGCAGATGACCTTCGAAAAATCTATTTATACAAAGGTGAGCACGCGCGCGAGGGATAAGGACTGCCGTACACACAATAATGCATGCCGATCACCATCGGTGGTATTTAGTTTCGAAATCACCGCAGTCGCCTGCAGCACCGAATGATAAACTCGGAGCCAAAACCAACGGAAAATGACAATTGTGGGTAGGTAGGTATTTTAATCAACGTAACACAGGGGCTACACAACGGGCTACTGGCGACGGTTCGGAATCAAACCAGAAGGGAAAGATCCGAGGACAACACTACGTAATTTTAAACCACATGACGATTGCGGGAACGCATTGTTTACGTTCAATCTGTCTCCGAAACAATCACACAACGTAGAAAATCACCTCAAAAGTCAACTTTATGTTGTCTAAATGTAACCAGACAATGAGCCGGGCCATATGATCGGGATCTTAAACTGTCATTGTGTTAGAATAAGAAAGGGTGTCCATTCGACTAGAAGAGGTTGAGCGTCATCTTGTGTAGGTATTTTTTTTTTGGTAATTCTTTTAGAAAACTTCGTACTAGAGCAACACAATGGGCTATTGACGACGGTCCGGTATCAGTCCCTTAAGGGAAAGATCCGAGGACAACACCTCGTAATTTTGAACGACTGTCAGATGACGAAGTAACACCTGAGCTGGCACCCCACTCTCCAAACTTCCACGCCAACCCAACGTAAGGACCTTCGGCCACGACAGATTTAAGGTGCAACAGCCGCCTCTACACCATACGCTTACAAACATCTATGCCCGGACCCGGACCAGGAACCTTCCTATCTAGATGCTAACACCTTAACCACTATACCGCATCTTGTGTACGATACGGACATGTAATCTGATTTTGTCATGTAATTTGTGATTGCTGAAAAGTAGACCTTTCAAAGTATACAAAAACATAGCATTAGCATTTCAAAATGACAAGTTATTTCTTGCACTCTTAAGAGGCAATCTCCACTCAGAACAAATAAAAAAATCGACTTTTCGGAAATAAAGTATCACTAACGAGGATGCGAGTCGCGACGAAAATGTTGATGCTCAAGGTAGGTAGTAGAATTAACGTCGCACTGGAGCAATACAACGGGCTATTTACGACGATCCGGGATCCATCTGGGAGGCAAAGATTCAAAGACAACCATTTTGAAACGGTCAGATGACGACGCAACACCTCAGCTCAGCTAGCACCCCACTCCCCAAACCACTACATCAACGTTCGCAACTATTAACGGAAAATTCTCATTAACTATACTTGGGGTTTCGTTCTAGATCTTGTACTGTTCTCTTCACACACATACTGAAATAAAAGTCCTTGAGTAGTGAAGCAAAAAGACCAGAAGATATGAAACAGATAAAAAAATCTCCAAGTGATAATGCCCGTTTTCAAGTATTGACGACGAGATAAAAAAAACCGTAAAACTTTCCAAGATTCTTTGTTTCCTCCGCGTGTATATGTTTCAGAATGAATCTTTGGCTGGAGAAAGGTGGCATTGTACTCAAAATTAAATACTCTGCAGCACTGCGTTTTATGACGATCCATAAAGTAATTATCAAAAAATTTCATTCTTCACTCTCTTAATAGTTTTGACCAATTTCAACCAGACATTACCGGGAATTTTCACATAATTACTAGGAGACAAAGTCAAGTAGGTATCGGTATTTTCAATTAACGTCGCACTGGAGCAACACAACGAGCTATTGGCGACGGTCCGGGATCAAAACCTGGAGGGAAAGTTTTGAGGACAACCCCACGTCATTTAGAACTACGGTCAAACGACGAGGCCATACCTCAGCTGTCCCCACTCCACCACACATAACCCAAAGTGAGGACATTGGAGGTCACGACAGATTTAACACGCCCAGGCCCCTTTTGTACACGACAGTTTTTGGATTCGAACTCGCAACCCTGCGGTTTCTGATCTGATGCTCTTCCAATTGGGCAACCGCGGACTTGAAATATATGGCAGAAATACAGAGTAAGGGGTGCAGGTATCGAAGCTGCACCGCCTAGAACTAGAAGATTACTAGTGCAGTGGGTAGACACACTCAGCCACAACAGCACTGTGATGTAAGGTGACTTTATTACTGCCTAATGTATGCAAACATGGGACGCCGGCTCAGATGTTGCCTCGCTATCTGACCGTGGTTCAATATTATGTGGCGATACACCGCATGGCTTAGGCTGGGACGGTGGTGACTAGTTGAATTGCTTTGTGGGAAGCCGACAAACCGGTAGAGTGGTTAAGGTAGCCTCTGGATAGGAAGGTTCCTGATTTGAATCCGGGTCAAGGCATGGATGTTTATAAGCGTATGGTGTAGATGCGTCTGGTGCACCTTAAATCTGTCGTGGCCGAAAGTCCTCACGTTGGGTTGGTGTTGAAGTTTAGAGATTGGGGTGCCAGCTCAGGTGTTGCCTCGTCACATGACCGTGGTTCAAAATTAGAATTTTGAACCACGGTCAGATGACGAAGCAACACCTGAATCGAACCAGGAACCTTCCGATCTAGAGGTTAACACCTTAACCACTATACCGGTTGGTCGGCGTACTACATCGGAAGGCCCGTGGATCGAATCCGGGTAGTGCATGGATATTCGTAAGCGTATGGTGAGAGCGGGTGGTGACATCTTAAATATGTCATGTCCGAAAGTCCTCACGTTGGGTTGGTGTGGAAGTTTGGAGAGTGGGGTGCCAGCCGAGCTGTTGCCTCGTCATCTAAACGTGTTTCAAGATTACGTGGTGTTATCCTCGTATCTTTCCCTCAGGGATCTCGGATCGTCGTCAATAACCCGTTGTTTCTCTGGTACGACAGTAATTCAAAATTACAATTACCCCCTAAAATATGTAATTTTCTACAGTAAAAAAACACAACCGCTAATCGAATCGCACGCCTCACTTCGGTAGGTCGTTATTTTAAATAACATCGCATTTGAGGAAACCGACGGGCTATTGGTGACGGTCCGGGTTCAAATCCGAAGGGAAAGATCAAATGACGAGGTCCCCATCAGAGTTGGCACCTCATTCTCTTAACTTCCACTCCACACCAAGGTGAGACATTTGAGGCCACGACGAACATAACGTGCGCCAGACCCCTTTGTACCCGACGGAATGTCAGTGTTAAAGGTGCGAACCGAACCGTTCGTTGAAATTATTTCCAACACGAACTTCTAGCGATCCATGGGAGAGGAAGGGACCAACGGCGAACCACCAAGATCACGCCTCCTCTGCCAATGGCAATGACGATGGAGCCTGAAGTGGTTCACGAACCGTTCTTGAACAGCCCACATTTCCAAATCATGAGAACTAGAGGCTCGCGAACGGTTCGGCTCGCAGATGGATACGTGCCTTAAGAGAATTTGCAAAGGGAGGGCTAATTAAACCGCAGAACATTTCAGTGAGTTGTTAGAATACGATTTCCCCTGAGACACCAAGTTAGAATGAAGTTCTCACTCCAATTGCAGTTCCGGAGCGCGTCTTTCGAAAGTCCGATCATCTCGTAAATAATCCAATAAGGTGAATTCAATTAGATCACGATCGAGCAGACCTTTGTTACTTGACGAACGAACAATGAACCCAACAAGAATGACATTGGTTTCCCTTAGGTTGCACGTTATTACGGCAGGCTGGGTTATTATGGTGCAAGGGCAACATTCGGTCAAGCACGCTCAACACAAGATAATGCCAAGCAATGGACATACACACACCACACAAGGAAATGTTTACTGACAGACGACAGAAATACATCCAGGTGAGTTACAGGAATCGAATCTGCGCAGGCTACGATTCGCAGGTTGTTAGCGCAGGCGCTAGTCCAATGAGTCACGGAGGCTTCGCACGTTAATAGGAGTGGTATGATCTTAAGTTAGGTAGATATTTAATTAATGTCGCACTGGAGCAACACAACGAGCTATTGGCACCGGTTATGGGTCAATCCTGAAGGAAAAGATCCTAGGGAAAGATCCAATACATAGTTTTGAACGACGGTCAAATGACGAGGTCCACACCTGAGCAATCATACCTCTCCAAACTTCCACACTTTGCAAAGTTCAGGGGGGAAAACGGTCAAAATGTAAAAAAGAGGAAAATATATGCAGCGTTATTTTGAAGTACAAAAATAGCTGAATAAGATTACTATATTTGTGTACTAATGTGTGTACAGAACAGTGGTGCAGCCAAAAAAAATTTTCTGAGGGGGTAGGCAAATTTTTAGTCTGATAAAAGTCCACTATAAACAAAGAAATTTGTCTTTGGAAAAGTAGGAGTGGGCACCTTACGTGCAAACTCAAATTTTGTAAAAGAGAAAAAATATCTAGGCAACCATAAACAGTATAAATAAGTTGGATGAAGTTCAAAATGTTATTTTTATGAATATTTTTGAACACCTCACCAATGGTAATATTTTCTTAAGAGTTGCAATTTTTCAAAAACCTTGATACCAAAAATGAAATTAACAGGAAATTAAAATGCTGTTACAAAAGAATAAATCAAATATATACTATTTTTATTAAATAGCTAAAATTTTATATTAAAAAAAAATAATTAGACACCAAAAATAAAAATGGTACAGCTTCAGTCTTGGTTTATAGAAATGGCAACGGACTTGGCGCTTTTTGGCGCACTTCTAGTAGCGAGTAATTACAGGTTAAGGTAACCCATATGTATAACGGTTATTGCGGATTTTAATACAACCAGGTCAAGTGGAAAAATTTTTAAATTTCATTTCGAATATTCCAGAAAAATCTTTCAAATTCCGTTAAACTGTCGTTTGATTTCATTGGTTCATTCGAAATAATTCTTTACTTGGCGACTTAAGGCCCGGTACACATCCGGTTTTTCAACGTGCGGCGCCACTGCTGCACCGAAACCCAACTATCACACATAACCGTGAAATGACACACGAACTTATTTGCGATAAATATTCGTGTTTATTTCGCTTACTTGGCGTAAAAAAAAGTATATTTTGAAACAAAATAGACGTTACTGGATACAACCATTTATTAATTATTATTTATAATCTGTTTATGAAAACAAGGTACTTCTGAACGGCGCCGCGGGGAACTGCGGTACAAATTGCACGCAAGTTGGACGTGCGTCGCCCCAGCGGCGCTGGAGGCATGTACGCACTGCTGCATTGGATTTAATGTATCTCAGACCGCACTTGCGTTGCGGCAGCGGCGCCGCACGTTGAAAAACCGGATGTGTGCACCGGGCTTAAGTGCGCCAAGGGCAGGTCGTTGGCACAGCTATAAACGTAGACTGAAGCTGAAACTGGTAGGAAAAATATTTCTTAGTTCAGTTTAAATTTACAACCTATTTTCGAATATAATAACTTTTTTTTTTCAAAATCTCTATATTTTTCCGTAAATATTCTTATTTTCTATTTGAATCAAATAAACTTAAAATTAATAACTCCTATTATCCAAGAAACAAAAAATTTAACTTATTAAAACAATCATAAATATTGCCCTTAAAAGAAGCATCATTTTGAAAATAGTTGCAGTCTATGTTTAAAACGATGGCCACCGCCTTGGCGTACTTCTAAAGTCGCCAAAGAAAGAAGTTTTAACGGATTTTGAAAGTAATTTCTAGAATATTCAAAATGAAAATTTAAACTTTCCGCTTGCCGAGGTTACCATGAAAGACGAAATAACAAAGCATCTTATTTTCTAGTTGAAAGAAAAATCACATTAAAAGCTGATCAACTTAAAATATTTCATTTATACCTTTTCCGCCGCATCATGACGTTTCACGGCCGCTAGATAACAGCTCCGCTTTTTTAGAAAACCGTAGCTTTACCTACGAAATATGCAACAACGTACGCTAACTAGTTCAAAATCCAAGTTCTCCAGGTTTACCATTAAACTAATAAGCTTCTCACAAAGGATTCTTTACAAAAAGGAATTAGCAAGACTTATTTGTCTTCTATAAACGTAAAAAAATCTGATAAGGGCAAAAATAGGATTTTCTTTTTGTAAAAAATGATAAAAATCGGTCATTTTTTCAAAATTTACGAAAAGTCGGAAGAATCTACTACCTGAAGTAAGGACACCCTTTCCTTATTGTTTTTTTTTACATTATTTATTCTTTGGCTGTAATTCCATGACATAATTTAATTCAAAGAAAAAAGCGGAAATTTTCGGAAGAAAAAAAAAAACGGAAATTCTCAAAAAGGGGGGAAAAAAGCGGAAATTCTCAAAAGAAAAAAAAAGCGGAAATCCGCGTAAACGCGGAAGATTTTCACCCCTGAAAGTTGAGCACATCTGAGCCCAAGGCAGATTTAACATGTATCAGCCCCCACGTTGATTGGGTTGGGATTTTAATGCGCGGAGGCGATATTTTGGCCATGCTGCCCCAAACACAAGACGTGCATAATCAAGTAACGGACACAGTTTTACTACTAACACAAGAGAGAAATATACCCAGAGAATCAAACCTGCGCCGTCAACTCTCATGTTGCTAGCGTAGTGGAGAAACCCAATGAGCCACGGAGGCCTCATAAGGAGGTCATGACAGTCTGGCTGGATCGAGTTTCGAACACGCAACCCTACGGTTGCTAGTCAGCGACTCTACCAACTGGGCTTTCCAAGGCTAAGAAAAATAAGATGTTGCGAATATCGTTAAACTGAATAAATTTTAGGTGAAATACGCGCGTTGTTGAGGAATTTTTGGATATTAGCAAACGACATCCACTGAATTTCGAGAAAAAATCCGATTTCCAAATCCCAATGTTTAGCAATGTTTCATTACAAAGCTACAAAATGTGTAAATGCATGCCGAGGCAGTTTCAACCACTCCCAATTGTGTGTGTTTCCACTTAAGATTTGCAAAAAAGCAATTCACAATCGGGAAGATATCTTGTCAAAGATCAAATTATCAGAGTCAAGGTCTGGACTGACAATTAAAACAAATACGACAAGAGGAAAAACAGTCGCCATCTTGAAATTTTCGCCGTTGGTGCCAGGCTTGCTAGATAGATATACAGGAGAAAGCGCTAAATTTCGCTTCCAAGACAACCCAAATAATTTTGCCTGTTTTACAAAAAAAATTGTACGAGATTCCGAGCAATTATGGGAATGTTTGACGTAATTTCCTACCTAATAGAAATTATTCGTGGAGAACAATACGGGAGCGAGACTTCATGCATCCGCAATTTTCAACACATGTATGCGTTAGCCATGCTTTCAGTTAAACTAAACAAATCATAAATTTGTGATTGACAATAAGCGACGGTAAGACAAACAGCAATCATCATTTTGAAACAGCATTCCAAATTTTAAAACTGTAAATAGGTATTCATGCGCTATTGGCGCCGGTCAGGGATCAAACCCGAAGGGAAAGATTCGAAGACAATACCACGTAATATTGATCTACACCCGACTCTCCAAACTTCCACGCATGCAAACGAGGGAACATTTGATAGTAATTGGTAATTTTTAATTAACGTCGTACTAGTAAACACAACGGGCTATTGACAACGGTCCGGGATCAATCACTTAAGGGAAAGACAGAGGACAACTCGTAATTTTGAACCACGGTCCAGATGACAAAGCAACACCTGAGCTAGCACCCCCACTCTGCAAACTTCTGCACCAACCCAACGTGAGGACTTTCGCCCACGACAGATTTAAGGTGCATCATTCGCCTCTACACCATACTCTTACAAACATCCATGCCCGGACCCGGATTCCTACCAGGAACCTTCCGATCTAGAGGCTCACACCTTAACTACTATACCGCTTGGTTGGTTTTAGAACATTTGAGGTCGCGAAAGATTTAATGTGCACCAGCCCCCTTTGTACAAGATAGTTTTGGTTGGATTCGAACTCGCAACCCTCCGGTTACTCTTCCAAACGGGATACCACGGCCCTACGTATAATAATGTAAAGTTGAAATGAATGGCGTGAAAGGATTACACTGAAAAAATAACTACTCTGCAAAACACGTCTTCTCACATTTCTATTGGACTGGTCACCAATGTGGACGGTTGATCAGGACACTTCGGAAAGGGGCGATCTGTTAGGCAAAATGAAACAAAGTAAATAAGTCATTTCAGATTTAAAATAATTCAAAAAAAAGAAAATCGAACGTCAAACTAGGAATTTTCACAAAAACTGCCCAAAAAACCATGTTTTTTTTTTTTAAATTTAATTATTATTATTATTTTTTTTTTTTGCACGAATACACGCAAAGCTTGCTAATTGCCGACACATTGAAAGATGATTTTAAAGAACATGAAAACATACACTAGGGACACACAAATGGAGGCAAGGCGATAACAGCTCTACATGTAAACTGTTTACAATGGCCAACCAAATGAAATCAACCGATATCTGCTCACGTAAACAACAGATTACGACGACGAGAGTAAAACTAGATCAGTCGTGCTAAGCGCATTGAAAAGGTCGATTCAATACCAGATAAATAGATTTAACAACGAAAAGGAATCCATCCGAACCTGGCATAATTTCAGAGAAAGCTCGAGCACTTCCTACAGGTAATTGGTAATATTTTAATGGTAATTAAAGTCGTACAAGAGCAAGTCAACGGGCCATTGACGACGATCCTGGATCCATGCCCTAAGGGAAAGATTCGAGGACAACACCACGTCATTTTGAACTACGCTCAGGTGACGAGGCGACACCTGTGAGCTGGTACCCCACTCTCCAAATTTCCACACCAACCGAACGCGAGGACTTTCGCCTACGACAGATTTAAGGTGCACCAGCCGCCGCTACACCATACGCTGACAAATATCCATGCACTGGCTCGGATTCGAACCAGGAAAATGTCACATCTAGAGTCCTTATCCAACCAGACCGGTGGGTCGGCACACTTCCAAATGAAAATTCAGCTAAGATGCTGGAGCAGGTGACGTTCAATTCAGCGATTGGGTGCCAACCCAGCTTAAATTTTACAGGTTTTCGGTGTGGCAACACTTTGGAATAGGCAACCATTGCAAACAGTTGCATACATATCCTGCTTCAAGATATCGGATATTAAAAGGATACATTTAAAATGTTTTAAAGAAAATAGCTTTGCAATCATGAATCGAATATTAGAATTCGCCGAACAAACGGTCTAGTGGTCAGGTTTTGACCTCTGGATCGGAAGGTTTCTGGTTCGAATCCGGGGTCAGGGCATGGATGTAAATTGAGCTGTCCATTTGTTTGGGACGATGATGGCACCCACTGGGTGCCCCTTCACAAGTGACCATCGCTTTCGGCCTTGTAGTGGCCAAGGATAGTGTCCAGTACCTGCCATTGGAAAAATATTAGAATTCTAGGTTCATCCCCTGATAGATTGCTTGGATCTGGGTTTAGCAATTGTCATAATCGGTCAACCTGCTAAAAATCAAGTGAGGTAAAAGGCACAGTGAAAGCTTTAATGAAGATTGAAATATATCCAAGGTGAAATTGAAATTGCACCACCTACCACTTGTAGGTTGCTACGCAGTGGGCAAACTCGACTGAGACTGCCCTCAACAGGCAATTGGTCCCTAAGGTCTTTATGATTTTGATCATGGCCAGAAAAAAACATTTTTACACGATATGTCTACGAGGGTGGGACGGTAGGTAGATGAATTAACGCTTTCTGGAGCAATATAACGGGCTATTGGCGACCCTCCGGGATCCACCCTGACAGGTTGTCAATAATTAAGACAACACCTCGTAATTTTCTACCACGGTCCGATTACGAGGTAAACATATGAGCTGGCATCCCACTCTTCAAATTTCCACACCCAGCCAACGTGAGGACATTTGAGACCACGACAGACTTAACGTATTCCCTACACGACGGTCTTTGGTAGTTTCGAACTCGCAACTCTTCGGCTGCTAATCCAGATCCCGCAACCTTATTCCAAATAGAATAGGCTGCCGGCTTTATGGCTTATTGGTTTAAGAGTTTTATGGCATAAAGTTCCGTTACTTGACAAGCTGCGCCAAACGCAGGATTAACCTTTTGACTACGGCTATAGAAAAACAAGCACGATTCTTTCTTGGCGCGATTCTTATAACTTTTAAGGTACTGCTGATGTACTGGCGGCGGTTGTCTAAATTATTTCTTGGCGCGATCATGGCACAACTGCTGAACCGGCCGTAGTCTAAAGGTTAAAATATATCCAATAAAAGTAGGAAAATAGTCAGCCATAATAGTAAAATAGTCCAAAAGTTATGCTTTGAAATAGTTTCATAAAACACGGTAAAATATTTCCATGTAGGTTGGTTGGTTTTGCAGTTTTATAGCGAAAAGGGCCATATTTGGCCACGCTGCGACAGAAACAAGACATACAACGTCAATGCAAATTTCCCGATTCTTGAAGCAAAAACTCCTGCTAAGAATTATTATCTCCAAACAAGATATATCATCAGGGTCAACACAAACCTTGGCATTAGAGCTCATAACGAGCAAGCTTAAACCAACAGAAGCCCAATTGCAAACACAACCAACTTCCGCCGCTCCGACTCAACACACATGGCGTAAATTATGTGCAAGACGCTTCCGGCCAGGCAGCGATGGCCAGACGCTTCACCTGGCGGGGGCAGGGGCGGCCTTGCCCCCGCGCCTACCGCAAGGCCCAGGCCCAAATAAGGGCTGCCGCTGCCCACGGCCGTGCGCTCTGATATATATACAAGAGACGGGCCGTCGAACTGGGTGGAAAAACGAGAAAGAGTCAGCGTGGGCTCGCTCCAAGCGCGTAGTACACAAATAAACAGGGAAACGTAGGCGACCGAGATATGCGGTTTTGCGACATCTTGCTGAGTGCCGCTGCTGCTTCATGGGCTGATCATTTGAATACGAATGAGTGGAAATGAACATTCGGAGGGGGTGTCTTGAGAGCTTCTGGAAGAAGCGGAATGCTGATTAAGGAACGATCCTTCTTGGTATTGACGATTAGGGATACTTCACTCTGCTGTTGAGGTATCTCTTCACCAATGGACAGCGTTCGGGAACCTTTTGACCAAAACGACACACTAAGGAAACTTTCCGGAACCTCTGCCAAAATGTTAAATTGGATAGCATTTCGAAACCTCTTACCAAAACAAACTGTGGTTAGCGTTCCGGTATCTCTTTACCAAAATGACAAACTGGATAAAACTTCTTTACCAGTCCGGGTACTCTGCACCGAAATGACACACTGTGGATAGCGTTCACGTACCTCTTTATCAAAATGACAAACTGAATAGCTTTCTGGAACTTCTTTACAAAATAGAACAATTGGACGGAATTTTACGGTCAAAAATATTTACAATAAATGACAAGATCAGAGTGCAGAGAAAATGGCATGGCCAGAACTTTTCAATGGGAGGGTTTATTTTTGTCGCTCCACTGTCAAGTTTTCGCAACACGTGAGCTTATTAGACACGGAGCAGAGGAATTAAAGTTGATTTCGAACGTCCGCATGCAGAGATCAGGATTTGAACAAAGGGCAAGTGCGCTTACCCTCTCGGGTATCAGATCGCCAATGTATGAATCCAATGAAGGGAAATCCCAACACACAATCCTTCATCGATCAATATATTCCGTTCCTGTCCTATATTCAGATATTTCTTTAGTAAGACGTGACAGTGCAATTTTATCTGACAAAATGTACGTAATGGTGGATATAAGTTACAGTACAGTACGTATAGCAGAGTGCAACTAAAGTTAACTAATAGTGATGGCTAAGTCCATCAGTCTGTAACTTACGCTAATAAAATTTTAACTGCTTTAGAAAAGGTTGGGTATTTTTTTAAATTAACGTCGTACTAGAGCATCAACAACGGGTAATTGACGACGGTCCGGGATAAATTCCCTAAGGGAAAGAGGACAACACCCCGTAATTTTGAACCATGGTCAGATGATAGAAAAGGAAAGGAAACAAAACTAATTGCTAGCTCTTGACATTAGTCACGCTCGACGTAATATCGGGTTCTGAGTTCCCATATTTAGTTAATATGGTGATGTTAGTTAAATGGAAGGTATTATCTGTCAATTTAGATAAAGGTGGTGGAAGTGTTCTTGCGGTAATATACGCGATTCCTGACATGTTATTATTCACCATTAAGAATTCCAAAGGTCGAATTGCGAATTGAGAACGGATAGTTGATCGGTCATCACCAACAAGATTAAATGCCAAACACTGACAAAACGGTGATTCAGTACATTAGTAATCAATCTGTCATGCGATAAAATCTTCGCAAACTGTCCGATTCGTTTACATTGAAAATCCTTCTCTGGCTAACGGCGAGTACGCTAGTATATAAGCTCCAAGATCATAAGATGTTTCCTGTGGATAAAATATGACGGTTTTTTCCATCACAACTTCTCCAGCTACAACACTGTAGAGGAAAAAAGAGCGCGGCAAAAAACATGATCGTCAAACATTTCTAAAGCTTACACCACCGACTATAGCTAGCCCCCTTTCTGTTACAATTTCTTTAACATCATAAACCAGATAATTTTAGCTTTTAGTTGCCAAACATCCATTCTTTCTTTTTAAAATGATTCCATGATCGGACTTATAGCCATTTTCAAAAAATAGCCTTACATTTAGGACCGATGAAAATTTCAAAAAAATTATTTCTGAATGTGGATTTTAAAATAGCATTGAATACCCCTTCAAGTGTACAAAAACAATAATATTGTTCAGAAGTTGGTTAAAAGTAACACAAATGTATGTTTTATAGGTAGAAATTTACAGATGACTTCATTGCAAAGTTGTCTCCTTTCGAAAGAAAAATATGTTAGTGCACAACTTTTGTCATCTTCATTTTGTTGATGGCCATATTGGTGAGAAAACAACATTCTTTGGAATTTGAATCGGATGATGCAAGTTCATCTCGTTTTTGCAGCTAGATGGTATAGCATCCCAAAACCGAAACGTTATCGAATTCACACGCGTGTTAAGTTTTGATCTTGTTTGAAAATAAAAAAGGAATTTCAGCGATTCCATAAAAAAATACCGTGTTATTATGTTTTTAAAATTTTGTTAAGTTTTAAAAATGGCATACAATCAGGAGCATTTACAACACATGCTTCCTGTCTTTCCGAAAATGTAAGAATGGTTTCGCAGACGCGGTACCGTTGATGATTTCACGTCCCATTCTTGGTTCAGAAAGTTTCGCCACCTGAACCCGTTCTTTAGTCAGAAACCTCAGCTGGGGATGATAGAGAGATGGGTACAGAAGGTAGTCGAACAAAATGGCACATACTATACAAATTCTATACAAATTTTCGAAAAACAAATTTTTCTTCTTCCATTTTTGTTAAAACAAACGTGACGAACGTTAGTATCAGCCCAATAACATGCTATTTTCACTCGAACGAAACCCCAAAAAATAGCTTTATCTACATCTGTAGGCAATTTTTTTAAATTATCAGATGAATAAGACAGCCAAAGTAACAAAATGGTCCTCGCCCATAACAAGTTTCTCCGCATTGAAAAGCTGATGAATATTAAAAACCCCATGTCATCAAAAAGCTCATTTTTTTAAAAGCCCTGCCATAAAATAAATATTAAATTTTCTCTGGTCAAAGGAAAGAACACTTCCTCTACTGGGTTGGCGAGCGTCCAGAAAACCGGATCGGTTTTCCACGCTTTTTCATTTCCTCGCCGCAGCAAAAATGTGATAGAATATCATCTGCCTAATTTGCTCCACTCAAGTCGTCATGTTTCCATTCTGTGCCTTTTTTCCCAACGCAGATAATGCGGAGGACAGACCCGTATTTAGCTACGCCCGGAGTTGCTTGCTTCTCTATAAATACGATGCCACTCCGTTTTGGGAAAGTAAACACAGAACAAAAAAGACGTGGAGAATGAAAAGACACCACGAAATATTGAACAAAAATTACAATGCGCCAAGGCCGACCTCTTTTGAACCCCTCAAAATTTTTCAAGGTCCGAGTCCCACAAAGGGAGCTGGACTTTATTGGAACCTGGGGTGAAACGATGCCAACCTTCGTCCAAAACAAAATTTATGGAACACAAAATGTCATTTTCTTATTTTCGCAGATAAATTAAATTTGAGCACTGATCATTCAATTTTCATTATTGCTGTCGAATAAAAATATTTTTAACGATTTATCCTATAAATTATAGTTGTGAAAACGAATTTCTCTTCTCATACTGACAAGAAAACGAATTTCTCTTCAATGAACATCAGCAAATTTCGATGAAGTGCATTAATGTTGATTGACCTATACTGTAAATAAGATGTATTAATAGTTTAAATTAGTTTCGAATAAATTACTATCTCTGGAATCATGGTGGGATCTAATAACTATATAAACCATGTTCCTCTACGAATGCATCATATAGACGGGTTTAAGTTAGTGGTGTAATTTACTTTTTCAAAAAATAAAGAAACAGAAACCAGATATGACAATCTTTTAACAGAAAACATGAAGACAGAGCTTCATTCATTATATTCATTCCCCTAAAATCACATTACAACATTTTTGTTCATGAATTTATTACAATACCTTTTGTGTTATGTTAATTTCTGGAGAAGAAATAAAACGTGACATCACTGTAACTTTAACCCATTCATATATGCATGTGTAACTTACCACTTGAACTTACATCTACAATTAAAAGGTCTTAATGAATCCCAACAAACAACTTTCACCAATTTAACCACTAAAGTCAGAAAAGACAAATGAATTCTTTTTTACCACAAAATCAAGAAATTGGGAATGGATTTTCAATCAACAAATGCTGCACATTTTTCATGTTGTGTTTGTAGAGAGAAGAGCAATAATAAGAATTATAAATTTGAACTTAAAACACATGCATTATCAAACACAGGTGAAATGTAGCTTCAAATAATAGTCTAACAAAAATAAATTAACTCATGGTATCAATTTATCATCGACCTCATCCAGGGTTACACAGGTGGCAATGCCAAAATTTTTCCTCAGATGCCAACATTTTCTTGGTACTTGGGTGTAATTTATTGTGTTTTCGTAGAGGTGTGTAAACAGTGTAATGGCTGGGGCTTAAACCTCAGACTTGATGTACCTATTTAAAAGTATATTTTCAGAAGCATTGGTTCGTTTATTAGGGTTTTATGGGGTAAGTTCAAAAAGCTAATAAGCTGTATTAAGTGCAAGATAAAATCAATGTAAATCTGTGCTCAGATGGCAAAATGTTATAAGTCACTTTTCCTAAAAAATTGACAAAGTAAAATCCTGCTCATTTTTGTTAATGTTTAGAAGGTGGCAAAATATGGTAAGTCTTTTTTTTTTCAGTTTATAAGAAAACAAAGGTGGGAAAATTGTAATAAATCAAAAACCACAGAACCACATGTTGAATCTTGAAATTGCTCTCACGAAAAATTAAAAAAAGTGACTTCTAACATTTTGCCATCTGAGCACAGAAATACAAAACCATGAAAAGAAAGAGGAAATGATCAAGCCCAAGAAATAATTGAGGAGAAATTTTAAAAACATGTAGTAGATAACATGAAAATTAAAATTGCATCACTAGTTGCGCAGTTAAACATGAAAGTAATGAGTTAATTTGAAACATGTTGACATGCAAATGATAAAAAATAAGAATTCAATAATCACAAACAACCCAAATAATATAAAACTTAAAGACATGAAATATGTAAACTTTTGTTTCAAAACATGTTGCTTGGTTGTTTTTAATGTTTTATGGCGCAAGGGGTATATTTGGCCAAGCTGTGCCACACATAAGACAACACATGAAAAATGTCATAAAATTGAAAAATGGGATTATCGTACAGAAAGTGGGAGGAGAGAACAGAAAAAGATTTCTTGGGTATTACAGTCAACATAATTCCTGTGTTTGCTAAAGACAATAAGCCATATGGAAAAAAATAAATTAATATTTAAAATTTCATGAAACACCATTTCTTATGTTTATTGCAGTATGAAGTTAATCGTGAATAATAAAAATTGTAGAAATAGCCATGAGCTATTATTAAAGTCATCATATCCAGGAAAACTTATGTAATTTATTACTTTATTTTACGAAACCCAGGCTACAGAATTCAATGCAGAATTAGCAATGACCATGTTTACAATTTTACTTGACTAGATATGGTTTGCCTTAAATATCTCTGACATTACAGACAATTTTAGCATATAAACTACTTTATTCTTGTAAAAGAGACCAAAAAGATAGTATCTTAATCCTTCAATTCAAAACATAAATGATTTTGTATGAAATAATATATTTTGCTTATTTTAAAGCAGGTTCATTTTCTTAAACCCAAACAAAAAACACAAGGGAAAAGTGATAAGTTTGGGGAAGTAAATGATTAAGCATTCAGTGAAAAGGGGCAGACACCAGTATAGTCTGCAAAACCTCAGCAAAAAGCCAAACAATAACAATGAAATCACGTCTTATTTCTATAAATCAATTTATAAATGAATTAGATGCATCATATTGTTTACAAATAGTAATTCCAAAAATGAATTTATATTATTTCTGCACGATTTTTGTATTGCAAAAATTTTCATTATCAGAAAAAATTTTGCAATTCCTAAAAATTAGATAAATTCTAAGATTTTATGAATAATTATCATTTTTAAGATAAATATCTTTTACAGTCATATTGTAAAAACAATCGTATCTAAGCAAAATAATTCCAATTAATAAATACATTTGTATTGAAACAACAAAACAAAAACTTTGTACTAAGCACAGTATTAGTCATGTGTTAGCGCAACACACTTCAGACAACATACCAAGTGAAACATTTGGACGTGTATGACAACGCATGTTATTGTCAACAAAACTACATTGCCTTTTCAGAATGAAAACATAAACAATATCTATCAACTTTATAATGTTTCGAGTTAAATAAGAAATTAAAATATATTGCGATTTGTTAAAAGGTATTCTTCCGCATAGAAATACATGTAAACAGAGTAACAAGCCCGTATCTATCGTCTTGAAAAGAATTCTCTAAAAGTTTTAAAACTTTCTCAAGTTCGGTGAAAACAACAAAATTTTTAATTCCTCTATTCCGAAACAAAATAAACACGCGACAAGAGAAACAAAAAATTTTCATATACAATACAAACGCACATCGAATCTCTGAAAAACGAGAAATGTCGTCTGCATCAAAAATGTAAACAAATACTGAATTTTAAATTAATCACAAGAAAAAAAACACCAATATCAAGGTAACTAACTTTTAAAAGTTTCAGAAAGGTCCTTGATTATTTTTTCTCATCTGAAGCCACTGGCACGGCGAAATTGTTTCGTGTTGGTATTGCTATCCCCTTCACTGCATGTATTAAAAACTTTGAGTTATTTAAAAACTTTCGCCAATCAGCTGTGCTTGATAATTGCAGCTGTCAGCGGGGAGATAAATATTATAAAATTCCGCAGAGAACATACAAAGTTTGCGAATTCGCTGGACATAAAGACATATGAATTGTACACTTCACACTACCAAAAGTTTTCAAAACTTACCGATCGCACTTCGGTCACTTTTTTACCCTTCCTAACTCCACCGATGTTCCACGGCACACCCAAGTCACTACAAGATGGCGCTCATGTGACGTCAGAGCACACAGGAAGCCGCAATCGGCTCGCCAGCAACAGTTGAGGTTTTCGTCTATAAAATCGGACAAAAATTGCTATCCACGGTTGAAATCAGATTTGTGAGAGAAGAAACTAGAGACGGAACGAACGGGGTCGAGCGATCGGTGCGTAAAAAAAATCCACAGTGATGCGTCGTATCGGGAAAGTTCGAACATGTGCTGCTGTTTACACCGAAACCCGACTGAGCCGAACACACACGCCGCCGGATTCGGCCTACTTCGTCGAAACTGACACCCAACCAAACACAGAGCGGCGAGATGGAACAATCCTTATATGGAAAGCTGTCGTAATCGCTCATAAGGCATTTTTTGGAGTACAAACAATGAGAAAAACTGGAATGCGTAAATAACGGTTGTGCGAATTTGGTTAACGCGTGTTTATTTCCCTTGAAGCTTCACTTTCGGTCGTCGTTTTGGAGCAGCGATTGTCATAATTCGCTGCGATTCAGTTTATTCAACTACTCGAGATTCGGCAATCGCTTTTTTATTATTATTTATTCGTGGTATTTTCTATTATTTCTTATTTCCTTTCGCACTGTGCAATACTGTCGTAAAGCGTTAGATGGCAGCTGAAAAGGTTAGAACAGATGACATTTCCCGAGAAATTAATTGACGGTCACGCGATTTTTCTGAAATTGTCTACTAGAGATGATCTTTCAGATTACTTCCTGATTTTGATTTTGAAGTTGATGAAACACAAAAGTAATTTTTTTTCAAACCCTTCAATGGTTAACCATGCATCGAATTATATTGTTTGCAATCTTGTTCGAAACTTCTTGATCAAGAAATTTCTTTGTTTGTTCAAACTAGAATTTTTTATCAAAAAGTACTCACTCACATAATGTCCTGATCAATTTGACTATTTGGGCTGATCACCAAAAGCTTTCATTTTTCATTTTGCTCTTGTTCAAAGCTTACAAAAAGCAAATTTCCATTTGCTTTTTGTAAGCTATCCTTACGAAAAATTTATAAATTTCGAAAGAATTCTATAAAAATTTCTATAGAATTATGGCTTCTCTCTACTATTATAAAAGGAAGTGTTTGTCTGTTTGTTATTTTCGTGGCCGCAAAATCCTGAAGATTCTATGGCACCTCCTGCAATGAGATTTGGCACACAGGTAGTCCAAATTTTTGGGTCGTGGCGAATTTTAAAATTCAATCTAGAACATTTTTAAATGAATTTAATGAAATTTAATTATTATTGTTTTCTTTGGAATGGGTAACGTATAAAGATATGACACATTCTAAATTTATTTTTTCCGTTTCCATTTTGCCAGAGGAATGATGTACCAACAGAGGATAAAAAAAAAGTTTTAATTTCAGAAAAGTAGTTATTTTTTCTATCTCCTAGACCGTTAAAGATGGAGTAAAAATTTCAACGGATTTGAAATCTGCGGAAAATTTTACTTAACAACGATATCTAAAAATATGATTTTCTTTAAACAAATAACTTTTAAATTGAATATATCTTTTATATTTTCGCAAAAGATTGTAACGTCACGTGAACTTTCTATTTCTAAAAAAAAAAAAAAAAACATTGTATCTTCTGCCTTTTGCGTTAAAAAAAAAGAAACAAATTACATTTCCTGTCTCCCATTCCATTTCCGCGATGAGAGCAAGAAATAAAAAACATATTGACTGGGTCCTGGGATTGTAAGTTTTTTTCGTAAAATCGGAATCGCTAAAGATAGATTGAAAATTTGATTCGGATTTGAAATCCGCGGAAAATTTCACTTTAGATTGATACCTAAAAATACGATTTTCTTTAAATAAATAATTTTTAAATTGAATATATCTTCAACGGATTTGAAATCTGCGGAAAATTTTACACCAGATTAATACCTTAGATCACTGGCACTGGCAACGCCGGGCTAGCCACGCAGTGGATAGTTTTTTCTATATATATATATAAGTTCAAAAGTATACACAAGAAAATCTAGAAATTTCCGTCTGGGATTCTATAGAAGCTCGTTTCCTATGTTTCACGACTTAACTTTTCAAAAGAACTTATCTATAGAAATACCATTTCCATAGAATCAGAAATCGTATTCTCTAGAATTTACCGTTTTCTCTAGAATTCTACACTACTTTTTTTTAATTCAGAAACGATATTTCGTTTCTCTAGTGTTCTATGGAACTCTGAATTTTTTCGTAATGGATTACTGTCATTAGACTATTGTAGGCCCTGATAGTAAAAGTTCGATTTAAAAAAAAAAAACGAGTTTTTACTATTTCATGCACATAAATACTTCCGAACATAAAATTAGACGGGCCATGGTAGCCCGATTGGAAGAGTAACAGATTAGCAAGCGGAGGGTTGTGAGTTCGTATCCAATCAAAGACCTCGTGTACAAAGAGGGCGAGTACACGCTCAATCAGTCGTGATCTCAAATATCCTCATGTTGGCGTAGTGTGGAAGTTTGGAGTGTGGGGTGCCAGTTCAGGTGTGACCTCGTCATCTGACCGTGGTTCAAAATTACATGGTGTTTTCCTCGGATCTTTCCCGGGAGGATTGATATCGGATGTTGTGTTGATCCAATGCGACGTTAACCAAAATACATACATATCTACTATTATAAAAGGAAGTGTTTGTCTGTCTGTCTGTCTGTTTGTTTCTTGTCTGCAAAGTCCTGACGAATCTATGTCACTTACAGTTATGGGATTTGACACACAGATAGTCCAACTTTTTTTTTCAATTTTTGAGTTGCGGCGATGTTTAAAATTTAATCCAGAACATTTAAAAATGAATTCAATTAAATTTAATTATTATTGAATACAACAGCATAGAAGATCACAGATCCTAAATTTATTTTTTTTGTTTCCGTTTTTATTTTGCGTGGAGGCATGATTTTCCAGCAGACGATAAAAAACAAACTTTTAATTGGAGTTATATAGAGTTATATATTATCCTTAAAGACCGTTAAAGATTACATTTCCTGCCCTCTTACGATTTCAGTGAAAGAAAGCAAAAAAAAAAAAAAAAAAACATTTTGGCTGGCATTGTTTAGTTCTTTTTTGTAAAATCCGGATCGTTAGATAGATTAAAACTTTCAACGGATTTGAAATATGCGGAAAATTTGACACCAGATAGATACCTTGTACGTTTGATTTTCTTCTAACAAAAAAATTATCAATTAAATATTTATATCTTTTATCAATTAAATATCAATACTTATACCACGGGCAACTCGGTTTTGGCTGTTTTCCAATTTGCGAAGCAAACCATAGCTCATAATATTCATAATTTGGCTTGCGAGGCAAACCAAATAGGAATTCGCGGGGAATTTATTCCAATAGGCTACGAATTTCCATTTGGTTTGCTTCGCAAACCAACACCACGGGAAATGCCATGATGGCTGTTATCCAAGAGGCTACGAATTCCCATTTGGTTTACTTCGCAAACCAAATGGTATTCAAGTTACAAGTTGTTTCTAAAAGTACACACTTTACACTTTATTCTTTGAAATCAGCAACTACATAAAAACTACAAGTTGAGCTGTAGGGTTGTTTCTCCAACACTTCCTCTACAAGTCACAACTCAAGAAAAAATCACATTATCAAATATACCATAATGATAAAATATCATAACATTTAGTTTATCCTGGTTATCTATATACAACACTAATAATATTATAAATCAGCTTACAAATTATACATAAGCAAAAAAAAAGACACTAGATTAAATTTTAAAAGAACTTGAGAAAATAGTTAACTTTCACATTAAGGAATATTATAAAAGAAAACAGTCCTAACAAAGCACAAAGTTCTTTAAATCGGATATTTGTTAAGGGCTTTGTCATAATATAGCTATCTGGTACTGTCCAGGAACATGTTTGATATGCAGTTCACCTTCATTGAACCTCTCTCTCACAAAGTGATAACGCACATCAATGTGCTTGGATCTCTTGTGAAACTCAGGGTTTTTCACAAGTTTCACAGCACTTGCATTGTCCACCAGGAGTGAGGGAGTATCAAGGACTGTTATTTCACTCAGTAGTCGCTTTAGCCATATTAGCTCTTTAGAGCTCTCACTGGCAGCCACATACTCAGCCTCGGTTGTCGATAGCACAATACTTTTCTGTTTCTGGCTCATCCACGAGACAGGCCCTCCAGAAAACATAGATATCCCAGTCCTTGATTTCCTTGTTTTTAAATCCCCAGCATAATCGGCATCGCTGTACACTTCCAGATTGGGAACACATTTCGACTTGTACAGTAAACTAAAGTCTATAGTTCCTTTCAAATATTTAAAGATACGCTTAACAGCACACCAGTCTGAAGATCTTGGATTTTCGAGACCCTCGGAGACAACACTGATGGCGTACGACAAATCAGGCCTTATTGCGATGGCAAGATACATGAGACTTCCAACAGCCTGGCGATAAGGAATTTCTTTCCCTAAGAGTTCATTTCCCTCATCATCAGATACGTAGCTTTTGTCACTAGGTGTTGATACCGAGCTGGCACAGTCCATATTAAACCGTGACAATATCCTCTTGGCATAGGCAGACTGGTTTAAGAAAATAGAGCCATCACTCAATTTGGTAATGCTCATACCCAGGAACTGTGTCAGGGAACCTCTTGTTATTTTAAAAGTCTGAGTAAGTTGATTTATGAACTCCTCCACTTCAACTTGATGAGATCCAACAACAAGTCCATCATCCACATAAATCACAACAAAAAGTTTCTTGCCATTTCTGTGTCGGACAAATAAACAAGGGTCAGCAGTACTAGCCCTCAGCTCATGCTCCTCGAGGAAGTTTACAAAACACTGATTCCAACAGCGAAGTGCCTGTTTCAGTCCGTACAGACTTTTACGTAACAGACAGACTCTTCCACTGTTATCATCAAAACCCTCTGGTTGAGCCATGAATACTTCCTCCTGAAGTGTACCATACAGGAAAGCAGTTTTCACATCAAACTGTTGTAGATACAAATGTTCTTGGGCTGTAACAGCTAGAACAGATCTGACAGTGTCATATCTTGCAACTGGGCTGAAGGTCTCCTCATAATCAATTACAGCTTTTTGAGTATAACCCTTGGCTACAAGACGTGCTCTGTATCTATCAACAGTTCCATCAATGTTGAGTTTCTTCTTCAGAACCCAACGACAGTTAATAACTTTAGAACCTTTAGGTCTTTCCACTAAATCCGATGTTTTATTTTCATGCAAGACAGCCATTTCCTCCATCATGGCATCATGCCATTGGTCACTTTCACTTGAAGAAAGGGCATCATCATATGTAGAAGGGTTTTCAGGTTCTCCAACTGCAGCCAGGTTTGCAAGAAGAAACTCTCCAGTCTTCATCCATGCTGGCTCATTTCGTTGTCTGTTGGACCTCCTCACTTCAGTTACTTCAACTCGTTGATTGGCATCTTCACTCTGCTCCTCTACATCATCATGCTTTTCTTCAGTAGGGTTAGCTTCTGTAAAGATTCATCGAATCCAAGAATCATCGAGTCCAAGAATGTCTTTTTGTGATTTATTTTCGGACATCAAACAAACAGTACAAACTGTACAACAACACAACAAACGATAATATTACGCTGAGATACATAAATTCAAGTTTCAAGAAAAAGGAGGGAGCTCATCAAGAAAGCTCACACCCGAAGCCGTGCCATTCAGGAAGTCTTTGAAATTGTTTTGAATCACATTACTTTACGAACGATCACGTGGTCTCGCCGAGTGTCAGCAAGAAGCTCCACTCTCAACAACACCCACGTGGTACATTCCTATTCTCAACAGCTTCCTCTACCTCCACTGTAACTGAAGTAGTGCAAAGACGTTCTGGCTTGAAATAGACATCACGGGATTTTATAATTTTGTTTAGAGATGTTAAATAGATGTTGTATCTATCTTTAATGTTGACATATCCCACAAAATGGCCACGAACACTTTTATCATCAAACTTGCGTCTGAAGTTTTTGGGAATGTGCGCATAACACTCAGTTCTAAATACACGTAGGTGTTTCAAGTTAGGTGTATGTGCACCTGTCCACAGTTCACGAGGGCTTTTCTTTTCTTCAGGAGAAACTACAGTGAGGTTTAGCAAATACACTGCTGTCTCACATGCATTGGCCCACAGCGATCAAGGTAATCCACTTGAAGAAAGCATAGACCGAGCAAGCTCAACAATTGTCCTATTCTCTCTCTCTGCTGTTCCATTTTGTTCTGGGGTATATGGTACCCCCAAAGTTAAAGGTATTCCTCTCTTTGCAAGGATTTGTCTAACTTCACCACAATTAAATTCACCTCCACCATCACAGCGCAATTCTTTCACAACATGACCATTATTGTCAGCTTCATTGAGAAACAGTTGCAGACAGGAACTCACTTCACTTTTCTTTTTCGAAAAGAAAATTCTACGAAATTTACTGTAGTCGTCTTTAAAACAGACAAAATAACGGGCTCCACTAAAAGATTCCACAGACATGGGTCCATTAACAACAGAATTTATAACTTCACCAACTGATGTAGCTCTGTAAGGCCTTGATTTGAAGGGCTTTCTATGTGCTTTCCCAAGAGCACATCCATCGCAGAACTCTGCTGTAGCTGCATGCTTTATAGGAACATTCATGTCACTTAACAATTTTCGAACATGCCTTTTGTTTTGATGCCCAAGGCGTTCATGCCACAACTGAAGTGATTCAGATTCTGTAGCAACACTTATTTCAGCAGGACATGCAGGAGTAACTACTCTCATGGACATAACATATGTACCATCCATCCAAGAACCCACAGCAACAAGTTCTTCATCGCGAAAAAATGCTAGTCTTGTCACCTATTCTGGCAATGACACCATGTAAGGCAGCTTGTTGTACAGAAAACAAATGTCGTCGTACATCAGGAACATACCAGACATCCTCCATGTGAGCACCGTACCAACAACCATGAATATTTTTTTTTATTTCCAATGGCAAGGCTGGGTACAGATTGCAAAGACAAATACAATACAGACCAGAATTGACCGAAGTCATTGTAGCCTTATACAAGGCCAGAAGTGATGGTCACTTGTGAAGGGGCATCCAATGGGTGGACCATCATTGTCCCTAACAAAGGACAGCACAATTTACATCCATGCCCTTACCCGGATTCGAATAAGGAACCTTCCGATCCAGAGGCCAACACCTTGGCCACTAGACCGGTTGGTCGAAACAACCATGAATATAAACTTCTATATTCATCTTGGCAGATCCATACGCATATATTTTGGTATTATCAGCTATGGCAATTTCAATGGGTACAGGGAAGTGAGTTTATGTTTGAAAATACTGCTTATTTGCAGTCATGTGTTGAGACGCCCCTGAATCGCGAATCCAGGCATCTGGCTGCGAAAAACCATCACAGGCACTAAATGCCCCCTTATTTCTACCCCTAGAGGAGAAATTGTTTTTGGAACTTTTCCTGGGGCAGTCCCTGTACAAATGTGCATTGGAGCCACATTTGAAGCAGTGTGTTTGATTTCAACTTGTCTTGTAATTCACTTTTGCAGTTGAACGTGCTGCAAAGGCACCAAAATCCATGGATGCAGACGATTTTATTCTCTGCTCAATAGTGCACAGTTTTTCAGTCAAATTTTTGGTTGTTCGCTTTTCAGAGTCCAGCGACTCCCACACTTCCTGATACTCAAGACCCACAGTTAGTAGAATCTTTCCGTGCAATAGTTCTGGTGGAATTGAACTTGAGTCTATTCTTGCAAGCTCGTTGTTCATTTCTGAGTATATCCTCTCCACTTTGGCTGCATGTGTCGCAACGTTGTCCTGAGAATCTCTACAGAACTGAAAGAACTGTGTCATCAACAGATTCAGTCTCTGTACACTGCTTTGCTCAAACACACTCACTAGCTTATCCCAAATGTCTTTCGCGTTGGTATGCGTCATTACCAAATCCGCAACAGGTTGGCTTAGTGTGCTGGCAATCAGCGCGGCGGCTTTGGCATTGTCCCGCCGCCACTTGGTGATGCTCGGCCTGGAAGTTTCATCTAGCCCAAGGATCGGAGCCTGCCGAGTGCCATCGATGATAGAAGTCAAATCATATTGTTCGAAGTGCATCTGAATCTGCCACTTCCATTTACTCCAGTTGCACGCTCCTTCCAGCTTGTCAATATTTATCTTCAATTGCGCCATCGCAAGGTACACGTGGTTTAGGCTTAGGTTGAATCACTGTTTCTAACTTTTTCTTCAAACAAAAAAAAAACCTTCAGCGCATTCGGCGCAATTACGATGCTGGGCCCATAACCTATTCAAGTTACAAGTTGTTTCTAAAAGTTAATATTAACAGCAAAAGTAGTCAACAAGCAGGAGCTCCAGATTAACACACACTTTATTCTTTGAAATCAGCAACTACATAAAAACTACAAGTTGAGTTGTAGGGTTGTTTCTCCAACAAATGGGAATTCGTAGCAATCACCGGGGGTCAGCGAGCAGTGGTCACACCTGATTCCTCGAAAAGAACTGTCACGGGTAACGCCGTGCTGGCCACACAGTGGCTAGTAAATTATAAAAAGTAATTTAAAGTAATAAAAATAGAGTATTTTAATTAATACCATATCAATTTTTTAACCAATCATTATTCATGTTATCAACTATTGTTTTACAAGTAATTGTATTAAGTTGCTTTTAATATTTGGATTTACCAGTACTTTAGGGCCGCGGTAGCCCAGTAGGACGAGTGACGGATTAGATATAGGAAGGTTACGAGTTTGGAACTCGGTCTAGTCAAAGGCAGCCGTGTACACTGGATTCGGATGACAACACCACGTAATTTTGAACCACGCTCAGATGACAAGGTAAGACCTCAACTGACACCCCACTCTTCCACATCACTCTAAAGTGAGGACATATGAGGTCACAACAGTTAGAAACGAGCACCAGAGAAATTGATTGCAGATGATGCTTTGGTTCCTTCTTCCATTTCAAAGATTCGCCTTATTGTTCCCTCACCCTTAGAATAGCCTACTGTGAAATTAATTTATTTCATTGCGTAAAAGCGTATTTTATACTGCCAGGTTTTCTTTTCGGTTAGGCCTTCATACACTAATGGATTTTGTGATATTAAGTACATCCGTTGTGCTTAAAAATAGTTATGCCATGGTAATTGGCTCACAAAAAATAGTCAATGGCACTTCTTCATTTCGAAATTATTTAATACAGTAAAAAGTGAACTTTACATTTACATTATAGCATAATATGCATGGTTTCACAAATGGAGAGGCAGAAATTCTATAACAATTCATAATAATTTCAATAACAAACTAGTAACATCATGCGCAGGTTGTTGAGGGGACGGTGTCTGGAACGGCTCTGAGATCTCCCAATTCCAAGGGGCTCACGGAAAAAGTGCATAGTTCACTATGAACTCGCCAGATGGATAAGAATTAAAAAAAAGTATTTTGGATCAGGGGATCTAGCAAGAAATTTCATTGGTTGAAGTCGATAGTTAAACGAAGAAGTAATTTGATCTTAGACAGGCGATTTTGAAAGAAAAATTGCTCGTGGGAGGTTAAAATTCTGAGGACTGAGGTCAAAGATGAAAGGGAATGGGAAGATATATTGACCTATTGGACAAACGAGACAAAAGACTGAGAGGAAAGTAGGATGTTAGGGAACTGATCTCTGGTGAGAATTATAGTAAAGGGTTATTTTTAGGTATTGTTTCATATATATGGATGTACGCGAGACGCCCCAGCGACGTGAACGTATTACACAACACCAATCAGTGGAGCCCTTGCACCATCTCCAGTGACCTCCAGCTGCAATTGGTGTCCTTTGTCCCTCTTAAATTGATGCATGAAAAACGCTCTTGAATATGATAGGGAAGGATGTCCCTCGAACTATTTGAAATTAAATTCCGTTCCGGTAAATACATCTAATTAAATATTTTAGAATGTACCAAGCTGTTTCTTCAATTAGTTCTGCTCCTTATTACCTCTTCTGCAAGTGTGAATTTGTAGCCTATTGGATTACAGCCATAACGGAGTTGCCCGTGGTGTTGTTTTGGTTCGCAAACCAAATGGGCGTTGCCTGTGACAGTTCTTTTCGTGGGGGTCACATTGCCCGTGATGTTGGTTTGCTTCGCAAACCAAAAAATATAAATATTTAATTGAAAAATTATTTTTTAAACGAAAATTAAGCGTATAAGGCCCGGTGCACACATCCTGTTTTTCAACGAGCGGCGCCTCTGCGGCACCGAAGCCCAACTATGGACACATAACCGTGAAATGACGCAAGTACTCATTTCGCGCCATTCGCGATAAATATTCTATCGAAGAAAACGTGTTTATTTTGCTTACTTCGTGTAAAAAAAGTATATTTTGAAACAAAATAGACGTAACTGGACACAACCATTTATTAATTATTATTTATATTCCATTTATTTATGAAAACAAGGTACTGTAGACCGGAGACGTGTGTGCGGCTAGCTGCGGCGCCGTGAGGAACTGCGGTACAAATTGCACGCAAGTTGGACGTGCGTAGCCCCAGTGGTGCCGGAGGCATGTGGGCACTGCTACATTGGATCTAATGTATCCCAGACCACACTTGCGTTGCGGCAGCGGCGCCGCACGTTGAAAAACCGGATGTCGGGCCTAAGGTATCTCTAAATAGTGTAAAATTTTAACAGATTTCAAATTCGTTAAAATCTTTATTCTACCTTTAACGAACGCTGAGATAGAATAAAGCACTGCAGAACGCCATTGATAACTTTAATAATTTTTTTTTTGCTTCACACGAATCCGTTTTTTAGGAAATCAAAATTAATTAATCTCAAATCAAACCGAGGTCATTCGAATCTGTTTACTAACATTCCCCTTTATTGCGAATACACCAAATGGGGAAAAAACCTAGCATAGTTACAAAGGCCAGAGGGAGAGAAAGTCAATATTCATGTGGTTCTTCATTTCCGGAAGAAGAGGGAACGATGAAAAAACTTATTAAATTATTTTTTAATGTTCAATATTAAATTTTAAAATTCGTCGCGACCCAAAACTTGCGAAAAATTCGGACTATCTGTGTGTCAAATCCCATTACTGTAAGTGCCATAATTCGTCAGGACTTTGCGTGCAGAAAACAAACACTTCCTTTTATAATAGTAGAGATTTCAGCAAATGAATATTAAACCATTCATTGATTATTGAAAATAAAATTAGCTGATAAATATTTTTATTATCGTATGGTTTACCAACCCCCGGTGATTGCTACGAATTCCCATTTGGTTTGCTATGTAAACCAAATGGGAATTTCGTAGCTTATTGGATAACAGCCATAACGGCGTTGCCCGTGGTGTTGGTTTGCTTAGCAAACCAAAAATGGGAATTCGTTGATTCACCTAGTTGATAACAGATTGTGACGTCAATCCTAATCGATCTCTTCGCAATTAAATGGGAATGCGTAGCAATCACCGGGGTTGTCGTTATATATATATATATATAGATGACTGGCGTTCTTCAGTCCCCTTTTTCTATATCAGCGATCGTTAAAGATAGAATGAAAATTTCAACGGATTTGAAATCTGCGGGAAATTTTACATTAGATTACCTTATACATTTGATTTTTCTTTAAAAAATCACTTTTCAACTGAATATCTTTTATATTTTCGCAAGAGATTGTGACGTCACACCTATTGGATCTCTTTGCAATTAAATGGGTTGCTATTACCGGGTTCGGCGAGAGTGAGATAGTTAGCTTACAACAATAGTTTCGTTTTCAACGATGGCTTTGCGAATGATGAGATCACACAAGCAATCGATTTACTTAACCAAGTTGAAAAACACTATAATTCGTTTGACGACTTTCAAAAGTGATTTAAACATGGATTAATCAACGACTATGACATGGTTAAAATTATTCCCTTGGATTTGAGGACTGTTTGGATCGATTGTCATCGACAATGCAGTTTATATTGTGTGTGTACTGCTGATGGCATATTTCATGTTGGTAATGGTTTTCAAAGGAGATAAGGATAAATGTTGGATACTGGCTTAGTTGAAAAAGGAAATATCAAAGAAAAGGGAAAAGGAAGAAAAGCGGTAAAGTACCTACGATGCTATAGGATTAATCAAAGGTGTCTTAGAAGCGAAAGACTGTGTTTATGGAATATGATTAGGGTGGGGATATGGAAAATGATGGAAAAAACATGGTCAGATATTTGATGAATATTGTTGTGAGAATAAGGAAACTGAGTAGAAATGTTGATGAATATAATTCTGTGGGTAAGGAAAATGATAGAAAAGTTGAGGGGGATATGATTTTGAAGATAAAGAAGATGATGGTAAAGTTTATGAATATGGCTGTGAGGATATGGAAACTGAATAGAAACGTTGATGAATATATTCTGTGGATAAAGAAAATGATAGAAAAGTTGAGGGGAATATGATTGTGAGGATAAGGAAGATGATGAAAGTGCCGAGTGAAACATAGCAGGTACATCAGTAATAGATTTAAAATATAGTTCTTGAAACATTGTGTACTTCAAAATCTCCATTTGCCCACCAGCGACAGAGGGAAATGGAAAATGAAGCGCTTAGTTACGAGTTTGAATCTCGTTTGTGCCAAAGTCGGGTTGACTGCTTGAAGCCAAGGCTAGTTAAGGAGACAGGTTGGTCCAAGGCTACAGGAAGGATCCACCAGAGTGGTTGTGGAAAGGGTGGAAACGTAACTCGGCGGAATCGGCTGGTAGACAGATACGGTTCCCTACATGCAAAACCTATTTTTGGGTGAGTAACACACCGGTAACTCTAGGTTCTAAAAAAGAATTTATTCACATCAAGCATTAATCTATTTATAGTTCAGCTGGATACAAAAAATAGGGCGCCTTCACACGAAGGAGATCGATCTCTCAGATCGGTCGCTTCATATTGACACCAGGAAATGTTTACAGATTCATTTCCTGCGCATAAACCATTCGAGCGAAAAGAAGCAAAACAAAAATTTTTGACTGGAATTGTTTAGATTTTTTTTTGTAAACTCAGCATTGTTAAAGACAGATTGAAAATTTCAACGGATTTGAAATCTGCGGAAAATTTTACATCAGATCGATATCTTAAATGTGATTTTCTTCAAATAAATAAATTTCAATTCCAACTTTTGTATTTTCGCAATATGAATTTAGCCGCATTTGACGTAAATATAAAAGTTACAATAGAAATATTATTTATTTAAAGAAAATTACATTTAAGGTATCGATCTGGTGTAAAATTTTCCGCAGATTTCAAATCCCTAGAAATTTTTACTCTATCTTTAACGATCGCGAATATACAAACTTGTACTAGAGAATATACAAACTTGTACCAGAGAAAAAAAAAAGCTCTTTTATTTTGTTTCTCGAATGAAATAAACAACGACATAAAAAAAGTCGCCGGCGACTGAACTTCCTCGGTGACTATTTTTTAGTCTCTCATAACGGTTTCCTACTAGTCTTCTCGTGTGAAGTGTTCCGTCGCCTTCAGACCGGTCTGAGCGATCGATCTCCGTGTGAAGGCGCCCATACGAGAGTCAATTCCATCGTAATACATATCGCATACTCCGCATTAAGATGCAGGCAATCGCCCGATCGGGGACAGGCGCCTCAATCCCATGATAGTACATTACGCAAGTCCAACTTGATTGGCTAATCGGATCACATGACCTAGATACGTATATCAGAATTCTTCTGTTGGCAATTTATCTCTTCCTTTGGCGTACTTCGAAATTTATGTGAGGATAAATTTCTTTGCTGCTGTTTAGTTATATATTTTATTTGACTCGGTAACTTTAAATTCAGATCTGCTGTATAATCAAGAGGGGGGGGGGGCAATAGAAAAAAGGAAATAAGGTGTGTAACATGATTTTCATTGATCTAACATCATCATCGAAAATTGTATCCTTTTATTATATATGTTAATAATTATATAAGTTAGTGTTTTATGTATGCTTTTTGTTACATCAGAATGGTCCTAAGCCAGGGGGTGGATACGACACCATCATCCTAAAGCAAAGGGGACGGCAGAGGGGCGGAAAAATATCAGCTGGTAATGAGTTCAGGAGTGGTTCTTAGATTATTTATGTAAAATCAACGGAAGCTTGGAAAAATATAAAAAGGGTATTAAAAATTAGGAAAAGTAAATTAGAATGAAAAGGAATTAAATTGGAATTTTTTAAAAATAATTTGAAGGATCTAAAAATTTTTCCGCCAGCTGGGTTCGAACTCGTGAAGTTCGCTGACGAAGTTGATCTGAAGGTAGGTGACTCTAGCCATTAGGCCATCGTTGCTTCACGATGAGAAGCTCTTTACAGTATAAGTACCCTTTTTTAGTTGGCAAGAAATACTACTAACAACAACCATACAACTTATATATGAGAAGCAAATCAGAGTCAACTTGTCGGACACTTACGCTGTACGCTGTAAGTATTGTATTTCTACGAAACAACGCTCATATTCAAAATCAAATGGTTACTGCAACAATCAGATTGGCGAGATATCCAAGTGAAGCCAAGCCCGTGAAACTAGCCAATCAAGTTGGACTTGCGTAAAGTACTATCATGGGATTGAGCCGCTTCTGATCGGGGGAATCGTGGCGCCTCACGTGTGGAAAAGGAAATTGTTTGTTTTACTTACTTTCCGCAAACGATATTCAACAATCAACACCTATGAACGTCAAGCAGATGGTTTTGTTATTTGCTTTCGTTGTAAAGTCTTAAAGTCTATGTTTACACTAGAAATCATTAAAATCGACCAGAATATCAATATATTTGTATTAATTCAAAATATTTTACAATTTTTTAGCTTTTAAAAGATGTCAAGTTCTTGCAAGTATTCAAAATAGTTTTTTAATTACAAGGATTTTCGTTAGCTACTGTTACCATGAAGAGACATGTTTCCAAAACTTTAAACTCGATTTCTGAAGAACTGCGTTTTTGCAATAGGATGCTTTGTTCCAAACTTGATAACTCTTCAATAAATTCATCTATCATAATTATTTTTACAACTGTATTTTCTATTTAATACAGTGAATTTTTTGAGCTTCAGTCAGAGTATGTAGTTAAGAAAAAGATTTTTAAAAGTTGAAATTCCTGAAGAAATTGTGAATTTTTTTTCGTTTGTAAAAAAATATTATACTATATTTTCTAGCAACTTGCTGGAGGTTCAAAACATGAATAATAGTATTAGGAATAATTTCCAACATAAATCGTCTTTCTGAACAAATTAGAATTTGAGATATTATGTTAAAAAAACATGCTAATGAGGTATTTGCATTTTTTCGTTTTATAGTGGCCAGGGCCGCCCATAAATTTCCCATGCCCCCTCGACAAAATTTTTCGCGCGGGCCCCAAAGTTTTTTCCTTGTGTAGGAAGTTTTATTTTCCCCAGTATTCATATATTTACAAATACCCAACTTAAGAAATGTACAAGCAAACTCACAGTAAATTAATAATGAACTGGTAAGTAATTAAGGAATTAAATATGTATATCCTACGCCTACGGCCTGTAGTGTGGCCACTTTGTGATCTAGCAGGACTTCGAAAAGGATAATGAAGTATAATCAGAAAACTACCCATCTCTATAGAAAGATATTGCAAGAAACCCATGCAAAAAACATACCTGGGACGCTGAAGACTAGTCAAAGCTCTGAAAACTTTTGCAGTACTGAGGAGGGAGCAATAAATTTTCTATTCTTCGAATTAATGAATTTATCGATGCCGTCAAAAAAGGAAAGCTCATTTTGAACGCCAGTTCATGCTCAATTGAAAACTTTCCAAGGTGATTCAATTTCTCTTGGCCCAAACTAGATCGTAAAGGATTTTAGATTGTAGATAGTTTACTGAATCCTCTTTCACCAGAAGCCACAGTGATGGGAAAAGAAATAAAAATTCTTAAAGCTTCTAAGCAAAGTTCCGGGAAAATAGCTTGCAATTTTAATCTATAGATATCATTTAAAAGGGAGAGTGGTTGACCTTTATTTTCTAACATAGCTTAATGTGAAAAGTAGCTTCGAGAACGGTCTTGTACGCAGGGCCGGATTTAAGAGTATGCCGCCTGTAGGCTAAAGTCCATTTGCCGCCCCCTCTATAGTTCATATTTGCTTAGTACATTTGTTTTATACAACAAAATGATAGAGTTCATTGGTGGTTTCATCTTTTTTAAACATAAAGTTTTTTTTGTTTGTTTCAGAACTCGTTCTTGTTCTTGAAGTTTCAGTTTTGTTCGTTTTTTGTATTCAGCGCCACTGAGTCTCTTCCTATCGTCACTCATAGTAGCTAGTAGGGAGTAGCCTACTTGTTAAAAACTGTACGTTATGTATTGGAATACTCTAAACTAGGCAAAATCGTTGCGAACAACACGTAACACGCCTGGCTCAACACAATCATCAACGATCCCGTTGTGCACACCGATAGACATGAATGACAGCGTCAGATTGAGACTGACAGCGGTGTTACCAGATCGGCTATAGAGTGTTGTCAGATCGAATCGCTGCGCTTGTGCCAGTGTTGTCAAACCAAATTAGATTGCACTACAAGAAAGTTATAATACAATATTACGTGCTGTGAATTTGTAGTATGTTATAGTTTTAGAAAGTAGGCTATGTAGAAGGACTAAAACATGTTTTTAAGTTACATGTATTCTTAAATTCGTACGGAAAATATTGTTAACGTCTGAAATACTTCATTTCAACTTTTGAATAAATTGCCAAACTGCCGCCCCTGAAAACTTTGCCGCTCTAGGCTGCAGCCTACTTAGCCTATTTAGAAATATGGCCCTGCTTGTACGTCTGAATTTCATTGAGATTGTGGCTTACATCTGGAAAGCTTTCAATTAATTTTTTAAGTGCGTTGTTGTTGTCTTTAGAATAATAATTTATTTTTAATATAGCTTCTAATGTATTGTATTTGTTTTTAATTTGCTTATACATTGATTTAAACTGAGAAACTCTTTTATTTTGATTACTAGGAAAAACTGAACTTTTGAATTTCGTTTCTTCGGTTTCTACTACTTCAGGCATTTCTCTTTCGGTGACTTCGTCAAAGAAAATCTTCCTTTTTAGTCCTCTTTTTTGGAAAATTCTGCATCTATACCCATAATAGAAGCGGTCTCTTCAGTTCTATTTAAGTATACAAGCCATTGTTTTCTTAAATCTTTATCTATTGTTTCAGTTAACGCTTCAATGTTATTCATTTCGACATCAAGGGCGATATATTATGATTGCAAGATTAAATTTCTTGTATTAATTTGCTCTAGTATGTCCTTCTAAATATTTAACTGAATTACTGTTTCAAATTTTGAAAATAAATTGAGGAATACATTTACTTCTGCCGTTCCCTCTTACGATAAACTACACTGATTTTTTACACCTTGAAGGGCCTTTAAAACGTCAGGTAGTTTATCAGATATAGGTTTGACTGCCTCAATTCTTGCACTCCATCTTGTCTCACAAAGGCCGTGTAGAGACCTCCCATCAGTGTGTTTTAAAAGCAGTTCCCATAGCCGTGGGCACGCACTAAAGAAATTGTAAAGCTGGTTTTTTCTTTTTATAAAGTTGAAGAGAACGTGCTTATAATTTCTTTACTCCTTGTGGCACGTAAACCAACTAATCGTTGTCGTTGACCGGAGACTGCTGAAAATGTGAGGCCACCTTGACGGGCCCCTTTTAAGGACTTGAAAAAATATTTTCTGTTCGATATTTTTTTGTGAAATTAGGAAAATAACCCTAAAATGGCACAGTTAATTTCTTGGACAAACCTTGGAGCCGCGGGCCCCTTAAACGTCAGGGCCCTCCCCCGACATTTGTCGGGTTTGTCCCCCCTTATGGGCGGCCCTGATAGTGGTACAGTTTATACTTTAAATTAGGATTTCATTTTTCGCGCGCAGCTGCTGTTTAGTTTCTGCGGAGCAGTCATATAGAATGTTCAGCCGGATAATTCACCAGATTGAGAATTCTATTATTTTCAATTATTGAGTTCTATGACGGCAGTGAATCAACTTCAAATGATGTGCCCCTTTCATTTTCTTTATCCTCGGTTGATTCATTAACTTGAACAAGAGAGTTAAATAATTGGACTCATAAAAACTGGTCATCACTTTGTATCGTTAGTTATGACACTAGATGAAGGTAGTGGGATATTACTGCTCAAAAGAATTTGTCATGGCCCGTACCGTAAATTTTTGTCACTTATCGGAACAACCATCAATGGTAGATATGAAATTCGTTGTTTCTTTCACACTCGACGGAAAATAATAATCTAATGCCTTTGCAACATGATCCAACAAAAGTTGTACGGCCATTCTCACAGTATTCCATTTATTGTTTTAAACTTGAATATGCTGCCCAAGATAATTTTGGGCATACTTTCAATTCATCCGAATCGGCTTCCATAAACTTTTCAAATACGGATATTTTAATCAATTTTCGAAGTGCAGTTTTATTCCGCCGCCCTCCCTACCTAATATATGGTTTAGTAATAACTTTAAGAGATGAGGGAAATCAGCAAAAACCTAGATGTTTCTTGTATTATATATTGGATTTGAAAATGAACTGTTGGTGTTTTCGATAATTCTTTTCAAATATGCGGACGTTTTCCCCACCTAAATCTGACACGATATACACTCTATAACAAAAAAATTGACGCACCAAGAAGTAGTTGTCCGATGGAGACAAAAATTGGTGGATAGGAAAATTATGTACAGAATAGAAAATCATTAAAATTTCAGAACAATTGAATGATTTATTTCAGAACAATTGAATGATTTATTTCAGAGTTACAGTAACGAGCTTAATAACGTGTTGACCCGCCTCTAGCCTGGATGCAAGATGCCACACGGCGTGGCATAGACCGATAAAGCTCCCGGATGGTCTCCTGCGGTATTTCTTGCCAAATTTGCTCCAATTGTCGGACTACGTCATCAACATTCCCTACCGGATGCAGTCGCCTTCCCATCATATCCCAGACATGCTCGATGGGAGAGAGATCTGGTGATCTGGCTGGCCAAGGAAGTGTTTGACAAGCTTGAAACAGTTCATAGCAACACGTGCCGTATGTGGTCTGGCATTGTCTTGCTGAAAAATATGCCCAGGGTTCTGCGAAAGGAACGGTAGCAAAACAGGTCTCAGAATGTCGTCAACGTACCGCTGTGCAGTAAGTGTACCTCTAACGACGACCAAAGGGGTCCGGCTATCAAGGGAAATGGCACCCCAGACCATAACTCCTTGTTGAGGGCCCGTGTGGCGTGCAATAGAGAAAGCAGGATCGGCACGCTGCTCTGGGCGTCTCCAAACACGTCTTCCATGATCGTCAGGACACAGTTGGAAGCAGGATTCGTCGCTAAAGACTATACGTCCCCAGTCAGCATTATTCCAGCCTGATCGAGCCAAGCACCACTGTAATCTGGCTCGACAGCGAGCAGGCGTGAGTGGCAGGTGGAGTAACGGACGGTACAAGCGTAGATTTCGCTCTCTCAGCCGTCTGTGAATGGTCATGGTGGACACTTGTGTGTGGGTCGCACGACTGATGGTTGATAGCGATGAATCAGGCGCTGTGGCAGCTGATCTGACAATCACTCTGTCCTCGCGATCTGTTGTGGCCCTATGTCGACCAATACCATCATGACGCAGAAATCTGCGATTGTCCACCCACTCTTGCCAGCATCTTCTAATCGCCGCATCGCTTCGACTCACATGACGAGCGATTCACCGATTTGCCCAACCTGCCTCTTTCAATCCAATGATACGACTTCTTTCAAACTCTGAAAGTTGCTCGTAATGAGCTAGAATCCTGCGGCGAGGCATTTTCTCAGTCGTTGAAAGGTATCCTAAATCGCAATGCAGCAGAAATTTTTAACAACAGTTCAAGAACAACTCCTTATATACATATGCTGGATGCGCAGTTCCGATGCGCTGGAGATCGCACTATTCATTCATTGGACACCAAATTTTAATCATTTGCATATTTGGTCAAAACACTTTTGCATACGAAATTTCAAAGCAATCGGATGATTCCTTCTTGGTGCGTCGATTTTTTTGTTATAGTGTATATACCTCTAGCATCTTAAACCCAATTTCTTCTAGTTTCCCTATTAATTGAAATAATAAGTTTTGTCACTTTTGCCGGTGAAAGTTATAATAAATTGACTGCTTTCGATACTTAATGCGACCTTTTGCCATGACTAACATTGCTGCAAGGACCGAATACATTTACTTTTGTTGAATCGTAGCTAACAGGAGAATCCATATTCATTTCATCGAAACCAAACAATTAAAAACATTTTCAGCTTCAGTCATGTTGCCGCCTTTAGTCTTCACGAAAGCTTAGAATTGGGGACTCCTTCAGAAAAATCGATTCTCTCACGCCATCTTTTCACAGTTGAAATAGATGGCATTTCCAAACGATTTCGAAAATGTTTTGAGATATTGATCTCAAAGCACTGGCAACATCTTCCTCGTTCCATTTCTTAACGCGCTTGCTGTCCATCAAAAGTTGAAGTTGTGAATCACTGAAAAACTTTCCTAGTATTCTTTCTACTTCTCTTTTTAATTTGTCCGTAAAATTTCTCTTAAGATTATTTATTTTGAATCGACACAATCTTTTCTCTTTACAGATTTGAGAACTTGATTTTTTTTTTTCAGTTTCTGTTCCGATTGTAAGATGCAGTCCCTTAGCTTTTTATTTTCAACTTGCAGTTCTTTGATTCTTTTCTGGCTTACAACTGCAGTATCAAGGCTCTTTCTTGAAATTCGATCATTTAAGGATTTCAGTTTTTTCGGAGATAATTAAAGAACACTTTCTAGGGCTCGTTTGCGAATGTTTCTGTTTTCTAATCTGTACATTGAAGCTGCCTGCTTGATATCAGCTCCAACCGGAATATTTTTAGAAGATTTGTCAGTTTTACTCGTTTTCGTGGTATCACACACACAAATCCCAAGTTTATTCTGTTGGGTTAATTTTTAAGAATTAATAGTGCATACACACACACACATATATATATACTTGATCACTCTTCCCATAGAGCACATTTGCGACGTTATGGGAAGGTGATTGCAACCATCCCGGAATGTTGACCACCATCCGGAACTTTTTCAGTCTATGCCACGCCGGGTGACAGCTTGCATCCAAGCCAGAGGTGTGTGTGGACCAACTCCTTATTGACTTCCTCCTTTGTAGCGGTCAAACTCTTGAAATAAATCATTCAATTGTTCCGAAATTTTAATGGTTTGTTTTCCATGTATGTACATATCCACCCATTATTTGCGCAATCAGACAACTCCTTCTGGCTGCGTCGATATTTTTTTTGTTATAGAGTGTATTTAGGGGCCATTGTGGCTCAGTGCGTTTGCCCACTGTACTAGCACCCTGCAAGTTGTAGGCAGTGCATGTTCAATTCCTGCCAGGTGATAACTGTATTAGAAAAACTTTCCTTGTATTGACTGTCTCCCTTTGTAACGGTCAAACTCCGAAATAAATGTTTCAATTGTTCCGAAATTTTAATCGTTTGTTTTTCTATGCGTTGTTTTCATCCACCAATTTTTATAGCAATCGGATTAATATTTTTTGGTGCGTCGATCTTTTTATTATAGTGTTGTGTACTGCCCTTTTGAGCATTCTTTCGATGATGGTATGGATGAGTTATGACCTCAGAGTTCCAAGCATCAACAAGGGCAGTTTTCAATTCCGGTAATGGTAATTTTAGTTAACGTCGTACTAGAGCAACACAACGGGCTATTCACGACGGTCCGGGATCAATCCCATAAGGGAAAGATCCGAGGACAACACCTGAGCTGGCACCCCACTCTCCAAACTTCCACACCAACCCAACGTAAGGACTTTCGGCCACGATAGATTTAAAGTGCACCATACGCCTACTAACATCCATATACTGACCCGGATTCGAACCGGGAACCTTCCGATGTATGTAGAGGCTAACACCTTAACAACTAGAATGGTTGGTCGACACACTTAGATATCTTCGAGGGCAATTGTTTACAGGATGGATAAGCAGATTTCAAGTTTTATCAATGGGTATGGGTTTATTTTTTGGCGCCATCTAGGTGGCACATTTTGAACTACATTTTCTTTTTGGTTTCACGTTGTCACACATTTTAAAACTAATTTATGCATTCAGATTTTTAATTTTTATTATCTTTCTTTAAATAGATTTTAAATACAAAATCCGGTTTTCAGTGTTACTCAATTGACGCGGTTTACGAATGCTTTCCTGGTAGCTTGTCTTAATTTTTGTTTTAACAATGTCTCTTACATGCAAAATTGTCATCAGTGAAAAGGGCTGACTTTTTTTCAAAGAGAAAAAGTTTGTCAGCCAGTAAATTGACATGTTTACAAGGAGTTGAAAACACACACAAATATAGAAAACAATATTTATTTTTTCGTTCTTTACATTTCTGATCTGAAGAAATTACACATCACAAACAATCAATCGGAATAAGACAACACATCAGAAATGGAATAGGTCTATAAAAAATAGAATGGGTCTAAGGCAGAAATTAGTTTTTACAGAATTGTATCATTAAGTCCACAAAGCGAAATTTATATCAATCAAGGAGTCAAGACTAAATATTCAAATTGGTTTTCTTGAACCTAATTACATTAACAGTTTTGCAATTAACGAAATTATAAATAATATAGACAAGTTTTCTTCATTATTTAGTCTCTTGAAAACAGCCAAAATTTTAGCCTCATCTATGCATTTTTAAAGGACTAATACAGCACTAGAACATAGAAGAGAATACATATAATATATATTAATTATCCTGCCACCTGTTGAAATAGCAAACACATTTTTTAGCATAAGAAAACGGTCATGTCGTAAAATATAGCAATCTTGTTCTTTCAGTTAAGAAATGTGTAACTAGTCTCTGAATAAGCTGCCATGATTGAGGGAAGACTAGGTACAAAGCAGAAAAAGACCACAGAAAATGTACATCTAGTACCCTATGAATGGCAAAATTGATGTCTTGCAAAACATTATGTGCATGGATTTCATAATCCCCAATTTTCAATTCCATTATAGTTAGTAATAAATTAATATTAAATATAATTAGTCAAAATAAAAATGATATTTGAGGTAACCTGAAGGAAATAAAATTTTTGTTTTATTTAAGTAGTTTGTGCTTTACTTTTATTTTGTAGGTGTTAGGAAAGTATTAAAAAATATTTTCAAGATGGTCTGATCTGGAGCATTTAAAATATTTCAAATGACTCTTCTGCCTTGAAGTGTGCCAAAGATTAAAAAATGGCACATCAATTATTGCTCATTTTAACATGCAAATAGCAATGGTGCTAAATTCAAGGTTACCTTAAGTATCGTTAGAAAGAAAATTTTGGCTCAGCATATTCACGTAATTCATCACATTTCAATAAAAAAGCTGTATTTAATATAACAGATGACTTTATAAGATTGTTCTTAATTTCAGCAGAAGAAAAACAGCATTTGGTATGATTATAATTTTGATATTTTTAACAGGACACAGTGTATCAAATTCGCTGAAACCTTTCCCTAAGTCAATACATAAATTACAGAAAAAATAAGAATAACTTGTTCAATCATTTTCCTACCAATCCTCTCGGAGAAAATAAAATAAGATTGATCATGAAAGCATCTTTGATACACCATTTCCAATTTTGATTCTTCATATTTATAAAATACAATTTGAATTAATCCACAGGAGTCCAAATCTTTGCCCTATGCATCAAGTAATAAAGTTCAATGAGATTGAATAGAATTTGATTTCATTGACGTTTGATGTTAGTACAGCCCTATTACTGTATAACAAAGCACATAAAAGGAAATAATTAGGTAATTTAGCAGATGAAATTGTAATCTCGCTGTCGCATTCAAGCCTTATTTCAGCATTTGGCGAACCATGTACTGCAGGATGCCACCATTGCGGAAGTAGGTCAATTCTACTTCGGTGTCAAATCTCATGATGACTTGGAATGAACGTCCATCATCCAGCTATGGAAGATAAAACAGCAGGTCAAACTTTTTACACTTGGATGCTGTTTCACTTGCCCAACTGCACAATTTTACACTACAGAACACTATTGCAACCCAAACGTTTGTAGTCTACCTGATGTGAAAGGTAATTGCAGTAAAGTTTAGACAAACTCAGAATTAGGTATTCAATAACACAAAGAATGACAAAAATAAAAAAATTTAGGAGCCAGAAAAAAATCCCTTACAATACATATCACACTAATACTTTTAAAACATGGTTCCCACACCTTTGTCTGCAAAAAATTGATGGACTTTTATAATGACTTTTCAAAACTAAATTTTTTTTCAAAGGACCTGATATTTTTTATAACCTCCTAAAACAAGACAAACGCAAAAGTTGTCAATTAAAAAAAAAAAATGTGAAAAATAAAAAAAGACAATTTTTTAAATTAACGAGTCAAAAAAAGAAAGGTTATCATTAGGGCAACTTTTTGCAACAAATGCAACTTTTTTTTTTCACAAGTTTTACGCTGAATGTAAAGTACTAAAACCAAAATTCCTCCTACATGGGGTGTATTGTAAGTGAGTTATAACCACAACATAAATGCAACTTTTTGCATAAATGGAACTTTTTTAAATATAGCTTAAAATTAATTAATATCAAATTACTATTTCATTTTTTGCTCTATGAATCAACCCTTCGATCACGTGTGTCTGATCTTGTCAATGCCGAAGTATTGCGGATCAAACAAGTTCATGGTAAGAAGGTGTTTGTCCTAAGACGAAAGTGAAATAAATGGCAAGAAGTACTTTAACACATTGGTTGGCACTCTTGATAATCCAGAGGAAACTTACGTAATCGACTGCAGAGTTTGCAAGGTGAGTGTCGATCATCAATATGTTGTTCACCTTGCAGGTGACGAAAGGATTTTGCACTTCTACTATCCGATACAGCACATTATATGACTGCGGCTGGCGCAGGTTTCCAATGTTAAAAGAAATTACTGGCCAAGGATAGGCCATTCAACGTTCTTCTGTATTTCAGTATGTATTATAATACTGTTGTACACGACTAAAATTGTCAATATATTTAAAATTTTTTTCATTTTTTAAGAATAATTTATTATAGAATTTAGTGTATCAAAAATGTTGCCCTAGTTATCATCAATTTAGGTTATAATTTGGATTTTCTTTTCTCACAGAACTTGTGATTTTTTTGTTGTTGGAAAGTGGGCTTCTCATTGTCAATTAAAAAGAAAAATGTGAAAAACATTTAAAAAAAACGACATTTTAAAAATTTTACTTCCTTAACCCATGCCTACAACAGTGGTTAGTCTGATATATATATCACGTGGTGTCAAAGCGCATAACACTGGCTTTATACAGAATGAGGCTCAAATGGCGCACCTGTCGTGAAAGAAACTAGTCTGGACAAATTCTAACGCAAGACAAAATTACACAATTTTGTACTAGTCAAAAAAAAAAAAAATACTTTTAAGGACTTTTTGCCAAGTTCCGTATTTCTCATGACTTTCAAGGGCCCCTAGTTCTGAAAAATAAATTCAAGGACCGTGGGAACCCTGTCGAATGCGGAGTATATTGCAGAACGCAGTACAAACACATGCACAGTAAATAATATGCTATTTATAGTGTAACTGAGGCACTAAAAATAAAATTTTTACTATACATCAGACATTTGGCTTCATTTTTAACCTTTTATGGCCTAAAAAAAAAATCAATTTTTTTTTCATGAAAAATGAAATTTTTTTACAGTTTAGGCGCCAGACCAAATTTGTTAGGTGCCATGGTGAAAGGGATTTATTGTGCCATGCAACAACACTTCCACTAACTGAGCATCCACGATTTCTGAGAAGTGTACTCAGGGTTCCCACTCTATTTCAGACATAAAATTCACCGACTTTTCCAGGTTTTCAGGATACATTTTTACAAAATTCCAGGTCATACTCAAGCAATTCACAACATTTTTAAGGTGAAAAACCAATAATTTAGTGTTTAATAGCCAATAATAAAAACCAATTTAAGAATTATACACTGTAAAAATTAATACACAAAGCACAAGTAATTTTGTATTTAAATAACTCATTCAAATAATCCAACATATTTGACTAAAAAATCAATTTGTGAGTTAATGTATCATAAACACTAAATTCTTCAATTTAAGCCAGGGGACAAAACAAAATTCTTTACCTGTTACATATTAGCTGTATCTTTTAAAATCGGTTGAAAAATTCAATGCATAAAATAAAGTGATACGAAATTGTGTACGAATCTAATTGGTTACTTTTCTCCAAAGCGTCTGATAAGCCATGATCAATCATTTTCCAGGTCATTGAGGCACTTTTCAAGGTTTTAGATGAAATTCCATAATTTTCCATCTTGATTATTTTAGACAAAATTAAATTCCCTGACAATTCCAGGTTTTCCCTGACCTGTGGAAACCCTGTGTACTATTGCCTTATCCCCCAAACACACAATGACCACATCCACATGTATATTGGTTGAAAGAATGCTAGGGAGGTTTCTACTTATCAGGAAGGTCAAAACCTGGCTACAAGTCACAACGGGAAAAATGCAGGTTGCATGGTAAAATAATTGTGCCTGACCCTTAGAGGGAAGGTAGGTCAATTAACATTGCACTGAAGCAAAACAATGGGCTATCGTCGATGGTTCGAGATCAATCCCCAAGGGACAACTCCTCGTAATTTTGAACCACGGCCAGATGAAACACCTGAGCTGGCACCCCACTCTCCCAACTTCTATATCATGCTAATGTGAGGACATTAGAAGCCATGCCAGATTTAACGTGCACCAGCCCATCCTATGTACACGATGGTCTTCGGTTAGATCGAGCCTCGAACACGGAACTCTCGGGTCGCTTACTAGTGACTCTGCCAACCTGTGACTATATCCTCATAGGGTAAAATAACATTTCAAGGTTTAATTTTTTTTTTGGATACACTTAATTTCTGCAGTCATTGTCAATGTGAATTAAAATTAAAAGCATTCTGTAAGCAATTCAATTTAGGGGACCCACACATTGGACTAACATCAAACACACACATCTCAGGGAGTATAGAACGGACAGTTAGAGAAAAATGTCTCTCAAGTGAGCAGCATGGTTTCACGTCTCTTAAGGTTGTATATATTTATAAATAAAGGTTGTTCCATTCTTATAGCATTCAATTCACTACCTTTGACCCTCTTCTTTTTGTCTTATCCAATCCTTTCCCCCATTCAGCAACCTATTGCATAAATCGACCTTCACTTACAAGCAACCAAATAACACCAATTTTCAGGGCTTTGTAAAACTTCAATCAACATCTTTTGAGCAAACTCTGTATTTATTTTTGTAACATTTTCAGGATGATTGAACAACCCTGTCCACTACTAATACAAATTTGTTACATCACAGATAGGATTTATGCAAAAACAAATTTTTGATGATTTACATTGATTAAATGAGCTTCAGTCTATTTTTGCACTGTGTTTGAATACTTCAAATGTTTCAAGTGGGAGTTTGAGCCCCATGGGTCCTTTAGAAAACAACCTTGTTCACTTGGGTTAAAAAAAGAGACTTCGTATTCTTATCTGATTCCTTCCATTCAGTCAGAGCATATCTATGTATTTATCCCTTGCTTAAGCAATTCAATACTAAATGAGCATTTTGTTGGCAAACAGAAATTGAAAGATTTCTGTGATGCTTTTTTTTCATTAATAGCAAGAAAATTTTGAGTTTGCTCTTGCTCATAGAGAACTCTCTAAATACTCAGTGGCCAACTAATGGGAAAATCACCCAAATGATTGGTGCAGAAACAAATTAAGACAAACAAAATGAGATGTGAAGTGAGGTAGGTATTCTCATTAATGTCGCACTGGAGCAACACAACGAGCTATTGGCGATGGTCCAAAATAACAGGGTGGCAACAAAATCCTCAAAAAATAGTTCCCTGATAGTATCACAAAAATTTCCCTGATTTCAGAATTTCCTTAAGAAATGTGATTCGTGATTGGTATCAATATACAGTATCCATGCAACAATATTTTTAAATATTTAGTGTCATTCTCCATAAATATTTTGTATTTTTTTCTCTTCAGATGTATGAATTGTTATTTTAGGGGTTGGAACCCTTAGAATAGCAATTACAAACAACTGGAGAAAAAATACAAAATATTTTGATTACAAACTTTTTACACCTGACCCTTACCTTACTATACATCAAAATCCAATACAAATATATATAAAAAATTGGTACAACTTCAGTTTACGTTTTTAACAGTGGCAATGTTCCTTTTTTTTTGTTGCACTTCTAGTAGCTAATTAAAGGAAAATATATAATTAAAAAAAAATTAAATTACAAATTTTTCTTGATAATTCCAGAAAATTAAAAGTTTTCTGAGAATTCCCTGATTTTTCAGTTCTGTTACCACCCTGATCAATCCCAATGGGAAAGATAGGAGGACAACACCAAGTAATTTTGAACCACTGCCAGATGACGAGGCACCAACTGAGCCACTCTCCAAACTTCCACATGACCCTACTCTCAAAACTTCCACACCATCACAACATGTGGAAATTTGAGTCCATGACAGATTTAATGTACACACCAGCCTCCTTTATACACAACAGTGTTAGGTCAGATTCAAACTCGCATCCCTCTGGTTGCTAATACGTTACTCTTCCAACAAGGCCATTGCAGCCCAGATGCGAAGTGAAATGCATTACCTTTACAGTTGTTATCATGCCGGTTTTGAGGTTGTTCGGTACGAGAATGTCGTACTGCTCGTATCCAGTCAGTTTCAAGCTCTCTGCATTTTCGCCCGGTTGGAACTGCAGCGGGAGGATGCCCATTCCCACCAGGTTGCTGCGGTGGATGCGCTCGAAACTCTCAGCAATCACGGCACGCACGCCCTGCACAAGAATAAAACATGAGTAAACACAACAACAAAATAAAGAATGAGACAAAAGTCATCTCATTTTGAAAAAAAATACACATTTTTACTATCTAAACTCTTTTGGAGAGAAAAACTAGCCACTGCGTGGCCAACACTGCGTTCACCGTGAAATTTCTTTCGTGGAGTCGGGTGTGACTACTGCTCGACAACCCCCTGTGATTGCTACGTATTTCCATTTGGCTTGCTTCGCAAACAAACTCCACATGGAACGCCATGATGGCCTTGAAGTGGCTATTATCAATCAAGGAAATCAAATCACGCTAGAATCGGAATTCAGCATGGTTGCAAAGGCTGACAGCGATTGAAAATTGCAAAATTCGTTCCTTCTTCATTCGAGGTTCGGGTGAAATCACATTTCGGAGGGAAAAAAAGAATGGTGATAAAACTAATAAATTAATTATAAAATATTCTAGATTAAATTTTAAAATTCGGGTGTAACATAAAAATTGCAAAAAATTTGGACTACACCTGTGTGCCTAACTTTATATTCAAAGTGCCACAGATCCGTCAGGACACTGCGTAGCAAGGGACAAACACTTTCTTTTAAAAAATAGTAGAGATTTCTGATTCTGCACAAGTAAAGTTTCATCTGAAAAGTGTACAATGAACCTGTGCATACATCTTCAGTAAGGCTCAGATGTCTATGACATGTGAATTTTCACCGTTTCATACACTTGTATTGTAAACTTAAAATTAGTTACATCATGTAGTTGTTTTAAACTGATTTGTAATTTCAGTTACGAGTAGCTGTGCTTTATTTCATCCATGGCATGAGTGTGAAACACTCAGTATTACAATAAGTAATTTTTCTAAGTCCTAGCAATACTACTTCCCTTGGTGTATATATATAAAAAATATATCTTTCTTCTTACTCATTTCTTTTTTTCCATAGAAGCATGATATACCTAGAGATTACTGCATTGAACATTAACAACCTATTTTTCTATTAACAGCCTGATGAATAGAAGAAAAACAAATGTAGGTAGTTGAATTGATAACGCACTGGGGAAACAACGATTGGTGATGGTCTGGGATCAATTCCGATATGAAAGACCCAAAGACAGTACCTTACCATTTTGAGTCACAGTTATGTGACAGTGTTAGCACCTGAGCCAGCACCTCACTCTCCAAACCTTCCACACCCCGCCAGAGTGAGGACGTTTAAGACAATTGTCAGATTTAACAAGCACCATTTCCTACATACACAAGTCTTAGGCTGGTTGGCTTTTATGGCACAAGGTCCATACTTGGTCACACTAAACCAAACACAAGACAGACAACATCAAGGAAAGTTTCTACTGGCACAGAAGAGAGAAATTCACCCCGAGAGGAATTGAATCTGTACCACTGAGGTTGTTAGTGCAGTGGGCATACCCAATGAGTCATGATGCTTTCAGGATGGACTGAGTTTCTCAACCCTCTGAGTTAGAAATCCGAGACTACCAGATGAGCTCTGGCGGCCCATGAAAACCAAAGAAAGCATACAAATTGTTAGCAAATAAACAAAGAGCACAAACCAAGAGATAGGGTCCCTTAGCTGCCCAGTCACGGGATGATCCACATCCATAGTCTTTTCCTGCCAGGACAATCAGCTGTCTTCCTTCACTCTTGTACTTCTCAGCAGCATCGTAGACATCCATCTGAAACGGCATCCATCATTGCTTCAACAGTAGAGGACAACAAACATGCTCACAAAATTATTGAATCTTAGTACTTCCACACTGAATTTAATAGCCAGTTACATTTAGTCCAGGGAGCAGAAAGTTCTCAAAAGTGCGATGTACATCGAGTTTTTTCAATCATAAGTTACAATGTTCTGAAGTCCAAATTGCATTCCCACGCACACCTTTTTTTTCTTCTCTAGCTATGAAACAACCTCCCTGTACAGCCCCAAATGACCACAAATACTTTATAAATAACACATCTTCTATGTCAATGACAAAATTAGAACTTCAAAAAGTCATCGACAGAATTGCAAATTCGGAAAGTATGCCTTGGTTTAAAAAAAGTTAGTTAATTAATTTTGATGTTTTATTGTGAATATGTAATATACATTTAAATGATAATTGTGTTTTATGTCTGTTTTTAATTTGACAGCAGTTTTCAAAATTCGGACAAAATGCCTGCAGAACAATTGCAATTGCTTGGAGTTGGGTTGCAGAGCACTGAATATAATTCTGCACCTGGTCAATAGAGGACAACAAACATGCTCATAAAATTATCGTATCTTAGTACTTCCACATGGAATTAAATAGCCACAGTTACATTTAGCTGCGGAACCGTTATGTGTTTCGTAGAACACAATGTAATACCTCAGCAAAATGTTTTCAAACTATGATATGGCTCCCACCAGAGCCATGTCCATGAAGAGGACGACAGATATACAGGGTGATTTTTTAAAAACTGACACTGTTCAGAGCCACCTGTAGCTCGATCTTACAACCCAAATGGCACCAAAATCGACATGGAGATTAATGATGACATGGGAAGTAGGATTCTGTGAAAAAAAAATTAGTTCCAAAAATCACCGATAGGGGGCATTTATGACACTGTTGTAGCTTACCAAACCGAGACTTAGGATAAAACACGGGTATCAAAACAAAATACAATTTCGTATGCGACAACAGCGCCAATTTGGGCTTTAAAAACATGTAGACAGCTCCGAAAAATATTCTCAGCTGAAGTGAGCCAGCTCACGTGAATATGCGACTCACATTACCAGAACGTGCATTATTGGTGAAGCTGTATTATCTTAATCAATGCAATGCATCCACAGCTCTTCGTGAGTTTAGAACCCGACAGAAGCTACGTAAGGGGCCTTTATCGCTTAATGCTCTTAAGGCAACGATTAAGTAGTTCGAGGAAACAGGGTCACTGACAATTCTTGCAGGCAGAGGACGTAAACCTGTGTCAGAAGAGGAGATAACAGATGTTGCAACTGCAATCGTCAACGGATCACAGTGAACCATTGCTGGTAGTAGCAGCGCCCGTGGTGTAGCGCGACAATTAGATATGAATTTTTTCACGGTATGGAAAGTCTTGTGGCGAGTTCTCCTCTACTATCCATACAAAATAAGCCCCTTGCAGGAACTCAAACAGTGATTATGATAAACGACTGACATTTGTTCTGTCGTTTCTTGCCAGGATGGAGGTTGACGATGGTTTCCCATGGCAAATTTTATGGGTAGATACGGCCCATTTTCATCTGAATGGGTCTGTTAACACACAAAATAACGGAATTTGGGCTATTGAACAGACCCACGTAGTGCAAGAACTTCCTTTGCATTCACCAAAAGTCACCGTTTGGTGTGGCTTCACAGCCGAATTCATCATTGGGCCATTCTTTTTTGAGAACGTCAGTCCGAGAGGACCAGAAATGTGTATCGTTAATGCACAAAGATATCATGACATGCTGACTAATTTTGTCATTCCACAACTTCAGCAAAGAAAATGTCTTAATCAGACAATCTTTATGCAGGATGGGGCACCACCACACATTGCTGTTAAGGTACAGCAGCTGTTGCGCCATCACTTCACTGAGGAAAGAGTCATCAGTCGCAGTTTTACAGTTGCATTTCCGCCTCGTTCCCCTGATATAACTCCATGTGACTTTTGGCTCTGGGGTTATTTGAAATCAAAGTTTATGTTGGTGGACTCACAAACTTGAGTATCTTAAAGGACAACATATCACAGACAGTGCAGGATATTCCTTGTGACATGTTGCGCATGGCCGTAGAGAATGTTGTGCAGAGAATGCACGGCACAGTCTCTGAGAACGTCGGTCATATTGAATGTGGTCGAATTCCTCGCTGGGGAAGTGAATGTAGTGAATAAAACTTAAAAAAAAAAATGTTAAAATTACAAGGAAATGTTAACACTTTTTACATTGTACAGCGCCATAAAAACCCCTATTGGGGATTTTTAGAACTAATTTCTTTTTGGAATCCTACTTCCCATGTCATTATTAGTCTCCATACCGAGTTTGGTGCCATTTTGGTTGTTAGATCAAGCTACAGATGGCTCTGTACTGTGTCAGTTTTTAAAAAAATCACCCTTTATAAACGCTTTCTGATAACTGTTAAGAGGTATAATTTTAAGAATGAATGCAAAATTATGAATCACCAATCCTTTGTTATCATGAAAATTTTTTATAGACAATTGTTTTTGGTAATGAATGTCCTCCATTGATATCACTGTCCGTATAAGTAAAGGTGGATAATGCCTGAGACCAGCCTTTAAAAATTAGAGAACTTGCAATGGCCGTGAGTTTGGTTTGGGTTTTATGGGGCAAGGTTCACGGATGTGGAAGCCGAGGTGATGACAGTGGAATGACTCAACATTTCAGAATAAAACAAATTATGAATTTCCATAAGGGAAAAAAATCAACTTGAAATTTGTGTGTGTGTGTTTTTTTTTTAAATTATGCTTTTTGTTAGAAGTTGGTGCCATTTATGGCAAAATGCTTATTTCTCGTCACCTCCACTAACTTTTTATTACCATTACTAACCTCCATTAACTATACATTTTTAAGCATTAATTTATTTAATAACCATACTTTAAAAGTCTTACGATATTCTTCAATTGATCGTGACATCGATACAATCAAAAACCTACGCTTCGACTTTCACTTCTATTTCAATTCAAGATATACAGATCTAATCGACCTGCTTGCACGTTATCCCAGTCTGATAGGCAGTTAACTTTCTTTATTTGATTTAAATATGTTTTTAGTTTAAAGTTTAATAAAAACTTTTTTTTATTTAAGTTTGTTTGGTCAACCTTCTTTTAAGTTAGCTTTATAGACGAACTGGTTACATGCTCGGACCCATCATTTACTGCTTGTTGGGTTACAATCTTCTATATCGTTACCAGTATTTTTTAGTTCCTGGATTGATTTTATAAATTCTTCTGCATTACTTACAGAATTTCTTACTACTGCGCCCACAACATTAAAAAAAATTTTGTTTTTTCCTGAAAAAATGTTAATTTAATATTAAAGATATCAATTTGCAGTTAGTACTTTTATCATCACATAGTATCAATTTACAGTTAGTTGTTTTCCTGTCACAACTGAGGAGAAAAGCAACAAATACCAATAATTTAATTTCCTCTGCTTTTCCTATGTGATGGCAGCCTAATTACCCCTTGGGTTGTAAAAAAATGACCTAAGACCAACAAACCAATCCTGTCATGACAAAATTAGCAAATAAAGCTGAAGAGCAATTGAATTAGGGAAAGCTGTCATTATGCAAATTTGGACTTGTGCACATGCTAGGAAGCAGCTTGCAAACGATGTAAGCAGCAGTTAAGATAAGGAGTGCTGCTGCCGGTATCAGCATGAGTCAAAAGCAGTATGGGTAAGAGTGCAGATCTAAGCGCATTTGATCGTGGGCAAACAGTCGGGGCCAGACAAACGGGTCACTCCATCTCAGAAGTAGTGCAGACACTCGGATTTTCACACACCACTGTGTTAAGAGTGTACAGTGAGTACGTTGATTCAGGTAAAACCATCCCTGCCAGGGTAAACTGCCGCTGACAACAGCACGTGGCTGAGCGAGGTCGTTTTCAGCTAGCCTGCATTGTAATGTCAGACAGACAGGCCACCAGTAACCTGTCGATTTAGATCACCCATCGGTTTACCGCTGATACAGAACATGTAATCTGTCACACATCCAAAACTATCTTCTCTCCATGGTGTGTGGAAGCCATCAACCCTCTGTTGACTGTACAACACAGAGCACAACGATTAGCATGGGCACGGTATATCACCAATGGACCATCGAGATGTGGAAAAATGTTGCCTGGAGTGATGTCACGATTCACTTTGGTACATGCTGATGGTAGAGTACATGTACGGAGTAAACTACATGCAGTGACGGATCCTTCCTGCCAGCAGGGAGCTCTTCAGGCTGGTGGAGGAGGCATTCTTGTCTGGGGACTGTTTACAAGGACTGAAATGGGACCCCTGGCACGCGTGACGTAGTCTCTCACAGGTGAACGTTACTGGTATATTCTCGACCACCATCTGCTCCCATGTGTTAGTTTTCGACAGCCCACTGCAGCGATGGTCTTTCAACAAGACCATTAGGCATACAGGTTTTTCAACAACAAGGCACTGTGTCAATGCTACCGAAGGAATTGTATCCAAATGACTGGATGAACATCCCACAGACCTGTGTGGCTTTCCTATAGGTTTTCTCCTTTCGAGGTTACCCGACTTCAATCCAATCGAGCCCATCTAAGATGCAATCGAGAGATGTCAGAGCCTCAGACCACCTTTCATCTAATCTTCGTAGTGAATCCTCGAAAGGTGGCGCTACACACTACTAGACCATTAACCCTAATTCAACTTCTCTTCAGTGTTTGTATTCGAAATTAGCAACAATGTGCCCAATGCAGTCAGCATTTCCCAATACATAAATTGAGTCACGATAACATACATATGAAACAAACTATGATACAAAAATTTAAATCTGTACTTACCTCAGTGGAACTATCTAGGTGAATAGTTTTGGGGCCAGTTTTCTTAAGGAATTTGTTTTGAAGGCGAATATTGGCAAAAGTTGCACGAGCCATCAAGCCATCGTGACCTCTACGAGCACCGTAAGAATTGTACTCCCTGGGAGTTAAACTAAAAAAAGGACGAGTTCATCAAACGTATGTGCTTAAACCTTCATTTACAGCACCATTTATAAATAACACACACTTCATTTGAATTTCCACACGAATGTATTTTTAAATAAATCCTTAAGCCAAAAGAAAACATTTTCTTAAAATCTTAATTTAATTCTTTTTTGCTAGGCTTTCAATCTCTGAGAAATAATGTTGTGTGGTGAAATGTTCTATTGCGTTCAAAGTAGAAAACTCAAGTGCAAACAAGAATAGAATAGTTTATTTAAAATCCAGTCTTTCATGGCTGGGAGAAATCAGAAAATAAAAATAATTTAGATATGCATATCATCACATTCTTATGGTAGCAGTTTGTGTTTTTACTAAAAGACTTTGGATGCAAAACAAATGGGAATAGAAAAGATCACAAAAGTACCTCAGGTTGGTGAAGCCCTAAAAAGAGAATGTACCCCTGAGGGCAGAAGAACAATGGAATTCCTGGTTGACTCCTCTCATTGTTGTATCCAGGGCAATTCAATAGCTGACTTCTTGGCAAAAAAGGGAGAACCTGTCTACACCAAACCTTCTAAATCTAAATTGACACAGTGGTGTGTGATCTTTTCATTCAGTCGTATAGCCTACCACAAGGCTGGCTGATTGGTTTGGGGTTTTATGTCACAATGACCATATTTGGTCATGATGTGCAGAACACAAGACATGCAGTTCAAGTAACGAACATACACACACAAGAAAAGTTTTACTAACATGGGAGAAATTCCTAGATGGAGGAATCGAACCTGTGTCGCCTGAACTCAAAAGTTAGTAATGCCACAACGGAGCGAAATCTAAACCTTTTCATGTTGCAGATGGTAAGATTGATAATTTTTAATTACGTCATACTAGAGCACCACAACAGGCTATTGACGACAGTCCGAGATCCATCCCCTAAGGGAAAGATTTGAGGACAACAAGTCATTTTGAACCACGGTCAGATGACAAGTTAACACCTGAGCTGGCAACCCACTTTCCAAACTTCCACACCAACCCAATGCGAGGACTTTCGACCACGACAGATTTAAGGAGCACCAGCCGCCTTTTCACCATGCACTTACAACATCCATGCACTGATCCGGATTTGAACCAGGAACCTTCCTATCTAGAGGCTAACACATTAACCACAGGACCGATGGGTCGGTGCAGATGGTAAGAAGGCCACTTGTTGATAAGATAGGACTACCCAACTCAATGCAAAATCACTAAATCCCTCCATATCAGACATCCTTCAGGCCATCTGGGACTGGAGAAGGTGGAAGTTAACACAGATTCATCACTTACCCACGCGCATTCAGGTATCGAGCAGCTGGGCTGTTTCGAGATATGCTGCCAGCAGGTGATATGTGATCAGTGGTGACGGAATCTCCCAAGTATAGAAGCACTCTGGCATTCTTTACATCAGTTATTTCTGGAAGCACTTTGGACTGTATTTAAAAAGAGAACACAGTAAGTTATCAACATAAATGGGGTTTGAAACTAAAATTAGGATGCACTAAAATCAACTCTAACCTGGCACTCACATTCATTAGATACAACTGTAGTCAACGTTTATAGCGATTTTTTTTTGGTGCACTTCTAAAGTCGCCAAGGAAAGAGTTAAAGTTGTAAGCCTAAACTGATTTTTTTTTTTACAAAAGAAATTTCTTTTTGTAACGGAAAATGAAAGCTCCTAAACACATTTGTGAACCAGCAGTAAAACTAAGCTGCAAATTATGGGTAAGAATATAACCTCTAGCTTATCAATTACACTAAATAAGAGGGTATATTGAAAAAGATTTTCAAAAGAAAAAAAAAGCAAGAAATAATACAACCTGATACGTCAGAACTGTACCGTGAAAAAACAGGCAAAAAACCATTAAATAAACCAATGAAAGCAGAGAAATTTTTCTTTTTAAGAACCAATACAATTAAACGATATTTAAAAAATAAAATAACCAACGAAATCAGAGAAAAAATTTTTAACGACTTTTAACAGATTTTGAAAGAATTTTCTAGAATAGTCAAAATGAAATATTAAACTTTCCGTTTGCCATGAAAACCACAATAACCGTAAATACAGATGGGTTGCTTTAACCTACCATAATTCGCTACTACAAGTGCGCCAAAAAAAAAAACGACAAGACATATGCCACCGCTCTAAATGTCGACTACAGTTCTACACATTCATTATTATTTGTGCATACATATTTTCTACATTATATTCTCTTAAGAGGGGTTATTTGGTTTTGGATTTTATGGCACAGGGGCAATATTTTGACAAAACTGCACCCAACACATGTCAAGTGATTGTGAATAGAAAGAGAAAGATCGTTTGGGTATCCTGGAGTCATGACTCCTCTGTTTAACAGACAGTAAACACCATGGTTAAAGCGAAGAATGAAATTTTTGAAGAAATGAAACTACATTTTGTCGTATTTTTTTGTAGTTCACAAGCAAAATCAGGAATTTAAATTGGTTTGCAAAATATTTCTGCAGACTGCATTGCAATTTTTTTTAAGGAATTGTTTTCGTATCTGGATACTTTTTTATAGCATTCATTGAATTCTCTTTTCCATTAAATTTTAAATATTTGGAATTTTACAACATTTTGAGGTGTGAACACATAACAATATAATTAATCACTCATCATTGGACAAATTGCATAATATACATAATTACAACAATCAGTGAACAAGATTAAAACATTTCAACAATAAATACATGTAAGGTAAAATAAGTCCTAAGACAAGTAACTGCAGTGACAAAAAAGGCAAATAGGTTGTAAACTGGTATTTATACAGTCTATATATATAATTACCTTATGTGGCACACAAAAAAGATGTTATTTGTTATTGCATTTTGGCAACATTGTACGATTGTTTGTTAACCACAAAGCCTCGCGACTCAATTGAACTTATAGCGTTATCAGATAAAATTTTATTTAAAAAAAAAAAAAAAAAAGAATTTTAGTAAAGCTGTTGCAGTTTATAATAGAAATCAAAGAAAGCAGAGGATCTTTTCTGGGCCTTTTAAAAAACGGTCCTTTTCAGGGCCAACAATTACAGTTAAACAAGAAACTTGCACAACTTTCGACAACAAACTCAATGAAAAAGTGTGGGTGGCTCGAGTGCTGGGAAAATGTACGCACAAACATGTTGGGTATTCAATTACCATAGCAACCCTCACATTCAGAGTCAAAATTTGCTCAAAGTTTTCATTTGAATTTTGATTACAGAGGTCTGTATATCTTTTCTGTAGCACATAAATAATTTATATTATAAAAATATTTTTTTTTTTGGAATATCATATTTTGTAAATAATCCCTTCTGCTAGGATGCATGTCTTCATTGATGCGAGCACAGCGAACCAATAAGCAATTCTCTGGGGTAGGCGAGCGTCAGCGAGCAGGGGGTGATTCCCCAAGCACTAAATCAAAGTTGTAATCAGTCTTTGGTCATTTTGAATGCATTGAGTTCATGCAGTCTCTTTCTGTCCAGAAAAGAGGTAGTTCAATTAATCTTGCACTGGAACAGCACAACGGCAAATGTTTGAGACCAATCCTCGTACAAAATGATCCAAGGACAACGCCTAATAATTTTGAACAATGATCAGATGACGAAGGCCGTACAATGGAACTGACGCCCCACTTTCCAAATCACATGTCAACATAAGAATATTTAAGCCCACAACAAATTTTGCATGCATCATCCACCACATACATGACGGTCTCGATGGATCAAGTCTTTTTTTTAACAAGCAACTCTCTGATTGCTAATCTACTACTCTTCCAACTGGGCTACCGTGGTTCTTCCGAAAATGGAAAAAACACTCGCTCTTTGGAGGACTCGAACAGACCAAATAAGGTTTATAATTCTACATCAAAGTCATTACAGTACAAAATATGGAATCCTCCGGACCTTGTCCATTCCAGATTTCTGACTATTTTCTGGATTATTTGCAGTTTTTTGTAAAAAAAACCCCTCTAATCTACCCCTTACACATTATTTATGTCCGGAGCACATTTGCAATACTAAAGTAGCAGATATATAAATATGAATTATTTTTTTTAATGAAAAAACTTTAATACAATGTAACAAATTTTGGTAATGTTGTAGTATCCGAGACATGTTTGTCGGCAAGTAATTTTTCTCGCCAAATGCAGATGGTGGCCAAAGCTAGTATGGCGGCCATATTGCCGATTCGATTTGTTATACGATGGAAGTGAAAATAAGGAATAAACAAATAAAAGTAAAGAATAATTTAAGAAATCGAAATTTTAACCAATTATAAAACGAAATTTTATTGCCATGGTTTGAATCTAAATGAATTTTTCCTGCATAGGTTGCCATAAAGCTGGATCAAAACAATAAGGATACCATTTTTGGCAATAAATCAACGTTGCCTCCGACACTACACCTCGCCCATTTTCAAATTTTATTTAAAAATCTAATTTTTCTGTGTGATATTTACTCTGAATGTGTCCAATATTTTGCGTTATTTCATCAATTTGGTGCAGGTTGAATGCCTTGTTCTTTGTCAGAAGGGTGAAAAGACAGTGAGAAAAAAAACACCTGTTAGCAAAACGTCTGGATTTTGGACAATTCCGAATTTGGGACTTTGTACCGTATTTCATAAGTTTTCCAATCTTAAAAGATCTTAATATTGCCAAAATGCAGTCAAATCGTATTTCATGCTTAAGATTAAAAGCATTAACGAACAAAACTACAAAAATATCCTTCAATTTTATTACATTTGTGCCATATTTTACTTGTACTAAATACATAGTTCCCACTCTTTGTTGGGAAAAAAATTAAGTACTTTTCCAGGTCCATTTGAATTTTTTCAAGGACTATCGTAAAAAGGCTGAAATTCCCTCTGTAACCCACCTTTTAGTAGACAAATTTTCTGAAGAATCTTTCCTATAATGTAACTTCTTCATTACCATTCACATACTTAACAATTCCAAACATAGTTCTAGTCAATATTCAAGCATGTTATGGGGGAAAAAAATTCTTAAAAAGAAAAAGTAAAGTCGCTAAGTTATTATACTTATATTCTATATGTTCGAATTGACACAGAATCCCACTGACCTTGAGCAAAGAAAATAAACACATATGCCTTGATGAACAATCGTATTTGGCGTATTCATCGGAACTGGATTAAAACAACGGTGCATTGTGAGGCGCGTATGTTTCGAGTCGATCCATACTCAAGAAAATTCTACATTAAAGTTTTTCAAAATAAATTCATGGACTTTCCAGTACTTTGCACCAAATTCAAGTACCTTCAGGGGCCCTTAAAAACAAAATGAAATTCAAGTACTTTTCAAGGCCAGTGGGAACCCTGAAGTTTAATTCGAATACTAAACATTTAAAGAACCACGATCCTCAAAATTGAGAGTTCATAACTATTTTGAATAACTGGCATGCTTTACAATATTGGATGTCTGCATCTCTGCTTTTCAAACGGTACCAGTTTGGAGTTGATACAGAACAAGTGAATTGCCATTCCTTACCATGTTATCAAAAAATGGAGAAGGCCTGATGTAGGTAGATTTCGAATCCCATTCATACAAACTGTCACCAGGTGCTTTCAAGGAGTTCCATCGAGTGTTGCCAAACTGAAATAAACAAAATTAATTATATTTGATGAAAATCTGTATTTTGATTTCTGAAGACGATTCCTATTATTAAAATGCTTTACACAGAGCCATTCCATTTCAAAGTTTAATACTGCTCAGCAGCTCCTGACAGGATTCTATTTAAAAAAAAATTAAATGCACCTTTTTTTTTAATAATATTAGCACTGTGTTGACCATTGATTACTAACATTACTTGGGCTTTTGAACTTTTACATTTTCTTAGCTTGGTGTACTTCTACATGTTAAAAACTCACAAAATTTATTTTAAAATCTGTGGGTAAATATTTAATGCATAGTCCCCAAACATTTTGAATAATTTATCACACTGCACATTTTGGAAAAATCCTAAATGTAGGAAAAGGATGAAAATAAGCATTTCAACTTTTGTTCTCACAACCACACATCGTTTGTACAACCACATATGTCAACTCGAGTTTTATGTTGATTTCGAAGGACTAATCAATTACAAATCTTGATGTAAGGAAGTAAACATGGATTGTGGTTTTTAAATTGATAGATTTGACACAATGCACCCTTTTTAAAGTAACTAACTCGTAAGTATTTAATCTTGGAGTGAAAATATTTACAGAAGATGGGGGTTCCATCACAATCATAAAATGTCAATTTTGCAGCACGATTTTTAACAGTACTCCTTTCAAATTATTGTCCCATTAACTTAAAAAAATGTGCAACATTTTGATAATGTGTGGCAAAAACAGGAGAATGTGAATGATACATGAAAAGTTGAAAAATGGCATTAATAACCTACCTGCATTTTGGAATAAACTTCCCTAAACATGGCAGGAAGAACATTCTTTTCTTCAACTTCCTAAAAGAGGTACATATTGTTACAAATACTCCTTATGAAATTCATAAAGAATATTCATTAAAAAAGCCAAGAAACCTTACTTGGATTTCCTCACGGGTAGGCCAAATATCTCTGAGGAACACATCTTGCCCATCAGCTCCTTTACCTACAAGAGTTTAGTGATATTATTTCTGTACTTCTGGAAGACAAAGATTAAACTACACAATATTACAAATCTAGGCATTGTTTGGAAAAATCTGCATGCATCAATCAGATATACAGATGGTTTGTTTAGAGTGCGACTCCACGATAATACAATTACTGGATATTGATATACAATTATAGGTGATAAATAATTTGTGGTAGACCAATATAAAAGTGTATATATATATACCCAAGTTCCAAAAGGTAACAAGTGAAAAATTTTGTGATCGGAGTTAAGCATAAGAAACGATTACTTACCAGTTCCAAAGAGAAATAATGCAATAGTTAAATGCTATGTAGTTGTTACACCAAAAATGTTTGACCAATTTAGAAATATTTCAGTTCCATAATCGTTTTGTACACTTAAGTCGACTTTTGTGATTTGAGTTATTCTTAAAAACTGAGGTACCAATACGTAGTTTTTATTAAAAACAGAACAAAGTTGACATTCTTATCAAAATGATGGGATGTCCTTGTACACTTTCAGACAGTAAAAGACTAATCGCCAAATGCTTTGGGCATATGGGAAAAATGAATGGCAAAGTTAACTTCACAGCAGTACCAATGGAACTGACTTATCAACTTCAAACCTGGGCAACAGTGATAAGACAGAAACCTTGCCCAGCCTGTATATGTGGAAATGACTGCTGTCAACAGAAACATAAATATCGCTGCATTACAGACAATGATGAAGAAAATAAAGAATAATTAGAAAAGTGGAAAGAGGCACATTTAAATAATACAGATCTTATCAACTAAAAATCCTCTCAAATATATTTTCCAATGTCATTAAGTGCATCAATGAGGCAAACTTTCTTCAAACATCCCCAATAGGAAATAGCATAAGCTCTGCTTCTATGGCGACAGACCGATAGACTTTGTGTCTGGAGCAGTTTTCGTGGTAGACAGGCAGTGCAAGGTATGCAAGTTTAAAAAAAAAATGCTACATACATATTCTTCCCAATGTAAAATATGTTACAATTTTCAAACTTTTTACAAAAATATCACCATAAATACTGATGAATTTGTGTCCACTAAAACAAAATTGCACAGTGGGTGAATCTAATTCAATCAAATTAAAACTCAATAGCTTTGGCAATCCATGATCAAAGCAGATGCTCTTGCACACAATGGCAGTAAGATTTCTCAATTGAAGTCTTACAAACCTGCACTGGCTGGCTGGATTTTTATGGCCCAATGGCCAAGCTATGCCAACAAACAAGGGTAACTAAATGGATATACACACACAAGGAAAGCTTGACTGACACAGAAGAAATAAACACAGGGAGGAATCGAACCGTCTACAATGCAGGTAGCTAGTGAAGTGGGTGCAGATGGTGACCCCACAAAGTTGCTCTGAAACACAAACTTTGAGGCTCCCAAAATTTAGGCTGTAAAGATAATAAAATTATAGTACAAAGTCCAAACTCCTTTGGACCAACGGTCATTCCGGATTATTTGCATTTTTTGTCAAACCTTCCCCTGCGCAAATTTTGCGTTTCAAATATTAAAATAGCAGATATATAAATAGGAATAACTTTTAAAAAAGGAACAAAACCTTTTTAATACAATGCAACACAAATTTTACTTGTAAATCTTCTAATTTTTCAGTGTGGCATTTACACTGAACATGGTCGTCATTTCGCGTCGTTTCATCAAACAGGCCCAGGGTTAACTCCCCGTTCTTTAAAAATTGTCGGAAAGATGTAAAAAAGTGAGAAAAAAAATGATGGTTAGCAAAACGTCCGGATTTTGGACAATTATGGATTTAGGACGTCCAGATTTGGGACTGTACTGTAAATGAAATATTCTGATTTTTAATGAAAATGTGAGAGTATGGAAACGTATTTTGCCAACGAAGTGTTATTTTTTTATTCATTTCATTTTAAGTCCTTTTCATACATTTTTTTGCCAACCAAACCTGTGCCCTGTTCGTAAATCACCTCTGGAATGCAGCGAAAACAACTTACCGATGGGTTCCGTCTCAAAGTCGATGTTCACGGTTCCTGCCAGCGCATAGGCAACTACAAGGAGAGGAGATGCCAGGTAGTTAGCTCTTGTATGAGGATGGATCCTGCCCTCAAAATTTCGATTGCCAGACAAGACACCGCAGGCCACAACATCGCCCTAGGGCAAAAATGGAATTTAAGTAAGCATCGTAAAGTGAGGTTTCGAAGCAATACAGTAGCCCATCAATATATCACACTTTATATGGGAAAAGAAAAAACACTAGGTACAAAGGGTAGAGAAAAATGTACTAATAATTATAAAAAAGGCATAAGTTATACATTACATGTTTTTCATTTGAAAAGAAAAAAACAAAATAGAGATATCACTGCTTGACTTTTATTTCCTAGAGTGCACACAACGATCGATGACAGTTCACAAATGGTGATCAATGTCAGTGGTCACTTAAAACGGGAACAAAGGAGAGGAAAATCTCATAGTACAACTGTTGTACCCAGCCATAGTCTAGAGGTTAAACACAAAACCAATGGTAAAACTTCATAAAATATTATTTAAATTTTGTCTCCTCCATTCTTAAAAAGGGCTCCAAAATACTATTTTTTTTATAATTTAATTTAGTTTTTGCATACAACTTACCATGTCAATAGCTTCCACAATGCATTCTGGAAGGGGCCCACTGTTCCCGATGCAGGTCATGCATCCATAGCCGACAACATCGAACCTAAATATAACAGAAATAACAAAATCTCAATACTTCAAAAGAATAACTGCACACATTGTTTATCATGCACACTCTCTTGAATACTAAATAATATAATTATAATTATTTGCAGCCAAGGAGAAAATATATTCATTTACAGTAAATATTTCTTGGTTTCATACTTTGAATATGAATTTTATGCTTCATATATTAACTTTTGATACAATTTCTTTAAATCTAGGTGAATTTTTTACGAGTTGAAATTATTTTTCAGTCACTGTAGCAATCGCATAGAAGAAAGTCGAAGTTTCACAGCTATCATTACAACATAGTAATTTTCAGATGCTGAGATTGGATAAAATAATAGTAAGCTTCCTTTTAAACAACCTTTCCTGTCAACCTTTACATATGATAATTTGCATGTCTTACATAATACAAATTTACATATCCTACATACACATTTGCATGTTATATATCTACACATTTGCAACAAATTTACATACCTATACTTTTGAAAATATCTACACATTTTTAAAATACTAGGGGGCTCCGCCCTCTGCTCACTTATGCACGTCAACCCCCGGGGATTGCTACGCAAACCAATACTCCTTTCGCAGAGTGAATCTCCAGGACGGCGAAACTATCTTCATAATTCGTATAGTCCTGATTTGACTTTCCAGTCCATGACTTCACAAAGAGGGCTTCGCCCACTGCTCGCCGAACTCTGGGGATCGCTATGCAATCCCATTTGGTTTGCTTTGCAAACCAACAATCCTTTCTCAGATCCCATTTGGTTTGCGTTCTTTCATCAGAATCAATCTCCAGTGACGGCGAAACTATCTTAATAATACGGTCTATGACGTCACAGCGAAACCTTTGCCCCCTGCTTGCGAATGATCCAAATATTCTGAAATTTGTATGACCAATTTTTGATTGCATCGAATTTATTTATTAACCAATTACAAAAATAATTGTAGCGTAAGAAAGAGACTACATTCTAAGGTATAATGGTATATTTTCAAATTTAAAAACTAATAGCAATAAAATGTAGATATGACAGTTTTAAAATAAAGTAATGAAAATGTACTGATTATTCCGAAATTTCAAAAAAGTATTATCAGGAACCAAATCGAAATTTCAATAAAAAATTTGACGAGCTGCAAAAATTCACGTTTAGAGGTACACCAAAAAAATCACGACTAAAGACTGAAAATTTCTACGTCTTTTGCTCACTTGCGTTAGAAATTTCGCCTTTTCAATTTTGATACTTAATAAACCCTAAACTAATAGTCGCAACAGAAAAAAATCTTCATTGTCTTGTTCCCTGTACAATTTTGAACAAACCATGTCAATTTGGTAATTTTCTGATCTGTACTTTCCCGGGAAACCGTCTAAGAATCGAGCGAAAAACGCGAGTTTTCAATCCTCCAGTAACGGCAGCTGTAACATATTTTTATATATAAAGAGATGAGTTTTATTGCCTTCCCATCAGCAATTACTGTTACTGGCAGGTATTTTTAATTACTGTTGTACTGGAGCAACACAACAGGCTACTGGCAACCCACTCTCCAAACTTTCACACAGACCCAACACGAGGACTTTCGACCACTTAAGCTGCACCAGCCGCCATGCAGTGACCCGGATTGAAACCGGGAACCTACCAATCTAGAGATTAACACCTTAACCACCAGACCGGTTGGTCGGCACACACCAACGTCAGGAGATTTAAATCATTAGTTGTTGTAAGTTGATTAGGATCAGAGGTGCATGGCATAACTCTTATACTTACCCTAACTGCCGTAAGTACTGAATGACGCCACTCTCTTGCAAGTAGTAAGTAACAACTCCACTTCCAGGAGACATACTTGTTTTCACATAGGGAAGCACACCCAGACCTTTCTCTACTGCTTTTTTGGCTAAAAGGCCTATACACCAGAACAAAATGACTCATTATTCTAATAATACAGGTGAGAAAAATCACTTCTTACAGGAAAACACTTGCAAAATTACAGCAGTAGCAGCATAAATTAAAATAAATAGTAGCAAAATCAGCCTTCAAGCATATTTTAGTAGCTAAGACACAAAATGAATAAGCCCAGTTCAAAATGTGTTCAGTATGAAACATAAACATTATTTCATTTAAACATAAAAGTAATCTCTTAATGGGAAATCTGAATTTATACCACTGTCTTAACAGGACAAAAACATTTGTATTATTTTCAAACTTGAATTGAAATGTTTGGATTGTTATAAAGTGCCAACTTATAAACCTCTTGTGAATATAAAAAAACCGGATCATTCTACGGAAACAGGCATGATACAGGTCAGCGACGATTGACTTACACCTCTTCCAAGCATCGAAACAAACTATGACACTGCAAGTGTGAAATTACTGTCAAATTGGTATGATATTGTTAATTAACATCACACTGGAACAACACAACGGACTATTGGAGACTGTCCTGGATCAACCCTCGGTAAACTATTATGAGTGTCCAGTAACAACAAATTTACTCGTAGATACCTTTTCAATTTTTGGAAGTTCACATTGAACTAAATATATATATAATTAATCATGGCATAATCAAAGATCATTAGTTTACTTATGTATATGATGTGGTATGATGACAAACATAAAATTACATTTATATTAGTCATCAGTCACTGAACTAATCAATATCATTAAATTAATCTATAACTATTTTTATTTATTACGTCACAAACATAATACAAGATTTCTCAACACCACATCCCTTGCCTCTTTTCTTTTCTGCAATTTAAATCTGTAGGACTATTACTTTGAAAAAGCAAAGTCACTTGGGTTTCGAAACATGCACTTGCACATAGTAATGCAAACTTGCGAAGAACCCGTGTTCAGTACTAGATAGATTGCCTTGATCTTCAATTTCAGTGGGAAAATTCTCTTTATACTTTCTTGTTCTCTGATTGGTCACCAACATTTAGGACACAGATGTTATTTAGGTGTTCAGAGACGTTCCAACACATTCAAGAACATTTTTCTAAGCAGAATATTTCCACATGAATTATTTATAAATACACATAAAATGCTAGGAAAACAAAATTGACAAATTCAACAAAAACCTCTCATGGCCCAGTATAATTATTATAAGGCCTGGCATCGGGTCCTTGAGAAGCACTACTCTAACGCACCTGGGTGGCAACAGCAGATATACCTCCAAATGTGAATACTTTAATTTTGTGTTCACCTTGGTACAGGTATGGAAACACTATGTGTAACAGATACTAAATATAAGAAAACCGTAACAGGCAACAGGTGTTGTACTCAGTGACGGCCCTAGAACATTTTCTAGGTGGTGCAAGATCTAGTTGCGTCCCCACACCATAAATATCAGACAACCTTTTATGCAGTTGGTTAACCGATCAATTAAGCAACATATATGCTACATTTTGTTTATTAGTATTAATTACAATAAACGTTTTGGTTAAAAAACAGCATTCATTCGATAAATAGACTTTTATTAAACAGCAGATCTCAATTACATAAAAAAAAAATACAACATACTGTATGGGCACCTTTCTCGATTTAGCACTGGGAAATTTCTGTATTGGATTGAAATAATTTATACTTTGTGCAATATTGTTTTCAATGGACTTAATTACAAGATCTGAAAGTCTTTCCCGACACACAGTCTAACGTAAACAAGTTTAGTAAAAATTACACTATATTATATCGCCACTGATCATACTATAACATCTTGGCCTTTTCTTGTATATTAAAAGGAAATATTTCCCCATAAAAAAAAACCTAGTAAAGAAATTGATTAAAAAAAAATATTTAAAAAAAAAACGTGCATACCTGCTCCTAGCATGACAGATGGATTACTGGTATTTGTGCAGCTAGTGATGGCAGCAATAACAACAGCACCATGGCGAAGGAAGTATTCCTGGTCCTTGAATGTAAATGGCACAGTGGTGGAAAGTTTTGAAGGGTCCAAGCCAAAACCCTTGAAGCCCACCTAAAAGAAAGCGTGCATTTAAAATGCATATTCAACAACTAGTTGGAACACCAATCAAAAAGCCTTCCATGTTTGAGCATTTTCAACTGCATAAATGGCACACAAAAATCTAAAGATGGGTATTCACTAGGAATCTAGCGAATTTTAGAAGTCCATCAGCCCTTCTTATTTTACCTACTTCAATCCAATGGACATGGATGGTTGCAGAGAATGAAATATTTTGATTGCTTGATCAAAATACTAAAAATCTGTAAAAAAAAGGCAGACCCCTCTGTAAATCAGTAAAATTAAGTGGAAATCCACAAAAGTTGGCAAGCATGCCATGGGATTTATGAAAAGATCAAAAGTAAATTGCAGGTTTGCAGTTTAAAACATGAAAATTAAGCATTTTTAAGCACCCCTGAAATTCCACTCACCCTGAATTAAAAACAAAAAGATTTAAGTAATGAATGCATTTTTCTGGCATTATTTAGTCCCTTCAGAGATTCCCCTGAAGGGACTAAATAATACCAGCAAAATGCATTCATTACTTAAATCACTTTTAAAAAATTCAACATTAAAAGCTACAAAATTAGTCACAATTCTTCATTTGCCACATAAAAAGTAAACATAATTTATGCTGCTGTCATAAGCTTGGCTGAGATGTGCTTGCCATAACTAATTTAGCAATATCTATGAAGCAAAAGTACTGTCAAAGTGCTTGATGCTTGGCATTAAGACTAAAAGTTGAATCAGCAAAAAAGTGTTGAGTAAAGAAAGGCAGAAACAAGACTTACTTTATTTACAAGACAGCTCTGGAAGTCTTTCTTCATCTCTTGAACAGGTACACGATCGTGAGGCCTCTTTGGTCCACTGACTGAAGATACAACAGAGCTCAGGTCTAACTCTACGCTCTGCAAAGAAATAAAAAGCTCAGTTCAAGCATCATGAAATTAAGATGAATATAAGACAAGCGAAATCTACCCTTTAAATTTTTTGGGGGTCACAATGGTTAGATGTATATTCCTGTTTAGTTAAGCAACTTCAATATTATTCCAATTAGCTGTACCCATATCTGCTGATTCGAAAATCATGGTATGTATCCAAGGTTCACTGAGAATGTTATGTACCTATGCAGAGTAGTGATTTTTAGTCTCTCATCTCATGGCAAACACACACCAAAAAAAAAATGTCTATGTTCATAAAAATAAGCATAATTTTGTTTGATTTACAAAAAAATACTATAAGTAAAACTTAAAATCTTTACTCTAAAGGGGTTTTTTGAAACAATTTATCTGCAGGTTCATTGGACCACCGCAACATGAAACATTATTTGTTACTACATAGATTGGATTTTTATGGCATAAGGGTCGTGCTGTGCCATAATCCAGACATCAAGTAATGGACACACATACAAAGAAAGTTTTACTAACAGAAAAGTGAGAAAAATACACAGAGTTATCACCTGGCAGGAATTGAACATGCACTGCCTACAACTTGCAGAGAGCTAGTACAGTGGGCAAACACACTGAGCCACAATGGCCCCCCAAATACACTCTATAACAAAAAAAATCGATTCACCAAGAAGGAGTTGTCTGATTGCGATAAAAATAGGTGGATGTGAAGAACATACATAGAAAAACAAAAGATTAAAATTTCGGAACAATTGAATGATTTATGTCAGAGTTTGACCGCTACAAAGGGAGGAAGTCAATAAGGAGTTGGTCCACACACACCTCTGGCCTGGATGCAAGCTGTCACCCGGCGTGGCATAGACTGAAAAAGTTCCGGGATGGTTGCAATTGCCTTCCCATAACATCCCAAATGTGCTCTATGGGAGAGAGATCAGGAGACTTAGCTGGCCAAGGAAGTGTTGGGAAAGCTTGAAGACAATTCATAGCAACACGTGCTGTGTGCGGCTGAGCAGTATCTTGTTGAAAAGTAAGTGCTGGGTGTTGCAAAAGGAATGGTAACACAACCGGTCGTAAAATGTCGTCTACATACAGCTGTGCTGTGAAAGAAATGACTACCAAAGGAGATGGCACCCCAAACCCTCTGTTGTGGGCATGTGTGGCACGCGATAGTAAGAACAGGATCCCCACACTGCCCTGAAAGTCTTTACACGTCTGTGGTTGTCATTGGGGCACAGTTGGAAACAGGACTCGTCACTAAAGAGTATACGTCCACATTCAGCGCTGTACCAAGTAGATCGAGCCCGGTACAACTCCTCCTTCTTGGTGCATCAATTTTTTTTGTTATAGAGTGTATATCATAACAAAATGCAGGAATCTTTTTGGTTTTGTTAGACATTATTATTTTATAAGAACGGTTGGCTTTTAAGATTTTATCGTGCAAGGTGCAATAAAGAGCAATCTGCATCAAATGCAAGACCAAATAATATTACCATTTATATTTCTCATTCATTGCTCAAATGAGTTCCCACGCAGATGTATGCCAATGCATTGATGTATCTCAATGCCGTTCATTTATCAAAGAATCCTGTAATTCAATCTCTAAATTTGCCGTTTGTGCATCTTTCAATGTTTGGTAAGCCATTTTGCATATTTCCCCACTTCTGACCAAACCCTCCACCTGCTACATCTCACTCCTGGATTTTCAGAATGTTAATGAATCAGCTTTTCAAGGGTTAACCACTCGGTGCACGACTTCTCCACATTTTATGCAATAGTTGATATTACATTTTAAATTAAATCTCACTTGCGAAAATACAGGATCTTGACTGGGGTCCTTGTAATCTCTAAACATATGTACAGCCTTCAAATAAGCTTTCACATAATTCAAGTGATCTTCATCTCGACCTGGAAACAAAGAAGTTTCACATATTAAACATTCATGTGTGAAAAATGCAGGAATTTATGACAAATTGTTATAGTTTCATTTAAAACAAAAAAATTGAAGTAGCTTAATCATATGAACACTATCACATTCTAAACACACCAGCCAACATTTCTATAGTAATATGAGCATATATGGATAGACCACTTATCTACGAGAAAAAGTTTTTCAAATTGGAATGGTCATGTTGCTTCTTACCTTCAAATAAATGTCTACAAAAAATTATTCGAGGTTTAGGAATCTCCTAGAAGCAGAAAGTACTTAAAACTGTAAGTTGCAGAACAATTTTTCCTAAATTTTATCAAAATTTTGGCAGTTTTTTTCAATCATATGTTATGATGTTCTGCAGTGCAAAGCACGCTGCTTGACACACTTTTTTTCTTCTCTAGCTAAGGAACAACCTCCCTATGCCGCCCCAAAATAACCACAAACCCTTTATAAATAACACATCTTCTATGTCCCCCCCGCCCCCATGACAAAATATTTAACTTCAAAAGTTATCGACAGAATCGGAAATTCTGAAAGTATGCCTTGGTTTTAAATAAAGTTAGTTAATTAATTATAATGATTTATTGTAAATATGTAATACATATTCAGCCGATAATTGTGTTTTACGTCTGTTTTAGATTTGACTGCAGTTTTTAAAATTCGGATCAAATGCAATTGCTTGGAGTTGTGTTGCAGAACACTGAATATAATTCTACACCTGGGTAAATCTCTACAGGATATATTATGTTAGTACGTTTGGCATAAAAAAAACTAGTTACAAAAAGTTATGTGTGTTTTAAATTGCTATAATAACTGTAAAAATTGACAATCAACTAACAATGGCACAGAAAACAGAATCTAAAATTTCAGGTTCTTTGAATCAATATATAACAATGAATTCAGTTCAAGTATAAAAGTTGAAAACAAAAACTACGGCATTTAACAATGCAAATAAGAGAACTGGATGCAAATTAGAATTTATACATTACCGATTGTTTAAATCAAATTTTTACAACTTTCTGCGACTTTATCAGGATGAATTAACGTTTACGCTGTGGCTTACAATTAGTTGTCATGTTGAGAAGGCACAAGTGCTCCTGTGAAATGGTTAAGCCATTACATGCTTCTGGTCAGATATTGACGCCCCACAAAAAAATATTATTGCACAAGACCTAATTTCAAGAATTGTTTTCAGGTCCTTTCCTGTATTCAAAATTCTGCTTGTCCCAGTTCTCAAACATGTGATGCTAGTCATTGATCATTGTGAGGAGCATATTATCGAGATTAGAGAAGTAAAATTCCCATGGAATTAATGATTTAATTACAGTTTTCAGTTCCTGACCTAAATAACAAGCTGCATGTATGCATTCAAAGCTCTATCCTTATATCTGCAAGATATATCTTATATATCTGCAAGATATATCTTATATATCTGCAAGATATATCTTATATACCTGTTGGATATATCATATATCTGCTGTGCTGAGAGGATAACACTACCACACATATCGTTACCGCCACACAAAAGGCACCAATCTACATTTTGGGGATTTTCAGCAAACTGCACTTTTTTAAGTCATCATTTCATATTTTATACAATGACAAAGCCTCGAATCATCTCGATTCTTAGTGGAAATGCCTAGAGAAATCATATTTTGTGTTGTAACTCGACTTTTCCTGAAGCATCAAAACTTCGAACATGTTTATGTAGAAACGTCAATTTTGCAGATGGGTGTTTTTATAGTGGTGGTAACAATATCTTTTTAATAAATTTTGAAAAGACTTTTATGACAGATTCTTACATAATATGTAATATTGTTGAACACAATTTTTAGTCTTCAGCCATCAAACATACGAGTGTACCAGGTTAACGATTAGCTCAATCTGAAGAACATTGTCCAAGAAATAGCATGAAAGAGACCATGCTTGGCTCATGCGAGAAAGGATGACTTTGGATATGTACACAATCCAGTCACATTAATGTGGCCACTTGTCAAAAGCCAGAATAACGACCTTTGGCAGAGCGGATCGCTGCGAGACGTGCAGGAAGAGAGTCAATTAGGTTTCAGAAGGTGTTCACTGGGATGTTGAGCATTGCCGACTCTAGTGCAGTGGCCAGCTGCGCTAGATTACATGGTTGAGGATCCATGGCGCGAACAACCCGATCGAGGTGGTCCCACAGATTCTTGATTGGGTTTAAATCTGGTGAGTTTGCTGGCCAGGGGAGTACGGTAAACTCCTCCTGGTGCTCTTCGAACCACGCACATACACTGCCAGCTGTATGACACCTCGCATTGTCCTGCTGGTAGATGTCATGATTCTGAGGACAAATAATTCGCATGTAGGGGTGGACATGGTCCACAAGGACAGATGCGTACTTGTGCTGATCCATCATGCCTTCCACAATGATGAGTGCACCCAGTGAATGGCAGGAAAACATTCCCCAAACCATAATACTCCATCCTGAAGATAACGCCGCGTAATTTTGAGCCACGATCAGATGATGAGGCCATACCACAGCTGGCCCACTGCTCTCTAAACTACTATGTCAACGTAAGGACATTTGAGGCCAAGACATATTTAACATTCACCAGCTGCCTTTGTACATGACAGTCTTTGGTTGGATTCGAACTAGCAACCCTCTGGTTACTAGTCAGTTGAACCCTCCGTTGCTATCCTTGCCTAGCAATCCTCTGGTTACAAGTCTGTAACTCTTCCAACCAAGCTATTGCGGACCATACACTCGTCGGAGTTACTCACTAGCTGGATTTAAAGAATATTGTCTACAAGAAATAGCCCCAAAACAGCACATGTGACCATGTTTGGCCTCCAGGCAACAGGTTGCCTGAACTAAATGATAAAGCAATTTAAGACTGACCTGTCTGCATAAGATATTGGACACTCTTTTCATCTACAGGGAAGAAACCAACTGTTGCCCCATACTCAGGACACATGTTGGATATCGTAGCTCTATCAGCAATGGAGAGTTCAGCCACACCAGGACCATAGAACTCCACAAACTTTCCAACGACTCCCATCTGCCTTAAATGCTGAAAAGGAAATACAAGAATGAAATCAGTAAGCTGAACTTGACATGGTTATGAACAGGGGGTAATATTTCATTGACAAATCAAGTTTCGTCACCACTACCTAGACAATGCCAATATAGCTAGAAACTGCATCCAATCGCCTGATTTTTAATACATGTTCAGTTTTTTAGGTATTGCTTTTTTTATATTTAGGAGTTAAAAATTTTTAAAAGATTTTGGCAGGAAGTTTTCATTGAGCTCTGGATTTTAATCAAAATTTACTTGAAATATTTCCTAGTCATAATCATATTTGAGTTTTCCTTTTTATTTCTTGGTTTCTGGCAACAAAATATCCTTAAACACTCTTTCTACCAAAAAAAAAAAAAAAATCTTTCAGTTTTCTATTGACAAGTGGGTCATCCACACAAAGGAAAGAAAGTAGGGTGTTAGATTTAAATAAATATAATTTTATTTAAACAGATGGTAATTGTTTCAAACAGTTAGTAATTTCAACTTTTATTCTTTCCGAATTTTTAATAAATCTATCAATAATTTCTTAATTTTGATAATTTATTTAGTTATTTTGTTATAATTTTTTTTATTCTTTTATAATACTTTAAATTAATTTTTAACATTTATTGGTAAATGTTAATATTTTGAATATCAGTCATTTCAACTGATATTGAAACAAGAGCCTCCTAATGGTTAGCATTCCTAATAAGATGCTAACTTGGCAACCACATCACACACTAAGATTTTCAAATAATTCTTTATTTTATAAAGATTGAAGATCAAAATTTCCAAACTGTTGCCATTGTTAACACAACACTCCAATATCAGTTGGATACTCTCTGAACATTATTCATATCATAACTTATTAAACAAGTATGCACTATATTGCACATAAAAATACCAATTTAAACACTGAAGTCATGATAATTAGTAAGGGAAACAAAAACGCATCAAACAGATACACACCTTAGTAATTGTTAAAACAACATCAGTAGATGTAACCAAAGTATTCAACTTTCCAGTTAACTTGTACCCCAAAACTTGAGGCAAAACCATGCTGATTGCTTGTCCCAGCATAACAGCTTCAGCTTCAATGCCACCAACACCTAAAATTCAGTTTTTTTAGAAACATTTCTTGGACTTTTCACAAACACACTTGACAAAATTTCAGAAATACTGGAATACTTGCCAAAATACTGAAATATATTAAAATGCAAATTTCAAATAATTCATAAAAACTGAAGAAAAGTCAAACTTATAAGTTTATTTAGGTAGTTAATGGAGCTCTTAAAATTTTGCGTGGACAAGGATAACAAGAGAGGTTTTTTAAAAGATTGGCTAATTTACAACTGTTATTAGATCAACAATGAATCGTTCATTGTGATAATGTAGTTATTGTTCCTACAGTTCACACATATAACTTGAAGAAATCAAATTAACATTTAAGGTAATATATTTCATTTTCCATTTTCATATGAAAACGTATAGCAAAAAAATACATTTAAATACAGATATCCATTGATAAAACTGATCTTTTTCACAGAAAGCACAAGTTATTGGGTGAAACTTCTTGACAATATTAGTTTTATATAACTGGGGGGCTCCGCCACCTGCTCGCTATCGTTCGTCAAAACCTAATGATTGCTACGCAATCATATTTTTCAACAAAGAGGGGGAGGGGATTGCTTCACAATCCATCCCCATATGGATCACTGCTGGATTGATCCCGGAGCTCTAATACGACGTTATAATTGAAGGTTCGGTTCCCTTCCCATTGCGATATTTATCGCACGCGCCCAAGTAACAGAAAATTGCCTACATTTTTTTTCTAGATTAGCAGATCAGTATACAAGCTCACCTTAGTCTTTTAGCGTTCCAAATATCTCGGCTTATACACGGAAATATAGTGTAAACAAAAACAAAATGTTTTTTTAAATGTCAAGAACAAAACATCTCACTTCACATAAAAAAGGAAATATTTTAGCACAACATATTGTTAAAATTCAGAGGAAATCTCATCATAATTTTAAATGTTTTAGCTAATCTGTGTTGTTTGTTGTAATAGTACTTCTTAATATTTTCATATTCGACTGTTGCTATGGAAAGGTTTACCAAATTTGCCGGTTCTTCTGAAAACATAGCAAACTCTCTAGTGCGTGTACCCAAATTTTATGAATGAATTAATTAAAAAAACATAGCTGTGTTTATCGTCTGCGTGGGCTCCAAATTCATTAGCCTGTTGAACCACAAGACTCGCTATTACCAATCACAAAGCAAATAAACCTGAAAAAGGTTGGCAATTTTTTTTTATAATAGAAAGATAAATGCAGGTAGCTGTAAAAAATATATATATTTTCAACACAGTTGGTGGGTAGGCATTTTAATTAACCTTGTATTGGAGCAACACACAAGGCTATTGACAAAGGTCATGGATCAATCCCCTCAGGGAAAGTATAGACGACAACACCACTTAATTTTGAACCAAGGTCAGATGACAAGGCAGTACCTGGGCTGGCACTCCACTCTCCGAACTTCTACATGAGGACATTGGAGGTCACAATAGATTTTACATGCACCAGCCTCCTTTCTACATGACGGTCTTTGGCTGGATTCAAATTCGCATTCGACACAGTTGGAAATCTAAATTGCAGTCTGTGAACTAGTGTTTACCTTTATACTACAGCTAGATATATCTGACGTGATTCTTATAACTTTCAAGGTACAACTGCTGTACTGGCCGTAGTATAAATTCTTTCTTTGCACGATCAAGGTACAACTACTGTACTCTAAAGGCTAACTAGTAGAAGGGAGGTTGTGAATAAAAAGCATAGAAAGGGCACAATCTGAAAATTCATAACAAGAGTAAATTTAATAATTGCAGTAAAAACAATGCTTTACCCCATCCGACGATTCCCAGGCCATTGATCATAGTAGTGTGGGAGTCAGCCCCAACAAGACTGTCAGGATAAAGCAAACCCTTGTTGTTGAAAACCACACGTGCCAAGTACTCCAAATTCACTTGATGGCATATTCCAGAGCCTGGAGGAACTATGGTTGTATTTTTGAAGGCTTTAGCTCCCCACTGGAATAATAACAAAATAAAACATTTCCTTAAATCTAAACAGAAACATTTGCAATAGAAATTACCTCAAAAAACGTTTACAATTTGAAGAATTGAAAGATATTTTTGAAACACAATGTTAGATATTTTCAACAAGTGTTACTCGGATTTAATCAATAATTATACAGTTTGTAATATCACATCTAACACAGTTGCACTTGTTTCTACTGCAATTCAGTACCCATTGTATATAGAATATGTATTGAAAGTCCACACCATGATCTAAAATTATCATTCTGATTATCGAAACATAAGTTTCCAACCATTACGAAAACAAAACTTTTCGACTATTATATTTTACTTTTTTAATTATAGTACAACCGTGATTAGTTGTTTTTTGTCCAATCTAACAAAACATTGTACGAAGTAAAGTGGTCCCACATTATAAAATATTCAATTTTCTGTATATAGTATAATGATAAGAAGTCACTCAATAAGATATATAGATGCATCAGCCAAAAATTTAATGATAAAGAAAGGGAAGAAAACGCTAAAACATGCTTACTTTTAAAAATACGAAGCGCTCCCTGTTTCTCTCAAATTCTAAATCAAGATTCTTTTCTAAGGCATCAGCACTGCAAAACAAATTTATTACTTATGATTAATTGTTGAGATAAATTAAATCTCAGCTACTGATTTTTTAGTAATATCTACTTTATTTGCACATAAGTATTGCTCCTTTCATAAACATATTGCTTACCTTGCAAGAAGGTAAGTCATACAATTATAAGTTAAAGCAGATAAACTTATGTATACAAATTTATTCAAGAACATTAACCTCTTGGGTATAGATTTATTTGAAAAAAAAAAAGCAGTTTGGAATATCGTTTGCACATTAGTTACTGTTATATTTCGTATTATTACTGTGTTATTTGAACAACTGCAAAGTTTATAGCATAGTGGGTATACCCATTGAGACACAATAGCCCCATGGGAAAGAAAAGATCACAAGAGCACTTAGGGGCCATGAAGACCATACACACATAAAGATGTGCCCAAGAGGACCTTTGGTGCATGGGAAAGAGAAGGAAACCACAATGGATTTAAACTGCTCTTTCAGGTTGGTTGGTTTGCCAAATATAAGACATTAGCCACTGCATGGCGGAGCCCGTGACAGTTCTTTTTGTGGGGTCAGGTGTGACCACTGCTCGCTAACCCTTGGTGATTGCTATGAATTCCCATTTAGTTTGCTTTGCAAACCAACGCCACGGGCAACACCGTAATGGACTTGTCATTGCCAAATGCGAATTGCAAAAAAGATCTAATTAGCGTGATATTACAATCTCTTGTGAAAATATAAATATTCAATTGAAAAATTATTTATTAAAAGAAAATCAAATGGTATAAGGTATAGATCTAATGCAAAAATTTTCCTTGTCCGTGACAGTTCTTTTTGTGGGGTCAGGTGTGACAGCTGCTCGCTAACCCCAGTGTGATTGCTAAGCATTCCCTTTAATTGCGAAGATATCCAATAGGCGTGATGTCACAATCTCTAGCAAAAATATACAAGATGATCTAATGTAAAATTTTTCTTGCCCATGACAGTTCTTTTCAAAGAGTCAGGAGTGACCACTGCTCGCAAACATTCGCCAACCTCCAGTGATTGCTATGTATTCCCATTTGACAAAACACGCTTGAATCAGAAAACCTGGCATGGTTCCAAAGGCTGGCATCACACAATCTACTTTCTTCTTCTTTCTAAGGTCAACGGAGGTCACCAGAAAAAAGGAAGGAATGATTGGTAAAAGTAGTCTTCCTAAACTTTGAGTCTTTCCACAAGTTGATCATGTGACATCCCGAAACTCGTTTCGCACAGGAGCCTGTATTTCCTGTGAGCCTCGACCGAAGTACGGGTGATTCGAAAGACGGAATGTGAGAAAAACTGGTTCCAAAGGCTGACGTCAGAGGGCAGGTCGGAAATATCAAAATAAAGGTACTTCTTCCTTCAGGGATTTATGGCAAAAGAGCCATATTTGGCCAAGCTACACCAAACTCAAGACAAAAACGAGGGAGGTAAAGCCAAAAGGTAGAAGAGTACTGTAGGGTAAAACAGATGAGAGGGAACAGATCCCATTCCATTACCTCAGGATTGTGATGCCCACACTCACCAAAAGATATGCACCAGCTGATGATACCGCTTCTTCAGGATTCTGAGGTATACAATACCCACCCACAAAGAAAGGAGAGGAGAATCTTAGTTGTTTCAGTTAACAGAGGGTTAATATAGCATGTAGCTAAGCTTTTGTCAGATCTTGTAATGTGATTATATGAAACCAGCTGGTTTATAATGTTATGAATAAACGTGTTCGGAGTGTGGACTTGTTGCATGGACAATTTTGTGATAATAATAACCAAATTACTGAATTAAGAAGACAACACTTATTATGTAAAGTGGATGCTAAATTGGATATTAAAACTGGCCAAATGAAATTCTGATTTTCTGCATAACGGTTTATAGAAACGCATACAGTAATTAATCGTAATTTGAGAAAATAGAAGATAAACTAGCCAGATGTCTAGTTCATGGTAAACTAGTTTTTAAAAAAAAACATGTCTTCACAGAGAATAAGTTAGTTTGAAGATGTAAAGCTATATTCAAACTTTGAGAAACCCATTTGAAAATATAAATACGGACAGCAGGTGAAAAGGGTGCATGCAACAGCATACTACAAGAGTTAATCATACTCTGCATGCATGCACAAGCGACTAAATATAAAGTGTGCAGCATTGTCGAGAAAAATAAACTATTACAGTTCAATGAAAACTATCAATACGTATTTGTAAAATAAAGATATTTAAAAAAGTTAAATTTATTGAAAAAGCTAAAAATGATTTTGAGTGCATTTTTGCTTTTGTTGCATTGATTACAAACAAGAGAGAATGTTCATTCTTCGGCCACATTTTTAAATATTAGCAATTCCAGAAGCTGCGAGTACATGTGTTTTACTTTGTCGAAATAAATAAAGATTCAAATTTTAAAGTCATTTATGGCAAATGGAAAAAAGAGCAGTTCCAACAATAAGGCAGTTGACCTTGGGGCAGTCAATTTTTTAATAGGAATGAAAGTTTTTTAAAAGAAGGGTTGCCATACCAAAAGTCTGAAGGATTGTTGTAGATGATTTGCCCCTGTCAACTCTTTATCACGACTTTCAATGTAGAACGATAAACTTTGAACCAGAATTCTCCAAAAAGACACCAATTCTGGAACCATTTGGTTTAATTTCCAATCTATCCCCTAATTTAGAGAACGGACTCATTCAAAACCATGTGACTCGACTGCTAACTTGTGAGGGTCGGACTATACATATCCTGAAACTGATTGTGATTGATATCTTTCTCAAATGTTCATGCTTCAGTTGCTGCATTATATTTGTTTGTCACAATTCAATTATTAAGAAAGCAGGTATCAATTTCTATATACATCTTCAATCTAATTGAAAAAAAAAACACAATCCTGAGTGCAGGACATTTACTTAGTCAACCATGCAAACGTCAATTGATAGATTGGAACAAAATTTTGCATGTAGCTAGGCAGTAGATAATATAAACATAAAAACAAGCATATTCCAAGTTTAACTTCTCATATTTAATGGTATTTTATACTGTTTTGTCCAATCGAAATACATTGACAAGTCTGATAAAAACACTGCACAGTTAGAATATATAACCTACACAGTGTATCTATCTTCATGTAGAGATGATCATAGTGCACAAAACAGTGTGGGTCCTAGGAGATTGTTGTAAGATAATTTAAGATTTTAAAATGTTCAAAGATGCACCAAAGAATTGCTTAAAATCTCTGTGAGGGATTCTTTCATAGAGGATGAATAGAGGTTGGTTGGGTTTTATGGTGCAAAGCCCATACTTATAAATCCATAAGGCTGTAGTGTTTAGTAACTTCTTTAATAGCTTTTGGCATAAATTGGGGTTTTACTCGAATGCAATTTCAGTTCATGGCTTACATTAGAAATAAAAGCCAATCATGAAGCAGTGATAAATTAAACTAGTTCTTGACTATAAGTACTTTTCTCTGGTACTTAATGTTTTCATTTAATAGCACCTTGTCATAAAAATAACCTTTCTCGGACTGGCTGGTTGGGTTTTATGGCACGAAGATCATATTTGCCAAAGATGCAACAAATAAAGTTAATGGACATACACACAAGAAAGTTTCAGACACAGAAGAGGGGAAATTCACCTAAGGAGGAATCGAGCCTGCACCACATAAAACTTGCAGGTTGTCAGAGCAGTGGGCAAACCCTACTAAGCTACAGCAACCCTGATATCAAACTGTTGTTCACTTAACAGGTTGTTCAAACTTCCCAATTGAATTGTCTAATGAAGCACATTCTAATCTAAATTCATCTCCACGTCTGCAAAAATAAAAATGGAAGTTTGTACATTGAAAATATTTAACCCATTTCAAGTTTTCTATCTGTTTTGGGAATTTTTCTATGAAAGAGGAAAGTGATTATTCTAGGAACTTTCAATATAGTTCATCAATTCAACTAGAGTGAGGTCAGGTAATTTTGCTAGTAATTTACTAAAATTCTAATACACATTTTGTATTGATCTTCTTTAATCCCTTTACATAATTTCTATGAAACTTATATCTGACTAGCCACTGCGTGGCCAGCATGGTGTTGCCCGCAACAATTCTTTTTGTGGGGTCAGGTGTGATCACTGCTCGCTAACCCCTGGTGATTGCTACAAATTCCCATTTCAAACAGGCAAAATTTCAACAGTTTGCAAAGCAAACCAAATGAGAATTCGTAGCCTGTTGGATAACAGTCATCATGGCAACACCGTGATGGCCTCGTCATTTGCAAATGGCCAAATTCGAATTGTGAAGAAATCCAACTGGCGTGACGTCATAATCTCTTTAGAAAACCGTCGATGGCTTTGGCAAGTAGATGATGCGGGGTGGAATGTTCTTCGGGGCCGGTAGAAAGGAGCTCGTTAAACGTACCGTACGGCAACTTCACATACTTCCCTCCCCCAATTAAAAAATTCATTTTAAAATGATCTAGATTGAATTTTAAAATTCGGCGCGACCCAAATATTGAAAAAACGTTGGACTACCCGTGTGCCATATCACATTTCTGTAAGTGCCACAGATTTGTCAGAAGCATACATACAAACACTTCCTTTTATAGTAGTAGAGAAACACTCTACAGCAAACGAACAATCATCAGATTTGAAAAAGTGCAATTTCATAACATATTCACTCTATAACTTGTGTTGGAGCTAACAGCACACCCAGGATATCTGGAGAGAGCTGCATTTCTATCGTAAGCTCTTTATGTGTAAGGAGTGATTTTGAAACTTAATGTACAAAACACTAGTTTTATAGTGCTACCTAGCAGGGTGTCAAGATTTAAATCAACGATTAAAATCATGATTTTAATCAAATGATTTTTTTTAATTCACTGATTTAAATCACAATTAATCTTACATTTTTATAACTAAGTAAATACACCATAGGAAAATTACAGAAGTGGTCAAATGCTTTAATTTTTCTGCACTCATGGGGATTTCAACACTAATGTCTAGAACAAGCTCAGAGGGAACTGGGTCAATTACTGCATATTATAAAAGATTGCAACAGCTAGTTGTAACTTATTAGAATATACTATAAACTGGAAACAGTAATGTAAACACACATGACATAAATCTAAATGCCAGGAAGAGTAATGTATAAACATTCCTGATTACCAGCACTCATAATATAAACACTTAAAGGAAGTATACAACAGTTTGATTCAAAATTATAACTAAAGAAGTGACTGATTTTATTAGCTACAAAAACACAAGTGGGAAGTAAAGTTTGAGGCATTTGTCAGTTAGCTCAGGGGTTCCCAAAGTGGGTGTCGTAGCACCCTGGTGTGCCATGTAGAGAGATGAGAGGTGCTGTGAAGCGCCCGTAACCTCCAATCTAAGCTATTGCTAAGCAACAGAAAAAAGGGGTTAAGGTCACTCCATCAAAAATTGTTTCACTCCCCAACCAAGAGCATGATAAAGGTAATTTTACGTTTTATTTATATTTTCACCAAACTATGTTTTCGTATTAAGTAAAATTAAAGTGTTTTGTGTGTGAATTTTAAATACTAGTTGTATTAATTATGTTTATGTTTTTACTTCTCTACTTTCTTTTTCAAAGTGGTACTAATATGAAATATGTATATATATATGTAGGGGTGAATCTGCAAACCTCCCCCACTCCTCATCACCAGCGCCCTCTACCTCCTATGGGCTGCGCGAGCAGCGAACGAGGAGAAGCAAGTCAAACATTAAAAGAGGAAGAACGTTCCTCTGATGTTCGGAAAGGACTTGAATGAGCAATACGTGCTCACCGATAACTGTTTGTGGCTTAAACATACCAGACGGGCATTACTACTGTGTACTCGCCATAAGAACACTCACTTGTAAATATATATCATCAGCTGCACCTCAATCATTAATTAAATATTAAGTTTACCGGAACTGTGTGTGAACTCGATTATTACAAATATGTAATAATATACCATAGGTAAATATTACATGACTACGAGGGTGCCATGAGAAAGTTATTATTCTCTTAAGCGTGCCACCACTTGGATAAGTTTGGTAACCCCTGTGTTAGCTTATTCTTGTGGTGTGCAATAGAGATTAAAGAGTAGAAATAAACATTTTCACACACGGCCATAAAATGTCAGATCAATAGAAAGATCCTTTATAAATTAAAACTAAGTGAAAATCCATTTATTATTGCTGCTTGGCAGTTTTATTATCAGAATTTACTATAGTCCGATTATTTCTGTCCTCTATTCTATTTCTCGGACTATAGTTTAAGGTCTGTCACTTACACTTACTGATAAATTTGTTAACATGATGATGTAATTTTCTCAAGAAAAACTATGTGGGATGTCAACTTGTGTTTTAAAGTTAAACAAATGTTAAGTAAATATTAGTTTACATGTCATGTCACAAACTCAATTTTTTATTTAACAAATTTATATATAATTATTATAAAAACAGTGTATAGGGCCCTGCAGAAAATTAAATAAAAAAAATCTGATTTAAATCAAAATAATCATATTTAAATTTTTTTAAATCTGATTAATTGGTTTTTTTTTAAATCATGATTTTTTTACACCCTGCTACCTAGAGACTAGTTTTCAGAGTGTGTTACCTAGAGACTAGTTTTCAGTGTGTCACCCGAGACTAGTTTTCAGAATGTGTTACCGAGACTAGTTTCAGAGTGTGTTGCCAAAAGACTAGTTTATAGAATACTATATATGGACTATTTATAGAGGGTGTGTTACCTACAGACTAGGTTCAGAGTGCATTACCTAGAGACTACCTTTACAGCATTACCTAAAAACTAGTTTTAGAGAATTTTACCTAGAGACTAGTTTCAGATTGTGTTAAGTAGACCAGTTTTAAAGATTGTATTATGTATTCCAAGATGAAATAGCAGTTGCATTGAAGGGAAAAGGTGCCAACCTTTCAACAAATTAACTATGTATTAATATTTTATTGAACCTCAGAAATGGAACACTTTTATAAATGAAATGGGCTGAATACAATGAAAAAATATTAGTTGACTACAAGAATATATCAAAACACCTTTATACACGATAAGAAACTATTCCATTAAATAAGGATAATTTTTTCTTTTTATATGATCTGAAATGGACTTAAGCCCCCTCTATAGGTGTACCCTTGATGAAGCCTTCTTTAGGTTTTTTATGCCCCCTGCCTCTGATAATGCTCAGCCTAGCTCTGTAATTGGAAAATGTAATGGACATAATAGAAGAGAATTCAGAGAAAATGAACATAAGTTGACAGGCAAATATTGGAGACAATTGCAACAAAATCAGGTATTTGGAGCAGCAGTTCTGAATTTTTTTGAGACTGCGACCAGCCAAAATTTTTTTTACAAGGCAAGGTCCCAGTCCCAACCATTTCTCCAATTTTTTAAAGCTCACACATTAAACTAATATAAGCAAAATTATACCCTTGTACTCATAAAGAGTATCATAACATTTACATATATGGTGTGGGCATATAGACAAATGAAACATATTTAAATTAACAATCAATGAATAATGAAATCTTGTAGCATATTGTAGTTTCCTCGAGCCAACATCATTGAATTAATGTGTGCTGAGTTCTGTTAACATTTCATTTGATTAACAAAAAACTTATAGTTGTTACATCAAATACCTTCAAAACAAGATATTTTAACTTTTGGTCACTGATATTTGCAAGAGATATTGTTTAGGTATTTTGGGTTTGAGCTTTTTGACACATTCGAATAATATTTGCCTCAGAATATTTCTGTTATAAAATATATGTTAGTAAAAATGCTTAGAAAAACGAGACAAATTCACGAACGTCTCATGGCTTGGTATAATTGATGCCAGGATCAAGTCCTGATAGTGACAGGGTATAATTTTTTTATGTACAAGGGTATAAGTTTTTAATATCACAATTAGTAAGAGAAACACTGATTTAGAGGTAATTTGTAAATAAAAGTACCTGTTGAAACATTATCCCATACCATGTATCTTTCTTGTATGAAAACAATCTTGTCTATTTATAACAAGATTCAATGGGTTAGTAAGCAGAAAAGAAAAAGGTCATAGGTATGATAAACCATAGATAAATACAGATAGACTGACACTCAGCATTAGAAGTTCATCAAGCATCCTTTAATATTAACTTAAGATAGCTAACCGATTAAATGTATGCTTCTTTTTAGACTAAAACTAAAAGTATTTTTTAAGGTCACATATAAATTATAAAGGATGCATATGTTTGACGTTCCAGGCGATTTTTTCGCTTTGTTTGGGTCAAAACAACAAACAAAAAGGATAAAAGCCATTGCAGGGTTGAGGCTGCATTCTTTTATATGAATTGACCATTGCTTCTTATATAGTGAGAAAAGTTTCCAGTTTTTAATGCATTCTTGAGTATAGCACGACACTGATTCTTTAGAACTGCAAAGCTTTTCGTCTAGGAAGATTTCTCCCACCCATTCAAATTGCTGCAGAAAGTCCAAGGAAACAGAAGTGGGTACTGATGTTAGTTTGAATGAACAACATTACTGTCATAAATTTTAACATTAATGTATCGAAAACAGAACTTTAATAATGGCAGCAATTTGATTTATTGCTTTACTGTTAACTTTGTTGCACTAAAGCAAATCAGATAGGGGGTTTAACCCTCTGATACAATGGATAATTCCCCCGTGTAACCTCTGCATAGCTTCAAACCAATTGTAACCTTTTTGTCCACAAAAGTCTTTCCAAAGGATTATATTTTGAGGAAAGGAAAAATAGATAACTTTTCCAAATGATCCTATTCTAAGGAAAGGATCCATGGGATCTCAAAACATTAAAGAATCTATGGAATCTCTCTAAAGATAAAACCAATCTGCGAATTCTTTCAACCAATAGATGGGTTTACTTATGTGTTGTGGTGTAAAAGCAAAAATAGTCACAAATCTCGTAATGCTCAAAGATTTAAAATGCTTGAACTCTGAACCTATTGGAACTAGGGCCAGAGTGCACATTGAACATACCACAGTAAGCAAGTCTACAAGTTTGAATAAAAAATATGGTAAGCCCATTTAAAAATGTCAGGATTTGAAGAAAAGGTATAAATCCTTTGCTAGAGCCTAGTGGTTCCCAAAATGTGGTCCAACTAACAGAAGTACACAACAAGGTTCCAGGGGTTTGTGGAAAACATGCAATACTTCACTAGACAAGATCAAGAACTTCGGGGAAAAAACAAAATATTCCGTTATATATTTCCTTTGATTCTTCTATGTTCTAAAATCTAAATCAATGACACAGATCTAAATATTTTACTCCCAATATTCAAATCACCAGTCTTCAGCAAATTCTCATGTGCCCCACTTAAATACAAGCACAGTCCTTGGACTGGAAGGTTTGGGAACCACAGCTTTTGTTTTTTCAGAGCCTTTAAGAAGAATATGATGCTCTAGCTCATTTGCAGATCTAACAATGAGAAACATTGACTGCATTGTAACCTTTATGCACATCAAACTGCAAGCTGAAAAAGCACAGCAAATCAAATTGCAAAAACACAAATAAACCAGAATCAAAAAAACAAATTTACACAAACCCTATAGATCTTGCTTTGTGGAATGGGCAGGTTTCATACTGGAGAGGTAGTTTGGGATGAGGCGAAACATTAGGATTCTGCAGCTCTTGCAGTTTTAAGCGAGATAAACTAGGCGGTAGGTAGATATTGGGGCTGTTTTTTCTCCACGTCCTCGTGCGCTCGCAGTCAGTGCTTTCGGTTTTAAATGCATGTGAAGACCTCTCGCCAATTGCGTTTGAGTTATTTGAGCAACTTTTAAGTCTGGAAGCGTTCGGGTCACTGCCTTGCTTTGCGGAAGCACCGGAGTGACTTCTGCTGTTTCCGGACACAAGTCGGCTCCCGCCACCAGGGTTAGGGCTGTCACGAAGAGTGCTGTAAAGGGGGGAGAGAAAAGTGAAGTGAAAGCGACTCTCACAGAAAGCAGTGATTACACATACAAGCAAGCATCATACACTCAGACCCACATCGGGGAACGTCGTCGGATTTCCTTCAGAGCAAATTCACGGGATGCAACAAAATGAGAGGGGTGAATTTTAGAATATTACCAGCGAGTTTGATAACTTGTTTTAACAAATTTTGCATGTCCCAAGCCCTGAATCTCTGTACCCACACCCTAGAGCTACCAACCATTTTATGGTCAGGATCTGGTCCCCCCTGAATATTAGAGATAAATACCATAAATAGAGACATTATGAGTGATCAAATAAGCAGGGCAACTTGACATCGTTCAAGTCAAATTACAGTATAGAGTCCCGATTATCCGAGTTAATGTGAACCAAGACTAACTTGGATAAACAAAAAACTTGGTTAAAGCGAAAATTGTAAATAAAATAAATCGTGTAGGTTTAAACGTGTACTTTAACAAATACATAAGTTATACAGATACACCGCATGCAATTTATATTGTTACGATAATTATAGAGTTCTTACTTAAAAAAGTCCTTAATTGTTTTACGTTACTTTGGCGGTTTTCTGCAGCAAGGTTTCTACATTTTTTTAAGGTTAACAGGATTGCTGGTGTCGCTTCTTGTTCTACATATTCAATAGCATTTTCGATAGCTTTTAGTGCGTGATACAATGAAAAGTAAAGGGGGTAGTGTTGTTGGATTTCGTTTTCCTGAGTGTTTATGAGATCAAGTTCAGAATTTTTTTCGGTACTTTAAAAAACGAAAAATGTAGGACCCAAAAAAAAAATCCTACAAATATTTGATAGCTCAGTTAAAACAGAAACTCGGGTAATCGGGGTTTTATTGTACTTTGCATATTTGACAACTCATATTATCCCTGCCCATTTGGGCACTGAATCTGGTTAGGAAATAGTTGAATTTACATTGCCCTGGACCCACACAATCTGCTATTACTGATGGTCTGGGATCGATATCAAAGGGAAAGAAATGAGGACACCTCATCATTTTTAGTCACGGCCAGATGATAAAGTCGACATCCGAGCTGATACCTCTCTCCAAAACTCCACACCATGCAATGTGAGGACATTTGAAGACCAAAATACTTTTATGGTTTGGACCTGGTCTCCTTCCATACCTGAGTGATAAACATTACAAATAATACAGATAATAGTAGGTCTGTAAAGGGCATACAAATTTGTTCAGTAACTCGATCTCAACAGATCATTTCACAGCTATATCAGGAAACATGGATGAAAAGTCCTAGGGGCTTGAAAATCTTGGGTTCTAATACTTTTATAGTTCCCACCTGAAGTATATGTATCATAAATAAGGACAGATAACAATGGTAATGGTCTGCATGAACAAAATAAAGAGTTCCATCAACACAGATATAAATAGTTAGGTTTTTATTCAGATCCTTTATCAAATAATAACTCCAGATTGGCAATACATTTGCATGCATAACTACCCTATACTTTTTTTCCCCAAGAACCTTCAGATGAGAATCCAAAAGCATAATGCAGTGTATGTTTTCATTTTCTTAGTCAGTTAAACATGTAAAATCAACAGTCCACATATTCAAATCAACCTCATTTAAAAAAATTAAATACTACTTCCCTACTTCAAGAAAAATAAAAATGAAAACCTTTTCAAGTGAATAAAAAAAATTTTAAAGGCTACATTTGACACAAATTAGTGAGATAATTTAAAATATCATGATTCTTATCATGTTTAATGCTGAATGATGGAAGAGCTAGATCCATACAAGTTCAGGACTTGCAGGATTGGGAAATATCCAAGGCCAATGCCTTGGATATTTCATCAACATGTAATTTTGAATCACGGTTAGATGATGAGGTCAAACCTAAGCAATTAGCTTCAACTGTTAGCTGAAGGAGTCATGAAGTTGGTCTGTATGCAAGATGACTAGCAATTTTGTATACCCCTCACCTCAGGTCAGGTCACCAGAAGGACTAGATCAGTTGGAGTCATTCCAGACATATTTCCATCAGAGAGAATCATGGAAAGCTATCATCCCAGAAGTATCAGTGAAAGAGATTCTTATGGTGGGGGCAATGGGCATGTGTTTGAGGTGGCATCTCTAGGAGGGTGCAGACCTCAAAGTGCTGCCTAGTGGTAACTTCGAAGTATAAGGATATGGAGTATCCTCAATTCACTTGTTTGTCTTTAGGCGTGCAATAGACGATTCCTTTATCACATATGATAATGCTCATCCACTTAGTGAACAGTACCATTACAAGATCATTGTAGCGTCATGTGTGGTCCCCTTTCATTGAGATTTCTTCTGTTGCGTGAATTTGATAAGGGAATCGGCAGGCGAATTTATGACCGAATGAGGGTAGAGGAATGCTATGTAACCCCTCGTTTTCGAACTGTCGAGGATTGTAAAAACGAGGGACAGGCAAAGTGACAAGTGGATCTGTCCCCTCGTAAAGGAGGAGAATCATTGGACTTGTTAACGTGAATGGATGCAGAGCTGGTCTGCTCCGATGAAAGTCTGTGACTGAAACCATATATGTACTTTCCTTATTTAAGCCTAGAAATTGCCTTCAATTGTAAATATGTTTAGTAACTAATTAAATGTGCTGTTTTTCTTAAAGCTATTTTAATTGCCTGTAAGCCACTCGCCACTTCAATTCTTCTCACAACATTACAGCACATAGAATATCCAGCTAAATCTCTTGACTTCAATCCAATTGAGCATCAATGGATTGGATGATCTATGGTGACATATTGCTGCACTCAACATGCCTTCTTAAATCTGTGAATCAATCACGAAGAGAAAGATTTGAGGACAACACCAGGTATTTTGAACTGCCAGATGAGATCACATCTCAGCTGGGAACCCCACTCTCCAAACTTCTACACCACACCAATTCGAGGACATTTGAGGCAACGACAAGTCTTTTGGTTGGATTCGAACTCGCAACCTTCTAGTTACTAAACTGTTACTCTTCCAACTGGGCTACCAGCCTTGGGGAAGGGGGGTTGATTTTATGTCTTGAGAAATAAGGTCTAAAAACGTGCTTGTGGGGAAATTTAAAAGGAAGGTATATGTGAACAATCCCAAGACAATAGTATCCATTTTCCCTTTTAAATTTTGATGACACAGGAACCCCACAGTATGAAATAAAATACAATTTTTTTTAAATTTAATCAAGACTTTAGTATGTTTAGCTTGCAGCTCTATGCTCTTCTCTTGCTTCATCTAGAATACTTATACATTTTGTATTTATATATGTAATAAACAATGTTAAAATCCCCTGTCTACATAGTAGAAGCTTCCAGATTCAAATCCATGATGATTCATTAATTTATATTCAACACAAAAGATACTGTTTAAAATTCTAAATTGGTTTTGGTAAACAGATCATATATCATGCAGCATATATAAAATTTGAGTACCACTTACAAACAGCAATAGATGAAGAAACTCCTAAAATAGAAATACAACAGACAAGAACGTAAAATGGAAGTGTCAGGACAGTGGAAGAGAAACAACCAGGACACGATAGAGCACTGGAAACGAAACTACCGTTACATAGCTTGCTGGATTTTAGGAATGGACAAGAATCTACAGTTCAAACAAGCATCTATGCCTGGAGTGGGATACAAACCAGGGTCTTCTTTTACTAAGAGTCAGTGCTAACAATTTGACAAATAGATGAAAACATCTCGGAAGGAAGGTAGTTGAATTAATGTCGCACTGGAGCACTCTCGTAACTGGCTCGTAATTTTGAATCACTGTTATGATAAGGTCAACACCCGAGCTGGCCACCCTACTCTTTAAACTTCAACACTACACTAATATGCGGACATTTGAGGTTATGACAGATTTAATGTGTGATGATCTTTGGTTGGATTGAGTTTCAAACTTGTAGCCTTCTGGTTGCTTAACCACTCTCTACCAACCAGCACAGAAATATTTAGAATATGAATTCATTCAAATACAAAAAAAAAAAAAAACAATGTGCTAAATATATCATGGAAGTAACTTAATTTGAGTAAATTGAATTTCTAAGTCATGTGATAGAGGTATTTAATTAACGTAGCTCTGGAGCAATACAATGGGCTATTTTCTAAGTGATGTGAAAGTCAAGTTTATGCTACTAAAAGCTGCAATGTTAATATTTTGAAAACATTACATTCTGATAATTTACATTAAATTAGGCACAGTTGAAATTGCAGAAAAGATAAATTGCCATGCATTACAGAACACACACACACAAATATAGGACAGTACAAGCACTTTGGATTCTAAAGTTCCTACGGTTTCAGACCAGATAATTGCTTAGGTCGTACAAGACATTGCAACTCCATTTCACTAGCTGAAAGAGGCGGGGAAAGACGTCTTACCTTGTAGAGAAGTCTACTTGAACAGAGTGGTCAATGACAAGGTCAGCAGGGCACAATGGATTCACTCTTCCAGGGTCTCCGCCAAGTTTTTGGACAATATCCCGCATTGCTGCAAAGTCTGTAACACATGGCACGCCCCTGAAAAGAGCCAGATAGTGACAAGTCATTTTGCAGCAGCCAGAATTTTTTTGGTCTAGGGATATCGTCAAATAAATATCACAATAGTACAAGAGACACAGAAATAAACATTTGTATATTGGCGAATGGTTTTGAGATTCCATAGATAATCCAGGAAAGGACTCGCTCACACAATAGACTGTTCATTTTTTTTTTTTTAAAGCTGGTGTTGGTTAGCACACATCCCATGTTTTCTTAGTAGTAGGGCTCTTCTCAGATCCCACACGAGGTCAGGATTGGAAATGCTCAGTTCACATGGAAAACAAAAAATTGAAACAGTACATTTTTAAATTCATTCTTGAGGTGGAATGTAGTGCACTTTTCTAATTGAAACAGCGAAAAAAAATGTAAGGAGTTTTTATGGAGTAGCACATAAAAATAAGGAGTTTTAAGAGCACTTAAAAACGTAAGTCCACTTTAAGGAGTTTTTAATGAGTGTGCAAACATGAAAGGGCTATTGGTGACTTATAGGATCCATCCCGAAAGTAAAGATCCAAGGTAACCTTGATCCTCGTAACTTTGAACTACGGTCAACCCCCCTGATGAGAACAAAACCTGAGCTGGCATCCCACTCTCCAAACTTCTCACACCACACCAACGTGAGGACATTTGAGGCCATGACAGATTTAATGTTCACCAGCCAATGTGTTTACAAGTCTTTGGCTGGACCAAGTTTTGAACTCGCAACCCAACAGTTGCCAATACATTGCTCTTCCAACTGGGGCAGCCCTAATTTTTTAAGGGATGCTGGGCTGCCCTGTGTCTCACCACTCATCTGGAGCACTCCTAGATGTCAGAATATAAAAGATAGTTATACACGTTAGCAACCGTAATACACTTACAGCAGCACTGAAATGTTTCCTTTAACCCTCTGGATACAGAACCAGACGCATTTGTGGTTCTCTGCTTACGGAGAGCTGGAATTCTTTCAGACCTCAAACTCCTGAAGAAATGGCTGAAGCCTATTAAGATTTCCACTCACTCTTTTCTGTGCAATAAAGAGACCTGTGGGTGAATAGCCTTATTTCTGTCGACAGGGATATCGGGATTCTCAACGAGAGCCTCACAAATAGTTTCTCCTTGAGTGTCGCAAGTCTAGCCCCTTAAAAACATTGCCAAAGACAACTTGCAGGTACTTGGAATGTCAATGCTCAAACGTATTGAAATCATTGCTACCCTTTCAGTTTAGAAGGGAGTATCTGTACCTTCTGGGCACAACGACCCCTCAATAGAAACCGCAACATCGGATGATAATGGGACAACACACATTTCCTCTCTTCCTGGGGGTAAAGCTTCATGAAGAGTGATTTCGGCCTTTCCAACAAGTTACCTGTCAAGTTGGCTCCTGTAATCAGGAGAGGAAACAATACTCTGTAGAGCCATACATAGAGGGTTGAATTGTTTTCCCAGTGCAACAGATACACTCACTCGAAGAGAAGCAGCGAGATGCATTCAACTTACGTGAAATCCTGAAGAATGACACGGGCAGGTTTAAACGCCACATCCACACCTCCATCCTGAAACTGAAGAGTCTCCCAGTTCAGAATGCTACTGACGTCACCCTCTTTCACTTGGAAGTTATCACAACAGCGAACTGCAGCTTCCAACAGAACACGGATAGAAAACGGGAGCCTCTCTGGAAAAATCGAAGGACAAATGAATAAATCAATAACAATGGTTCTAATAGCATTTTGAAGTATTTCCGCTTTAAAAAAAAAAAGAAAAAATCAGAGCCTCTTTATATTAAGGGTAAAAAAAATTGTTTAGATCGGAACATATCTTCTGCCTTCCCAACAAGGGACAAATAGCAGAAAAAACTGAAAAAATGACATTTTTACAAATTATCGACTTTTGCAACTATGGTAAAAACTGGTGATGCATTATTCCTTCACTTCAAATATTATAACACAAAAAGTTATTGATGGGTTCTCCTAAAACTTGGAGAACTTGTTCTTTATAATGTTGTCTGGAGAATGAACTAGAATAATTATGCTGAGTTGAAAAGTTTTTAATTATGGCCATTTATAAAAGAAATCAAACTGTAAAACTATCAAAAATCTTATTTTCATTTTTTGATCGCTTGTAAATTTTTTGTTTATTTAAATATCTTTTCGATTCTAGTTCATTCCCTAGAAAAATGCATGTAGTTTATTTTGGTAACATTTTTCAAATGGGTTGAATAGATTTTCATTAGAACATTCAAAGTTTTTGACAAATTTCATTAAAATTCCATACATAATTATCAATTTCGCAAAACTATGTTTACATATTTTAAATATTTATAACCCAATGCTATTGCTTAATAACACTAAACATAAAAATATTATTAAAATGTTTCTATACCACATTTTTTAAAAAAAGGGTCTCAAATGTGTACGGATACTTTAAGTGAATCTTTGATTCAAGTCCCTAGTTACTATGGTTCACAAGATGATAGAAGAAAAGCCCGGCAAATAAGATAAGTACACACAAGAAACTTTATCTTGATGTGTCTCAAAATCTTATAAAATGGACTTAATCCACTCTGGTCCTGAATGCCACATTTGACCTTGGAGAAGTATAATTTATTTTTTTAAGGTCATGGTTTTTGAATGCATGTGAAATAATATTATATGTAGTTCTCTTGTAAAAATATGGGCTATTCACATTTTTAAGGAATTTCAGCAAATATTACAACTTTTTAATGGCTCTTAAGAACTATAAAAAAAAGGAGGACTTTTTTCGAAGCCAGTTAAAAACCATTAGTCTAGAAATGTGTTAAAACAAAGAATCCTTAGTTTATAAAATATAACATTTTGAGGAAAAAATGAAAAGCAGTCAAAACCTACAGTAACATTACAAGAATAGGCTCTCTATCAACTGGAGGAAGAATTGGAAAATCTGGTAAAGGGCCTTAAAATCAGGACATTTTACCAAATTTTAAAAAGAACATTTTTAAGGAATAGAAGGACACTATGCCCATTTCCTGGGTACATCTTGGTGTTTGTATGGGATATAAACTGGTTTAAGATGTTGGAAATTTAGTTTTTATAGAACAATTTTTTTTTTCAAGCTGCTTTAAATTTGGGTAAATATTTTGTGTTTGTAGATAAAGTCAGTGTATAAAGAAGAGATACAGATCAAAAGTCACAAAATTAAATTTGTCAGGTCTCATCGGATTGACTGCCTAATGTTCCTTTTCCTCAGTGCAAAGAAACTCAGTTTTTACTATTAAAGAATATTAAGCAAAACCTAGTCAGGTTATAATCATTAATCTAAAAAAGAGAAGATTAGTTCTGAAACTTTTTGGTACAAAATCTTAAAAATTGTGGAACATAAAGAACATTTGTCTGATCTGATTTCATGAGAAATTTCTGCACAAGGGATCAGAATTGAGAAATGTTTAGAAGATATTACTTTTAAGTATTCCCAGAAATATCCAAGAGTACAAATGAATGAACAGTCAATTTTCATACATTAAACTTGATGAATGTGTAAAACAAATTGGAAAAAATTATTAAGCAAATTAAAATCTACAAATATCATATTATAAGAGTGTCTTACCATATCTTGGGTCATTTAAAGCCAGCAAATCATAATACTTGAACTCGGAATCACCTACTTTCAACGTTTTCAAAAGGCAATCAAACGGATTAGCTGAAACAAGGCATTTAATTACTTCACAATAGTTATATCACATAAATATTGTGGTTGACTATTCATAAGGCAGTCATGAGAATGAACTTGATAAAAGTCAAAATAAAATACTTGAATTAATAAAACGATTCAATGCAACCTCAAAAGCTACACCACAAAAGAATTTGTTTCATAAGACATTTTTATGATGTACTACAATGTATTAGCAACAACAAAAAAATTGTGATTTTACAAAATACTTTTGACATCAATATATGGCAATGAAAAAGTGATCATTTTTGCATATGTTTTTAATCTTTTGTTTGTTTCAACTACTTAATAACAATTAGCATTTTAACAGAAAACGGTTTTTACAAAGTTTACTCTCTTTATGAAAACCTACAAGCTTAATAAAATTATTTTTAATTGCTAATTTTCATAAAATAAAATTTTTAACATTAATATGAGACAGTGATAAACAAGCCTTTGTTGTCTAAACAACATTCCAATTAGCATTTTTACAGAAATTGGTATTTTGGAAATTAATCTTTCTTACGAAAACCGAAATTTTAAAATTCAAATAATCGCCCTAAAATATGTTATTTTACTAGTTCCCATCAGGAAAACATTGTTTTTTCAATTGCATAAGATATGTTTTGTTTTTGTTTTGAAGAGGTCTCATCATATCTACTTTCCTTATCAAAAATTCTAATAACGCAACATACAGACGAACAAATAACGCAACAAAAAGAAAAACGAAACAATTTATAACAAACATGATACGACACATTGCATAAAAAAAATGATTATTACTCACTTGATTGAGACATTTTGAATCTTCAGTTTGTTTTCTTTCTCTGCCCAATTATTGCTTATGACCACCTAAGCACTCTCACAGACAGCCCCGATGTTTCGCAATTCACATAATCAAGGATAGTTGATGGTTTTAAAGGAAAACATGTACTACGCTTTCAGATGTATTTATTTTGCGTGAATGCCCTCGCTCTTCGTTGACGAATCACTGTGTTATAATTCTATAATCTTCTCACGTAGGTAAATTGTAGAGAGTCAACAAAACGAATCGGAATGCAAGCTTTCTTTTCCTACTGTGTGTGGCGCTTCTAATCTTCTGTATTTAAAATTTAAATTTTGTTTAACATAATATTATACAAAGCAACATCTTCTCAAAGAGGCAGGTAGGCATTTTGATTCACGTCATACTAGAGCAACACAACGGGCTGTTGACGATGGTTCGGCATCAATCCCCTAAGCGAATTTATCCGAGGACAACACCGCCGACCAACCGGTATAGTGGTTAAGGTGTTAGCCTCTGGATCGGAAGGTTCCTGGTTCGAATCCGGGTCCGGGCATGGATGTTTGTAAACGTATGGTGTAGAGGCGGCTGGTGCACCTTAAATCTGTCGTGGCCGAAAGTCCTCACGTTGGGTTGGCGTGGAAGTTTGGAGAGTGGGGTGCCAGCTCAGGTGTTGCTTCGTCATCTGACCGTGGTTCAAAATTACGAGGTGTTGTCCTCGAATCTTTCCCTTAAGGGACTGATTCCGGACCGTCGTCAATAGCCCGTTGTGTTGCTCTAGAATGACGTTAACTAAAATTACCGAGGACAACACAACGTCATTTTGCACCATGGTAAGATGACAAGGCAACACCTGAGCTGGCACATAACTCTCTTAATTTCCACACCAACCCAACGTGATGGCTTTCGGTCACGACAGATTTAAGGTGCCTAGCCACCTCTGCACCATACGCTTACAAACATCCATGCACTAACCCGAATTCGAACCAGGAATCATCCGGTAAATGGCAGTCGGTTGAGTGATTCACAGCTCTGGTGTGCCTAGCCAAAGGTTATACGTCTGTTCCACTGGACTGCACCAACAGCTCTTGTTTGAACTTTTCTCTCGTCTCATAGACGTACTCTCGGTTCAGGAAATTTCTTGAGAGTCCACGAACAGCAGTCGTGACTCCAGCAGGCTAGCTTAGCCTTTTTGCAGTGCTCGGGGGATCACTCCTCCAGAGAACGGGTTATCGGTAACCGTGAACGGGCGTCCACTTCCTCGGATCAGTTTGATCCCTCGGGTCTGTTGACCTCTCTCTTCGAAATTTTTTTCCCTTCTCTCTCAACTCCGAGAGTCCCACGGAGATTGTTGGGACCCCCTCTAGTTTCATTTAACACACTTTTCCTCTCGACGTTGACATGTTCCAAATCGGGCTGTCCATCGGCGGTTAATTTTCCCTTCTGCAGGGAACTTCAAATACAAATATTGACGACCAGCTACAGGCTCAAGCCCAACAAGGCTGGTCCTTTGTTTATGAATTCTCCAATTCCCACTGACTATCCAATTGTGTCTTAAATTCGTACACTCCCTTTGAATTAACTATATTTTCTGGCAACGCGTTCCAACTGTCTATTACCCTATTAAAGTAGTAGTTTTTCCTTAAATCCCGATTAAAATGTGTCTTATTCAATTTATACCCATGACCCCTTGTTCTGTTACTTCATTAACGAGTCGGTGGCGGCGGAGGACACAAAGGTCTCTGCGGTATCCTCTGATCTTGGAAGCAGCAAGAATGAACTTCTGACCTGGGGTTCGTTATCTGCGAGCCGCAAAACTATTTCGTTTACCCTCCGCGCTGAAATACAACTCTTGACCGTATGCACGTTCACTCTCCATCCGGCGCGCTGAGTTCATGCGTCGGTGTGACTCCCGCGCCATCTCGTCTTTTCGTCCTTTTAACTTTTCCGCCAAGTGCCTGCTTTGCTTCCGTCACAATACATGCAAACTTTTCCTTCAAGAAACGGTTACTACTCACGGAAAATTAAAAACCATACAATCTTTCGTTTTTTCTATTCTTATTATAGCATACACAAGGAAAGAATCTGCATCAACATCGACTAAACAAGCTCCTTTCTTTTCTGTAAGATAATCTATCAGTGTGATACAGGAATTATTGCAGTGGTGGATCAAGTCAAGTAGAGACCCCAAGCGGTAAAATTTTCGGGGCCCTTAAGCTCAAGTTAGAAAAAATAAGTTTCAAGAAAACTCATTAAGTTCTTTACAAAAGAGAAAAGTAACCAAAATTTTCATACCATAGCACATCACCCCGTTTTATCCCAATTTATTTATTTTATTCAAATTTGAGAATAATCATATTTTCTAAGGTTGATTAAACCTAAATAAACTAAATATAGTAAAATTTGGGAAAAAATTTATATTTTATATAAGAAATTTGATCCGTCTTCTAAATAGGAAACTGGGATAAAAGAGACGATATTTGCACTTGCATGTTTTAGTGTTATCTTCATTAGAGAAAAGCAATTTCCGAGAAACGAATCAGGTTGATTCGTTTCGACTCCTGGCGGGTCGTTTACCATGCGATCCTTCCGATCACATAAAACTAACGAGTTTCGTTAGCAACAAAAATTATCTCGAGGAGATAAAAGTTCCAACGAGCCAAAACACCGCTCGTTGCAGAAAGGGGGTCATAGACAGTCCCTCTATTCGTAGTGAAGAAAGACGATTCGTGCTTTCTCCCCGTGTTATCAGCAAACTAAGCGCGAAACCTCTTCAGTCCCGGGGATAACTGTATCACCATCCCATCGCTGCCACCATTTTCTCCTCTGCTGTACCGGATGAAATGGTGTGGTGACAGAAATGAAATGGTAGCATAAAGGAATAAGATTTTTGGTTTCACCACTTCAACATTTATTAAAGCATCCTACGGCTTAGCAGATATGTACAGCAAAATTACAGATGTTTTTGGGACAAGAAGGGTACGGCAAGTAAGCGAGTTTGTTCTCGCTATCAGGTCTCAGTAGTCTCTGTCGAAAATTCTAACGTCTTGCAGGACGCCTTTGAACGGAAAAAACCAGATGTCTATGGAATTTCGAGTGTTCTCAAGGGGCTTGAGATTGCTGAGATCGGGATGTCAGTGCAACGTCAGATGAAGAGGGTTTGTTTCAAGTGCCCAGAAATTTATGACCGATGTAATGTCAAATGGAGTGCTGGAATAGTACTTCTAGGATTAGTTATGGTCAGTTGATCACTTGAAAGGAGTTTTACGATATCCAGTTAGGGAATTCTGGAATACATCTGCTTTGTGTCTGCTTGATCAAAGAAGCCGCGTTTAGAGCGGTACAACTGGTAGTATAACTACTCCGCCCTTGGAAAACTTTTCTGGGATGGAAAAGTTCATATGTTCTTAATTGATGACTTCATACTCATTTGTACGCTCTGACGACACTCATATTTTAGGAAATTTCAACAAAAGATATAAGTACCAGAATATTTCCTGAGTTGCAATTTAAACAAATAAAATCAAAATCTTATTATTATTATTCTAGACTATTTTGCTGTTAGTAATTGAATGTTCTCGTAAAAGAACTTACAAAGATTCTGACAATATAAATAATGTACAAAATAAATTTTCAATCATACATAATTCGAACTATATAATACAATAGCAATTATATTCTATAATCAATCTTGAAAACAATTATATTCTGATTGATTTTAATACACACAGTACCAAAATAATAAAACTAACACCCAAAAATTCTAATATATATATATATATATATATATATATATATATATATACATATATATATATATATATATATATATACAGGGTGGTCCCGAATTCATGGTACAAACTTTAATGGTAGGTACAGGACATTGTAACAATGATTTATTGTATAGGAATGTATAGTCGCAAGTGACGCGGTGAGGCGTAAACAGGGGAAATAAAAGGAAAGAGAAATGGAGTGATCGGTTGGTATCATTGCCGGTAGAGGGCAGTAGATGTCTAGCCGCTGTTGAACATGATGCATCGCAGTAGGGAAAAGCGCCATTCACAATTGTGCTGCCGTAGACGATGGGTGACTTTACGTATGCAGAAAAAGCAGACATGCATTACATGTACGGCCGTGCAAATGGTAACGGCAGAGCTGCGTTACGAATGTATCGCGCGGAGTATCCTGATCGACGAATGCCGGATCATAGAATTTTTCAACGGTTACATCGTCAACTTTGTGAAACAGGTGCGTTCGACGTCAACAGACATGGCGCTGGTCGAGTAAGAGCTGTACGCACTCCAAGGCTGGAAGAAAGCATCTTGAACATTGTGGCTGATAGACCCGAGACGCCAATCGCTCCACCGACGCTGTCAAGCATGTATCGATACTGGTGGACGCAATTTTGAACAATTACTGTAAACATGACACTTGTCAACAACGCTTTCAATAAAATCTTTGTTTTTCCTTTCGGCCGTTATTTCCCCTGATTTCGCCTCACCGCGTCACTTGCGACTATACATTCCTATACAATAAATCAACATATATATATATATATATGTTGTATATATATATATATATACAGGGTGGTCCCGAATTCATGGTACAAACTTTAATGGTAGGTACAGGACATTGTAACAATGATTTATTGTATAGGAATGTATAGTCGCAAGCGACGCGGTGAGGCGAAAACAGGGGAAATAACGGCCGAAAGGAAAAACAAAGATTTTATTGAAAGCGTTGTTGACAAGTGTCATGTTTACAGTAATTGTTCAAAATTGCGTCCACCAGTATCGATACATGCTTGACAGCGTCGGTGGAGCGATTGGCGTACACGTTCAAAGATGCCTGGTATTTCACGCACACCTGCAGCAGCTACAGATAAGCGAGCGACGAGATCCTCATCTGAGTCAACTGGAGTCTCATAAACAAGATGCTTTAGATGTCCCCATAAAAAGTAATCGAGGCTCGATAAATCGGGAGATCGGGGTGGCCAAGGGACTGGTCCACCACGCCCAATCCATCGAGTACCAAACGTGGCATTCAGGTAATTCCGTACATCAATGCTGAAGTGTGCTGGCGCCCCATCGTGCTGAAACCACATGCGGTTACGAATGGCGATCGGAACATCATGCAGCAGTTGTGGTAACACTTCTTTCAGAAAAATAAGATAGCTTCCGCCAGTGAGCCGCGTGGGTAGTAAGTATGGGCCAATCAAAAAGTCGTTCACAATACCAGCCCACACATTAATACTGAAACGTTGTTGAAACGCATGTCGACGCGTTGCATGTGGATTATCGGTTGCCCACACATGGGAATTGTGCGCATTAAAGACACCCTCGCGTGAAAATGTCGCTTCATCTGTAAATAGCACATAATCTACGAAATCCGGCTGCAACGCACATTGCTGCATCACCCACAGGCAGAAGTTCAAGCGGCGAGGATAATCTGCCGGATTCAATACTTGTACTTTCTGAAAATGGAAGGGGTGTAAGCGATTTTCGTTTAACACTCTGCATACAGTCTGATGACTCACACCTACGTCACGCGCAACAGTTCTTGTGCTTGACTCGGGTCTATCAGCCACAATGTTCAAGATGCTTTCTTCCAGCCTTGGAGTGCGTACAGCTCTTACTCGACCAGCGCCATGTCTGTTGACGTCGAACGCACCTGTTTCACAAAGTTGACAATGTAACCGTTGAAAAATTCTATGATCCGGCATTCGTCGATCAGGATACTCCGCGCGATACATTCGTAACGCAGCTCTGCCGTTACCATTTGCACGGCCGTACATGTAATGCATGTCTGCTTTTTCTGCATACGTAAAGTCACCCATCGTCTACGGCAGCACAATTGTGAATGGCGCTTTTCCCTACTGCGATGCATCATGTTCAACAGCGGCTAGACATCTACTGCCCTCTACCGGCAATGATACCAACCGATCACTCCATTTCTCTTTCCTTTTATTTCCCCTGTTTACGCCTCACCGCGTCACTTGCGACTATACATTCCTATACAATAAATCATTGTTACAATGTCCTGTACCTACCATTAAAGTTTGTACCATGAATTCGGGACCACCCTGTATATATATATATATATATATATATATATATATATATATATATATATATATATATATATATATATATATACCTATGTACAATTCTGAAATTGTATGGCTGCAGCGCCAATGCCCATCGCATTAGCCTAGGTTAGAACTTGCATTTGTCCTCAACCAAACTAATGGATTATGATCGGTCATAACTAAAAACTCATTTCCATCTAAAATATAATGTAATTTTTTTATTGCGAAGATAATGCTGGCGCATTCTCTGTCAGTGGTGCAATAGCGTTTTTCTACTTCTGAGAATTTTTTACTAAGGTAAAGAATAGGATGTTCTTCACCTTGTTCATTTAATTGGGTTAATACTACACCCATGCCTACATTGGATGCGTCTGTTTGAACAATAAATTCCCGTTCAAAATTTGGAGCATATAATACAGGTTTATCAGTTAATTTTCGTTTTAACTCCTGAAATGCTATTTCGCATTCCACTGTCCAAACAATTTCTCCTTTCTTCGCTCTCCCTTTTAGCGCATCTGTCAGAGGTGCTGCTATTACTGAAAACATATCAATGTGCCGGCTATAGTATCCCGCTAAAACAAAAAATGCTCTTACTTGTATTTTACTGCGAGGGGTTGGAAATTCCAAAACACACTGAACTTTAGCCTCTGTCGGGGAACGTGAACCAAGTACTTGACATGGTTTTGAGCGGATTTACATTTATACAGTTTTATGGTTAGCTTTTATAATTCGATTAAGAACTAAATCTATGTGTTTTAAAAGAGATTCCCATGCATTTGAAAAGATTGCGATGTCATCCAAGTATGGGACGACGAAGTTTTCAAGACCTTTCAACAATTCAGCCATAAGTTTGCTAAAAATGTATGGTGCATTATTTAACCCTAAACTCATTCTTAGGGGTCTGTAAGTTCCAAAAGAAGTGCAAAGTGCAGCATAACGTTGAGCATTTTTACTTAACCGAATTTGCCAATATCCCTTTGAAAGGTCGAGAATAGGGAATATGCACTATGTCACAAAACGTCCGGAAATGGTACTAATTTTACAAATTTGATCATGAACAATCCGAAAATCAACTTTAAAAATCACAAGAAGTTTTAATTTAAGCGTTATAAGCGACTGAAAAACGCGTCTAAGTCACGTGACTGAAAACGGGGTGGAGCTTGGTGTGACGTCATAATACATGAAATCTCACTCTACATTCGCCGGCTGCATGTTATTTCAGGTTGCTTTCATTGATTTTACGCTAATTTTATTTTTTTAAATAATTGTGTTGAATTATAGTCTTTACATTATTATTATTATGCAGATTTCTTTAAAAATGACGACTATAGAACAAGTCTTTGTAAAAGGCCAGTCGGATAATCTACCTAAATTGGATGGTATATCAATGTTTTCTTTTCTGGGAAACCATCCAAATTTTATGGGAGTAGAAATGGCATAAAAGCGAAGAGAAGATAATATTTTATACAACATATTTATTTTTAAAAAATGTATTTTTAAAAGGCTTTTAAAGAGTAGTGCTATTATCAAAAAGTTGTACTTAAGAAAATAGAATATTGTATTTGAACAATTGCTCTCTTTTCCTTTATAAGTAACACAATTCATTCTGAAATAGATATTTTTATATAGATAATTAGAGTAGTATATCAAATAAGAGCTGTATATTTGGAAAATAATTTCAAAGTACATTAACATTGTAGGGGTATCAAAATAGTGAATTTTGAAAGCTAACTTAAAATTAATTTTCTACGTTAATTTTTTAGCAAAATTATTTTTGTTTGTTAATGAACAGTAATTTTTAAAACATATAAGCGGTAAAACGTAATGTACTAAAGGATGGTCCAAAAATAACATGCGTAGAGATACTTGTTGCGAGAATTGCAACTGCATTTAATATTGAACATAACATTTGGTAGTCCAACATTTTAAACCATGAAGAAGGTAGTGTGATAATTTGATTGAAATTGCAAGAAATTAAAGCCTTGCAATTTTATAAAATTATACAAATTTAAAACAAAATTCGTAATTGTTTAAAAATATTAGCTTTAATGCTAAACAAATGAGGTGAAAGCTATGTTGCTTCGTATTGCAAGAGAGACGATACTCCCAGTAGTTTTCCATGTCATTCTCCAACTATAAAATAAAGTAATATGTAAATTAAAAATTTTCACTTGTAGCACTATTTATCAAAATTTGTTAACACTAGTTTTTAACTTCAATTTCTTATTTTTAATAGAAATATTTGTACAATGCTTTTTTTTTAATAAATTAATTTTACGTTTATTCTAACTTTTCACTTTTAAAATAACTATATTTATTTACATTTATGTAATGTAGAAAAATATTAAAGTTTTAAATTTCAAATTTAGAAGATTTTTTTTTTAATTATAAATTTTAATTCTAATGATACTTATTCCATAAGACTTATTTTATATATATTCAGTTTATAGAAGAATTATGACACAGTTTTACCAAATGTATGAATAACTTCAAATTACTTATCATGAGTATAAAAATTCAATGTTTATTGATGTTAGCTCTCTCTCTCTCTTTTTTTTTTAACCAGTTTTGATTTATAAATATATAGCATTCCTATAATTATTCATTAAATTCTTTTCATGAAACAATAAATTTTGCATTATGAGTGACTTGATACAGAAAGAATGTTTTCGTTTTAGCAAAAACACTAGTTGTTATCCACAAGAGTAAATCACACAATTTTTATTTAAAAACAATTAAATTCAAATGATTTTTGGTATTTTAAACTTACCGAAAAAGTATCTTCACAGCAATGCAAGCAAGAAGTAGAAGACAGTCTTTTATTTTTATTTTCATCTCTTTTCATAACGCTGCACCATCTTCTACGAAGTTGTTCATATTTTGGTACAACAAAAAATACTCTTTTGGTGTTTTAATCGTTGAATTATGACACAAACGGAACAATGCAATATTTGTAATTCTTCTTTTTAACTATTTTCGAATCTTCCATTGCTGAATTAATCACAAATCTGTAAAAATAAGACTACTAAAAAGATACCCATAGAGATAACACAGTTCAAGGAACGCTCGATGGGAAAATCGTGTACGATGACGTCACAGGCAAGAATCGACAGCGACTGCAGTTTTTCTTAGAAAGTGACGTCAGAGCAATTTAGAAAGAGTTTTAAATATAATTAATGTCGTCAGATTGCAGTTTAAGTGGCATTTTTCTACATAATTTTTCGTGCTCTTTCATTTTAAAATGAATTTGAAAAACATGCATATTGTCCATTGTAATGAACTTAGAGGATGACACCTTTTCTACACATTCTTCTATGTTTGGAAGTGGAAAATATTCCGTTCTAATTATTTCATTTAGCTTACGATAGTCGACACAAGGTCTAGGATCCTTTCCAGGTACTTCAACTAAAATCATAGGCGACGTATAGTCTGAATCACCTACTTCGATAATCCCTAATTTTAACATTCGTTTAATTTTTGTTTTCAAAATTTCATTTTGTCTATGTGACATACGATATAGTTTTGATCTAATAGGTTTATTACTAATAAGTTCGATTTCGTGTTCAACTAGATCAGTTAAACCAGGGGCATTTGAAAAACATTTAGAAAAATGGTTTAACAATTCGCGTAATTGACTTACTTGAGAATCCTTAAGGGTTTTGTGTAACTCGCTATTTTGAATTATCTCTTGGAAATCATAACTTGTAGAATTGTGTTCTAAATATGGAATTTCTACTTCATGGTCAACAAGGGATTCATGAATTTCCTTCGTAATTAACAAATTAACATGTTCAGGTCTTTTGTAGTACGGTTAAAGCATATTGTGATATGGTAAATCTGCGATCTTTCTCGTTTACCAGGCATCTCTACCAGATAATTTGTTTCAGAAATTTTGCTAAGGATTGTTCCAGGACCTATCCACTGTACTGACAATTTATTCGATCTAGAGGTTGCCAAAACAAGAACTAGATCTCCCTCTTTAAATTCTCTCTTTACGGTATTCCTATTGTACCAGGTTTTTCGTTTAACCTGCATCTCTTCCATCTTAGTTATAGCCACTTCTCGACATCGTTTCAGTCTATTGATTAATTTAAATATGTACTCAATTACAAGATTATTTTCTTCCTCTGGTTCCATCCAATGCTCCATTATTAACGTTTCGTAGATTTTTTCCATCATCTTTCAAATCAGTCTTGACCATCCCCATACAAGCAAGAAGGTGGCTGGGGGAGGCCGGAGCCAAACTGCATTTTCTACACTGTAAAAAAGTCTTACGTCCCTGGTCAAAGAAGAGAGACTTAATGTGGTCACTAATATGTCTAGTAAGGGCAGTCTGCATTGCTCTATCTCCATCAACCTCCAGGGCAGTCCCTGTATGGTCTGCATGGTACCAGTCATGTGGTGGAGGTGCTTTCCAGTCGTTGTTGAGAGCAATTTTTCTTATGGTGGCTAGCTCTTGGTATGTGAGGACGCCCGAGACGTCGCCATTGGTACTTGTTCCTTCCTTTGCCAGGCTGTCAGCAATTTCGTTTACGTACAGGTCAACATGAGCAGGTATCCACTGAATATGGATCTCATTCCTGAAAGATAGGGACTTAAGTTTATGTATAATGCCAATGCTTGTCTGGTCGTTAATTCTCCTTCAACCTCTCAAGTGTTGGACAGCACTGCGACTGTCTGAGAAAATCCAAATATCTCGCTTAAGGTTGAGTGTAAGGAGATACTTCAGAGCTTTATTAATAGCAATGAGCTCTGTCGTAAATACAGAGCAGAAATCTGGATTCCTTTTCTTAAGTCTGACCGAGCTATTGGGCAATTTGATGAGAACACCACTACCCGTGGTACCTCTTTTACTTTTGCTTCCGTCTGTATATACCTTAACGATCCCTTCATGGGTGGCATTAATGACTTCTAGTGCCAGTTGTTTTAGCAAGTCTGGTGGTTGAGATTTCTTATTTGTTGGTGCCGACAATTGATCATGGAAGGAAACATTCGACAATTCCTCTAAAGGAGTCATGCAAGGCTTTAGACTACAAGGCTCCACACATGTGGTGAGCAACCCCATTTTCTGCGCGCACCCCACTGGACTATCTTTCTTTAACCGCTGGTTGTCCTGCCAGTCAGCCAGGAATTTGGCAGTACGGTTTTGCGAACCATAGCTAAAGAGTTTTCCATAGTACTTGGTCATAGAAATAATTCGCCTTGAACTGAGGGGTTGTAGATTGGCCTTAAAAAGAACAATATTGTTTGGGCAACCGTGTCTAAGTCTAGTAATAATACGTGCTGCGCTTAATTGCACTTTTTCCAGCTTATTTAAGTTATAGGCTGAGGCTGAAGCATAGATCTGTTGTCCATATTCTAAAATAGGTCGGATTATTGAGATATATGTTGCTCTAAGTGTTTTGGCATCTGCTCCCCAATCACACCCAGAAATGTATTTAAGAATATTGAGCCTTCTTCTGCTCTTCATCACCAAGTTCTCAATATGTTTATTGCTGGTAATTTCTGGGTCCAAATAGTAACCAAGGTATTTAGGGTGTTTGACATATATTAGTTGTTGGCTAGAAAACCTGATAATAAGTTGATAGTTGTATTACTTATAGATAGTTGTATTACTATTGTATGTACTGGGTCCGTTGGAGAGGAAGGGAGGTGAATTAATTCAAGACGAGGTGGGAATGGCAAACGTGTTAAATGACTTTTTTCTGGGGGTTTTCAATGGTAACTATAATTTAAAAAAGGATCCCAAGAATGGAGCCTTTGCAGGGGGTATAATTAAAGAATGCAAATTCAACAGGGAAGAAATAGTACATCAGTTGAAAAGAATTAAGCCATCTAAAGCACCAGGGCCAGACGATATTTATCCGAGAGTACTAGTGGAATGCGCGGAAGAACTGGGGGAAGTAATTCACACGATATTTAATTCAACATATAGCACAGGTTGGGTACCAATGGATTGGAAGTTGGCCAACATAACTCCAATTTTAAAAAAGGGAATACAAAGTGATACGGGCAACTATAGACCAGTAAGTCTAACATCAGTAATTTGCAAAATATTTGAATCTCTGTTAAAAAAGCATATAATGTTATACTTGGAGGAGGGGGGACTGTTATCAGAGAATCAGTATGGGTTTAGGAATGGCAGATCCTGCTCTACAAACCTTTTGAAGTTCTACGAAAAAATTACTGAGGAGCTGGATAATAAGAGCAGTGTGGATATCATGTACATAGATTTTCAAAAGGCTTTTGATAAAGTACCTCATGAGGCATTACTGTTTAAATTGGAAAGGCTGGGGATTCAGGGCAAAACATTGATATGGATAAAGAATTGGTTATAGGGTAGAGTGCAGGTAAAAAAATTATTCACAGTGGACAGAAGTTATAAGTGGGCTGCCTCAGGGATCAGTTTTGGGACCAATTTTACTTATAATTTTCATAGATGATATAGGTCAGGGGATCAAGAATAGAATCAGTATATTTGCAGATGACTTAAAAATATCGGGGACAGTGGATACCAAGTTACAGATAGAAAATTTACAAGGGGATTTTGATAAGATATCCGAATGGGCTGCAAAATGGGGTATGTCATTTAATGTAGGGAAGTGTCAAGTTCTGCATATTGGTTACAGGAACAGTGGAGCCGAGTACAGGCTGCAGGGAGTAAAGGTAAAGGAGGGAGGAACAGTCAAGGATCTTGGGGTGATAATTCACAGGGATTTTAAAATGAGTCATCAATGTTCAGCTGCGGGTAAAAAGGCTAATAGGTTATTGGGGTATATTAAAAAGACTGTAACTTCAAGGGATAAGAATATAATCTTGCCGTTATATAAGGGTTTAGTAAGACCACATCTAGAATATGCTGTACAATTCTGGGCTCCATATATGAGAAAGGACATAGAATCAATTGAAAGGGTTCAGCACAGAGCTACAAAAATAATAAAGGGGCTAGCAAATTTCGACTATAATGAACGTTTAAGTAAGCTAAACATGTATACACTGGAAAGAAGAAGAAGAAGGAGGGGGGATTGGATTCAGCTTTTCAAGTTTGTAAAACAAGGGGACACAGAGGGCTTAAATTTCAATAGGGATAACAGAACAAGGGGCCATGGGTATAAATTGAATAAGACACATTTTAATCGGGATTTAAGGAAAAACTACTACTTTTTATAGGGTAATAGACAGTTGGAACGCATTGTCTGAAAATATAGTTAATTCAAAGGGAGTGTACGAATTTAAGACACAATTGGATAGTCAGTGGGAATTGGAGAATTCATAAACAAAGGACCAGCCTTGTTGGGCTTGAGCCTGTAGCTGGTCGTCAATATTTGTATTTGTATTTGTATTTGTATTTATGTTTGTTAGTTGTAAAAAAGCTAACTTCAGATTTGTTAGGGTTGAAATCGATCTTGTGACTTTTCGCAAAAAGCTCTAAGCTTTCTAAAGATTTATTAATGCAGGTCTCACTATGTGAAATGTCAGTGCAGGAGTGCCAAATAATTATATAATCTACGAATAAACCCAGTCTGCATTCCTGAGATATCCTCGATTCAATACCGGCCAAATAAAGAGAAAAGAGGATCGGTCTCAAAACAGAGCCCTGTGGTACTCCTTGTCCCATCCCAAAACACTGTGAATAGGATTGGTTAAATTTAACTTTAATGGTTATATGACTCAAGAAATCGAAAATCCAAGGAAGAGACTTCCCGGTAAGTTTCAAGTCCTCATACAGCTTGATTAATAGCCTGTTCTTCCAAACTTTTTCAAATGCCTTAGAGATATCAAGGAGCACTGTAACTGTATGGTTTGTGGGTTTTAAGTTTTGAGCATCTCTAACATGCTGGCCGAAAAACAAAATCTGGTCGATGGTACAGTGCCCCTTCCAAAACGCGTATTGTTCTGTCGGCAGCAGATCCAATGATGCTAGATGGTACGTGATCCTGGTCAGAATAAGCTTCTCGAGTATTTTACATGGTATAGATGTAAGTGCTATCGGCCTGAATCCCTCAAGCGAGTTGGGTTTTTTGTTTGGATTACGAATAGGTGTAACCAGAGCTCTTTTCCAATCTCTAGGAAGTTTACCCAAGTTCCAGGACTGGTTACAAATGCCAAGCAAGAATTGCCTGCCTTTGTCACCTAGGTTGGCAATCATCTGACCATGTAGACCATCAGGTCCAGGACTTTTCTTTGGATCAATTTCGCTCATTACTGTACTTAGTTCACTCATTGTAAAATCTGCATCAAAGTTATGGTTACCAACATTCGCTACCTTGCAATTATGTACGAGCCTCCTATCCTTCATGGCCACTCCTTTGTCTTCTCTATTGAACTTAAGGATACTCGTTTTATGGTAAAATTCTCCCAATAATTCAACAGTTGCCCTGTCGTCCACTGGGATTGTGCCGTCTGCTTTTAGAATCATGTTGGTAACCTCGAATTGTGGCTGTTCTTTGCCAATGCCCTTAACCAATTTCCACAATCTTGAATTGGATTCCCTGGCATCTAATTTTTTGCATATGTCGTTCCATCTTTTTCTTTTCAAGAGGGCATACAAACATTTAATTTCAGCGTTAACTCTGCTCATTTCTGTTCGCCAACCCAGTGGATTAGACTGGTTATGTAGATTTAGACCAGTTTGCAACTTATTTCTTTTATCAATGAGTTTTTTAATATTATCAGAGTCGTGAATGTAGTCTGGGATGTAGTGCTTAATATTTCCCCTGGGGATAGATAGTTTAGCAGCATTTATGATTGCTTACTTGAAGCCCTGCCAGTTTTTGTCGAGGTTCCCATCAATTTTAAGTTCTCTCAGTTTCACCTCGGTATCAGTTCTATATCTATTCCAATCGGCTTTCTTGAAATTCCAGAATTTTTGCCTAACCTCGAATTTTTCAATTGATCTGCTACCATTAGTTTCTTAAGGTTTTCAAAAGTTTCAACCTTTAAACCTGTGAGCCACTCTTCTAAATAATTCTTAATTTCAAAAGTAAAATCCTTCCATGTGCCATCTGATTTTTTTTTATGTTGCACAAATTTTTTGCGGAAGATTTCTGGACTTAATTTAAATCGTTTAAATAATACGTTCTTAACATGTTCGTAATTTTCTGCTTGTTCTTCTGGCTCACGTGCAATTAATTGAACAATATCTAAAGGTAACAGACTCAACAAATGCCCTACCCAATTTTCTTTTTCAATTAACGCTCTTTTAGCCTGGCGTTCAAATATTACGAGATATAAACTAATATCGGATTGGTTTGGATTGAATTATGGAATTAATTTTCTTATATCTAACCGGGGTGTAATTGCAGGAGATTTTATAGTTTCATTTGACTCGTAATTCGTTTGATTTTCTAAATTTAATTTCTCTAATTCAAATTTCATCATTATTTCTTTTTCTTTTATTTAGTGCTCTGCTTCTTACTTTCTCGGCCCTTTCTACCTCTTCTAATCTTAATTTTTCAACTCGTTCTAATCCCTTTAGTCTTAATTTTCTTCCCTCTCTAAATCTTCTAGCCTTAATTTTTTAGCCCTCCATAACTCTTCCGTTTTTCTAGTCGCAAGAATAGTCTCAAACAGAGTTTTTACAAATTCTTCATCATAATTATCACTTCCAGTTATTATTTTTTTTTTGCAGAACTTTCATATCTGAAGAGGCTTTTATCCCTAATTCATTTGCCAAATTGAGCAAATCTTGCTTTTTTCCTTTACCCAGAAAAGCCATTTCTTAAACTACAGCAATAATATCCGATATAATTCTTAAGTTATAATTACACACAAAGTTTTACGACGCTCTAGAAAACTGAACAACAATGTTCCCATACAAGAAAAAATACTAGAGTATTTCAAAACTTCTTAAAAAGAATTTTAAGAAATTCTAACCCAGGCCTCGAAATAGATTTTTTAATACGGGTGCACTTCGTGCACCTAAGTTTTTAAATTAGGTGCACAGATTATACTTTAGGTGCACATTAAAACGTTATGTAAGAGCAATAACTTAATATAAACTACTTTATTAGTGCGGTATATTAAGATAGGTTAGTAGTAAATAGTAAATAAAAATATTTAAACATTTTTTTTTATCTGCGAAAATATTACTTACAAATATTCAGTCATCATCAGACATTGGTGGGCAAAAAACACATAAAAAAACGAGTACACTATATTTTAAGCAGATAAAATCTGAGTTTAAAGATAAATAATGAAAATATTTGTTTACGATATGCAGTGGCTTGGCACTTCTCAGGCATTCCTACGGCTTTACACTTTATTAAAACACGAAGTGTTTACAGAAAGTCGGGATGATGCCTATTGTTAGCGGGTGTTCAAGTGATCTAAGTTCTCCTTTCGTCTGTCGCGACAGTCGGTTCAACAGAACCATCTGGAAAAAGTTTCGATCATCGGAAAGTTCTGGTAGACTCCAAGTAACACAATTTAACTCCACAATTTAATTTTCATGTGCACAGTGCACCTGTGCACCCGGGTATTTCGAGCCCTGTTCTAACCAAACTAAGTAACGCAACTCAAGAAATATAAAAGCACTCACCCCTGTTTGTAGTACTCAAATTTCTGGCCTTTCTGTTTGCACACAACACTATCGGATAGCACTTTCTTCGGCTGAAAAGCCCACAAATGGTCAACTTGAATTTGGCTAGATAGCCCCGAATCAAGATGATTCTCTTCTCGACGCCTGGCGGGTCGGCTTCAGTGCACTCCTTTGACCACCGAATCTGGTCGATGCACTTCTCGACTCCTGGTGGGGTCGTCTTCCGTGGACTTCTGGTGAGGATCGTCTTCCGTGGACTCCTGGCAGGGTCGTCTTCCGTGCGGTTTGTTCCACCACACAACAGCTGGTCAGTTTGACCTTCCCGAATCAGGTTGATTCGTCTCGACTCCTGGCGGGTTGTTTACCATGCGATCCTTCCGATCACATAAAACTAACGAGTTTCGTTAGCAACAAAAATTATCTCGAAGAGATAAAAGTTCCAACGAGCCAAAACACCGCTCGTTGCAGAAAGGGGGTCAGAGACAGTCCCTCTATTCGTAGTGAAGAAATACGAATCGTGCTTTCACCCCGTGTTATCAGCAAACTAAGCGCGTAACCTATTCAGTCAATGGGATAACTGAATCACCATCCCACCGCTGCCACCATTTTCTCCTCTGCTGTACCGGATGAAATGGTGTGGTGACAGAAATGAAATGGTAGCGTAAAGGAATAAGATTTTTGGTTTCACCACTTCAACATTTATTAAAGCATCCTACGGCTTAGCAGATATGTACAGCAAAATTACGGATGTTTTTGGGACAAGAAGGGTACGGCAAGTAAGCGAGTTTGTTCTCGCTATCAGGTCTCAGTAGTCTCTGTCGAAAATTCTAACGTCTTGCAGGACGCCTTTGAACGGAAAAAACCAGATGTCTATGGAATTTCGAGTGTTCTCAAGGGGCTTGAGATTGATGAGATCGGGATGTCAGTGTAACGTCAGATGAAGAGGGTTTGTTTCAAGTGCCCAGAAATTTATGACCGATGTAATGTCAAATGGAGTGTTGGAATAGTACTTCTAGGATTAGTTATGGTCAGTTGATCACTTGAAAGGAGTTTTACGATATCCAGTTAGGGAATTCTGGAATACATCTGCTTTGTGTTTGCTTGATCAAATAAGCCGCGTTTAGAGCGGTACAACTGGCAGTATAGTGTCCTCGTTTTCTTTTAGAAATACTGAAAATTTGGCAAATTCGTCTTCAAAAGTCAAACACCAATGTGATTTTTTAAAATATCCTTCAACTTTTTTTATCGTGTTCTTTTTTTCCCAATAAAAAAAATTATTCGAAATGGCTCCACAACAACTTAATACGTCTGAGTTTTTTTTAGATAATTCTGCCCTGGTGTTATCACATATGATATAAAATGAATTAGTTGACTTTGAAATTTTCGCTTATTGTAAATTCATGTCTCACTCCTTTATTTTCAGCTCACTTATTCAAATTAGCCTCTAGGTGTCGAGCAGTGTGTGTCGCGTTTTTGGAGCTCCCGTGAAGCTAAGCTATTTTTGCGTTATTCTTCATTCATTTAGTACTATCTTCAGTGTATTACTTGTATTCCTATAGGCTCAACCATTTCTAATTGTTTTTAAAGTGATTTTATAGTCCTAGTACTTAGTTTTTTGACTTATTAAGTAGGCCTAAATCTTGTGTGTCTTGTGTGTTTACATTCGGTAAGTTGACTACTATAAGGTTATAGGATATTTAATTCCAGCTTTTTCTGTGTAGTTGTTTCAGTGCAGTGCTTTTTCTGTGTATTTGACTTAGTGCTTTTTCTGTATGTTTGATTTTGTTTAGTGCTTTTTCTGTACATTGATTGTTACTTTGAGTTAGCATGGGTTTAGTTAGGATGTTAAAGGAGATGAGGACAGAGGGAGTCAGTGGGGAGTTCTATGTGGAATGTCACTAGTGTGGGAATATGGTTGAGGCATGAAAGCGTGGTGTGAGTGGGGTTAAAATGTCAGAGAGGGTTGAATTTAAATGTAACAGTTTTTTAGAGGTGGGTGATTTGAGGAAGGAGCTGGAGGCTTTGAAGGCGAGGTTTTCAGAGGGAGTGGAAAAGGGTGTTCAGTGTGTAGACTTGGGACATGTAGATCAGGGGGATGAGGTTGATAAGGTAACTAATGGGGTTGTGGTTGGAGATTCAATGGTTAGGGTTTGGGGACATATGGACATGAAGTTGATGCAGTTAAGGCAGGTGTAGTTAAAGGGGAGAAAAAGGCAGTAGTATGGGTGAGAGCTAATGATGTAGAGAGGATCACTAATGTTGAGTTTAAGAGGGAAGTGGAAACACTTTTGAGAGGCATTAAGTCTCATGGGGTAGAGGTAACAGTATTAGGATTACTACCTAGGTATGGGTTAGGTAATGGGTGGTTAAATAAAAGGGCCAATAAGATGAACAGGTTGTTAAGGGATTTGTGTGAGAGGGAGGAGGTTAGATTTTTAGATGTTTGGAAGGAGTGTAGGAGGGATTGATAAGCAGGGACAATTTGCATTTAAGCCTGATAGGTAATAGGGAGATTGGAAAGTGGGTTTTGAATATTCTGGAGTCAAAAAACTAGAATACACGCAGGAATGGGTAGGATATAGAGGGTTGACAGTACACAATAATTGCTTAGGAAAACTAACAGGGTCTAGATTACAGGAGACAGACACTACAAAGGGAAAGTGCAATGTAAGGGAGAAAAACAATACCAAGACAAATAATACAAGGGGAAAGTGCAATATAGGGTGAAAAACAATACAAAGACTAATACTACAAAGGGAAATTGCAATATAAGGGTGAAAAATAAGCTATTTAGAATTGAGTGGATTCACAATATTTAGGGTCAGGGAGGACAGAGTGAATAGGAAAGGGGGTGGGGATTTGATTTATGTGAGAGAATTTTTAAACTGTACGGAAATAAAATAAAATAGTAAAACTAGGGTATACAATCAGTCTGGGTGAAACTGAATATAGACAAAGGAAAAGGACTAATTATGGGTAATATTATAGACCTCCTATTTGTAGTGAAGAGCAGGAAAAGGGTATGTGCAATCTGATAAACGAAGCATGTCAAAAAGGAGAATTAATTTTAATGGGGGACTGTAATTATCCAAATATTGACTGGACAAACAATCTAGCTACAAATGGGAAAAGGGCAGAGTTTTTGGAAGTGATACAGGATTGTTTTTTGTACCAGATGGTATATGAGGATACTAGGGACAATGCAATATTGGATTTGATTTTCAACATTGATAAGGATAAGGTGCAGGATTTGGTTATAGGTGAGCCACTGGGAGAAAGTGATCATAGAAGTATCAGATTAAGTATAAATTTTCAGGCAGCATACTCAGTCAATAGTAGGATATTTCCAAATATCAGAAAGGTAAATTTTCATAGGATAAGAGAAGAGTTAAAGGAGACATTCAAAGGGGGATTATTAGCACCGCATCATTCTGAACAATGGGAGGAATTCAAGAATAAGTTAGACAGGGTGATAAAAAACATGTAACTTTCAGGAAAAAAAGAAAATCTAGAAACTTGCTCCCTATGTGGTTTTCAGGTGAAATAAATAAAGCTTTAAAATTAAAACAAAGAACATATAGGGTATATAAAAGCACAGGTAACGACAGGGACAAGGAGGCATATCTGAAAGTCAGAAAGGAGTTTAAAAATATTAGTCGGAAGCAAAAGGTGTCCTTGGAGTAAAAACTAGCAAGGGATATAAATATTAACCCAAAATAATTTTTTGCATATGCAAGTGGTAAAAATAAATTTAGTGCTACACTGGGCCCGTTGGAGAAGAGGGAAGGCGAATTAATTCAAGACGAGGTGGGAATGGCAAGCGTGTTAAATGACTTTTTCTGGGGGTTTTCAATGGTAACTATAAATTAAAAAAGGATCCCAAGGATGGAGCCTTTTCAGGGGGTACAATTAAATAATGCAAATTTAACAGGGAAGAAATAGTACATCAGTTGAAAATACTTAAGCCATCTAAAGCACCAGGGTCAGACGATAATTATCCGAGAGTACTAGTGGAATGCGCGGAAGAACTGGGGGACGTAAATCACACGATATTTAATTCAACGTATAGCACGGGTTGGGTACCAATGGATTGGAAGTTGGCCAACATAACTCCAATTTTCAAAAAGGGAATACAAAGTGATCCGGGCAACTATAGACCAGTAAGTCTAACATCAGTAATTTGCAAAATATTTGAATCTCTGTTAAAAAAGCATATAATGTTATACTTGGAGGAGGGGGGACTGTTATCAGATAATCAGTATGGGTTTTGGAAGGGCAAATCCTGCTCTACAAACCTTTTGAAGTTTTACGAAAAAATTACTGAGGAGCTGGATAGTAAGAATAGTGTAGATATCAAGTACATAGATTTTCAAAAGGCTTTTGATAAAGTACCTCATGAGGCATTACTGTTTAAATTGGAAAGGCTGGGGATTCAGGGCTAAACATTGATATGGATAAAGAATTGGTTATAGGGTAGAAAGCAGAGAGTGCAGGTAAAAGGAAATTATTCACAGTGGACAGAAGTTATAAGTGGGCTGCCTAAGGAATCAGTTTTGGGACCAATTTTATTTATAATTTTCATAGATGATATAGGTAGGGGATTAATAATAGAAATAGTATATTTGCAGATGACTTAAAAATATGGGGGACAGTGAATACCAAGTTACTGATAGAGAATTTACAAGGGGATTTTGATAAGATATCCGAATGGGCTGTAAAATGGGGCTTGTCATTTAATATAGGGAATTGTCAAGTTCTGCATATGGGTTACAGGAACAGTGGATCCGAGTACTGTCTGCTGGGAGTAAAGGTAAAGAAGGGAGAAACAGTCAAGGATCTTGGGGTAATAATTCACAGGGATTTTAAAGTGGGTCACCAATGTTCAGCTGCGGGTAAAAAGGCAAATAGGTAATTGGGATATATTAAAAATACCGTAACTTCAAGGGATAAGAATATAATCTTGCCGTTATACGCAGTCCAGTCACATTAATGTGACCACCTGTCAAAAGCCAGAATAACCGCCTTTGGCAGAGGGGACCGCTGCGAGACATGCAGGAAGAGAGTCAATTAGGTTTCTGCACCCAGTGAATGCCAGGAAAACATTCCCTAAACCATAATGCTGTCTCCTACAGCCTGAATCCTTCCTGCAATTGTTGCAGGGTGTTTGCTTTCAGACGTTTCACGCCGTATACGCCAACGTACATCTGTCCGATGGAGCATAAAACGTGATTCATCGGAAAAAGCCACCGGTAGCCACTCTGTGGACGTCGAGTTGTGGTACTGGTGTGCAAATTCCAGCCTTCGTCCTCGATGAACAGCAGTCAGCATAGGTTCATTAACCAGGCGTCTGCTGCGGAGGCCCATGCGCAGCAACTTTCGCTGAACCGTTGTTGAGTATACACTCTTGGTAGCCCCTTGGTTCATCTGGACGTTCAATTGCTCAACAGTTGCACGTCTATTCGCCCGAACGCATTTCCGTAGCCTTCCTTCGCCTCTGTCATCTATAGCCCGTGGTGCACCACATGTGACACGTCGCTGATTTTGGATAGTGCCATTTTGCCATGTACGGTATAATTTTACCACGGCGGCACGCGAACTATTCACAAAATTAGCCGTTTCCGAAATGCTTCCACCCTTGGCCCGAAAGCCAATAATCATGCCCTTTTGGACGTCGGATAAATCGCTACGTTTCTGCATTACGCCAACGATTGAAATGCTTTCCGATGCCCTAGGACATCCTTTATATACACTCCTCTGCAATGATCTGCTACCTGCCTTTTGTGATTGGTTATTTCACGTTGACGTCGAAAGTAGGTGGTGGTCACAATAATGTGACTGGACTGTGTATAAGGGTTTAGTAAGACCACATCTAGAATATGCTGTACAATTCTGGGCTCCATATATGAGAGAGGATATAGAATTAATTGAAAGGGTTCAGCCCAGAGCTACAAAAATAATAAAGGGGATAGCAAAACTCGACTATAATGAGCGTTTAAGTAATCTAAACATGTATACACTGGAAAGAAGAAGAAGGAGGGGGGATTTGATTCAGCTTTTCAAGTTGCTAAAACAAGGGGACACAGAGGGCTTAAATTTCAATAGGGATAACAGAACAAGGGGCCATGGGTATAAATTGAATAAGACACATTTTAATAGGTATTTAAGGAAAAACTACTACTTTTTATAGGGTAATAGACAAATGGAACGCGTTACCAGAAAATATAGTTAATTCGAAGGGAGGGTAAGAATTTAAGATACAATTGGATAGTCAGTGGGAATTGGGGAATTCATAAACAAAGGACCAGCCTTGTTGGGCTTGAGCCTGTAGCTGGTCGTCAATATTTCTTAGATCGTTTGCACTTGCATAGTAAATATAATAATGTATCAAGTAGTTTGCATTTGCGTAATAAAGAAAATAATTCTCGAATAGCTAAAAAATACGTTTGAAAGTGTTGAAATTTAAAAGTTGGGTAGCTTTAGCCTTTAACTACAATTTTGAGGCTATCATAGCAAGAGTGGCCTGATAGCCTCAATTAATCTTGATCTACAAATAGCGACATTCTATGTCGAGATGATCCCTGAAATTGTTACTAACTTTAGGATTAAATATCTCAGGATCAGTGGAGGCTCGCGTATAGGCACTGTGGAACTGCAGCACCCCCTATTTCCACTTGATGTAATTAATAACATTTAATAGTGTTGTAGTTGTGATTATATTTCATGTATTATATTTATATTCCTTTACTGGCAACACTGAGTTTATTTTTGCTGGTTGGTAACATCTAGCTGATTCTTATCTCTTATATTTTGTGTAACCTAGACTTGTAACGTACTTGTGTTTTACGTCTTAAATAAATTACCCAGAATTGTCTATTCTTCTGGCCCCTTTTTCTGTTCTTCAAACTATATGCCATTAGGTTATGGGCCCAGAACGCTTATAGCGCGCATATATAGAGAGAGGAAGAATACCGACGTCTACGAGTTGGACTTAGCTAACCCTAACACGTAGTCAGTTATATAGAACAATCCAATCTGCTTGGACACTTGCATCATCAGAAAATAGACCAAGGAAAGATCCAGATAAAGCCATTGCATGGGAAAAGTGACTGGCCGATTTGGAAGTACAAAATTAAATTCGTTGTGAACTACTACGCAGATGTTTTGGAAGTCGTGAAGGGGAAGATGCAGAAGCTATAGAAGCCGATTCTTGGTGCGGACGAGGCAACTAAGAAAAAGTACGCATATGATCTGAAAAGGTACGACAAGGTCAACAACTGTGCTATGATGATCCTAACAAACTCTATGACCAAAGAAACTCTGCAAAAGGTCATGAGATTTGACAACACAAGAGATGCATGGTTGGAGGATTGCTGATGGGAAACCACCAAAGCCTAGTGGTTCCAACTACACCAAAGAAAGGAGAAATCATGCTTCGGCTTATATGACACTCCTGGTTTTAGATGTCGAGTTACACGCTGCTGAGAAAAATACAGACTTTTAATCAATGAGTATAATATAAAGACTAAAAAGAACCGTGAAATTTTGTACAAAATAATAGATTGCATTTTCTTTTGTGGAAACTTTGAAACTCCCTTACGTAGACACGATGAAAAAGACGATTCAGTAAATCCAGGGGTATTTAGAGGATTAGTAAATTTTGCATCTAAATTAGATTCAGATTTGAAGAATCACTTAGAAACCAGTGCAGTCTTGAAAGGTGTTTCTAAGACCACTCAGAAAGAGATACTTGACTGCCTGCTACAAATATACCATGAGGAGGTAAGGACGGATATTAGAAAAGCTTCCTTTGTAGCTGTCATGGCTGATGACACAATAGATGTTTCGGAACACACTGAAATGGTCCTTGTTCTACGATACGTATTGAATGGAGAAATATTTGAGTGTTTTTTATGATTCGTTATTCCGGAAAATCAAACTGCAGATGGCATATCAAAACGTATTTTAGAACAATTGCACATAATCCTTCAAGGAAGTGGACAACAAATGATAGCTCAGACATTTGATGGTGCAAATGTAAAGAAAGACATAAAAGCAGGAGTGCAAGCAAAAATTAAAGCAATTTATAGTAATGCACATTTTATTCACTGTTATGCACATCAACTTAATTTAATAATGAGAAATGCAGCAAGTATTACACGAAGCGCAAGAATATTTTTCTCTAACATTCTGACTATTCCAACATTCTTCTCAAGATCACCGCAACATGAGTTCATTCTCAATAAGCATATGGAAGTCAGCATTACATGTCCATCCTCTAAAAGGTGGAACTTCAACATCAGAGATCATTCAAATTGTCTTCAACTGTCGGGCTAAATGGTCAACATTCTGGAATGGTGCAATCGCCTTCCCATAGCGTCCCACATTTGCTCTATGGGAGAGAGATCAGGAGAACTAACTGGCTAAGGAAGTGTTGGGAAAGCTTGAAGACAATTCATAGCAACATGTGCCGTATGCGGTTATCTTGTTTCAGATTCTCCACCTTCCGATTCACCCGTTAGAGTTTGGAGTCTTTGGCTGGGAGGGGGGAAGGACTTCCAGCCCATGAAGTAAACCCAATGGGGTTGATCCGCTCGTCGGGATACTTATATAGGCACACACAATCCTACCTAAATATAACTTTATTTGCTGATTAAATCTATTAAATACTGGTACAAGGTTTTGTCGATCAAACAGCTTTTCTCGATGTTGGGAGAGAACGAGGAAGAAGTGTCGAGGTGAACGTCTCGCTCCGTTGGTCGAAAAGGGTCTGGTTCTTTCTCCTCGAGGCCCCCTGGCGTTCCCAACAACGCTTGTGGTTCGCCCATGGTGCCATCTATTGTGAGCTATTACAGGGTCCACGCCGACTGGACGAGCATTTATTGCGTCTTTAAAATTTATATGGGGCATAAGGCCCAATATATGAATATACAAGGACAGAAGTCGAACATTGTGCAACAAAAGGTCAATAAAAGGTCTGTGGGAACATAAAGAATTTTGACTGAGTAAAAAATAAAAATAAAAGATTGGTAAATGTACATAAATGATTTGACGGATGTTCAAACAGGAGTTAACAAGTATACAAACAACACTTTGCGGACATACAAATAGGAGTCGGCGGATGTCGAAAGAGGAATTGATGGATATACAAAAAGGAATTGGCGGATAAAATCTGTAACATAAAAAGGTGCAGAGATACCCGACACTTAAACTATGATGTGTTGAAAGTATGGTAGTAAGTGGTTAATGGTTATGGATAAACTGACAAGTCGGTTTAAACAAGAATATTTACTGTAGATAAGAACATGTTCAAACAACCTTCTTTGCAGTCTAAGCAATAAGAAGAAAAATAGTAATAAAATTTAAAAGATTAAGAGGAGAAGGAACGCATCGAGAGGTCCCCAGTGGTCAGGCCACAGTGGTTACATTAGCCACCTCAGCCACAATGGAGATGCATTTTTAAATTCAAAATTTAGAGATCGTATTCTTCATGACTGAGATAAGCCATTTCGGTTTATTGTCATCCGTGGGCTTGTCCAGGTGATATCGTGAAGTGAGGGCACAGTCAAAAATATAGTGATCTGTATCACCCACGGCTCCACATCTGCAAAACTCCCTGTCTTTAGTATGAAAAAGATGTAAGTAAGACATGAACGGGCCATAAAAAGAAAGGAACCACGATAGAGAGCGGTCTGCAACTAGATCTTTTGAGCTGGTCCCGGCATGAACTCCTTCAACTGGATACCACTCTTAGCATGTGAAGGAGAGCTGACGAATGTTCTCCCAATTTCACGTGTGCACGGTTTTACATGAAAGGACTGACACGACCAGTCGCAGGGAGTTAATAAACATTCCAGCAGACAGGGAGAAGTAACCGAGAAAAGGGGGCATTTTCAGACAGAAGCGCTTCCTAAAGGGGTGCTAAGCGTGGGCACTCGCACGAGGACTCGTTACAAGGGTAAGTCAGCCTTCGTTCCTCCCTTCATGAATTCTGTTCCGTCCCTCTTGTTAATTGTATAATTCCGTTAATTTAAATAAATATTAAGTTTAAATCTAGTGATTGTTGTCGTCATGCTTCATTAGTCATGAGTCGGAGCTGAAGATCTTAGCAAGTTAATTGCGACTATAAATTAAGACATGTACTGAATCTATACGATCACATCGATTAAACATCAGCTCCGGTTCATCTGGTACCGTGACCTATTATGTGAGATATAACTTGTGAGATATTTTTTTATGTTTAGTGTATTATATTTGTGTATAGTATTGCGTTGGAGAATTCATGCAGCATGTATTTATATCGGAAAGGAATTGGTTCTTATGACACATGTTCTTTGAGTTCGATAATACATGTGATAAAGTAGAGGTTCTATTGTTTTATTATATCAAATATTGTGTCGTAAAATTGTACATTTGATTAGAAATAATGGCTCGCAGAGGTAATGGACGAAGACAACCTGATCCCGTTGAAAATGAGTTAAATCTGCCTGTTCGGCAGACAGCGGCTATGAATATGTCTTTTATTGATTTGATTCCAAAATTCTCGGGTGAAGGTGTTGTAACAATCAGAAGTTTTTTATCGAAATTAAATGAAGTAGCCAGACTGAGTGGTTGGACAGAAATAGAAATGGTCTGCATTGGTAAACTCAAATTGACTGATACCGCAGAAAAATGTTTTCTTTTTGAAGGAAAGGAAATTCAAAATTTCCATGAATTTTCTCAAAAATTAATCGAAAGGTTTGAACGTCCCGTACCTCTAGCGACTCAATTGCAAAAATTAGCTTTGTGTTGTCAGAATAGTACTGAAAAGGTATCGGAATTTGCATCGCGTGTTAGAGCCTTGGGAAATCAAGTTTTTGGCAGTAATGGTGCCGCAGTTTTACCGGAAGTGCGTCAAGCGAACGACCGATTGCTTCAAGCACGGTTTGTGGCAGGTCTTAAATCAGACATTCAACGCTGTCTTAAGCAAAACCCCTATAAATTTCGAGGAAGCCGTTACAGTTGCCATAATTGAAGAAGCTAATAGTGAAATTGCAGAATGCTCTATCCTTAGACAAAATACAGCTGCCAGCGGGGATCAAGCCATTTTAAAATTGACAGAACAGCTACAATTATTGACAACTCAGGTCCAAAATTTAAGTGCACAGACGACGATAAACAATGTAAATGCAAATCAAAGTAGGGGTAACAGTCAAAATAGATCCAGTACTTGCTTTTACTGTGGAATTCGAGGGCATAGAAAGATCGAGTGTAGAAAGCGAATGAGGGATGAGCAGTATAGACGTGGATATTCTAACGTTAGAAATAGGGATTATAATTTGGATAGAAATAGATATTCGAATGATCGTGATGTTGACAGACCGCAGTCACCAGCGAATTTAAACTCGCGAGGGAGACTTCATTAATATATCAAAGGTCCAATGGACGTTCTCCCATAGTTTCCAAAATGTGTGACCAAAATTTTTCGCTACCTGTTATTAAAGTAAAATCCTATGATTACGAATTTTCGGCCTTGATAGATAGCGGTGCAGCAGTTTCCCTGCTTTCTCCAAGTGTTTTTTCACGCATAAATATCAATAATGATTTAAAACCGCTAAATTCGCAAGTTCAAATAAAAGCGGTGAATGGAGGTTCTGTCGACATCAGTGAATCATATAAATTGGTCATAGAAATAGGGAATGTTACTTTTGAACAAATATTTTATGTCACAAAATCAGATATTTTATCTTCTTACAAAGCAATTTTGGGATTTGATTTTTTAAAGTACAGAGAAACCTCTATTGATTTTAAGCGCAACCGTCTAAACATTTTCGATATCTCTGTCCCCATTATGAATCTTGAGGTACGAAGTTCTCAATTAACTGAACAAGAAATTACGTTAAAATTAAAACAGAAAACGATTTTGTGTCCCCGTCAAAATGCTGTCGTTCCTGTTAGAATAGCAGTTTTACCACATTCCAGTGTAACAGCAAAGGTTAGCTGCAGTTAAAAATTGAGTAAAAAGGGTGTAGAACTTGTATCCCCAGTTGTTAAGATTGATGCTCTGATGGGTGGAGCTTATGTAGAAATCACCAACAATTCATCAGATCCAGCTATTTTAAATAAAGATATGAAAATTTGTTTGGTGAACAATTTCGAGGAATTTCCGACTGAAATCCCAATCACTAGCAAGTTACCAAATGAATTAACAGAAAATGACTTTTCAATTTTGGGTTTAGATCCTATTGTGAAGAAAAGAGTGATCGAGCTTCTCTTAAAGCACAAAAATGCTTTTGCTCGTTCAACAATTGAGCTTACTGCGGCTAATACAAAACCACACGAAATAGATTTAGAACATAATTATCCCATTAAATGTCCTATTTATAAAATCCCCCATACAATTTAAGAGATGAATTCCGAAAACAAATTTCTGATTTAGAAAAGGCTGGAATTATTTCGAGATCTAAATCACAGTACAACACCCCAGCACTTTTTGTTAAACAAAAGTCTAAATGGCGTTTGGTTTTGGATTTTAGAAAGTTAAACAATATAACAGTTCCACAAGAATTCGTAATCCCTACCTTAGACGACATACTACATGAACTGTCTGGTTCAAATTATTTCTCGGCTCTTGACATGAAATCGGCTTTCAACCAAATTCCATTGCATCCAAGGGATAGGCATAAAACTGCATTTTCCTCTCCCGATGGTGAAAAATACGAGTTCAATCGATTATGTTTTGGTCTTAAGAATTCTCCAAAAGCCTTTCAATCTATTGCGAATGAAGTTTTGGGGGACTTATTACATAAAGGAGCTCTTGTGTACATTGACGATGTCATTTTGCACAGTAAAACTATTAACGAGCATTTTTTACTCTTGGACAAGGTACTGCAGCGTTTTAAGGAGTACAATCTTAAATTTAATCCTCAAAAGTGTCAGTTTCTCACAAAATCATGCAAATTTTTGGGTTTTGTTATAACTCCTGAAGGTATGTGTATTGATCAGGATAAAACGGTCAGTATCAATCAATTCCCTGTTCCAGTCGATCAGAAACAAGTAAAATCGTTTTTGGGCTGTTGTAATTTTTATCGTCGATACATAGAAAACTTTGCTCGAAGGGCCCTGCCTCTGACCTTTTTATTGAAAAAAAACACATCATTTGTGTGGAGCACTGAAGCTCAGGCTTCCCCCCATTTGAGGACTTAAAAAATGCAATATTAAAAACCCCCTGTTTTGGCTTTGCCGGATCAAGCTGCTGAAATTCAGATTACAACTGATGCTAGCGCACAGGGTATCGGTGCTGTTCTCGAATTGCGTTATTCTCCATCCGACGTTAGGCCTCTGTATTTCTTTTCTAAAAAGCTAAACCCCACTCAATCAAAGTACAGTGCTACAGTTCTGGAATTCTTCGCCATTTATTGTGCACTTAATTTCTTCAGAGCTTTTCTCATTGGACGAAAATTTAATGTATATAGTGACCATAAACCGTTACAAGGTTTTCTTTCAAATAAAAACCCATCTTCCAAAGTCTTACGTTGGAAATTGGCTCTAGAAGAGTTTAATTACGAAATTTGTTATGTGAAAGGGGCATTGAACTCAGTCGCTGATCATTTGTCTCGTTGCATTAATTCAATAACAGTCGTTTTCCCAGATGCAGAGGAACTGTTAAAAATGCAAAACGAGGATTACAAATTGAAGGCCATTATTGACAAGTTGAATGCTTCTGGCACAGATTCACAGTCAGATAATTATCTTCTGGATGATAAAGGCGTGTTAATTCATGTTTCTAAGCGGCACAGCAAATCTCCCAGAAAAGATGTTCGGACACAAGTGTGCGTGCCGCATTGTTTAAAAGGTAAAGTCCTAACATCAATTCATTCAGAAATAGGTGGACATCTTCGTTTTTTTAAGACGTACAATAGGTTGGCCGAAAGTTTTTTCTGGCCTGATATGTATAAGGATACCAAGAATTTTGTGCGCTCTTGCACCACTTGTCTTTCACGTCGTAGTGCCTTTAAAACTAGCATGGCGCCCAATGAACCCGTAGATCAGAGTGTATTACCAGGAGAACGTTGTCACATGGACGTATTCGGACCATTAAAGACCACTGGGGCAGGGAATCGCTATGTTTTATCCATGATTGATGCTTTCTCCAAATACATTCACCTTGTACCAATGACGGATCTCAAGTCACAATCTGTATCAAGGGCGTTCTTTGATAACTACATAGTTCACAGAGGTTGTCCACAAACCCTGATTACCGACAATGCAACATATTTTAAAAGCGCAGAATTTTCAGAATTTTGTAGAGTTCATGGTATTGAGAAACGACATATTTCAGCTTATTCAGCTCATGTTAACGGTCGTGTAGAAAAGCCTAATCAGTCAATAGCTAATATTTTGGCCGCGGCCTGTAATAATGTAGATGATTGGGATACGAAATTAACACATACTATGCTGGCATTAAATTCTGCCATTCATGAGACTACTCATACCTCACCATTCTTTTTGGAACATGGCAGAGATATTAGACTACCCTATAGTTTATGCGGTAAAATACAAGGACAGTTTCAATCAGACTATGTACAACAGATGGTTCAATCACTAGATGAAGTTTTTGAGAAGGTTTTGATTAATCTCAGGAGCCATGAAGATAAAAACATAAAACGCAGTAGGATTAACAAAAGAGATGAACAATTCGATTATCCTGTGGGGTCGCTTTGTTTCGTGCGAAATCCTAATTTAAAATCAGAGGTTTCAAACAAACTCAAAAACAAATACCAAGGTCCATTTAGGGTATTAGAGAGATTTTCAAGAGTCAATTATAGGGTGCGGCATGCAGAAAATGCGAGAAAAACACTCAATGTGCATGTTAACCGCATGATTCCCTACACGCAGCGTTTCAGTTACTTGCATTTGACGAATTCTAATGAGGATGTTGACATGGACAAAGAAATTTCGGAGAATGATGGCAATATTGTTTATACACAGGGATCGGAGCCTAGATATATAACTTACGCTCGCTAAATTATTACTAAAGTCGCGCAAAATTCAATTTTAGATGAATAAATTTTATTTCTGTCTCGATGAGTGTTGTGGAGTCTAATTCCGGTTCGGATTCCAGGGTGGTCAGCGAGACAGAGAAAAAAAAATACTGTGTTTATGTTGTAACTTTAACTTACATTGTCACCTTCCCCTGTTAACCACATGTTTGGGTTAGAATTTCTAAATGTCCAGCATTTTACATGTCTACCGTAATAGTAATTAGTATTTTATTTTATTTTATGTTTTGGTTGCTTAATGGGTTTTAATTTTTGATTAAACACTATTGAGACATTATGTAAGCTATTGTACTATGGAGATGTAAACAATTATTGCATCACGACTGTATAAACACATGAACAGTTCAATGATCTCATTCCATACCAAGCGTTTTTCTTTTCAAGTGTTATTTAAAATCAACAGTTATTTATTGTTCAACAGTTTATTTGCATTTATCAAATTTTAATTTGTATAAGCTGATGACAACAACACTTTCTTAGTTATGGAACACAGTTGGGAAGAAGGTTTGGCTTGCCCTGTACTCGATAAGAAATTTGAAATTTTCTCGTAATATGTGAATGCCAATTACAAAATTAAGAAAATAAAGGAATAGCAGAAAATAAAGGAATAGCAGAAAGCTAAGAATTTGTTAATGTTTGTTTTAAGTTCTCTTTACAGTCATGAACAATGCCAAACTTCAGACTGGAAGTCTGATTGCAACTACTTCAAATGGCTTAGTGACGAGCCGAACTCACGTGTTGAGAAAACCAGCAGACGAGTGTGGAAGAGGTCATCCTCCCCTTAACCTTACACCCAAGGGTGTAGTGATGCTGTCCCTTTGAAAGTATCTGATCCGGCATGGCCCTCTTTCCTGAGGTGTATAACGCTCGTTTCTCTAGCCTGGTTGCGTCAAGATAATCGTGCGAGAAGACACAGTGGTTTCCTTCATCGATCCTGAAACTGATTTATCCCGCTCGACTCTATTGCCTAGATGCACAACAGCTTCTACGTCCTAACGTGATGGTGATAATGTGAACCCCAGATACTCTTGCATACCTACATCATCGTCCTGATGGTTCTTTCATCGAGGTTCCGGGCCCCCTCCGCATCGTGTCTGTTTCAAGTGAACGGCGGTGTCACTAATATGACCAGACTCTGATCCAGGTAAAGGATGTCTTAAAATTCTTTTCCCACACCTAACAGACGTTCATGTTAGACTTTGGATTGGCTGTTTTATTTACTCCAGACAACTGTTTACCTACTTATTATCGAAGACTTGTAATTTTCGCATTGCATGCTCAAATTTTTTGTAAGGGGGGAGGAATGAAGGAGAGCTGACGAATGTTCTCCCAATTTCACGTGTGCACGGTTTTACATGAAAGGACTGACACGACCAGTCGCAGGGAGTTAATAAACATTCCAGCAGACAGGGAGAAGTAACCGAGAAAGGGGGGCATTTTCAGACAGAAGCGCTTCCTAAAGGGGTGCTAAGCGTGGGCACTCGCACGAGGACTCGTTACAAGGGTAAGTCAGCCTTCGTTCCTCCCTTCATGAATTCTGTTCCGTCCCTCTTGTTAATTGTATAATTCCGTTAATTTAAATAAATATTAAGTTTAAATCTAGTGATTGTTGTCGTCATGCTTCATTAGTCATGAGTCGGAGCTGAAGATCTTAGCAAGTTAATTGCGACTATAAATTAAGACATGTACTGAATCTATACGATCACATCGATTAAACATCAGCTCCGGTTCACATGGCTATGATCGTCCTGCCAATCTCTATTCTTTAAGACAGTGATCTGGAGTTTTACGTAGGAGATCGGTGTAGAAACGTCTAGAGTCGTGCCACATGACTAAGCTGACTTCGAAAAGCGGTCGGCGAGCTGGGCATTATCTTGTTGAAAAGTAAGTCCGGGGTGTCGCAAAAGGAACGGTAACACAACTGATCGTAGAATGTCGTTTACGTACCACTGTGATGTAAGTGTGCCAGAAATGATTACCAAAAGAGGTCCTGCTATCAAAAGAGATGGCACCCTAACGCACTGTTGTGGGCATGTGTGGCGTACGATAGTAAGGGCAGGATCCCCACGCTGCGATGGACGTCTGCAGACACATCTGCGGATGTCGTCAGGACACAGTTGGAAACGGGACTCGTAACTAAAGACCACACGTCCCTAGTCAGTGCCAAGTGGATCGAGCCGCTCTAATTCTGCACCTTCTTGGTACGTCGATTTTTTTTATAGAGTGTACTGCCGAAGTTCGCTTTAGATTGATGTGAACCATAGTTTCGTAAGTCCAATTGTAGAAAAATCTGTAAATAGGCAACTATATTTTTTATTAGCCACTGCGTAGCTAGCCCGGCGTTGCCCGTGCCCGTGGTAAAAGATATTAGTCTGGTGTAAAATTTTCCGCAAATTTAAAATCCGTTGAAATTTTTAATCTATCTTTAACGAATCCGCTTTTACGAAAAATAACTAAACAATGCCTGTGAAAAAGTTTTTCCATTTTTTGCTCTCCACTGAAATCAAAAAGGGCAGGAAATGTAATCTTTTTTTTTTTTTTTTTAACACGAAGGGCGTGAAATGCAATCTGTTTATTTTTGAAAAAGGGAAAGTTACCGTGACGTCACAATCTCGTGCGAAAATATAAAATCTACATTCAAATTAAAAGTTATTAAAATAAAGAAAATCATACTTTTAAGTATGAATCTAAAGTGTAATTTTTCCGCAGATTTGAAATCCGCTGAAATTTTTACTCTGATCTTTAACGGTCTAGGATATAAAAAAAGAACTAATTGATTCCAGTTAAAAGATAGTTTGTTTTTATCGTCTGGCTGGAAAATTATTCCTAAAAATTATTATTAAAAAATTAAAACGGAAACGAAAACAATAAATTTAGAAACTGTGATCTCTTCTGTGCTGTAGTATTCAATAATGATTAAATTTCATTCATTTATTTAAAAATGTTCTAGATTGAATTTTAAATTCGCCGCGACCCAATAATTGCAAAAAATTCGGACTACCTGTGTGCCAAATCTTATTGCTGTAAGTGCCATAGAATCGTCAGGATTTTTCGGCAAGAAACAGACAAACAAACAAACAGACAGAAAAAACAAACAAACAGGCAGACAAACAAACAAACAGACTAACACTTCCTTCTCTAATATTATAAAAGGAAGTGTTTGTTTGGGGCCGCAAAAACCTGATGATTCTATGGCACTTACAGCAATGAGATTTGGCACGCGGGTAGTCCAAATTATTTGAAATTTTCGGGTCGCGGCAAACTTTAAATTTCAATCTAGAAGTTTTTAAATGAATTTAATAGTTTTATTCTCTATCGCTTTTTCAAACGAGGAGAATTTTTTCTAACCGTGTGACCTTGCAGTCAGGGTTTGGAAACATGTCAAGTTTTTTTCATCAGCAGAACGCGTAGAAAATTATTTTTTTCATTCCCGCTTTGATTTTGCGCGGACGAATAAATTTCCATTCAGTTCTTTTTTCCATCTCCACGACCGTTAAAAATGGAGTAAAAATTTCAACGGATTTTACACCATGTTGTGTTGAAAATAAGTAAAGCTCGTATAGTGAAAAAATCCTTATATAATGACTTGCCTCCGTGTTAACATTAAAGCACTGAACGCAGTTCTTTTAAATATTAAAGATAGTTTATTAAGTGCAACAAGCAAATTAACAGATTAATAAAAAGGGGCCCCCAACAAGATACAGAAAAATCACTATTCATAAGTAAAGACAAAACACAAGATAATAGTCCAGATGAAAGGAGATGGAGACCGGTGGCAAAACCCGAAGAACGGAACGGACTCTGGCTCACCCTCGGCAAAAAGGTCTCGGGAAAACACTCTAAGATTTCCATACATCAGGTGTCAGGCATGGGGTTCAGTTGTTCAGGAGTTTTTTCGTAGTACATCCAGACTGTTGGTAGACACGATCCATGGAGGAGTGTAGCTGCCGGATCCAGCAGTATTCTTTTCCTTCCAAGTGGCCCACGATGTCGCTAGCAAAATCTTTTAAAACATATCCTTCGCGAGGTCGCCGGTAAATTTTCTCAGGCCCAGTTCTCCGCCTCCTGTCTGTTCGTTTTCCTTCCAAGGTAAAAAGTGTCCTCCTTGTCGGTGAGTTTCCTTACTTCTCTCGTGATTCTCACTTAAAAGAACCCGCCAAATCATTCAACCCCATCCAAGGTAACCCCTTCAAAGAAGCAGCCGATCCATTCCAAGTAGTAAGCCAACAGAACCCCCCTCTCGCAAGTGGCCAATACATCCGGGGGAAAACCCACACCTGGGCTGGAATACTATACCATACTGCCAACTACGCCAGTACTGATGACCTCTTTTACCCCAGGCCACATTCCTCGCCCACGGGTTTCCACTGATAACCTTAAATGGGTTTTCTTTTCTCACGGCTATCGTGAGAAAGTTTTCAAGCGCTCACAGTTGGCGTAAAGGCAGTATAGAACAAATTGTAAATACACATATGCACAAAAATAACTAAAAGCATACAAAAATTAATTCCTTAAAAATTAACCCAACAACCAGATTATTACCTTACACCACGGGCACGGGCAACGCCGGGTTAGCCACGCAGTGGCTAGTTTATAGTAGTAGAGAAACGGAATGCTCATTTCGTAATCGATTTGCAAAAAAGGCGAGAAATTTACCCATGTGCTGTGTAAATTAGGAGCAGCTGTATAAAATGAGGTTTGTTGGTTTTAAATGCTGAACTTTACACTTGGGTGCGTTTTATATTTCAATTCGTGCTTTTGCATGTGTAGACTGAAGGATTTGCGTCTGTAATCGTCTGTTGGATTGGAAATAAAAAACACTTTTTTGAGTAAGCGTCTTTAGGTAGGGGATACAGTGGTATACCCCAGGATTTTCCAGGGACTCGGAACCTATTCACTGTGAAAGAATAGATTAGGCTTCTTCCGGAGTCTTTTTTATCTGTTATCCTATCTGGAACGAGTGGAAGACGGTACAAAAACATTCATCGCCTTTTACATTTGTGTACTTCAATGAAGAGGAAACATGATTAAAAGTATCAGAGCTTATTAAGTCTGATACGCATTGTGTTTAGTCTGCATAGATATGATATGAGAAGATTTTCGGCCTCATGAGATAAAAAAAAAAAGCCTATTCTCAAGACAACATGGACTTAAACTTCGATCGCGCAATACACAATAGGTATTTCGAAATCTCTGGGTACTTTTAAGACTAGTCAAATTACACACGGTTCCTTTGGGAAAGGAAGAGTATCTATAAATTTTAGAATGTTGTAGGACCATTATTAAAAAACCAAGTTTACGAGAACGAAAGCCGTGTGCATGCAGTTATATTGACAAAACGTCTAAAATTTCGGTATTTTTTCGGGTTTTGCTCAACACTTCTGTTTCTGTGCATCGGATAGCAAAATAGTTTCTATCAGTATTGTTGAAAACGAAATTCGAAACAACTTTTGTATTTATGGTTTTATTCTACGGGCTATAGTTATCGAACTACAGAGCAATAAAAGTGTGATAATTTTTGGAAAATTACGAAATAGGCTCATATTGCAGAAATATAGATGCTGAAAATTATTGAATAGTGATGATTAAATACTATTAATATATTTTACTTTAATTAAACACTAAATAGTGACAAATTTTCAAAGTAAAAACAAGATTCAGAAGAAGGTAAATACAAATACAATCAAATTTTTTTTTTTTCCTAATGGCGGGCACATTTGACCGAAGTCATTGGCCGCTACAAGGCCGGAAGTGATGGCCACTTGCGAAGTAGCACCCAGTGGGAGGGCCATCATTGCCCCTAACAATTACTTCGTAATTTTGAACCATGTTCAGATGACGAAGCAACACCTGAGCTGGTATACGCTTACAAACATCCATGCCCGAACCCGGATTCGAACCGGGGACCTTCCGATCTAGAGGTTAACACCGTAACCACTATACGGGTTGGTCGGCACAATCAAATATTAAATGTTGTTATATAATGATGTAATAATATCAATGTCATACATCTGTTAAAAATATAGATCTGTTTAAAAAGTAAAATTTTCACTAGTCTCACTTCAATTAAATTTTTAATTCATTACAGTTTTAAAATTTAGATCGCTTTGATGGGCCTGGTGTTGAATGTTCCTCTTCGTCACTCATTACATTGACAGAATGGGAGTGTGCGGAGGATTGGTGTCAAGCTCTGCAATTTGCTCAAGAACATCCAGAGCCTCATCTTCAGCTATATCACTGTCTTCCAAAACAGGTAATTGATAATTGGTATTTTTTTGTTTACGTCGCACTAGAGCAACACAACGGGCTATTGACGACGGTCCGGGATCAGTCCCTTGAGGGAAAGATCCGAGGACAACACCTCGTAATTTTGAACCACGGTCAGATGACGAGGCAACACCTGAGCTGGCACCCCACTCTCCAAACTTCCACGCCAACACAACGTGAGGACTTTCGGCCACGACAGATTTAAGGTGCACCAGCCGCCTCTACACCATACGCTTACAAACATCCATTCAAGCACCCGGATTCGAACCAGGAACCTTCCGATCTAGAGGCTAACACCTTAACCACTATACCGGTTGGTCGGCAATCCAAAACAGGAGTACGAGCGTTTAGGCATGACTGGCCAAGACAGAAAGTGCAAAGGCTTGAACACTATACGCCTGCTTTTTGACAGGTGCAAGTACCACGGCACTATTTCTTGCAGCGACATGGTATAAATTTCAGTAAGAACCTATGTTTTTAGCAACAAAGTAGGCAGTTGAATTAACGTCGCACTGGAGCAACACAGTGGGCTATTGGGGACAGTATGCGATCAACCTCCGAAGAAGATCTGAGAACGACACCACCTAATTTTGAACCACGGTCGGATGACGAGGTCACACCTGAGTTGGTAACCCACTCTCCAAACATCCACACCACGCCAAACGTGAAGACATTTGAAACCACGACAGGTTTAACATGCACCAGCCACACATGTCTTCAGTTGGATCCTCTACACTTACAACCGGGCGAACGCGGCCCTAAATGCCTGGTAAGCACAAAACAAAGGGGCGCATATTCTTACTTCTGTCTTTGAAATTCATTCCTAGGTAATTTATAATTAACGTTGTACTAGAGCAACACAAAGGGCTATTGACGACGGAAAGGGAACAATCCCTCAAGGAAAAGTTCCGAGGACAACACCTCGTAACTTTGAACCACGGTCACATGACGAAGCAACACCTGAGCTGGCACCCTACTCTCTAAACTTCCACACCAACCCAACATGAGGACTTTCAGCCACGACAGATTTAAAGTGCACTAGCCGCCTCTACATCATACGCTTACAAATATCCATGCCCGAACCGCCGACCAACCGGTATAGTGGTTAAGGTGTTTGCCTCTAGATCGGAAGGTTCCTGGTTCGAATCCGGGTCCGGGCATGGATGTTTGTAAGCGTATGGTGTAGAGGCGGCTGGTGCACCTTAAATCTGTCGTGGCCGAAAGTCCTCACGTTGGATTGGCGTGGAAGTTTGGAGAGTGGGGTGCCAGCTCAGGTGTTGCTTCGTCCTCTGACCGTGATTCAAAATTACGAGGTGTTGTCCTCGGATCTTTCCCTTAAGGGACTGATCCCGGACCGTCGTCAATAGCCCGTTGTGTTGCTGTAGTACCACGTTAACTAAAATTACCATTACCATTACCATTACTCATACGAATTTGGCCTCCGCTAAGAATTTGACCTACGCCGTTAAAGAGATCAGACTCATTCATTTTGATTTCCTGAGCAATGGATTCAAGTGAAGCAAAACAAATAAAAAGTTATGGCTGGCGTTCTTCAGTGCTTTTTTTCTATCTCAGCGATCGTTGAAGATAGAATGAAAATTTCAACAGATTTGAAATGTGTGGATTCGACAGATTTGAAAACTTTACATTAGATGCATACCCTACACATGTGATTTTCTTTTAAAAAATAACATTTCAACTGAATATCTTTTATATTTTTGCAAGAGACTGTGACGTCACGCCTATTGGATCTCTTCGCATTTCGAATTTGAACGCACTTGAAAATTACGAGGTCTCGGCGTTGACTTTGGTGTTGGTTTTGGAAGCAAACCAAATAGGATTGCTACGCATCCACCCACGAAAAGAACTGTCACGGGCAAGGAAAATTTTGCAGTAGATCGATACCTTGTACGTTTGATTTTCGTTTTATAAATAATTTTTCAATTTGATATTTATATTTTTGCAAGAGATTGTGACGTCACGTTGATTGGATCTCTTCGCAATTCAAATTTGGACGCATTTCACAATGAAGAGGTCTCGGAGTTGATTTGCGAAGCAAACCAAATGGGAATTCGTAGCAATCACCGGGGGTTAGCGAGCAGTGGTCACATCTATTACACATAGTTAATTGATATACAAACCTACCTCGTTTCATCTCTGCCACTGTGTGATGCTGTGACTGCAAGGGCTGCGGTAGAGCGGTTGGAAGAGTGCATTAGCAACATGACCTTAAAGAGTTCAAAACGGTCCAACCAAAGGCCCTTGTGTATGAGGGGGCTGGTGTACGTTAAATCGGTAGTGCCTTCAACTAACCTCACGTTGGCAGGGTGTGGAAGTATGGAGAGTGAGGTGCCAGCTCAAGTGTTAAACCTCGTCATCTGATCGTGGGACAAAAGAACGAAGTACTGTCCTATAACACTGGGGGGGGGGGGCAAAGGGACGAGGTGTGTCCCTGCGGGATTAATACCGGATCGTTGGCAATAGTCCGTTGTGTTATACCAGTGCGAATGTAATAAACTACCTACCAGTTGAAAGCGCTGACAAAAAATTTAGCGACACAGTTATAGGCACTTAATAAGAATTTCAACCAACAAAATTGTTAATTGCAACCGAAAAATTAATTTTGGGTACTTTGTACTTCTTTTAATAAACGCCGTACTAGAGCAAGACAACAGGCTATTGACGACAGTCCGGGATCAATCCCAGAGGGAAAGATACGAGGACAACGCAACGGTATGTTGTACCACGGTCAGATGACGAGGCAACATCTGAGCTGGCACCCTATTCTCTAGATTTCCACATCACGCGAAATTAATTTCGGGAGCAATTAATTTTATACCTGTAGAAATATACTAATTAGTTTATTTTACACGCGTAATATTTTAGCAATATATCTTAAGGCATCATATTCAGTAGAAAATTTAGTTTGGGCCCGGGGTGGCATCAGCATAATTTGGACCCAGGCCCCAATAAAGCCTAGGCCCGTCTCTGATTGGCTATCCGCGGTAGCCCGGTTGGAAGACTAACGATTGCGAATTCGAAACTTGGTCCAGTCAAAGACCAACGTGTCCACGGTGCTGGTGCACGTTAAATCTGTCGTAGCCTCAAATGTCCTCATGTTGGTGTGTTGTGGATGTTTGGAAAGTGGCGTGCTAGCTCAGGTGTTGACCTCGCTTCCTGACATGGGCGGTGCTGACGTTGCCACTGCAACGGGGCCCGCGGGTTAGAAACGCTCGCAAATGGGCAAAAAATTCATAAAACCGGCGACGATGTTGAAAATAACGTTTTCTTGTGTCAAATTAAAAATCCCTAAATGTAACATTCTCCATGATGAAACCAAGAAAAGTCTAAAATAATTTATTCGTGTTTGTTTTTTAAGGTGGACACTTACACTTTTTCTATTGAGTATAATTAAAGTTTGAATTCCATTTTTAAATGTTGCTTCAATTTTTAATTTCAATTGTAGAATTTCATCTATACAAATAACATTTTAATTTTCGGGTAATTAAAACTGTATGTTACTAGTCACTATGTTTATTAACAAAATATATATTTAACACTTTTTCACCTTAATGTCTAGTTTGTTACATGGTAGATCGTATATGCCACTCCTTATAAGCATATATGGAGTGATTTTAAGAATTAAACTATGGAAAATGCTTTTTAAAAATTCAAATGTGTCTGTTTAAACACAGACAGTGTAAAAGGGACATGGGTGAGGTAAGGGAGGGGCCAGTCATTTCAGTTGGCAATGGGGCCCTCAGATTGGTGTGGAGAACCTGGACTGTGGTTCAAAATGACAAGGCGATGTCCCCTTGGGGTTTCATCCCAGACCGTCGTCAATAGCCCGTTTGTGTTGCTCCAGTTAGGCGTTTGTTAACAACCTACTTCGCCTCTACCAGGGAAGTGACAGACTCTGACTGAGGAAACAAATAGAAATGCAGAGCGAACAAATTTAGCGACACAATCAAAGGCACTAAATGAGAAACGAAGTCCTTGGGAATTGCATTATGACGCCAATCGTTCTGATAACGGTCGCACAGAATAAGAGGCGCAAGAGTTGCACAACGCCAGATAGTCGGAAAGGAAGCGGGAAAGTGTATCGAATCAACAGGTGAGGGAAATAGAATCAGGAAAAAGCTCGTCGCAGGCACGACCAGACGAAATACAAAACCTAACAGCGATTCTTCCCGTGGCATGTTCAAACAGTCTCCTGACCTCAGCGGGCTCTCTTCGCCTTTCACTTGAATTTCGAGTTTTCGCAAGTGAAGAAAAGAAACATCCGAAAGTGCATGTAAATAGGTCATGCTTGTAAAAACACCACGAATGAGATTATGATGTTTTTAAGCCAAGTTTAAATTCATTCCCGTTATTTTTTACTGTTTTATTTATTGCTATCTCTTGTGGGGTTCTGACAAATGAACCCTGTAAAAGGTTCACACGCTAAGTAGGTATTTAATTAACGTCGCACTGGAGCAACACAATGGGCTATTGGCGACGATCTGGGATCAACCCCCCGAAGGGAAAGAATCGAGGACAACGTATATAACTCAGGATATACATGCAAACGAATTCTAGTTCGATTGAGGTATTGGGTGGATCCATCGTGTTGTAAGGTAAAATGAAGAACTTCACATAGGTTTCCAATAAAATGATGACTTTTATTTTCGTTTCAAGAATAGTTGGTAGTCGCTCATCCCGTGCTCATCTAAACTCGTCCTAAAAATAATTTGCTGTCGTCGAATCGGTTTTCTCTTGATTTTTCACAATATATATAGTTTCAAGAGAATATAGGTGTAAGTCGAAAAAGAAGGGCTCCAGTCCGTCAAGAAATATAGGATCGATACCAAGAAGTTATACACGCAGACAAGACTCATCAACAAAGGAATCATCTCTAAAATAAGTTCGGCGAAGTCGGAGATAACGACTCGAGACGAGGGGTTGGATACCACAAAGTCTATGAGAGCAAATTGGGCCATTCTTATACATCGATATAAATTTTTCGTGATTTTAAGACCCCACCCTAAAATATCAAATGATATCAAGGACCACAATCCCTCCCCCGGCTCTCATTTAATATCGATCCCCCAACGAAATTTCAATTTTCTCGATCTACGAATAGCGTCTTTCTATGTGGAGATGATCCCTGAAATTGAAACTAACTTAGCATTGAATATCTCGGGATATAAAGACAGTAAAGTCATGAAATTTCTAATTTAGACTAATTTATATAACAATGCAGAATCTGATTATGGCATCAAAACATGGTATTTCCATTGAAAAGTTGGTTGATTGTGCAAAATTTGATATGAAGACTCCCCTTATGCAATTGTTTTGGATTTTTATTTGAAGACGACGTTATTCCCTTGAATTTGCTCTACAATGAAAAGTGCTAGAAATAAAGGAGGTGGATCCTATTTTCCCCCGAGACTGTACATCTCTACTATTATAAAAGGAAGTGTTAGTCTGTCTGTTTGTCGCAAAATTCTGACGATTCTATGGTACTTACAGCAATGAGATTTGGCACACAGGTAGTCCGAATTTTTGGGTTGCGGCGAATTTTAAAATTTAATTTAGAACATTTTAAAATGAATTTAATGAAATTTAATCATTATTGAATGCTACAGCATAGAAGAGATCACAGATTCTAAATTTATTGTTTCATTTCCGTTTTGATTTGGCCCGAAGGATTATTTTTTTCAGCCAGACTATAAAAACAAACAATCGTTTAAATGGAGTCAATGAGTTCTTTTTCTATCTCCTAGACCAGGGATGGGCAAACTACGGCCCGCGGGCCAACTCCGGCCCCCCAGAAGGTTTTATCCGGCCCGCGGATAGAATTTCGAGAATTTCTTCAGTGCGTGCAATCTGAATACTTTGATGTACTGTATTACACGAAAGTAAGGTGGCTTAGTGCAGGATCTGTTTTCGAGCGAGTTTGGCAGCTGAAAGACGACATTGTGTCGTTCTTCCATGAGAAACAGAGTTCTGCGGAGTGTGAAATGTTAGAAGATACAGAATGGCTTTCGGACTTTGCATTTTTCACAGATCTTTGTCATATGAGCATCTTCAATGTCAAGATGCAAGGGGAAAACCAATTTATCGACGATATCTGCGCCCATCTCAAAGCTTTTAAACTTAATCTGTTTGCTGGGCAGCTAGCTAAGAACGACCTGTCTCATTTCTCGAGGTTAAATTCAATACCCTCAGTAAATGAACAGAAACTTAAGAATTATGAAGATGGCTTGAAAAAACTGCATTTTGAGTTCGAACGCAGATTTCAAGATTTCAGTGCCATTCAAACAGAATTAGATATTTTTACCATGCCTTTCAACGTAAATTGTGAAGCAGTGAGGTCAGATTTGCAGCTTGAATTAATTGAGTTGTAATCTAACAATCATCTCATACACTTGTTTCTAAATATGCCAAAGTTAGAGTTTTACAAATCTTTATCGAAAGTAAATTTCCCAAATTTAATATCTCACGCCCAGAAAATCAGTGCTATGTTTGCTTCATCTTAAATATGTGAACAAGTGTTTTCACAACTATGTGTGTGTGAACCTTAGAAAGAATCATTTCAGAAGTAGACTGACAGATGAGCATTTAGTCTCGTTCCTCAGAATCAGTACATCTCACTTCGAACCTCAATATTAGGAACTTTTAAAAATGAAATCGGAATTTCATTTATCTCATTAACATATTTAAATTGTAATACTTGTATATTGTTTTTAAAATTAAAAAAAAATTTATCTTGGCCCGCCAAATTTTTTTTTCTTTTCGATTTTTGGCCCCCGACCGAAAAAGTTTGCCCATCCCTGTCCTAGACCGTTAAAGATAGAGTAAAAATTTCAGCGGATTGAAAATCTGCAGAAAATTTCACTTTAGATCCATACCTAAAAATATGATTTTCTTTATATAAACAGCTTTTAAACTGAATATATCTTTTAGATTTTTTCACGAGATTGTGACGTCACGGTAACTTTCCCTTTCCAAAAATAAACAAATTGCATTTCGGGCTCTGCTTGTTTAAAAAAAAAAAAAGATTACATTTCCTGCCCTCTTTGATTTTCCCTAATCATCACCACAGCTCATGCATTTTGCCACTTCTTTTCGGTACTGATTGCTTACCCCTCCTCGATGTCCCCACCTCCTTTGGTACGTGAATTGGACTCCTAATTGTATCAATTATTAAATTCTATCTTCTATCTAAATTATTCACTTTTTTCAAAGTCACTTCCTTTAACTTTCTTCCCTCATTTACTGTTTACAATCATAAACTTTCTATTAATTCTGATGTAGAGGTTTGCAGTTTTCTGCAAAGTACTCCGTAATTGATACGTCCTTTTTATTCTTCTTCAATTGCAGTGGAGAGCAAAAAATGGAAAAACTTTTTGACAGGCATTGTTTAGTTCTTTTTCGTAAAAGCGGATTCGTTAAAGATAGATTAAAAATTTCAACGGATTTGAAATCTGCGGAAAATTTTACACCGGAATAATACCTTATACCACGGGCACGGGCAAAGCTGGGCATGGGGGGGGGGGCTCAAAATTATCATCTCGCATCTGCAATAAATTTCTCTCGGACCGGCCCTGTTCCACACAAGTGAGGATGCCAGGTGAATGTCCCTGCAGATAAAACAAAGTGGGGGAGATGTCCGTCGTCCGTACAAGTACATGATCGTTGTGACACAACCGCCGTCCTCTCGGCACGAGGAAAAATGGAGTGTGTGGCGGTGTTTGTCGGTTTTGTTAACTGCCCCATAAACTAAAAAAGGGTGCCAAAAGAGAGTCTGTGGCCAGGAATTCACCAAATGGCAATCCCCTTCCGTGCACTTAATGATAATTTGATAAGGAATTAAGGAATGATAAATTGAATAATCGGGGATAATTAATTTTCTGTCGATCGTAGAGACCCGAAACCAGGGTCAAAATTTCTGTCTGGCGTTGACAAGCATTCTGATAACAGTCCCAAATCTCTGTGATAAAATTGCCTATGTTCTGATTTTCCAGACAGTTTAATTAGGTTATAAGAGTGATATTCCTTCGTTGATAAGGACGAAACCCCCGAGTGGCCGGATATCTTCTGTGGTTCATGCACCCTCTTGGCCGAGAGGAATGCAGGCTTAAGTAATAGAAACTCCCTCGCTGGGAAGTGGGTGTATGCCTTCGAAAAGACTATCTGATTCTTTTAAGGGGTGAATTTAAAATTTTTGGGTTATTTTCAGGTGCTTTGCGCCTGCTGACGCGCGTTAGATGTTTGTGAAATGTAACGCTAGATATTAGCGTTACATCTATACTCCAAGGAGAGAAGCAATCTAATCTTGACCAATAAAATCATTCTTAAGGATTATACTCCAATGAGAGAAGCAATAGGATCGTTGCAAATGCAAATGTCTATTCCAAGAAATAGAAGCAATAGAATCATTCCAAAGGATTCTTTCCCAAGAAAATAAGCAATAGAATCTTTCCAGAGGATTCTATTCTAAGGAAAGAAGAAATCCAATCTTTCTGAAGGATTCTATCTGCACAGAACAGGCTAATAGAATATCTTCATAAAATCCTATTCTAGCGAAAGAACCATTAGAACCTTTCTAAAGGTTGAGATAATTCATGGATTCTTTGCAAAAATAGACGTGTCTATTTAATCCTTATACGTGTTGTGGAGTGAACACGATGCAACATAACTCAAATATGCCGCGACAATCAATGGTATTTTGGTATTTTTCTAATTAACGTCACACTGGAGCAACATGATGATTACTCGTCACGGTCCGGGATCAACCCCCGAAGTTAAAGATCTGAGGATAACACCACGTAATTTTGAACCGCAGTCAGATGACGAAGCAACACCTGAGCTGGCACCCAACTCTCCAAGCTTCTACACCACGCAAACTTGAGTACATTTGAGATTTAACGCGCAACAGCCCCCTTTGTACACGACGGTCTTTGGTTGGGTTTGAACTCGCAACCCTCCGGTTGCTCTTCTATATGGACTACCCCTCCCCGTACTAAAGGAAAGCAACATTTTTGTAGATATTTCTAAAGTACCAGCCATTCCGTTTCCCACTTCACTACACATGCTCACATTTCATAATCGTTGGCAGACGTTTCAGCAATTAAGATAAGAAATCAGGCAGCTTCCTCAACTAAGAAGTAATTGACTACACAAATCTCGACTAATTGTTTTCTTTAGCATTGTTAATAGCCCGATGTGTTGCTCCAGTGCGACATTAATTAAAATACCATACCATACCTTAACCTTGTTATTTCCTTTCTAAGAGAATATATACATGGGTCAATGATGGATCACTCGATAGTCGGGGGCCTGTTATTTTCTATAACTGGTCCTCAGTTGCTCAAATGTTCCATAAGATACAAACACAATAAGTATTAAAAAAAATTTAGTTAAAATTTCAACTCTTAAATAATTTATTCAGCTACAACTCATAAATCCAGTAGTAGCAACTCAACGAACAGAAATGAAATAAGTAATATTATTAAAGAGAAATTAAAAAAATGTAAAAATAATTCCATATACGTATCCAACAAAGAAAATAATTTCTGAGAAAATTAGTTAGATCTTTAAATTCATAAATGAATCCGCCAAGTCAAAGGTCTATTGCAAAGTCATTAAAATGTTGTGTTTAAACTGTAAGTAAAATAATTAACAGTGAATCAAATCTTAAAAAGGTAAAAAAAAATACAATGTTCTTCGTATATCTCCACGTTATATTGCAGAACTCTCTGCTGAATTCTGTGAGAAGTATTTAGTTGGAGAAAGATCGAAAAATGTTGTGGCAATAGACGAGGCGTGGGTGTATTTAAATGATTGCCATAAAAAAAGAACAATTAATTATTATAAAAGATAAGAAAAACACTTAAAACGCGCGCGGGGTTCAAAAAGTCTTTCTCAGAGGGATTGATGATTTTTCCATTTTATCTCCAATATTAAAAAAAAGTAATACCGTATTTTTACCCACAGTGCCAACAATCAGTAGAGCTGCATCAGGATAAAGTAAGCAGCCACACATCTAAATCCACTTTTAAATTCTTGGGAAAAAATGGAACAAGAAACTGGTATCAGGTTCAAACCGTGTACCTCACGCGTGGACATTTAAACATTTAAAAGAGAATTATCGAAACGTCGACCGAAAACCTTTCAAGGACTTCGGAATACTGTGGAATGAGAATGGGACAAATTGCCTCTGTCGATGCTACAAAATTCATTAGTATCATGGAAATTAAGGTGTAGATATATAGTTAACAATAAGGGCTATCAAATAGAAAATTTAAAACAAAAATTTCATGCAAACAAATTGACCTTCAGTGCATTAACATCGTTCAAAAATGTCCGAACAGCCTCCTATAATCCAACGTGAGGACTTTCGGCCACAACAGATTTAAGGTGTACCAGCCGCCTCTATACCATACGCTTACAAATATCCATGCACTGACTCAGATTCGTACCAGGAACCTTCCGATCTACTGGCTAACACCTATCAGACCGTTTTGTCGGCTGAAAGCTTATGGTGTAGAGGCGGGAGCACCTTAAATCTGTCTTGGCAGAAAGTCCTCACGTTGGGATGGTGTGTAAGTTTGGAGAGTGGAGTGCGCGAATTAAAAATTATCATGACCTGGACCGTCGCCAATAGCCCTTTGTACGGCTTAGGTACCATGTTTATTAAAATATCTACCTACCTACCAAGGTGTAGCAATTCGGTGTTCCAGAGCATTGCATGGCATCCAAAAAGTGATTGGTAATGTTGAGATCTGGTGACATGAATAGGAATGGCAAGACCCCAAACTCAAATGAGTTTCTCACTATAACATGGCATGTGCAGGGATGGGAAGTACTGTTCTTTTTGAAGAACAGTTCTTCGCTCTTTTTAAAAGAACTGTTCTTTTACCTGCTCTTCTGTTCTGAAATGCCTCTATTCGAAATGCCCCGTTCCACCTCGTAGAGCACACGTGGTGCCAGCAGTTTTTTTGCGATAGACAGGCAGGAACCTTATTTTGTGGACATAATCGTTCATATACACTCATTGCCATAAAAATTTGCGCACCAAAGAAATAATTGTGGGATCGTAACGAAACTTGGCATGAAGGTACATGTCGGCCAGATATACAAATGATTATAAATGCAGCGTGATTGCGCATTGCGTAATGCCACTAGAGGGCGTTGAACTTCGTTCTCCTTGGAGTATAAAACAGGTAAGCAGAGCTTGTTTGAGTGTATTTAATTTTTTTTACGGTACGTAAATACTTTAATAACGTAATACTTTATAAATTTTTACGTACTTAATTTTTTTTTAAGTACCAAGGAAACGCTGAGGTAGACATGCCGTTACGCCGCCATCGAAGACAATATGAGCAGCTGTCAGAGTTCGAGATGGGAAGAATCATCGGGATGATGGAAGCTAAGTGGTCAGTTCGGAGAGTAGCTCGTCAAGTTGGCCGTTCTGATTTTACTGTGAGGAGGTGTTGGGATCAGTGGACAGAATAGACGTCATTTACACGGCGACCAGGCTTAGGATGCCCTCGACAGACCAGTCGTCGAGAAGACCGTCACATCATACGAAACGCACGCGTAGAGCCAACTGCCTCATTGGCTGCTATCTAGACACAGGCAGCATCTTCACTACGGGCCCCTGTGTCTTCCCGAACCATCGCAAGGCGTCTGGCTGAAGGACATCTGGAATCGCGACGCCCATTACGTGTACTGCCAATGTCACCCATCCACCGACGCCTCCGTTTGGAGTGGTGTCGCGCACGACGGTATTGGACTGCAACGGAGTGGAACGAGGTCGTGTTCAGCGACGAATCTAGATTCAATTTGATCAGTGATGATAATCGTGTTCATGAGTGGAGCAGTGTTGCAAAGGGTTGAAAAAACCCGGTTTATTCCAGGGAATTTTGAAAATTTTTAATGTTTTGTCTGGATAATTTTAAAATAATAATTTTTTAGAAACTCCTTAATAGTTCATAACAGCAACTTCAAACGTGTACTCTTTTGGCGGGCTCTAACATCTGTTTTCATTGACCCTTTCAATTTTTGAAAATTTTCGTCTAAAAGAAATAGAATATCATTTATGCCTAAATTTTGCCATCTTGCAATTTACAAAAATTGAAAGGTAAATATGAATGAGATTTTGTGGATATTACTAGTACTAATAGGCGCTATGTATATGTTTTTACTATGTATAAGTTTAGTTGGAAATTTAAAAATCTAATTTGATATTTATTGGAATTCTGAGCATTTTGTTTTTAAATTTTGATTTTGGTGTTTTTACTCAGCAGTTTCATGCTTGAACTAGAAACATTAAATTTCATGAGTTCAGATCAATCTATATAAATATTACTTATAATGCAATCAATGCTAAGAGCATCTTAGTGAATTTTAACCTGCTTTGTTTTGTACCTTTGACAACTTTTAATTGGGAACTCAAGCATTTAAAATTTAATTTAGTGTTCTATTTCATGCTAATGGGATGATTTGTGTTCTAGATAATGGTAAGACCAACTTCAACAGTGTGGAGTCATTACGCATCAGAGTTTGGTCATGACAATAAAAAGACTGCTAAATGCAGGTTTTGTCACAGGAAGTATCTGGTACCAAATGCTACTAAGATGGCAAAGCATTTAGAAAAATGCGTTAAAAAAACCCAAATAACGTCTTTTCCTATATATTCTTTGGCAGATGCCGATGAACATTCAGTTATTCAGTCCCAAGAGGTGATAACGGACGTTGAAACTATGTATATGGATCCAGGACTATCAGAATCTACAAGTAGATCCTCTTGATATTGCGTTGTTTTTTTCAGCTATTAATCACTCATAAAAGGCTTACAAGTAGCGGTGCCAAATTGAATCATCAGTAAAGTAGAGAGTAAATAGTAACTGCTTTATATAAAGATAATATGAAATGTTTACAAAAGTATTGTTTTTGATGCAAACATTCATCTTATTTTTTGCTGCTAGGTCTCGGAACAAAACCATCACATCAACATTCATCTGGATTTGGATATAAATGCTGATGTTGCTTATACAATAAAAATAAACCAATATTTTCCACCCAAAAAGAAAATTTAAATTTTATTGAAACAATTTTCCAGGTTGTAGTTTTATATATATGGGGTTTTCTCTTTACAGTTTTACTTATATATAGCATCAAACCAAAAGAAGCCACAAAATGGGAAAAAATGGTTGATTTAGTTTATTCCCCAAAATTCCCGTGTTTATTTCCCTCTTCCAAAATTCCCGGGTTTTTTGCATTACTAGTGTGGAGGCCTCGTGGTGAACGCCTCAATCCTGCCTTCGCTTTACAGCGACACGCCGCTCCCACAGCTGGTGTGATGGTATGGGGTGCCATTGCTTACGATACACGGTCACCCCTAATATTGATCCATGGCACAATGACAGCCCAGCGGTACGTCCATGACATCCTTCAGCCACTCATGGCAGGGCTCCCAGGAGCCATTTTTCAACAAGACAATGCTCGGCCACACCCAGCAAGGATGTCACAAGACTGCATCCGCCGCATTATCACCCTTCCCTGGCTTGCTCGATCACCAGATTTGTCACCAATCGAGCAAATCTGGGATCATTTAGGACGGCAAGTTGGATACCCTACGCGTTTGGTCGAACTAGAGGCGCGTTTACAGCAACTGTGGAACGAGATGTCTCAGGACATCGTACGGAACTTGTATGCCTCAATGCCCGCTCGTATCGCATCGTGCATTCGCGCTAGAGGGGGTCCAACAGAGTATTAAAACTTCCTTCATTTGTACTTTTTTTCTGCAATAAATGAATCTTTTTCTTTGATTTTCTAATCACTTTCTTATATAAAGTAGTACTTATATGTGTAAAATTTCGTTTCATTTTGACGACTTTTTCTTGGTGCGCAAATTTTTATGGCAATGAGTATGTATATATATCTCTACTATTATAAAAGGAAATGTTTGTTTGTCTGTCTGTTTCACGGCTGCAAAATCCTAACGATCTATGCCACTTACAGCAATGAGATTTGGCACACGGGTAGTCCAAATTTTTGGGTCGCGGCGGGATTTTAAAATTTAATCTAGAAGATTTTTAAATGAATTTAATAGTTTTATTCTCTAATGAAGGTAACTAGTAAAACTTTAAAAAGTTTCTGAAGAGAATTTTCAAGAGTGGGTTCATAATATAGCCCACCCCTGTTCTTATTACCACCCACTAGGCGAAATAATGAGCTATTAAAAACGTATTGCAAGTAGGGCATACCTACGTACCTTTAGTATTGATTGTACTTTCACGTCATATAAACGAAATTATGCTTTGGAAACACCTGGTTATTCCCTAAATGGATTAAAGACAAAAAATACGTTGATCACAGCCTCAAATACTTCAGATGCAATAGTGTTGTTGATATAATTGATAGGAAACTTGCCGAGGGCGCTACGTGTGGCAAAACCCTAGACCGTCAAGGTAACTACATAAACTCAAACGAGTTGGCGATATTAAGCACAGGGGCGATATTTGGAATACCCTATCTTTGCAAAAAATTCCCATCATAACCCAAAAAATTTAAATCGAAGTAGAAAAAATTGCAATGTTTTTCACAAAAAGAACGGAGAAAAGACTGCTCCCGTTCTTTTTGAAGAACAGGTTCTTTTTCCCCCTATCCCTGTGCATATGTCAACTTGTGTGGTGGCACATTGACTGTGCTGTTGGTTTGGGTTTTATGCACAAGGTCCAAATTGGACATGCCATTGTCCCTTTGGAAGAGGTCCAACCCATCAGAACAAACGGGTGCAACTCGTCAGAAAAGATGCAGTGTCACCAGTTTGTAACGTTTTACCAGAGGTCCACTGAATGGCAGCTAAACAAACCCGATACCACTACGAAGACACTAGCCTGTCTAATCCTGTTGGCATGCGAGCTTCCAGGGGTTTTGTAGACAAGTCCTTTTATCTGCCTGAAACAAATGCAACTCTGACATGTCAGACCAAGTTACTCGTTTTCAGTGCACAGGTGAGTGCATAACTGTGTCGAGTTTACATCAAGGATACTATTTGGCTGTCGGCTCCTGAAGTCCCTATTTTATAGGGACGTTGTACCACTGATGTTCGTTGAGGGTTCATCACTAATCCGGATCGAGGCAGTGTTGCACAAAATGAATTTTGTAAGTAGACTGACACGTTCACCAAATCTTTTCATGGCAACACCACTGGCGTAAGTTACTGACTGCAGTTATATTAAAAATAAATTGCTCTAAAATCCATGTTATCACTGTACATCCTTAAAATGGCAGTAAGTGAGAATTCAAGCTTCTCTACCTTCGAAAATCTGACTTGTATTGCGATCTTCAACAATGAAACTGTGTTGAAAACTGCAATAATTTGCCATTCTCACGGTGGAAATAGCTCTAGATGTTTCCACTTGTCTTACACGATACATTTGCACTGGCAGATGCAACCAGTGACTTGCATAGGAAGCATAGCCATGTATTTTGTATAGGGTCATCAGTACCTGTTTTACTAGCATCTTTGTGCATGACGATCAGTGATTATTTATTTCTCTAATCCCCAATCACTGATATTGCTTCTGGATGCCTCCAGATAAAAGGTGATATCAGAATGGTGAACTCAGAGCCTGAATTTGTGCTCAAACGTAAGATTATGAGAATATGTTCCTTACTTTTAACCTGCCCCCACCCCATGTAACATATGGACTAGTCCACAACCAAATGACTATAGGATAAGAATATAGGTCTGACTATAGGATAAGAACTGTTTGATGAAGGATCAAAATAAAGAAACCCATGAAAACAAATAACATTCCTTTATTTTACTGAAGAGCATTTTCACTTGACGATAGTTGCACTGCTTTCACTCTTTAGTGTCATAATATATGAAACAATCTATATATACACCTAAGGCATACAGTTCAGGAATTAGCTAACCATTCTTTCTTTTTTACTCTGTATGGAAGCAGGAGTCTCTGTTGAACTTTCAGATTCCCGAGGATTTAACACAGCCCTGATTTGATGCACTAAATCATCTCCCGAAACGGCCATCTTTCCTAAAATGAAAAATAGGAGTAAAAAACACAACAAAAAACCCACAGGAATTTGCATATAAAAAGTGTTACTATATCCAGGATTGTTGCTCTTTTTTTGTGCTACATACACAAGGGTTAATTGCTACTGGACTTGGGACTCTGAAGCTGGTTTCTGCTAGCTATACCAGTTACTTCTTCCAGTAAAGCAAGGAAATTATCCATTTGTTTTTGGGTTTTATGGCACAAAGGCCATGTTTGTCTACGTTGCTCTAAACACAAGCAGGGTGGCAACAAAATCCTTTTAAAAAAATTCACTGATTTCCCATGTAGTCTCACAAAATTTTCCTGATTTTATAATTACCTTAAAAAATGTTGTAATCCGTGATTGGTATCGATATACAGTATCCACGCAAAAATGTTTTAAAATATTTAGGGTCAGATGGGATAAAAGGATAATTGTCCACAAATATTTTTTTTTTCTCTACTGATATTTTAATTGTTATTTAATTCTTACACCTGACCCTACACATTATCATACAATTCATCAAAATCGAATGCAATTATAGTACTTAAAAAATTCTACAAGAATGTTATTGCAAAAAAAAAAATTAGTTTAATACACAAAAAACGTTGCAAAATTTACAATGCCAGGGTTCTTTATTCGAATTACAATTTAGGCAAATACGATTTATCCAATTCTCAAAAGCACATCTCCAAATAGGACAAACAATAATAGTAGCCGTCTAAGTTATCAAAAATTTCCTGATTTTTTGTGAATTTTTGAAAATTTTCCCCCTGATCTTTCCAGAAATAAAAAGTTCCTGAGAATTCCCTGATTTCCCGGTTCTGTTACCACCCTGACAAGACAACAATGAGGTAGGAAAACAAACAAAAAGTAGGATGGGTAGGCCAGGGTACAACAGATCACTTGGGTACCTCAAGGAATGTTGGAGAAGCCAAGGTTCGGTGTAGGATAAAAAAATTGTTACGGAAGGGTTAAACCTGCAATGAACAATTCCACCTGCGGTTTCAAGTATGAACACCTCGAGCCTATTGATCGTACGGCCAGACTGCTCATTGATTATACAACTACAAAATGTCCCAATTTTAACAAAAAATATGGAGTCTACTTAAAAAGTCCATGTCTGAAATTGAGTTTTGCAGCAAGGAACAAAATTTTGCTCAAAGCAGACAGGATCCTTGTAGGAAGACTTTGGAATTTTAAAATGATTAAAAAAGTTGTTTCAATAAAATTAAATGAAATTTAGGAAAGGAAATTCCATGACATGGTATTGCACGTGGTGCTGGAGTTTGAAAAGTACCAACATTTTCAATAGTGGTAAATTGCAGACAGAAATTTTCCATTCATATTATCTCTTCAACTGTAGGGTACTGATGAGGAATGGTTATAGGACCTCATGTACTTAGTTTCTTACTATTACATGCAACAAAACTATTATTAAAAATGTTAAGGAGCAATATACAGGGTTATTCAAAAAGGTGGACCCAATTTAACTCATTTGTCAGGGTGGTAACAAAATCCTTGGAAAAAAGTTCCCTGAAATTTCCATGATTTCCCTGATAGTCTCACAAAAATTTCCCTGATTTAACAATTCCCTTAAGAAATGTTGTGATCCGTATCGATATACAGTATCCACACAACACTATTTTTAAATATTTAGGGTCAGAGGGTGTAAAAGAATCATTCTCAACAAATATTTTTATCTACAGATATTTTAATTGTTATTGTAAGGGTTGGAAACCTTAATGGGACTCTTATAATTGCATATGAAAAACTGGATAAAATATTTAGATTATGAACTTTTTACACCTGACCCTACATTGTCATACTATTTATCGAAACCAAATGCAAATATACATAAAAAATTCTTCACAAATATAATGGCAAACAAAAATAATTAATTTAATACACAAAAAACATCATTTGCTACAAAAATTTCAAATTGTATCCCACAAGTTGTATCGCTAGCCTCACGGCGACAAGACGCTGCAGCCGAGAAAAAAACGGTAGCGGCGGTTTCCGCGGTGTTAAAAAATTACGCTATGGTTCTTTATTCGAATTACAATTTCGGCGAATACGATTTATTCGATTCTCAAAAGCAATCGTAATAGCGCATCTCTAAATAGGATAAACGATAATGGTAGCCGTATAAATTGTTAAAATTTCCCTGATTTTTTGTAAAATTTGGAAATTTTCCCTGAGATTTCCCTGATTTTTTCAGAAATAAAAAGTTCCCTGAGAATTCCCTGATTTCCCAGGTTCTGTTACCACCCTGTTTGTATTTAATGAAATATACATTGGACATGAACAGTCTACATACTAATGAAAAGAGGAAGTATCAAATTTTTTTTAACACAGAGGTTAAAAGTGTTCAATGTGTCCCCCCTTTGCTGCACGGCAAACATCTAAGCAGTAGCCAAACTCGTTCCACATGCGAAAAAGCATGTTTTGTGTTACTGAGTGCACCGCAGCAGTGACACGGTTATGCAGGTTGGCCAGAGTTCTTGGTAATTGTGGGGCATATAAGAAAAAGTCACATCTTACTGACAACTGACGGTGACACGAAATGCCTGCCTATTGGCTTGAGTACCCTAGCCACTGTTTACGCAACTATCACTGCCTAAGCAGTGGTAAAAAAACTTTGGAACTTCCTCTTTCCTTCGGTATGTAGACTGTTCATATTCAATTTATATTTCGTGAAATACAAATTAATTAAATTGGGTCCATTGTATTGAATAACCCTGTATAGTTTGAACTTATAAATGAGATTAAATTGTTCTAAAAGATCACATTTGAAAGAATTAAAAAAAAAAATTTTAATGTGTAGATATATAAAAATTTATTTAATCTAAACAAAACAATTACCATCTTTGGTTTGCACAACACCTTCAATGGTTCCAGAAGTTTCAGTATCTAGTTCAGCAAGAGCAGTGATAAGGGCCTTCTGCTTCTGAGTAAGACTCCTATGAGAGCAAGACAAGTGCACTGAATAATAAATCAACAAAGGAATTCAGCTCAGCTACTATTATAATTATCTATCAAATACAAGAATAAAACAGGTATTCAAACCCTCTTTGACTGTCTAAGTAAATAACAATATAAGTTAGGCAAATAGTTAAATTAACATCTCACTGTACCAACACAATGGGCTATTGGTGATGGTTCGAAATCAATCCCGAAAGAAAACATCAAATGACATTAACATGAACAGGCCCCTTGAAGACAATTAGAAGTATCCAAACACAAGGGATACAGTTCCAACACGAACATTCAAGATGACAGCCAAGTGTGAGCAGAAGACAAGTGAAAACTGAATTTATAAGACACCAGCTGTTTAACAGCATTCATATTGGACACTGACATAGTTACAAAAATACAATTTCACTGATCTCGGAATCCACGCCTTTCGACAGTCTCGAAATCAAACTTCATAACACAATTTTTTGTCCGATCGTCAAAAACTGCAATAAGTGTATGTGTGCCATGAGATGAAAGGTTGAAAATTGTTGATCAATGTTTATTTTAAAGAGGTCAGTACACTGCATTTATACCAGAGCTCGAAATACCCTGGTGCACATGAAAATAAAATTGTGCACCTAATAGGTGCCCGCAGTGACAGCTGTGCGCTGGAGAAGGGAGAATTTAGATTTTAGATATTTTTATTTACAACTACAACTAACCTATCTACACATACCCAACTAATAAAGTAGTTTACATTACAAATGTGCACCTAAAATATAACTATCGCACCTAATTTAAAAACTTAGGTGCACATGTATTAAAAAATCTATTTCAAGGCCTGATTCATACACATCCATAAAAACAATAAAATATACAGTACAAAGTCTCAAATCCAAAATTGTCCAAAATCCAGACGTTTTTTTTTTATCTCACTTTTTTTCTACCTTTCCTCCTCTTTTAAGAACAAGGCATTCAACCTGGACCAAACTGATAAAACAACGCAAAATAACGGACATGTTCAGAGTAAATACCACACAGAAAAATTAGAAGATCTGTTGCATCGTATTAAAGAGGTTTTTTTCCCCTATAAAAAATAATTCATAGTTATACATCTGCTATATTAGGATAGCAAACTTGTTCTGGACGTAAATAGCCTTCAGAAAAATTTGCAAGAGGAGAGGGGTTAGATTGTTTTTTTTCCTCCCAATATAAAAAAAACTGCAAATAATCCAAAATTCTAAATGGCTGAGGTCAGAAGGATTCTGGATTTTTGACTTTGTACTGTACATTAAGCGCTGCCCCAATTAGAGAACACTTTGGCAATTCAGGGAAAATATTTAGTTGCCTTCAGTGCCCAACGAAATCGTTCCTAATATTCAATCCTGACAGAGCTATTATCACAATCACAGGGATTATAACAGATTTGAAGGTGTTAAAAAGTGACTCATCGAACAAAAAAAGTGACAAATTACAATGCCAAATATATTTAAGTATAAAGATGGAAAAGAAAAAGATCCTCCCCAGCCATCACTATCTTTTTCTTTTCTTCCTTTGGAAGGATATTTATTTTCTTCATTTAAAATTTATTTTGAAACAATATTAACAAAAAAAAAATGAATTCTTTGTAATCATGATGTTGTTCAATTTTGACATAGCTTGAAGAATTTCTTCCCTTTCTTTGAAAGATTATGCATGATTCTTTTTTTTTTTGTGGAAAAAGTCTGAAAATAATTTTGTCTTTATCTTCTCAAGAGAAGAATGTGCACTTTTTAATGTCTGCTTTTGCTGACTAGCATCACCTGATACTTTTGCAACCCCTTCAATCATTGCCTGAGCAAGTGCTGCCTCCTTAAAATCTTTATTTTTTATCATGCCCATGGGTATTATTGGCTTATTTTAACAAATTAGAAGCACGAAACACAACGCCTCATCCTCTTTATGTATAATTTTAAGTTTTTGTTCTTCTTCTATTACCTTTCTTTTCTTTGCCAGTTGCTTTAAAATTTCTTCGCTGTTTTAAATTTTTCTACTCTGCTTCCAGTCTTTCTTTTTCTTTCCAGTCCTTCTCTAATTGTTCTAGTGCCTTCCATTTTATATTTTCTAATCAGCACCAAATAAGGTTGATTGTCCGAATTTGCCAAGCTTCTTTTGACAGTCATCAATGCATTGAGTGTGCGTTCTGACATTGATGCTCTGCCTAATGTCAAAGCTCTTCCTGAGGCTGAGAAGCCACGTTTAATGTCAGCACTGCCATAAGAAAGTGACAGAGCAGCCTTCACTACTTTTGACACAACTGGGTACTTAGGATCCACACCACTAATGTCTTGTAGTTTGAAGAACGGTGCCAGTAAACATCAATACGCTTCATACTAGATCCTTCTTCCTCAAATTCTCTTTGGAGTAATTTCCATTCATCCAGTAGTATGTCGGTTGGGACCTCCCATGGCATTGCTCTTGCAACTTTTTCGAACACCAGGTGTAGCTTCACATTACGAACGCCTCAAAATAAATTTTAAAAAAGGGTTTGATTTTGGTGGAAATACAGGCGTCATTTAGAAATGAGGGGAAATTGCCCCCTTCTGAATGACGTTCAAATGGTGAACCTGTAGTGGAGGAAACTAGAATGCCTGTAGTGGAGGTTCCAACGCGAGACAAAATTACACATTATGCTCTAGGCAAATTATAATTTCAGCACTGGGGAAGTTAAAAAAAAATCAAGGACTTTTCACCAAGTTCCATAATTTTCAAGGACCCCAAGTTCAGAAAATTCAAGTACTATTCTGCCTCAGGACAACATCATTAAGTGGCAAATAAAAATACAAAAAAAAAATAATAATAAAATAAAATAAAATTTAAAAAAATGCTGACAAATTTTTTTTAAATATTTCTATTACTGCTATTTTTTCATGAAAAACCAATTTATGTGTACAAAAAAATTTCAAATTTTCAAATTTAATTTTTTTAGTGGAAAAATGAATTTTTTTAAGTGCACACTAAAAGTTGTTCTTATCTTGTCTCAGTAGAATTTAAGAACTAAAACCTGAAAAAGCGACAAAAAGGTGATGAAAAGTGATAAGTAAAACAAAAAAGTGACGTGTTATAAGCCCTGCAATCATGAAAACTAAATTTCTGTCTCAAACAGAGAAAGCACTGAAAACCTCTTGCGTTTAAAATGACATACTTTGGAACTTTGATCTTGGTGCATATGTAGTGATCACCATATCCATAACTGTTCACTCTTCGAATTCCTTTGCCTTCCAGTCGCATCCGAGTGTGAGAGGATGTCCCTGGAGCAATCTAAAAAAGAACTAAAATAGAATGCAGCACAAACATCACAATTTAGAAGAAGTTGCGTTGTAGTTGCTAGGATATCAACTCACCTTGACAGCCAAGTCTTCGTATAGACCTCGAACCTTAATGGAACCACCTAATAAAGCTTGGGTCAAACTGATGTCTACGTCTGTATGAATGTCAGCACCATCTCTTTTAAAGTAATCACTTTTGGATACCTGCATACAATTGTTTGGGTCAAAATTAGCAAATAGTATATTTTAAGTAATCTGAAAGCTTATAAGAGAACACAAGTTAAACATGATTGCATAAATATGACGTATCTGAGACCCTGTTTAGAGAATATTTCTCAGACACCAGAAACTTCCAAGTATTTATAACTTTTACCTAAGAGTATCTAAGCTTAATTCTATTTTGACCAAATCAAAATTTTTAAAAATACATATTTCACGTTTCAATTAGAAAACTCATTTATGAATCATGCTATACTCAAGTCATCTTCATTTTACAAGAAATCTGAACAAAATCAATGCATCTTATAACTGAACCTCAATTTGTTCTCATTTTAAGTAAAAACATACCCTGAACTTGATATAGAAATGTATAACAATTTTTTTTTCAACTTTAAAAACATTTTAGTTAAAAAATGGTATTGATGGATTTCATCTAAAAAATCAGTCGAATACTGCAAACCTACGATTTGAAAACAATACTTATTGACTGCACAGGTAATAAAGACAAGATAAATAATCAATAAAACCAAAAAATTTATTGGAATCATAAAATGAAAAATTATTAGCCATCCTCTGATATTTATTTACACACAACACTGTGCAGATGTAGTTAACATATTTCTATTCAATATTCATTGCAACTCAATATTTCTATGTATTTTTTTTTATTAGAGAGGGATTTATACTATAAGATGAGATACAGTGAGTAAAGCACCAAATAAATCTAAAACAATTTAAGATTAAAAAAAGTTATACCTTGAAAGTGATAAATAACTCTTTTTGTTTAGTTATTTGCATTCGAACAGTCTGTCCATCTTCAACACCTACATTAGAAAATTAGCAACTTTAAAATTATTATAAACAAAATATCAGACTAAATTATTCACTAATTAAAACAAAAAAACAAAAATAAAAACTTTTTTTTTTCTGCTAAAAAAAGTTAAAAGTTTATAAGGAAAAAGGGAGATGAAAGAAAAGACAAGATATAACAAAACAATTTTCACTTATTTTCAATGACAAATAAAACAATTAGAAAGTTATATGGAGTGACACTTCATAAAGCTGCTACATAAACATGCTAAACATCCTAATAGTATCAGGTCCATTGGTTATCAACGAATCTAAATTGGTCAACTTAGTTAAATGCTGCCTGTTTGCAATACTTTGAAAACCCCAAAAGGAAAAAAAAATACTTTTAAACATTTGTGGGCATAGACATAATGCTGACTAAAAGAAATGCTGATAGCAGGACTTCTAACAGGTTTGAAGGTCTAAAAAAGTGACTAATTGAACCAAAAAAGTGACTAATAAAGCAGAAAAAGTGACTAATAGAGCAAAAAAGTGACAAATAACAATGCTAAATATATTCAAGCATAAAGATAGAAAAGAAAAAGATCTTGCCCAGCAGCCCTTATATATTCCATTTCTTTCTTTGGAAGGATATTTTTATTTTCTTCATTTAAAAAGAGCATCATTTTAAAATATTACAGCTTGATAAATTTCTTCCTTTTCTTTAAAAGATTATGTCTAACTCTCTTTTTTATTGAAAAAGTATGAAATTAATTTCGTCCTTTTCTTCTCAATAGAAGAATGTGCATTTTTTAATGTCTGTCTTTGCTGACTAGCATCACCTGAGACTTTTGCCACCCCTTCAATCATTGCCTGAGAAAGTGCTGCATCCTTAAAATCTTTATTTTTTATCCCGTCCTTGAGTCTATCATTGGCTTCTTTTAACAATTTTGAAGCACGATCCAACGCCTCATCCTCTTCCTTATGCATAGTTTTAAGTTTTTCGTTCTTCTTCATCACCTTTCTTTTCTTTGCCAGTTGTTTTAATTTTTTTTCTCTGCTTCCACTCTATCTTTTTCTTTCCTGTCCTTTTCTAATTATTCTTGTGTCTTACGTTTTATATGCAACCCTTCCTGTATCCATTAGCTTTGATGTGATCGGCACCAAATAAGGTTGATTGTCAAAATTTGCCAAGCTACATTTAATCATCATCAATGCATTGAGTGTGCATTCTGACACTGATGCTCTGTCTCCAATCAAAGGCAGTCCTGAGGCTGAGAAGCCATGTTCAATGTCAGCACTACCATGAGAAAGTGACAGAGCAGCCTTCACTAGCTTTGACACAACTGGGTACTTAGGATCCACACCACGAATGTCTTGCAGTCTGTAGAACTGTTTCCAGTAAACATCAATAGGTTTCATTCTAGATCCTTTTTCCTCAAATTCTCTTTGGAGAAATTTCCACTCATTCAGTTGTATGTCTATTGGGACATCCCATGGCATTGTTCTTACAACTTCTAATACTTGTCGAACACTCTCGCCACTGAGTCTCTCAAGAGGACCAATATGGGATAAATTTTTAAGGAGATGAACTGAAGGACTTCATCAAAAGATATTTAACACTGACAATGTAATGCTTCTGAGCCCTTAGAAAAAAATTCTTTTATTTCTCTTTCAGATTCTGTAGCGCTCTAGAAATTTGATCTCCAATCACATCAGCCATAGGCAACAGTTTCTGAGGACATATATATATTTTCCAATTAATCCATTTTCAAATCTCGAATGAATCCTCTTTGTAGATCCTACCCAAAATTGTTCTTATCAACAATTCAAGTTGAGAATGAACAGCGTTCCACAGCCTTTTTGGAAATTACGAAGGAAGGAAACTATTCTGCTGCGCCGTATTTAGAGGGTTGCTATTGGTTATTAAAGTACAATATTATCTTATTTGTTGATAATTAAGGCTCCAATTCATTTCGCGAACCGAATTTTTTTTTTCATCCAATGGCGGGCATTGTTGATAACCGAAACTAATGCCAGCCGTAAAATCATATTATGAACGCCTAAAAAATTTTTTTTTTAAATGGTTTGATTTAGACAGAAACATTTTTGTCATTCAGAAGGGAGAGGGTAAACGCTCCCTTCTGAATGAGGCTCAAATGGCATACCTGCCAGAGGTAACTAGTCTGGACAGGTTCCAACTTGGCTATGGTCTGGGATCAAACTCCAAAGGGAAGTTTCAGAGGACAACATGTAATTTTAAACCATGATCAGAGGACAACACACAATTTTGAACCATGGTCAGACAATGAGGTCACACATGAGCTGGCACCCTACTCTCCAAATTTCCATGTCATACAGTGAGGACACAAGGCTGTATGCTAAAGTTTGAGTAGCCCAGAATGACCTAATCCCATAAAGTAAAACAATAAAGTTCTGTTTGGTCATTGAAACCAATTCCAGCATGTATTAACCTTTTTCCTGCATTAACACCCAGAACATTCCCCACCCCTCCCTCCGAATTGGCCCGAGATTTCATTTTCATACAAAGGAATACTTTTTACGCAAACAAAATTTGTTCATGATGCATTAAAAAGATTAGAAATACACAGCAACTCACCGGCAGGTACTGGAACTGTGACTTTCTTCCTTTGTGTTGTTTGACCTTTGCCTTCACAGGTGGGGCACGGATCTTTAACAATAACTTTTGTACCGCGGCATTTTCGGCAAGTTGATTTCATCAAAAACAAACCAGTGGTAATAGATTCCTTTGGGGGAAAGTTAATTGAATCAGAATTCTGCATTTAATGATTGATGCATTTATAATACTTTTTTGCTGTTTATTCCTATGTAAAGCATTTACTGATTTCCTCCTATGCATATCAATTTTTATTAAGTTTAATAGCAGATGTCATTTTATGAAAGTGAAGGAAAATCTTTATTGTATTCACAACAAAAACTGGCTTTTACTACATCAATACCAATATACTAAAAGAAAATTGAAAATGATATTAATTTTGGCTTTCCTGGGTTAACACATGAAATATTTTACAAAATTAATTTTTTTTTCATTCACGCTTTACGGATACCCAAATCTCTGTTCAACTCCATATAGCACTTTCGGTTGAAGTACCTTTTATATTGTAACTAATGTTTCACCAGGTGCTGTGAATACTTTTAACTACTTGGGGAAAAGGCTCTGCAAGGAGAGAATGTGCCCCAGTACTTAGGCTTCAACTTATTTTTGCATAGATAAATTAGTGAGAATGGGTTTTTGTCAGGGAATAAAAAAATGATTCTTTATAAAAAAACAAAAGCATTGGATTTATAGGATTTCAATTAATTCCTTGCCCGGACAAGTTTAAATTTGCTGGACAACGCATGCAAATTACACTAGTTTCTAGATAGTTTTTATTTACTTAATCAGTAACATTTTCTTATGTAAAACATTAATATATTAGGCAGATATTTTAATTAACGTTGCTCTGGAGCAGCACAATGGGCTATTGGCGACAGTCCTGGAACAAACCTAAAGGGAAAGAACCGAGGACAACACATAAGTCTGAACCACGGTCAGATAACGAGGTCGCACACATTGGTGCTGCTACACTGACCAATAAAAATCAATTTTGACTCGAGAATAGCCAATGAGAAAATGTCTTTAAAATAAGTGATAGGTTTGAATAACAACAACAACAACAAAAATCGTTTATACAATCGCTGCCTTAAGAGGAGTTACAAGTTCAAGTTTATCGTTCGGTGCTGAAAGCGTTAAAGTCATAATGTAGTGTATTCATGCTCTTGGTATGACAGCACTTCTCCTAATGAGCATTCATATGTATTCAAAAATCAACTGATCCAAGGTTGACTGTCTTTTTATTTGAGCTGCACCACAGAACGTTTTTGTCCCCAAACAGTGAAGATAGTAAGAGCAGCTTCGCAGTGGTCGTTTACAGTTTCTTAAATTCCCTTTGTGCAGTTTGGTGATGTCAGTGCAGGTGTTTCAGTTAATGTCAGTGAGGCTGTGGGACTGGTGAAGATATGGCTAGTAGCAAGTCATAATCAATTTCAAAGGGAAAAGCTTGAGAATTACTGTTTTCACAAACCAAATTCTCCTTGGATCCAAAATTAAATGCTGCACAATATACACATACAGAGAGAAAGAAAAAGGTGAGAGATAATGAGGGGTTGTTGCATATTTAGAACTTTAGCAAGGTAGGTAGCAAATTAAAGTCATACTGGAGCAACACAATAGGCTATTGGCGACAGTCCTGGATCATACCGAAGGATAAGATCCAAGGACAACCCCTCATAATTTTGAATGGTCCGATGACGAGGTCATCACCTCAGCTGGCACATCATTCTCCGAACTTCCACATCAAGCCAATGTGAGACGACAACTGATTTAACATGCACCAACTCCTGTGTACATGATGATCTCATGTTGGACCGAGTTTTGAACTCTCACTCCTCTGGTTGCTAATCTGTTACTCTTACAACTGGGTTATCATGACCCAACATTTAGCAAGGAACTTTTCAGAGAGAATTTTGTATTTCAACTACAGTCATATTGTGAGCCTATCTAATTTTCAGTCTAATACCAAACCATGCTACTGATATTATATTTTATTTGAAAAACAGGGTGAATGCACTGTGCATACTCTAAACACATTTAAAGGTAATTCGTCTCACCACAAGACCAAAAAGTACTTTTTTGTTTATAAAAGTCTATAATACCATTTGACAAAATTTAATTTGAGCAAATGTTAGCATCAGAAGCTTACCGGTCTGGATCTTTTTGACAACTAGTTAAAACCAACATATTTTCAATTTGTCATTAAGTGTGTTGATGTGACCAATTTCTCCAAGCTACCTATATGAAAATGAGATCAGGCCAGTTTTTACTGTAACACAAATGCAGGATTTATGGCAGGTGAATTCTTGTGCTATAGACAGTAAGCACATTTAAATAAAAAATATACCAGGTTGTGTATGGTTGAAAAAAGAATACAGTCTTTCTGAGTCCTAATATGGTATGGAATAGTTGATAAGGAAAAGTAAAAAATATAAAAGATCTACCATTCCAGTTCCATTACAGTGTGTGCATTTGACTGGCTTTGCTCCAGGTTTGCATCGAGTTCCACGGCAGCTAGGGCAACTGTCAGAGACGCTGATTGAAACCTCTTTGTTAATACCTCGAGCAGCTTGTTCAAATGTCAAGTTCATAGATACCTGAATTTCAAGAGAAGCATAATTAACTCCCAGCAATAGAAAAGACATTAAACTTTTTTTAAAAGAGCATTGGTTTCATTACACCACAAATAAAAAAAAGAAACAAACTAAAAACCAATCAAATTACTTTGCACAATTAGAAAAAATATATACTGGTTCCAAGCACCAATGTATACGAAAATATACTGGTCTGCTCCTCAAATAATAAATTAATTTGGGTAATAGTGTGTTAATTTTAAGGGCACAAAACATTCACTCGCCATTGGTGAAAATTTTACTTTGCCTAATCAAAATTCTGTTAATTTGTAGTTACATTTTTTATTAGCTTCAAGTCTTTAAGGAATTCTAATTGCCCCACACCCCAAAACAAATGATAGAACTCCTCCCGTTGACAGCAATAACGAGATCGGAACTACTTTGTCGTCAACGGCCAAAGATTCAACTGCTGCCAATAATTGTGTTTGCAATTGGGAGGCAGAAATGACTTCAGTACATGCCAATACAAGCTTCCGAATTCTCGATCACTTGAACAAAATAAATTTTGACAGCTTACCAAAAGTAAGGTTTGAAACTTATTTTAAAAGAAACCATGTGCACTCGCATTTTCTCATAGCTACTGGTCCCGCAGACTACCCAGATTTTTAATCTCCTGGTCAGATTGCACTTTCGGTGGTCTCGGACCAGCTGACCACAAATGATTTCAAATGCTTCTGCTTTGCATGTTCAGTTAATTATTGAGGCATAATATTATACAAGCATATTTTGTTTCACCTCCAGAAAACCTTACATATCTACAGTTGTTTGTTTTTGGGTTTTATGGTGCAAGGGCCATTTTTGGCCAATTTGCACCAGACACAAGACAAAGCGTTCGGGAAACACATCAAAAGGAGATGTGCCCCCCAAGGGCCTCCAATATTATAATAAATGATTTAAACCAGGGTTTTCCAAAATGTGTGCTGCTGCACCCTGGGGTGCAACGTAGAGAGATTAGGGGTGCCGCGAAGCGCCCATGAAGTAGTTGCTGATGTAAGAAGCAAATATTGTTCGAAAATTAATGTAGCAAAAGAACTGGAGTAGCTGTATCACTAGCATATCGCGAATTGCTTTACCTTATTTCCACCATTTGAACAATTGTGCAGTGAGCAGCAGGCTCACCCGTTGCACTAAACACACACATATACCTCCAAGATCACGTTGAGGGTAATTTTATTTAAAATTTCTCCTAGAACTATGTTTTCCTATTAAGTATAATAAAGTATTTGTGTGAATTTTAAAAACGGGGAATTGTATTAATTATGTCTTTGTTCTTACCACTTACTTTTCTAATTTCTTCTTCAAAGTCGTGCAAATATGAAAAAAATATCACCCCCGCATAATATATATATATACACCACAGATAAATATTACATAATGAGGGTGCCGTGAGAAAATTCTAATTCTCTTAAGGTTGTCACGACTTGGATAAGTTATGGAACCCCTGATTTATTAAAGTACTTTCAACTTTAGTGAAAATCCTTTCAAATAAAAACATTTAAAAAAGAAACATTTACACCATAAATACACTTTTCACAATAATAGCATCTTTTAAAGTACAGTACAAAATCCTTTGGACCATGGACATTCAAGACTTTTCTGAATTTCGGATTCTTTGCAACTTTTGTCAAAAAAAAATTAATCTAACTTTCATTCAGCGTGAATTTTGCATTTGCAATAGTAAAATGGCAGATATCTATATAGGAATAATTTTTTTGAAGGGAAAAAACCTTTTTATTACAATGCAACACATTATAATTACAAATCTTCTAATTTTTCTGTGTGGTATTGACTTTTAACCTGTCCGTTATTTTGTGTTTGTTTCATCAATTAGGTCCAGGTCTCCTTGTTCTTTGAAAATTATCAGAAAGATGTAAAAAAAGTGAGAAAAACAAAAAAACGGTGGTTAGCAAAACGTCCGGATTTTGGACTTTGTACTGCATTTTTAATAAGGTAAAGTGGGGCAAGTAAATATAAAAATTTAACAAGTTTGATTTAAAAGGTTTCTACAAAATTTATCACTGAACCAAAATTTTTTTTTGCTGCCGAATAGAGACCAGATTCAAAAGCAGCTATTTAATAAGGTTGAAAAGTTCAAAGTTTTAATCGAAAGTCCGAGGAACACACCTGCCTCAATGTAGCGGGGTATGTGCATACCTGGCCTCTAAAGACTGAGAATGATGTTGGGACAAATGCAAATAGCTTAGTTCTTGAAAATAATTTTTTGGTGTTAAAATTCAAAAATTAGAAGAAAAAATCCCCGAATTTTAGAATTTTTTTATCATTTGGGATAAGAAATGAAGGGGAAGGAAAAGCTGTGAGTTGTTTTGCTCAAATATTATGGACACAAAAAGCACTCTTCCCAAACTTTTACCTTACTCTAAATGCCCCAAACAGTAATTTCATCTTTTGTTCAACTTTGAAAAAAATATCAGATAAAAGAGATATTTAACACTATAGATGTTACCCTTTTCTATTCCATAATAGTGTCTTCTAAAGGAAAATAGACTACAGCTAATAGATATGAGAGGAATAATATTAAACACATTCAGATATCACTTACATATAACCCTAATTATCAAATCCAAAACACACTAGCACTATAACTGCAGTTTATATATTAATCATTAAAATAATTCTAGAGTTAATAACTTCAAGACAATCCATTGTTAAGCACTTACTTCATGAGATCCAAATCCATATTGTGACTCTGCATAATCTGATTCTGGAAACCCGCTGCGAAACCCTTGGAAAATGTTTCGAAACAGTTCTTCTGGATCAATGGATGAAGAAAATCCCTGAAAGCCACCAGCAGACCCAGATCCTGCAAAATCCCCTGCCGTTCCCCACTGGTCATATTGTTTCCTTTTGTTCCCATCACTGAGCACCTGAAACCAAATATGCAAAGTCAGAAACAAAACACCAAACTCGTAAAAAAAACAGGTTTTAAATAACTTTTTTAAACAGCTTTCTGAGAATTATTTACAGAACCACATTATATCTGGTTTTCTTAATCATACATCAATATTTTAGCTATATGCTTTGTCAGAGCGGCCCGAGCGATGTCTACTTTGCAAGACAATATGTGTAGTTGTGGCTAAGAACAGAGGGACACTGCTCACCAAATTTGGACATACACGTTTTATTTGTATAACATTAAATGAAGTTTACGATATCTACACCGCACCGTCCGGTGCTTCAAAAAAACACGTCTACTCCAAGACCGCTGGTTCCACCGTCTCCTGGCGAACGACCCTCTCGTCTTCACCCCCCTCTTTTCATCCTCCGGGGTCGGGGCCAACCACCGAACACTCCGTAAGGGGGAGGGGTAATGCTTACTGAGAGAGGAATATAACAGGAGCCACAAGAACGACCGTTCTTGTATGTGTCCATGACACCCGTCCGTAGATCGTAACATGCTTTTTAAATCACAACTCAGAAATTAATTTATTACACGAGTCACTCAGAAGCCCATACAACTAAATCTATTTCCTGATTTTTGTTAATTTTTTCTAGGTCAGAAAGCCCTTCTTTTCATAGTTTCTGAATATGTTGCATAATAATTTCAGAAGCCAATGTGAATAAATTCACTTTTTTAATATTTTTTTACATAAACTTGAAATAAAAACTAAATTATTATTCATCTTTCGATATGTATTGGTAACACCAAGATTGTGTTCGTAAAGAATTCTTCGAAAAAAATGTAAATTCTTTGAAAATAATCCGTCCTGTGACCTTGGTTTCACTAGTTTAGAAGTTGCAGTTACGAACACTTCCGTAGCACTACAACATGAACTGATAAAACACAGAACACTCTTGAGCTATCTATTTTTACAGAAATTTCTTACGTTTTTATTTTTACATCCTGTACATATCTTGTTTTGTTGGAGTTTGCCTTTGAAAAAAAGACTTATATAGTTTTCTGGCGAAATTAATAAACCAATCTCAATTTTTGTTTCTTGGACTTAGCTGCATCGGCTAACTGAGCAACTCGCATGCCAGTAGCAGCAAATGCCATCAGAGATAAGATACTGCCCGAAATCTAATCTGAATGATAATTCTTGCTGTGAGGTCCAAGCAAGAAGTATCTGGTTATAACAATTCGTGAATTATTTTTTCAAGATCCTTTTAAAATAAATTTTTCAAATTGTAAATCTGTTTTTCAAGTTGAACTGTAGAATTTCTTCGACTCTTTTACCATGCCTTAATACTCTGCTGGCCACCGAAAATCCAACACCCTGAAGGAAGCATGCAAATAATATTAAATTTACAACATGCATTAGCGGAGGTGAGATATGCAAATGATTAGAATTTCAGCGCAGACGCACATCACGCGCGCCTGTGGCGCCACTTCAAAGCGCTATTTAAGGCTTGGAGATTTTGACGATTTCAAGTACTGCAATTGTGTTTTTCTTGTGGTTTTTTCAAAAAAACGGTCAATTATGCCTCGTAGAAAACAGCGATCATCTTTTGATCAAGTATCCGAGTTCAACAGACGAAGGATAGTGGCCTATCGAGATTGTGGATTATCTTTCTGGGAAATCGGTAGTCGTGTTGGACGAAACCAAACAACTGTAATGTGGATATGTGATCGTTGGATGTAGGAGGGTATGACTGACCGACGTGTTCGATCGCATCCACCTCAGTGCACCACTTCACGTGATGACAGGCATACTGTGCGTATGGCAGAGACCGACATTCAGGCAGTACATTCAGTCTGTAACGCATCATCCAGTGTCTGAGCGTACCATTCGACGTCGTTTACAGTAGAGTGGTCTGTCCGCAAGACGTCCATTGCTTCATCTACCCTTGACGCAGAACCACAGACGTCTCCGCCACCAATGGTGCGATGAAAGAAGGATGTGGACGGCAGAATGTAATGAAATTGTCTTTACTGACGAAGTGACGAGTCACGCTTCTGTCTGCAACACCACGATGGTCGGATTCGAGTCTGGAGACACCGTGGAGAGAGGATGCTGAACAGCTGTGTTATGCACCGCCGCACTGGTCCTGCACCGGGTATTATGGTATGGGGCGGTATTGGATATCACTCTTGCACTCCTCTACTACGCATTGCCGGTACTTTAAACAGCCAGCGCTACATCTCCAAGGTGTTGGAGCCAGTTGTCCTTCCTTACCTTCAGGGCTTGCCCACAGCCAGATTTCAACAGGATAATGCGAGACCACACTTGGCACGCATTGTCCAAGGGTTCTTCGTCAATCGCCAGATTGAATTGCTTCCCTGGCTAACTCGCTCTCCGGATCTTTCGCCGATAGAAAACATGTGGTCCATGGTTGCTCAACGATTGACCCAGATTACATCCCCAGCTGCCACACCAGATAAACTTTGGCAACATGTGGAAGCTGCTTGGTCTGCTTTAGCCCAAGAACACATCCAAAGTCTCTTTGAATCAATGCCGAGGCGTGTGGCAGCGGTGATCTCCAACACTGGCGGTTACTCTGGCTACTGATTTTGGCAGGAACCACACTTCACAGAAGTCTATAAATTTAATCATTTGATACTTGGTCAACATGTTATCTACAAAATAAATTTTGTTGTGATATCTCTTGTCTTTCTTGGTGTTGCAATTTGGGTGGCCAGTAGTGTATATTGCCATTTTACTATTAGAACCTATCACAAACATTTTTTTTTTGGATTTTGAGATTAACATTATTTGGTTACAAATATTATTAAACCTGTTGAATGTAGTATAGTATTTTTAAAGCAACAGGTGAGCTTGCTTTTCAATGCAAATTATGTTGAATTTGGACCATAAAGATATCGCTATTTGGAATTTTTTTCACAACATTAATCAATATTAATACATTTGTTTTTATAACAGGTATGTTTCCTGTGGGATAGTTTATAATCTCGCAAGTAGGATATGGTAAGTTTGTACTGCCACTGAGATTGGAACCTATTATGTCAGTTTCCGGGAAGTAGGCATTTTTGGACAGTGCAAGAAATGCTGCCCATGCTTCTACTTAAGTTTAAACATGAAACAATTGAATCAAGTTACAAAACAATTGAATCAAGCTTTTTAAGTTAGGCATCTACAGACGTTTCTATAATCAAAAATTGGTTCATAAGTGCATTAATGAAAACGATTTAAGTTTATAGGTCAAATATAAAAATTATAAACATTTTGATGGGATTATATATTTTTTCTAAACGAATACAATGTGACAATTTATATTCAATAATAATGAAAATTATCATTTAGCGTAAAAAAAAATGCCAGCTTACGAGTTCCTACTCTCAGCCGATGGTTTGATCTATGGGGGCAATATTGCTGATTTGATCGATAGAGGTAATACTACTTCAATCGGTCAAATCAGTGATTTAGTAAATTTAACCTTTACACCATGGCCAGTACAACAGTTGTACCATGAAATTTTCCTACCTTATAAGTGACCACTGACATTGATCATCATTTATGAGTTGTCAGCGACACGGCTGCGAGAGAGTCGGTTCTTTTGTTAGAAGACCTGCCCCTTTGATCATTGCGTGAACTCTGGGAAACAGAAAGTCAAGCCAGTGATATTTCTAGCCATAGCCAAAAGGTTAATATATTTTATCAAAATATGTTTGAAAGATACATTAGGCTAAATCCTTCGTGATAATACAGTTCCTTTAGGGGGCTGCACTCTGGTACTCTTCAGAAAGGCAGTTATAAGTGAAATGCTACTGTACTGTTGATAACACTGGCATGGCCCAAGGTCCTATATACAGTGCCAGGTGGCATTGAATCAAGTTAAAGCGTCCAAGGCCTGCAGTGCTCCCCATGTGGTCATCATTATAAATACACAATGGCTGATGAGGTTGAGTCGAGGGATCACTTTTTATCACATTATTTGAAATAAAATTATAATGAAACTTAAAATTTATTTTAAATCATGCAATGTACATATCATTAGCATAAAGCAGAAACTTATGAACGGACAAATTTTTTTTTTTTACAATTCTGCTGTTTAAAGAGTAACTATAAGTTCTTAGGTAAAAAAAAAAAGTATAATAATTTTGATAGTTTTATTATTTTTTTACTGTATACAATACGAAAACGCATTTCTAAACATTATGAAACAAGCATTTAGTGTCAAAAAATGCATTACATTATCATAGAATGCCAGTCAACGAGTTTCTGTTCTAAGCCAAGGATTATGTAGGATAAAAATGTAGGCCAGTCATTGGAAACTATACTTTACCTCATATGCTTCGGACACTTCTTGGAACTTTGCTTCTGCTCCTGGATCATTTTTACTAGTATCTGGGTGATGCTTTTTTGCTAGCTGTGAATGAAATGAATGACAGTGAAGAGAATATGCAGAATGCTAACTCATTATACACATCACAACGTCTCAAGAGAAACAATGCAACTCAAACACGTAAATTTTCACACATTCTTAATTTGTACAACTGTTGTGTTTTAATAAACTGAGTATTGTATTTCCTGATTTCATTTACATGGTAGATTCAAGTTTAATTAATTATTCACTAGTTAACCAAGAAAATAATGGTTTTCATTTCAATTTGTCACTTAATACAAACTGATATAGTAGTAAGAAACAAAATTAAAACATTATAATAGCACAAGCATTAAGATTTAAAAAAATCATACATGAAAATAAATCAAAATTGGGTCCAACATTAAATAAAATTGTTTCAATCCTTTTCCCATCTCCAGTCATCAGTCTTTGAGCAACTCAATTGGTGGAACAATATTTGCAACTATACTGCCAAGATGGTTGGTCGGATTTTACGGTGCAAGGGTCATATTCTGTTTTGTCAAGATTGCAGCAGTCCTTGATGTGATGTCCTGTCATTTCGTAAAGGGGACAGACAGATGATCTTGCTACTCCAATACTATGTAAGAACCTTTGTAGGCAGTCATGTTAGGCAAGAAGTCAATAGAGAACGACTTCAAAAGGTAAGGAACTCAGGATATGAGCTTCATTTCTCAATAAAATTTTCTAGTCTTTCCAGCAGACATTGCTAGGTGAACAGGTATTTTAATTAAAATCGCACTGGAGCAACACAACAGATGAAGGGTAAGTCAGGGTTGTTGGTTTTTATGGTACACGGGTCAAATTTGGCCATGCTGCACTAGACACAAGACATACAATATCAAATAATAAACACACACAATGAAGATTTTACTAACACAGCAGAGAAATATACACAGGGAGGAATGCACCTGACAGGAATTCAAACTCCGTGAAACCTACAACACGAAGGTTGTTAGCGCAGTGGCCATATCCACTGAGCCATGTCTCCAAAGTCTGGGATCAAACCCAAAAGATTGAGGACAACACTATGTAATTCTTAACCAGAGTCAGATGAGGTCACTCTTGAGCTGGCACTTCACTCTCCAAACTTCCACACCATGCCTATGTGAGGACATTTGAGGTCAAAACAGATTTAATATGCACCAGCCCCCTTTGTCCGTGTCTTGGTTGGGTTTGAACTCGGAAATCGCCTGTTGCTAATGTTACAGTACAAGGTACCTAGGCCATTCCGGATTAGCTGCATTTTTTGTAAAATAAAACGTAAATTAATCAGCTCCCCCCATGCGAATTTTGCATTTGATATAGTAAAATAGTAGAGATATAAATAGGAATAATTTTTAAAAGCAGAAAAACACCTTTTAATACAATGCAACACATTTCACTAGTAAATCTTCTAATTTTTCTGTGTGGTATTTACTCTGAACACGTCCGTTATTTTGCACTGTTTCATTAATTGGGTTCCAGTTTAACTCCTTGCTCTTTAAACATTGTCAAAAAATGTTTTAAAAAAAAGTGAGAAAAACAAAAAGCCGGTTAGCAAAACGACTGGATTTTGGACAATTCCAGATTTGGAACTTTGTACTGTACTTTTCTAAATGAGGTACCAATAACCATCTCTAGGTAGACTTGAAAGTAGATTAGTCCTTATAAGCCTCTTGATGGCAAAGGGAATACTTGAGCCATAGACACTTGGTTAGCATGTACATAGCCATATTGAGTTCAACCTACCTAAAAAGCTATTAGTTAACTTAGTCAACATAAATGTAGTAAAATACCAGTACAAAAATTAAAACTTACATCCTTTGTATTTATTCCTACAGGAAATTTAGGATTCTGTAAAAATCAGAGTTTGAAATTAGGAGTCATTAGCTCCTAAATGCTACAGGTTACCAAAGCCCAGGCCTCAGACAGACACAAATAAAATATTATCCTTTTAAAGGGCCCCAAAATGCAAATGGCTTTAACAGGCTCTAGTTATTAACTACTCTGTCCCACATATCATCTTTCGCAATATTTGTTTTGACTTTGCACCCAAGAGCATTTTAAGAAAACGCGTGATTCCTGACTCTATTTACTAACCCTGATCAGAACAAACAGATATTCGGGGGGAAAATAAGTTGGTCTAAATATAAGCGAAGAAGTATGATCAATAAATAAAACATAATTTCAACAAAGCTATAGTTACATTTTCATCGCCAATCTACTACAAATATGGGATAAATAATGTCAATACAGAGGTTATACGATCAAACTCACTTCATAATACGCTTTTTTAATATCTTTGTCGCTTGCAGTTTTAGGTATACCCAATATTTTGTAATAATCCTTGGCATAAGTTTTAGCTGAAGTGAAGATTGTATGATGAGGCGAACTAATGGAAAGTTTTACAAAAGCTGGAAAGTAAAAAAAAAAAAGTCAAATATCTAAGAATAAGCATTAAAAAAAGATGTAAACGCAACTAGAATTTTAAATACTACCTTCTGAACATAGATTAGGCCTTTTAAAAACATTTGAAAAGCACCGCAAAGATTTCATCCTCTTTGAAAGAAATAAACTATCATCCGAACATATTTGTTTGAAGATTAAGTAACAAAGTTTAACATTGTACGGTCTTTTATTTGCAAACATTATTGACTTTTGTACAGCAATCTGAAAAGTTTATATTTCAATTAAAAATGTATTTAATATTTACAATAACTTGATCGCACATTGCGCACACGGTAGAACCCAGACTCACGGTCACGGACAGTTCGCAAGTATACATTAAAGATGTAATGCCGGTTTGTGCTTTTGCTGTGTAGCCCTTTATCAGTCTAGAATTACTTTATTTTTCCAGCTTCGTAATGGTAATTTTAGTTAACGTCGTACTAGAGCAACACAACGTGCTATTGACGACGGTCCGGGATCAGTCCCTTAAGGGAAAGATCCGAGGACAACACCTCGTAATTTTGAACCACGGTCAGATGACGAAGCAACACCTGAGCTGGCACCCCACTCCCCAAACTTCCACGCCAACCCAACGTGATTTTCCAGCTTCCATTAATTTTACGCCGACCAACCGGTATAGTGGTTAAGGTGTTATAGACTCTAGATCGAAATGTTACTGGTTCGAATCCGGGTCCGGCATGGATGTTTGTAAGCGTATGGTGTAGAGGCGGCTGGTGCACCTTAAATCTGTCGTGGTCGAAAGGCCTCACGTTGGGTTGGCGTGGAAGTTTGGAGAGTGGAGTGCCAGTTCAGGTGTTGCTTCGTCATCTGACCGTGGTTCAAAATTACGAGGTGTTGTCCTCGGATCTTTCCCTTAAGGGACTGATCCCAGACCGTCGTCAATAGCTCATTGTTTTGGTCCAGTAAGGTCAAAACTAACTAAAAACCGTCGTGTAAACTGAGGTTTTGCACAATACACCTGTGGCGTTAAATGTCATGACGTTGGGAGAAGTTTGGAGAGAAGTGGGGTGCCAACTTAGGTGTGACCTCGTCATCTGACCGTGTTTTAAAATTATAAGGTGCTGTCTTATGTTCTACCACCATGGAATTGATCCCGAACGATCTTCAGTAGTCAGCTGTGGAACTGCAGAGTGAAATTAATTCACCATTAACCTTTGAAATTAATTTTTGGTAGATAGGTATTTTAATTAACGTTAACCCCAGAAGGGGGGGGAGAAGATCCAAGGACAACACCACCTAGTTTTGAACCACGGTCAGATGAAGATGTCATGCCTGAGCATAGACTTCTAATATAATCTCCTCTATGTGCCTGAGCTGGCACCCCACTCTCCAAACTTCCACACCATGACAACGTGAGGGCATTTGAGACCACGGCAGATTTAACATGCACAAGCCCTCTTCGTACACGACGGATTTTGGTTGGATTGGAACTCGCAACCTTCCTGTTTCTAATTCGATGCTCTAACTACAGGACTACCACGGTTGAGTTGGAATTTAGGTGTATAACATCACACTCGAGCAGGACAACGGTCTCTTTAAGCTCACCAAGTTCATGAATTCAATCGTGTGGGTTGAAAAAAATTTTCAACTGCAAAGGCGCTCCGCTACAATTGTCAACTTTTCAACCATTCGAGCACTAATTGTAAAATGCCACCAAACACCACGATATGTGATTTGTAGCGGCATCGCGACAACACCTGCCCCAACAGGGAAATTAAACCAATAAGCGCAAATTGTAATGGTGCATATACTGAAAACTTCCGAGGATGCCCTAAAACCCCTAGGTCTATGACCTTCCCAACAAAGCATGCCGCAACCAGCACGACATATGCACAGGCACTTATCAAACCAAAGTCCACTTGCTAAGGAGCAAATACAGGGTGTTTAATAAATCGTGCTTGGGACAACAGTAAATTTTCAGGCAGACATACTTTCGAAATTAGTTACAATGTTCAACAACAAATGGCGTTACAGGAGATTTTGCGAGAGAAATAAGAAAATGCAGTCTGTGAGATCGCCATTCATACCATACATCACACAAAATTTTCTCTCTCATGAGTGTTGCTTTAGATTTCAGCACATATACATCGCGAGCTCTCAACAGTCTTTATCAAGACTACCCTACCCATTTATCAAAATGGCATCTGATCCATCTAAGAGCCCAAAAGGAGTACCAATGGAAATAGCCCCTGCACCCTGGAAATCAGGACTTCAACTTATTGACAAACAACGTCTTCCACGAAATCTTCTCCCTCACAGATGAACTTGTAAAGGACCACGACGAATACTCAAAGCTATTAAGCAAATAAGAGATCCTGCTTTTAATTCCACCGAACGGCAGAAACAAATGGCTATCTTAATTGATCGAATGAGGTTTACATAGGCCGAAATCCAAAAACTCAGGAAACTTGACCGCCCCTTGCTAAACGACTTCCCACCACTCCCGGACCCCACCACCAAGCCGCAAGAGGAATTCCAATTTCCAGCAAAGAAGCTCCGTGCCAAAGCACAAGAGAAACCATCCCCGACTCCAGTGGAGATGATCAACAAATTTTCTGCGCATGACGACGAACCCCATCCTCACTCCGAATGGAACCAATAATGATCAGACTCACTGACGACTTTCCAAAAGTTCTCAAGGAAATTAAAGAATCATTCGGCCAAGACATAGAAACCTCCCTATCCAACGAATACATCACGATCCTTCCGAAAACCCATGATCAACACAAAGGAATCCTCGAGCACATCCAGGACACCGACATCGAAGGTTACTTCAAGCAAGATCCGCGAGACTCATCCAAGTGGTGATAAAGGGTCTCCCCGTCACGACTTCCATTCCATTAATCACCCAAGACCTCACTTAAAAGAACTTCCAGATCACGAAAATCTCCAAACTTAGAAGCCCTCATTTAAAGATTATCTACCCTGTATTCCTGGCCGAAATCCCTAGATCCAAAGAAGCTGAAGAAATCTACAACATCAAAGAATGCCTACACATGGGAATCTTTATTGAAAATTACAGAGGCACAAACAGGCCGATCCAATGCTTCAATTGCAACGGCTTGGAGCATAGCTCACGAAAATGCCTATCGAAATCAAGATGCCTGAAATGCGGTAAAAACCACGCACCACTACCTGCACTGAACCAAGACAAGAATCACCAACTTGTATTAACTGTCACGAAACTGGCCATAACGCCTCATGGAAGGGATGCAAGAGCTACCCCAAACTAAGACCCTACAACAACAACCTTTCCAACCAAGACCCGTCAAGGAATCTCCTACGCCGATACCTTGAAACAAAGACGAAAAAACCTGCAAAATCAAGAAAACCCCCAAAAATTTCCAAGTCCAGATGTCTCCGCCCACAGTGTGGACCTGTCCCGAAGAAGACTATTGGAGGGATGCTCTGAAATTCCTATAGCACTTCTCTGACCTCTATCGGTCAGTTGGAGGAATAACCGTACTAAGGAAGGAAATCCGCAGTGCTACCACGTCCCTAGAGAAAATTGTCGTACTCATCAAGATCTTTTCTTCCGAGAATTGATCCCCATCAGATTCACCCCATCCTGAAACTCCATACAAGTTTTAATTTAAATACCGGAGATTAAGGACCCTACGGGGCCATGTGCTCCAAAATATCTTAAAACTGCAGATCGCCATTCATTTACACCCAGACTCACTTGTTGTTGCACAAGACGAAGTTTTCAACAGAAGTTTAATGTAACCGAAAAAAGATACAATAATCTGTTTAAAAAATTTCAACGGACTGGGAACGTGAAAGATGAACGTGCTGGAAAGATAGGGCGACCGCGTACTACAATCACAGAGGCCAATACTCAGCTTGTGCAACAGGTGATCCAACAGTGGCTTCGGGTACAAATAAAACCAACGTCCACGTATCGTCTCATGCGCCAGAGCTTGCACCTCTTTCCATACAAAATTCCGACTCGGCAACCCCTCAGCGCTGGGGCCATTAATGCACAAGAGACGAACCGGTATGGTGGTTAAGGTGTTAGGGGCCGGATGGATGTTTGTAAGCGTATGGTGTAGAATAGAGTGCCTATATAATAAGAGTGGCGACATACGGGAAACACTTTCTGATTGGCTTAGAGACCTTTTCTACCGCCCGGGGCGGTCTTTTCCCAGCTCCCGTAGACTTAACATGGGAACTTTTTGTGTGTTCGAGAAAAACGTGTGTATATTAAATTAAAAAGAAAATATAGCTTATTCATGTTCCATTTCGTGTTCTAGAATGTTTATTTATAGTTATTTTAGTATTTTGTCAGTGTGTAAATTTGAAGACTTTTTAAGTAAATAGCTTTTTTTGAACAACATGCTGTTTCCCGCTACTTTGGCGATGTAAACATCGCGCCAAAGGCAGTTAGCAAGTTTTAAACTTTTGATAATGCGTTGTTTTTTTAGCTGTTTCCTTATAAAAGGTTTACAACAGCCTATGCCGAATTGAATCATCAGAAAAGCAGAGAGTAAATTGTAGCCATGCTTTATACAAAAAGAATAAAAGCAATGTTTATACAAAAGTGTTATTTTTGATGCAAACTTTCATTTTTATTTTGCTGCTAGATCTCTGCTGTACAAATGCTGTTAACTAGTTTTTATCTTGAGATTATTCTTGTATGTTTAGGCCAATATTTGCTCATAATTTAGTTTCAATCTGTTAATTCTATTTTTCATATGAAAATGTGATAGATATTTTCAACAAATGTGTACTGATGGTGTTGACTATTTTTGAAATTACATGTCTTTTGACTTGTATAAATGGATGAAACTTAAAACAAAAATTAAATTTTAAGTGGGTAAAAATTTTGTGTCATGCATTAAAAAGGTCAAATAAAAATGTTCAGTATCTTTTCTGGTTAGGTTAATGTAAGGAAAGGATTAATCACACTAAAGAAAAACTACATGCGTTGAACAGTTGGTTGAAAGAAAGTTTTATTTTAATGAACTATCCATTAATAGTAGGACATTTCAAATCTATTTTTTATTTAATCTTATAAAATTAATGCGTAAACTTCTATCACACAGCATGGAAAGAATTTAAAGAAAAAACTTAAGTGCCTGAGAGAGACAACACATCAGATCTTATTTTATTTAACACTGAAGTTATAAGCTTAACTTTATTCTTTTTCTTGTTAATATTCACGAAAACAAGTTCAATAAGTCGTGAGCATAAAAATTTCGGGACATAAACACTATCGCCAAAAGAAAGAGAGAGGAGGAAATGTGGGAAACCGATGGAAGAAACATATTCGCCCAGCAACCGATTCTGGTAGAAAAATGGCTGCCGCGCATGTGCATTGGGCCAAATTTGGTCCCTTGTCGCCACTCTTACTATATAGGCACTCTAGTGTAGAATGGTGCACCTTAAATCTGTCGTGGCCGAAAGTTCTCACGCTGGGTTGGTGTGGAAGTTTGGAGAGTGGGGTGCCAGCTCAGGTGTTGCTTCGTCATCTGACCGTGGTTCAAAATTACGAGGTGTTGTCCTCGGAACTTTCCCTCGAGGGATTGATCCCGGACCGTCGTAAATAGCCGGTTGTGTTGCTCTAGTAGGACTTTATAATTTTTAGAAAATACCAAATTCTTACAAACATCCATGCACGGACCCGGATATGAACCTATAGGTGCTAATTGCTCAGTTGAAGATAATTCTATGAAAAATTTATATTTCCAGCACATTTACATTGGGAAACATCGTTAATTTTATCTTTTGGAATCAGAAAAATAAGCAGATCAACATTCTTTCGTTTGCAAGAATTTATTCTCTTTTTTATTCGTGTTGCCAGGTTTAGATGTAGAGCTTTTAAGAAAATAAAGATTATACTCAGCATTCATAGATGCTACATACGTTTAAAACAGCATACATAGATTGCTACATTTCTCCCTTCCCAGTAACTTAGAGTGCCTATATAATAAGAGTGGCGACAAGGGACCAAATTTGGCCCAATGCACATGCGCGGCAGCCATTTTTCTACCAGAATCGGTTGCTGGACGAATATGTTTCTTCCATCGGTTTCCCACATTTCCTCCTCTCTCTTTCTTTTGGCGATAGTGTTTATGTCCCGTAATTTTTATGCTCACGACTTATTGAACTTGTTTTCGTGAATATTAACAAGAAAATGAATAAAGTTAAGCTTATAACTTCAGTGTTAAATAAAATAAGATCTAATGTGTTGTCTCCCTCAGGCACAAGTTTTTTCTTTAAATTCTTTCCATGCTGGACCAACCGGTATAGTGGTTAAGGTGTTAGCCTCTAGATCGGAAGATTCCTGGTTCGAATCCGGGTCCGGGCATGGATGTTTGTAAACGTATGGTGTAGAGGCGGCTGGTGCACCTTAAATCTGTCGTGGCCGAAAGCCCTCACGTTGGGTTGGCGTGGAAGTTTGGAGAGTGGGGTGCCAGCTCAGGTGTTGCTTCGTCATCTGACCGTGGTTCAAAATTACGAGGTGTTGTCCTCGTATCTTTCCCTTAAGGGACTGATTCCGGACCGTCGTCAATAGCCCGTTGTGTTGCTCTAGTACGACGTTAACTAAAATTACCATTACCATGCTGTGTGATAGAAGTTCAGGCATTAATTTTATAACATTAAATAAAAAATAAATTTGAAATGTCCTACTATTAATGGATAGTTCCTTAAAATAAAACTTTCTTTCAACCAACTGTTCAACACATGTAGTTTTTTTTTAGTGTGATTAATCCTTTCCTTACATTAACCGAACCAGACAAGATACTGAACATTTTTATTTGACCTTTTTAATGCATAACACAAAATTTTAACCCACTTAAATTTAATTTTAAGTTTTATCCATTTATACAAGTCAAAAGACATGTAATTTCAAAAATAATCAACACCATCAGTACACATTTGTTAAAAAATCTACCACATTTTGGTATGAAAAATAGAATTAACAGATTGAAACTAAATTATGAGCAAATATTGGCCTAAACATACAAGAATAATCTCAAGATAAAAAATAGTTAACAGCATTTGTACGCATTTATATCCAAATTCACAGATAAATGTTGATGTGGTGGTTTTGTTCCGAGATCTAGCAGCAAAATAAGGATGAAAGTTTTCATCAAAAATAACACTTTTATATAAACATTTCTTTTATTCTTTTTATATAAAGCACTGCTACAATTTACTCTCTGCTTTTCTGATGATTCAATTCGGCTTAGGTTATTGAAAACCTATAATAAGGAAACAGCTAAAAAAACAACGCATTAACAAAAGTTTAAAACTTGCTAACTGCCTTTGGCGCGATATTTACATCGCCAAAGTAGCGGGAAACAGCATGTTGTTCATAAAAAGCTATTTACTTTAAAAGTGTTCAAATTTACACTGACAAAACACTAAAATAATTATAAATAAACATTCTAAAACACGAAATGGAACACGAATAAGCTATATTTTCTTTTTAATTTAATATACACACGTTTTTCTCAAACACACAAAAAGTTCCCATGTTAAGTCTACGGGAGCTGGGAAAACACCGCTTCGGGCGGTAGAAAAGGTCTCTAAGCCAATCAGAAAGTGTTTCCCGTATGTCGCCACTCTTATTATATAGGCACTCTACAGTAACTAAGTTACGATGAAGAGAGGAGCAGGAATAAGAACAATTTACAGTTATATACAAAAAATAAAAGTATTTAAAGAAAATCTTATTTTACAATAATTCAAATATTCTTTTGAAAACATCTTGGAATATAACAATATATACAAATACAAATACAAATATTGACGACCAGCTACAGTCTCAAGCCCAACAAGGCTGGTCCTTTGTTTATGAATTCTCCAATTCCCACTGACTATCCAATTGTGTCTTAAATTCGTACACTCCCTTTGAATTAACTATATTTTCTGGCAACGCGTTCCAACTGTCTATTACCCTATTAAAGTAGTAGTTTTTCCTTAAATCCCGATTAAAATGTGTCTTATTCAATTTATACCCATGGCCCCTTGTTCTGTTATCCCTAATGAAATTTAAGCCCTCTGTGTCCCCTTGTTTTACCAACTTGAAAAGCTGAATCAAATCCCCCCTCCTTCTTCTTCTTTCCAGTGTATACATGTTTAGCTTACTTAAACGTTCATTATAGTCGAAATTTGCTAGCCCCTTTATTATTTTTGTAGCTCTGTGCTGAACCCTTTCAATTGATTCTATGTCCTTTCTCATATATGGAGCCCAGAATTGTACAGCATATTCTAGATGTGGTCTTACTAAACCCTTATATAATGGCAAGATTATATTCTTATCCCTTGAAGTTACAGTCTTTTTAATATACCCCAATAACCTATTAGCCTTTTTACCCGCAGGTGAACATTGGTGACCCATTTTAAAATCCCTGTGAATTATCACCCCAAGATCCTTGACTGTTTCTCCCTCCTTTACCTTTACTCCCTGCAGACAGTACTCGTCTCCACTGTTCCTGTAACCCATATGCAGAACTTTTATCCATATCATATATGTATATACAATATATGATATGGATAAAAGAAATAATAATATATAGTTAAAGTTAACAATAATTTGTACATTCAGTCTCTAAAACGAACAGGTCGTTGAATCTTTCTTCCAACATGGGAAAATCTTAGTTCTAGAGGCTTATCTTTGGTAACGTCCGGTGTATCCGCTTGCACAGGTACTGGTGGTTCTGGATGCTTTTCATCGGCGGCCAAAATGTAAGCAGGTTTAAGTCGGTCAATAGAAATGTTAACTTCTTTGCCTTTTATGCAGACTAGAAAGTATTTCTCAGTTTTCAGAATCACTTTGAAGGGTCCTTCATATGCAGGCTCAAATAGTTTCTTGACTCACTCTGTTCTTACAGTCGGTCGAAAAAATAGATGAGCACTGTGACCCCATGAAAAAAATGTCGTAAATTGAAAACGACCCATTTCGAATTCGTGCCTTTTATTTTTTTATTTCCAAGATTGAGTTTGAACATTTATCGGAAAAGTGATGGGAATTACGAGTGACCCTTCACAAGATGGCAGCACCCGAGTGATGTTTTTTTTTCGCTCCTCTCGAAATGGGGTACAATTGAACGTGCACCCCCCGATTGTTTTACTCCCCCCTGTACTCTGTTTCCACATACATTCTCTGTAGATCCACATTTATATAGCATCTTCCTCGCTCTCAATCTGGAAAAAAAACAAAATTTATATCAGGATGCATTCAATTCATTAAAAAAAAATCATTTTTTGAAACGAAAATTTTATGCTATAAATTGTTTTTTTACCCAGATTGAGAGTGAGGAAGATGCTATATAAATGTGGATCTACAGAGAATGTATGTGGTAGATCTAGGTATGTAAGATTATTCAGTGTAAAATGTTTTCACATAGTATCATTCGGGTGGTTTGGTAATTTTTTCTCTCAAAAAATCCTGATGGTCACTTGGATAAGAGTGTGCGCTATGGACGGGGGCCCCTCTGTACGAGTGTGCTTTCAGGATGAGTTGGAAATCATTACCATTGTTTTGTTTCTATGTTACACAGGTAGTCTGAATTGCTGCTACAGTCACCCTAATTTTGAACCACTCAAGTGTTGTTTTTAATCAGGAATGGTTATACATTACTCTTCCTGGCATTTTTAGATTTTGATATCCAGTATTATACTAATAAGTTACAACTGGCTGTTAGAATCATATGTAGTAATTGGCCCAGTTTTCCTGAGCTGGGTGAAGTGCTGAAATAACCATGAGCACAGAAAAATTAAAACATTCGACCACTGTTGTAATTCCCCACCCATAGTGTATACAATAGTTTGGGAAAGGATAATTTAAAAAAAATTGAAAACTGCTTTGGAGGAAATAATTATCCCTCGAGAACTAGAAAACATGTATTCATCAACTGAAATAGATATGAATTAATGTGGCTTAAAAATTTCTATAAACACAATAACAAAACATATATTTCTGAAAACAATATAATTTTATTTTTCACATCACAATTTTACTATTTTTTTAGTTTTTCGTGAACTAAAAAACATGAATTAGATATGAATTTCTATAAACACAATAACTAAATATATTTCTAAAAACAATACAATTTTATTTTTTTTTATTTTTCGTGATTAAATGACTAATTTGAGAATGTAATACTCTAATTAATCTCTTTACGCTGTTCTTGTCCACTGCTGCAATACCCAATTAAAAAAAAAACAAAAAAAAACACATATTTATTAAATTTATTTATTGGGTAATATGTTAAGAAGATTCAATTTGTCCACATAAATAATTGTTAAGCCGCATAAATTACGCAGGCGGCAAATTGATTCCTAACAAATTTTTTTTTTTTTTAGCATATGGATTGAAAAAAAAAATTATATTTAGTGAACAAATATTAAAATTTGAAGAAAGTGTGTATAACAGGGTTCATACAGAATTTTGAATACAAAAATTAAGGAGTATTTAATGAGATGTCTCGAAATTTTTAAGGAGTATATAAGGAGTATTTAAAGAGTTCTTTTGAAATTTTTAAGGAGTCTTAGAAGGTTTATACACACATTTTCAAGTGTGAAAAATAAAAATTTTTCAACTTAAGAACTTTGTTCCACTTAATACTACATTACTAATTACTCAAAACAATAAAATTATACTTTGATATTTCAACTCAACACAAGTTCCTTTTCCCCTGCTTGCTGGAGCTGTTTTATCTAGGATCTTGCTGTAAACAGTTCTTATACAGTGAAATCTCAGTATAACGTTTCTCAGTTTAAAGTACACATTTCTCTCAAATCCCAGCAAAAACTCACAATAATAGAAATCCAAGCATATTTTTTTTCAATTTATAGTATTTTTCAAAATAAAATATCAATAAAATATTTTTAGAATGAAGATATGCAGTACAAAGTCCCAAATCAGGAATTGTCCAAAATCCGGTTGTTTTGCAAACTGGCGTTTTTTTGTTTTTGTTTTTCACACTTTTTTACATTTTTCTGACAATTTGTAAAGAACAAAAATTAAACCTGGACCTAATTGATGAAACAACGCAAAATAACAAACATGTTCAAAGAAAATACCACACACAAAAATGAGAAGATTTGCAAGTAAAATGTGTTGCATTTTTTCAAAAGTTGTTTTTTGCACCTTTAATTATTTCTATTTATATATCTGTTATTTTACCATTGCAAATCCAAAATTTGCGGGGGTGGGTTAGATTAAGGTTTTTTTGACAAAAAAGTCAAATATTCAGAAACCCAGGAAAGTGCAAAATCTGAAAAAGTGCTGAATCCGTAAAAGCCCAAAATCTAGAAAAATCCAAAAAAAATTCAAAATCCCCAAAAGTCTAAAATCCAAAAAAGTCCGAAATCCGAAAAAAAAAAGTTTAAAATCTGAAAAAGTCCAAAATGCGGAAAAGTGTAAAGTCCGGAAAAGTTTGAAATCCAAAAAAGTTTAAAATCCGGAAAAGTTTGAAATCCGGGACTTCACTGTGATGAGATTTTTCACTGTCTTCTACAAGTAAATACAAACGACAGATTTCAGACAGAAATAAATGAAACTCTCAATAATTTTTGTCATAAATGAATGTATAATTCTATTTTAACTTCAAATATTCAAGCATGAAATAATCCACTTCGATTATAACAGATTGCGATTTTCAATACATTCTCAATGCTACTCTTTTATCGAGATTTAATGTTGAATTAAATTCAAAATAAAGGAAATGCGATAATATATTTTGTGTACTTAATAAGTAAACTATTGCTTTCGCTAAAAAAATTCAAGAATTTGTAATAATCAACTTCGATGATAACAGATGGCGATTTTCAATACGTTCGCAACGCTCCTTCAATTTTTAACGGTCACCATTTACGATCTGTCAGCGACTGAAATTCTAGAGGGGAGTCCTCCTTTTTGTTCGATCCTGTCGACTGTCAGTCGTAAATGCCACTCAAGGCTCTATCGCACAAGTTAGGTAAGAGGGGTCGGACATGCAGGTGGCCTTGCTTCGCTACATGATGCCTTACTGATGATAGCCTTTTCTCTTGGGAAAATTTCAGACTTGCTGCCAATACACCGCGAGCAACGTGAAGTATCCTTTTCCAATTGAAACGGTATGTTTTGTAATTCATTCTTTCGGTGGAACGTAGCGCATTTCGAAATTGAAACGGCGAGGGGGAAAATTAAGGAGTAGCACATAAAAATAAGGAGTTTTAAGAGTGCATAAAAAAGAAAATCAATTTTAAAGAGTTCTTAAGGAGCGTGCAAACCCTGTATAACATATCAATCCCCTAAAAATTGCTATTTTTTTTTTTAGAAAAAGGTCCTTGAATTTAACTGGTGGAAATGGAGTTTTCTCAGCTCAACCCTCCCTCCTTAAAAAAATGAATATAAAGATTTTTATTATATTTACCTGGTGTAGTAGTAGTGGTGGTGGTAAAAAATGGGTCCATGGCGGCTTTAAAAAATAAAAATACATTTTAGTAACCTATTAATAAAAGAATTTTTTTTTTTTTTTCAAAAAGCGTTTTATATAGTGTGAAAAAAATATTTTAAATTGTGATTTAAGAGTCGTTTTCAAAAAAAAAATAATAAAAAAATAATTGTTCCGAACCTAGTCGAATACCTTAAATATCAATGGAATATTAAAATACTAGTTCTTACCTCCAAAGTATGGGTATCCCATACTATTATACCCTAACATAGTTCCATCAGGATGAGGCCAATTTGGGACAGCATCTGGAATCCAAGACTTAAATTTAATAACAACAAATGAGCAAGATTTGCTTTTTTTAGGCAAACAAAAAAAATACAATTTTTTTTTAAACAGTTCCAACTACAGATTTATCGTGTAACATACATTTTCCTCACACAAACCGATACAGATATTAATTTAATAACAATAAATGAGCAAGATTTTTTTTTTAGGCAACCAAAAAAAAAATACAATTTTTTAAACAGTTTCAACTACAGATTTAACGTGTAACATACATTTTCCTCACAAAAACTGATACAGATATTAATTTATACTTACTCATTGGCTGTGTTCGATGGTTATTCAACGATTCCTTCAAATCTTTTACTTCTTGAATTAATATTTTCAATAGGTCTGAAATTAAAGTTATTAAACATTAATAAATGCATTTGGGATTCATATAGTCTTTCAGATTTTGTTTGAAAAAAGGATAATTAAAAAAAATGTATTCACCTTACCTGGTAAATGTCTAGCATATTCAGAATAATTTACTGTGTAATCTGTATTAATAATAATAAATTTTTTTTTTAGAAAGGATAATTAAATAAAATACATACCATTCTATGAATTTGGGTCAGGTATTACCTTGACATAGGATTAGTGAAAAGAATGTGTGTGTGTTCCTTGGCATAATCTGCCGAGATCCAGATAATCTGTGTGCAAGGTGTGGATACCGTGCTGATGAGAATGTGAAAGTCATATGGCAACCAGGGTTAAAGGTTGTCGCAAACGGTTCACCTCGTGAAGTGGCGACCCACGTTGTAATAAGCCTTACACCTGCATAGAGGGTCTATACAGGCGGTGACCTTTACTTACCCTCAGTACTTACATGCTTTATGAATATTAAAGAAAAAAAAAACATGGCGGGTCAAACTGCCCCCAAAACCGTCATAAACAGTCAAAACTTGACCAAAGTGACTACATCCCTCTGGGATCTACCACTAGACTGTGACTGGCACTCAACCACTGGTCGATTGTGGCCCCTCAGGGCCTGCGACCAGTAGAAAACTATCTGACGTATGTGAAACCTCGAGACCCACGTCGACCAATCACCCATCCGGAAGACAAGAAGTAGTCGAGTCCTCTATGCTTGACCTCGTGCCTGGATGGGAAACAATGTCTCGTGCACAAAAATACAAGCACAGGAGACGACTAAATAAGATACGTCGTACTGAATCTGGTATTGGAAAGCCCCAACAGCAGCAAAAGGAGACCCCAGCCGGTAAAGGAGGTAGGCCGAATGATGGTACCCCTTCCCCTAGAACCTCGGTACAAATGAAGCGACCAAGGACATCTGCTCCATGGTCGTACAGTCAAGCAGCCGCAGGTATGAGAATGGCCATCATTCAGGAGGCCTTCCATAAGCAAGGTTGTCTAATACAGATGGAATGGATATTCAGAGAGACATTGATAGAACTATCCATTCAATGGATCTCGATCAAATGGCCCCTCAGTTTGTAACCGGAGGTGTACTGAACGGTGCCCTCATGCTTCACTGTACCAATGAGTACTCAATGAAATGGCTACAGGGTAACTATGATGGAGGGAGGGTCGGTGGCTTTAAAATCAGGGTGCTGAAAGCGGCTGACCTTCCCAAACCAGTGAAAATAGCCCTCAAAACTCGTGATGTCTTCACCACAGATGGTGAGATACTGCTTCGACGGCTTGCCCGATCGAACCCAGGCCTCAACACTGATGAGTGGAAAATCCATGAGAGGGTCATTGTAGGGGATCGTGCCTATACTAGGTGGATAATCGAAATGGACGAAAGATCAGCCCAGCTCTTACGAGAGTGGAATTTCGAGATCTTCACAGGAGCGTTCGGGAAAGGACTCTGCAATATCTTGTCCGATCCAAATGCTATTCGCCAACTCCCCCCTCCTGTCGCCGTGGATAAACCACCTGCAGACTCTAGTGATGTGGCTCAGCCTGCACTGGATGAAGCTGTAGCGGGACTATCTGTAGAATCTGATGAGGTGGCTTCTAAGCCTGCATCGGACGAAGCTGTGATGGAACCGCTGGCGCAGATGATGGGTGATGAACCTGAAGCATTTTTTGTGACCTCAGTAGCCATGGAGGTCATGGAACCAGTTTCTGGGGAAATGACTCCAACAATAGGTACAGGAACAGGACCTCAAAAGCCACAGTCTCCTTCCAGTTCAGTTAGTGATTCCACTGGGTCACTATTCAAACAAATTGATGATCTTGTGCTATCTGACTCAGGATCAGACAAAACAGCTGTGTCTTTCTCTCCAACCAGAGAAGACTCAGCTTTAATCGAGTAATAAACTTCTCTCTAAGGGTTAGCCTTGTTGCTATTCATAACCTAACAACTCTGTTATCTCTGAACCCCTTAGGAAAATAGGCAATCCCATAAGGATTGCACAAATTAATCTACACCATAGCCAGTCTCCTTCAGCTTTACTTAGCAAGAGACTGGTAGAAGGAAGGATAGATATTGCCCTAATACAGGAACCCTGGGTCAATCATGGAAGGATCCTAGGCCTGGGCAACTGTGGGAATCTATTCTTCGATCGCTCATGCAGCAAACCGAGAGCATGTATCATTGTAAATAAAAATCTTAATGCCCTCCTTTTGGCTGATTTCCTTGATGGGGACAATGTTGCTATCAAGGTGATCAGTGAAAACGGAGATACCACATGTATCATGTCAGCGTACCTTCCATATGAAGAAGAAATTCCTCTAGCGACTTCAGCCAGAAGATTTGTCAAGCACTGCTTACGCTCTAGGATGAAGTTTATCGTGGGATGTGACGCAAATGCAAACCACACCATTTTGGGCAGTTCCAACTGCAACAAAAGAGGTGAGGAACTAATAGAATTTTTTTTATCTAATGACCTTTTTATCCTCAATACAGGTAACAAACCGACATTTGTCAACAGCAACAGAAGTGAAGTCACTGACATCACTTTCTGTAATGCTAAAACAGTTAACTGCATAAAGGACTGGCATGTGTCTGACTGTACCACACTGTCAGACCATAGACAGATCCAAAGGTCTTTAACAGGTCCTGCTATGAATATTCAGCAGGATCAAAGAAATCCCAGGCATACAAAATGGGATTCCTATAGGGAGGACCTTCGTCTCCTCTTAGAGGGTAGGAGTCACAACTTTCCCTCACTGGTAGACTTGGAATTGGCTATTGACTCTGTGCAGCAGTCCATCCTCCAGTCCTACCAGTCAAATTGTAAGGCAGGCACCACAAGCTTACCAAGGCGAGTTCCTTGGTGGAATAAAAGTCTCTGTGGTCTTAAAAAGAACTGCAGAAGGCTCTTTAACAGAGCTAAAAAAACAGGAGAGTGGTCAAGATACAAAGAAGCACTCATCAACTATAACAAGGCCATAAGGAAATTTAAACAGGAGGCATGGAAAACTTATGTGGCCAAGTGGACAGTGTGTCTAGTGCGGCTAAGATGACTAAAGTACTGACCAAAAACAACCAGTGACAATTGGGTTCCATTAGAAAGGACGATGGCACATTCACGGAAAACGGTAGGAGTACCCTGGTAGAAATGCTTAGAGTGCACTTCCCTGATTCCAGAATCACAAACATCAATGATGAACTGACAGTTCCACTTATTCCCCTGCTACGTAGTGGGAAGGAGGACTGGGAACTGGCTAGAAGTATAATTACTCCAAAAAGAATAGCATGGGTGATTAACTCATTCATGCCCTTCAAAACACCTGGTGTAGATGGCATTAAACCTGCTCTACTACAACATGGCAAAGACATCATTATACCACACCTATGTAGGATTTATAGATCTTGCGTGGTATATGGTTATATGCCGCATGCATGGAGAACCTGCAAGGTAATTTTTATACCTAAACCAGGTAAAACATGCTACAGTGAAGCAAAAGCCTTCAGACCTATTAGTCTGACATCATTTCTTCTTAAGACATTAGAGAAATTGATCGATAGATACATTAGGGACGAGGTTCTAAAAGCCGAACCCCTATCGAGATTTCAACACGCCTACCAGCCTGGGAAATCTACAGAGACTGCTCTATATGATCTTGTTACGGTCCTTGATAGAGCAGTCAATGGAAAGGAAATTGCCTTGGCAGCCTTTTTAGATATTGAGGGAGCCTTTGATAAGGTTCCAGTAAACGTAATTATTGATGTCCTCATCAGTCGAAATGTTAATCCATTGGTGTTTGCGCCTGGATTAAAACCATGCTCGAGACAAGGATGGCTCAGGCCTCCTTGCTGGGAGACACACTAACTGTGGGGAACTGTAAAGGCTGCCCCCAGGGTGGTGTGTTATCAACCTTACTATGGAGCCTTGTGGTTTACAAGCTCCTTAACAGGACTCACTTCTTGGGCTTGTATTGTCTGGGTTATGCTGATGACATAACGCTGGTCATAAGAGGGAAGTTCCAAAACACGGTAACAGACCTCATGAACACTGCCCTAAAAAAGATTGAAAGTTGGTGCAAAAAGGTGAAGTCGGTTAACCCCAACAAAACTAGCCTAGTCCTCTTCACCCGGAAAAGGTTACGAGATATGCACTCGATAAAATTCTTTGGAACACCACTTGCATACTCGGATGAGGTTAAATATCTAGGAGTAATCTTTGATAAGACCTTGACATGGAGCTCACATCTCCAGTACTGCACGAGCAAGGCCAAGAGAGTGTTTTGGGCTTGTAGACGTGCCATTGGTAATAATTGGGGTCTAACACTGAAAATGGTACATTGGATATATACCGGGATTATTGTTCCGATGATATCCGATGGCGCCATCGCTTGGTGGAATAGAACCCGTAATGGAGACAGTGAAGAAAGAACTCAATAGTCTAAAAAGAATGGCGACCATTGCAATTACTAGTACAATGCGAACCAATCCCTCACAGAGTCTGGAACTGCTTCTGGGGCTTCTACCACTGCATAAACAAGTGGAACTAGAGGCAATTTCATGCTCACAATGCCTCAAACTCATGGGACTATGGAAGTCATCCTATGAAATGCATGCTTTCAAAAATGTCGATTTGCAGGTGAAGGAGCATCCCTATCTATTAATGAGATCTGACTGGATGTTAAAGCAATTTTGCTTTAAAGCCAAATATAATATCATCTTTCCAACCAGAGAAGAATGGAGATTCGTCTCTAGGCTGATAGGAAGGGATGATGAAATTTGGTACACAGATGGTTCAAGAACATCTCATGGCACTGGGTCAGGTGCCTTCTGTCCTAATCGTAAAATAAGGCTATATTTCTCTTTGGGTAAGCTGGCCACTGTATATCAGGCTGAGGTTCTGGCAATCTCTGCTTGTACTTACAACTGCCTCAATAGAGGTGTATTTAAGAGGGTTATAAAAATCTTCTCTGACAGCCAGGCAGCCCTAAAGGCTATGCAAAGTCACTGCTTCTCCTCAAAAGCAGTGTGGGAATGTCACAATGCGTTTGAGGACCTGGCTGAGAGAAACAAGGTCTCTCTTGTTTGGGTCCCTGGTCACTGTGGCATTGAAGGTAATGAAACGGCAGACCTATTAGCAAAACATGGGTCTGAAACACCATTTATTGGACCAGAGCCTGTTTTGGGTCTGCCTCACAATGTGATTAGAGGGACTATAAGGGATTTGCTCCTTGCTGAGTCCTGCCATACATGGCTTCAATCTAATAATCAAAGACAAGCCAAGGAGCTCAATCAGCAGTCTCCATGGGATAGGTCAAGGGAGCTGCTGAATTTAGGTAGGAAAGAAATCAGGATAGCTATTGGCCTCCTAACTGGCCACTGTACCCTGAATAGACACCTCAACATTATGGGTGTTTTATATGACCCATTACGTAGAGGTTGTCGGATGGTAGAGGAGAGTTCTGGACACGTTCTATGTAAATGTGACCATTACTCTGCACAACGATTTGAATATCTGGGATACCACTGTATCGAACCCTGGGAACTGTCAAACATTCCAATTAGGTACATGCTGAAATTTATTTCGGCAATCGGTCTTTAGTGGATCAGTAGGGGTCTCAGTACAATAGACTATTAGTCGCAGTGCTGGCACTCTTCGGAGTCACCCCTTTACAAGTCATAAGATATAAAAACACGCTGAAGGCCTTTTTTTTCTTACAAAAAAATTATTCAAAAGAAAAAGATGCTTTTACCGATTAAGGTGTACATACACACTAGAGGTTTATTTAATTTCAACTTTAGTTTTTTTTTCACAGTAGGTTTATGTTGGCTAATTATCCATCTGGCTAATTGGCCATCTTCAGCTAATTATTTAATTAAGATCTAATGAGCATCAGTGATATCTCATATTCTAATTTGTCTGGAAAGACAATTCTAGTTGAAAGTATATTACTCTTTATGTTTTGAACCCGTTTCTAGAGGGGAAAAGTTATTCTGTTACAACTTATTTTGGCCAAGGATGCATACAAAGATCAAGATTTTCTCTGGGGATTTAAAACTCATAATTATTATTTCTCTATTATTTTCTTCATCATCTGACGTAGTGATTCCACTCTCCCTGAACTGATTGACTTGTGCTTCAGTCATTTCAGTAGATCTTGATGCTTTAGTATTAAAGTGAGGGTAGGTTCAAATACCGAAAAATTTTTCCTACCTAGCCAGAAAAGGCATCGTACATGACTCGTTTTTCATGGAATAATAATAATAAAAAATTTGTCATTTCGGGTGAATCTGGTTTCGTAACAGAACGGAATGACCCTATTTTAGGAACTTTGACATACATCTGGAGTAAAGAGTTGCTGGGGAATGAAAAAAAAAACAATCTCGAATCGGTTTGCGTGTGTGCACGTTCAAGTGTATCCTATTTCGAGAAAGAAGGGGGTTCAAAGCGTGGGAAGAGAAAGTTTGTGAAGAGAAATAGGTCACACATTATTGAAGTAATTACTTGATGGCTGAAGTAATGATGAGAGGTCAAGCGTAATTCCCATTGAGTTTTCATTTTTTTTTCTTCCCCCCCCAATCTTGGAAAAAAAGGCTAGGGGGGAGGGGGGGGGGTCATACGGTCGGTAATGTTTTTCTGGGATAATGAAATTTCTCGAGCGAGAGTGAACAGGGATATTTGTGTTTTTTTCTCTGTGTACATACATGCTTTGCATGACACGGTATAAAAACATTTTGTCGCCCCCCCGCATCTCTCTGTTGTGTTGCTCTAGTACGACGTTAATTAAAAAAGTACAAGTGGAAGCTGATTTAGAGAGGCGACATGAAACTAACTCTACCTGACAAAGGTGAAAAGAGTTGCGAGAAGACACTAGAAACTGAATCCGTTGAGGTGAAAATCCTAAAGCACTGCAGTTTTCAATTTGCCATGTTCGAACCCAATCTTGGAAAAAAAAGGCTATGGGGGTCATACGTTTTGTTTTTAATCCGAAATGGGTCATTTTCAATTTACGACATTTTTTTTCATGGGGTCTATTTTTCTAGACGACTAGTTGTAGAAAAGGGGAATTGTGCAAACCCCTGGCCACATTTCCACTCTATGGTGCACGTTGAATCTCCAGAGAAAGCCTTAGACTCACCCATCGTGGACCAGAGATTTGAGAAACATGACGTCCTCAACAGATTGAACGTGCACCAGAGATTTGAGAATCATGACATCCTATCCTACAACAGATTACCAAAGATTTGGGAAACTTGACATCCTACAACAGATTTAACATATACCAAAGTTTTGGGAAACTTGACATCATACCCAGATTTAACGCGCACCAATGAAGTGTTGCTGTGAATCGGGGGGAAAAATCCAAGCACAACGCTCAGAAACCCGGCACTACAGATTCAACATGATGCTAATTTTTTTATGCACACACACTACATGGGTAAAAAATATTTATATCCAACTGTTTGTGATTAATTTACCAATTGAATTGTTGGGATTCTCTTTTTAAATCAATTGTTATATTTTTGGACATGCAGCTTAAAGGGGGAATCGAAATGGTTTTTCCCCCACGTCATCAATCAATCTCGACATCGGGCTGGTACACATTCAATCGAACCAATCTTGAAAAGGGTCGTTTTCAATTTAGGACATTTTTTTCATGGGGTCACGGTGCTCATCTATTTTTTCGACCGACTGTATGAACACATGGGAACACGTTTTGAGATCCTTATGTATAAATGCTTTGAAGTTATTTCTGTGCCTTGTAGTTTTAGGTTTGAAAGACTGCATCTGATCTTGTAATTTGGGCAGAAACGTCTCTGGCGTTGTAGAAATAGTTGGATTATCAAAAAATTATCCAGGGAGTTTTATGGTTTTTCCATAAACCATTTGCGAGATTGAATGTTCAGAATCCTCTTTTATAGCTGCTCTGAGGCCCAAAAGTATAGTTGGAATAGATTCTGTCCATCGAATAGTATTGTGTGACCGTATAGCCGCTTTCAGGGTCCTATGAAGTCTTTCGATTTTGTTATTACATTGTGGGTGATACGTAGTTGTGTGTTTTAGTTTCATTCCACAAATAGCTGCCAAAGTTCGAAAAAGTTCGGATGTAAATTGCAAACCTCGGTCTGTGATGACTTCGTAAGGTACTCCAAACCGGGTTATCCAACCTTCGTAAAATGATCTTGCCACGGGTTCGAAGGTTATATCACGTAAAGGGATAACCTCCATCCAACTAGTAAAGCGATCTATGCAAGTTAAACAGTAAACAAAGTCATTAGATGGTGAGTAAGGTCCAATGATATCAATATGAACTGTGCTGAAACGTTCATCCGGTTCTTTGTAGGTTCCTAATGGTGAGTTAGTGTGCCTCGTAATTTTCTTTTTCTGGCAACTGATACCCTGAATAGTGATTTCAAACTGTATGCTGCTAATGGTACTGAAATACCTTGTTATGTATACAAAATTTTAACGCTCGATATCGTCGTTATTTTCAGTGGCCTTTCATCATAGCCAAAATAAGAAAAGGAATTTTTGGTGCTGATTTTCTAAATCAATTTAATTTATTGCTGGATATTAAGCAAAGGAAACTGATTGATGGTGTAACCAAACTCAATGTTTTGGGCACTGCCGCATCAGTAATTGAAGAAATAGGTTTAAGCATTTTTGATAAAAACTAAATTTTTTAGCTTATTATCACAATACCCCAATATTACTAAACCGAATTTATTAATATCAAATGTTACAATGTAAAAAAACATTATATTACTACTCAAGGAAAACCAGTTTATAGTAAAGTTAGATAACAAACGCTTGGAAATAGCCAAGGAAGAATTTAAATTCATGATAAACAATGGCATTATTAGACCATCAAAATCTGCATTGGGAAAGTCCTCTCCATCCTGTCACAAAGAAGGATGGCTCGATTCGCCCATGTGGTGATTATCGCCAACTTAATGATAGGACAGTTCCAGACCGATATCCAATCCCCAGAATTGAAGATTTCCATCATATACTTAAAGATAAATGTGTGTTTTCAAAAACTGATCTCTTCAAAGCCTATTTCCAAATTCCGATAGCAGAAGAAGACAAGCATAAAACCGCCATTATAACCCCATTTGGACTATTCTAATTTAATGTAATGAGTTTCGGCCTTTGAAATGCCCCTGCCACCTTTCAAAGGTTCATAAATGAAGTTCTGCATGGATTGGATTTTGTTTCCCGTACTTAGATGACATTCTTATCGCATCCAAAACTGAAGAAGAACATCAAAAACACCTGAAAATAGTTTTGGACCAATTTGCTAAATATGGATTACGGATAAATCTGTCAAAATCCATCTTTGGAGTAAATAGCCTCGAGTTTTTAGGATACCTAATAACTCCGGAAGGTTCTCGCCCATTGCCACAAAAGGTTCAAGCTATCCTTGACTTTCCATTACCAGAAACTATCCATCAACTTCGCACTTTCTTAGGAATGCTTAATTTTTACCGTCGGTAACCGAAGAAAGCTGCTCACAAGCAATCTTTACTCAACGAATATTTAAAAGGTGCTAGAAAAAAAGATTGAAGAAAAATTCCTTGGACTGACGAAGCGAAGAAACAATTTGAAGAATGTAAAATGGACTTGGCAAATACTGCGTTATTAACTGTTCCGAATTCTGAATTACCAGTGTCTTTATGTACAGACGCTTCAGAGTTCGCAACAGGAGCAGTCCTTCAACAACATGACAAACATGGCTGGAAACCAAAAGCATTCTTTTCAAAAAAACTAAATGATGCACAATAAAATTATAGTACATGATCGTGAACTTTTAGGCATATACCAATCTATAAAATATTTCAAACACTTATTAGAAGGAAGAGATTTTACAATAATAACCGATCATAAACCACTAATCTTTGCCTTTCAACAAAAGAATGAAAAAGCATCTCCAAGACAGTTAAGACACTTACAATACATTTCTCAATTCAAAACGAAAATAGTTCATATTAGTGGACAAGATAATATTATTGCTGATACGTTGTCAAGAGTTGAAGAATTAAGTGTAATAGATTTCGATAAAATAGCTGAAGATCAAATTAATGATGAAGAATTGAATGAATTATGTAACAACAAATCTTTAAATTTTAAACAAAATAACCTTCCATCTGGTAAATTTCTTTGGTGTGACATTTCAACTTCGAATGTAAGAACATATATACCTAAATCATTTAGAAAGATAATGTTTAAAGCAATCCATGGTTTAGACCATCCAGGTATCAAAGCAACAGTGAAACAAATGACATCAAGATTTATTTAGAAAAACATTCGGAAAGAGTCAGTTGCCAGAAAAACAATATTACGAGGCACACTAACTCACCATTAGGAACCTACAAAGAACCCGCAAGCCCGTTTTTCTGTCCGAAACAAATAGTCGGTACTTGAGGCAATCATGCATATCATTTGCAGCAGAGCTTGCCGCAAATTCTGCTGCGCGGTGAAGTTTTCCGTCCTTTTCCAACTGCAAGGAGAAACGCATTTGTCCGGCAAACACTTGTCACCAAATTTAAAGTGATAGTAGCAGTATTTTCCGTTAGGATTAAATTTGCGGAATCTGCTACGAGAACGTTTCGTAAAATTTTCAGTCGATCTCGAAATACGATTTACAGTTAATTGAGCAATTTGCTGTTCCAAAGTTGTTATTTTGAGCATTAAATCATTAATTGTAGGAGTAGAAGGTTTTTCATTATTTACAGTATAGATGTCGCTTCGGGAGCTCATATCGCAGATCTTATCAGCCATTAACGCCAATTTATTCATATCTTCATCACTAATAAAATGTGTTTCATTGCTTCTGGCAATTTGTCGAGCCAAAGTGTTTTTATTAAATTTTCAGATACATCTGGAGTAGCAACCGCACGGAATTTTTGCAAAAGTTGGCTGGGTTTCATATCTCCCAGTTCAATTCCGGTGATGAGACGTCTGATTCTCGTGCTTTCACTCTCTTTAAAGAGATTCAACAGCCTTGATTTAGAATCAGCATATTTACAACTACTTATACTACTAACAATGTCCCAAATGTTTTCGACATATTTTGGCTCAAGCTGAGACACCAAATGGTTAAATTTTGTTTCATCAGACACAATATTGTTAATTTTAAACTGAGCCTCAACTTGAAAAAAAAAACAAATTTCTGTTTCATTTTCAGTCATCTTGTTGTTGTTAGTCCAGGGTCACCAATTCATACAGGTGCTGATTGCTCAGTTGAAGATAATTCTATGAAAAGTTTATATTTCCAGCACATTTACATTGGGAAACATCGTTAATTTACAGGCGCCTCAGCCGTTGCCTACGTTCGTTGCTACGTATTACGTATACGTAGCAGTGGTGCCAGATCTTCAGAACAAAGTACCTCGTTTTTGCTGGCGTAAACCTCTGATTTAGAGATCTGGGATATTATCGACGTTGTTTTTACCTCTGAAGCGAATTGAAACATCTAGATCTAAAGGTAAAACCTCTGATCTGGCACCCCTGAACGTAGGCAATGCCTCAGCGTACAGCGTAAGGCTACGTCCATAGTGCGCCACTTCCAGCTTCCGGCTTTATCGCGGCAGTTGAGCGGTGAGGAAAAGTAGCGTAAACTGTGTTGGTGCGGTTATAGTGCACCTGCTTCCTTGCTTCCGCCTGCTTTACCCGCTTCCACCCGCTTTTTCCGGAATGAATTATTAATTCTTTTTCCCGCTAGAACCGTTTACCCGCTTGGCTCGCTCGTTTAGTTTGCTGTGTTATTCCGTTCTGCACTTCTACGCTCTTTGGTTGTTGGAATAAAATGGAAGCAGACAAAGATGTTTTAATTTCCAAGTGTTTCTAAAAAGTGTAATTTGGGACAAAATATTTTTTTACGTGATTATGTGGATCCAAACATCGTTAAAAGAGCATTTGCAACTTTCTTCATTGATATAAATTATTTGGTAAAGAATCCCATACGTTTAATATATTAGTGCGGGTTCATTCTAATTTGCACTAATTTCAGATATTATTCCTTCTACTTCGGAAATCAAGTTATCAAATATATTTTTCCAAACTATACTGCTCTGAAATTCAACTAATTCCATTTCTAAATCATGGATACCCAGCCACTTAAATTCGTTTTACTCCATTGTTTCAAATTTCGTTTTGTATGGATATTAAATAAAGTGAAATGCATTTTCCATGTTTTTAAATTGATTAAATCTATCTTCAAAGGCCTTGTTTTATTTGCTGTATATAATCATTAAATATTTTTTTATTGTATTTTCTTGAATGTCAAACGTATTTTCCATTGTTATTGTGTTTTTAAAATGTTTTTGTAACTGAGGAAAATATTTCATGATTTTCATTTCCAAATCCCTAGAAAAAATGTCAAGTGTCGTCATAAATATCCTAATATTCTCAAACATCATTAAAACAATTTGTCCATTTCCTTGAAGTTTTTTTATTTACTTCATTAAAATGCTGAGTGATGTCACATAAAAACATAAAATCATTTAACTAATCTATATTTGAAAATTCGTCAAAGTTATTGTTTTTTTTATTCAAAAAGAGCGTAATTTCTTCTTAATAAATGACAAACTGATTAAGAACTTGACCCGAACTGAGCCATCGAACATTATTGTATGTCAAAATGTTGTCGCCAAACGCGCGTTTTAAATATGTCTTTATTATTAGTTTTTACCATATGTGTTCATTCTCAAGCGGTACTTTATAAATTTACATATTCTACTCAATAGGCATTTAGATAAATTTTAAAACAGCATTATGTATGTATAATCAATAAATCTAAAACCAGGGTGTCAAGATTTAATTCAACAATTAAAGTCATGATTTTAATCAAATGATTTTTTTTAAATCACTGATTTAAATTACAACTAAACACACATTTTTATAACTAAGTAAATGCACCACAGAATAATCACAGAAGCGGTCAAATGTGCTTTAATCTTTCTTCACTCATGGTGATTTCAGCACTAATGGCTACACCCAGCAAAGAGGGAACTGGGTCAATTACTGCATATTATAAAAGATTGCAACATCCAGTTGTAACTCATATACTGGAAACTACATACTATATACTGGAAACGTGGAAACAGTAATGTAAATACACATGACATCATAAATCTAAATGCCAGGAAGAGTAATGTATAAACATTCCTGATTAACAACACTTATAATGTAAACACTTAAAGGAAGTACGTAACAGTTTGATTCAAATTTATAAACTAAAGGGGTGACTGATTTCATAAACAAAAAAAACCACACAGTTCGAAGTAAAGTTTTTTAAGGCTCAGCTTATTCTTGTGGTGTGCAATAGAGATTAAAGAGTAGAAATATATATATATTCACACAGCCATTAAAATGTCAGCAGGAAGAAAGAAAGATACAATATGAATTAAAAGTAAGTGAAAATTCATTTATTATTGCTGCTCGGCAGTTTTATTATTAGAATTTACTATAGTATGATTATTTCTCTGTCCTCTATTCTAATTCTCACACTGTAGTTCAGGTCTGTCACTTACTCTTACTGATAAATTTGTTAACATGATGATGTAATTTACTCAAGAAAAACTATGTAGGATGTCAACTTGTGTTTTAAAGTTAAACAAATGTTGAGTAAATATTGATTTACCATGTCACAAACTCAATTTTTTATTTTAAAAATTTATACATTTTTTTTGTAAAAACAGTTGAGAAACTACAGAAATTTAAATTAAAAAAAATCTGATTTAAATAAAAAAAATCCGATTTAAATAAAAAATTTCAATTGATTTATTTTTTAATCATGATTTTTTTACACCCTGTCTAAAACATTTTATAAAAATCCTTTGTGCAATTTTTTTTTTCAATTTTAAGTTTTTCATAAACACTGATATTTTCTTCGTGTTTTTTAAAAGAAGGGTTCGAAAAATATAAAAAATTTATGTATATGATGAAATGATAAGTTTATAAAAATCAACGCGTGTGTCATTTAAAAAGCCTGCGTGGGCCAGTGTGACCCGCGGGTCATAGGTTCGCCATCCCTGCAATAGATCCTCGTGTGATAGCTCCATGTTGCAAACTGACAGGCGGTCCAACGCGCGTTGCACTATAACCACCCCCTGCTAGAATCGCGCGGTTTTACAACGCTGTTTGCAACTGCCGCGGTTTAAGCAGTAAAGCAGGAAGCTGGAAGCGGTGCACTATGGAATTATACTTAGACTAGCGTCTCTAGCCTGCTCGGCGATCCCTATGAGAAACAAGAAATAGTTCACTGCGCATGCCCACGGACTCTACTTCTCCAGTGCTTCAATGTTTCATTAAGGGGTGACGTAAATAGTGCAGAAGTTCGGGATACGATTAGCGGATAGAAAACGATCGACAATGTTAAAAACTTAACATTTTAGCGAATCCGGTGTAGCACCCGGCGCTGTTTTCAACAAAATAATCGTTATTTTTGTGGTATGGTCTTCTGTGCAAAATAACAGCTTTATTCACATATAAACAATACAATGACATTCCTGATCGTTGTCATGTTTTACTCTCCATTTGATTCATTTGGTAACAAGCATTGCAAATTAATATCTCGGAACTTCTAAAGAAGTCTGATGTATGTTTGCAAAATTTTCTGAACGCTCTCGGGATAATTTTGAGAATTGAAAAAACAAATTATTTTTACTGTGATGAATTTCTTGCATCTTTTATTAAAACTTGAGTTTATTTTAGTGTATTTTTGAAAATTATTAGAATATCGTAATACACCCATTTCTGGATTAGGATTATCACCAGCCCAGCTAATGTTTAATTGACGATTACGAACCAAGCTGCCTATTAGTAATAAACTTCTTAACCCTGAACTCTTTAAAGATGTCGATATAAAATTGTTGAGAATGCAACAAAACCAGAAGCACTGTTACGATAGATCCAGTAAGAATTTGAAAGAACTTCAGCCTGGAGACAAAATCACTGTTCAGAACGTAAAAACTAAATTATGAGAACCCGCTACTGTTTTGTCTTTAACCGATAACCCAAGGTCATATAAGATTAGAACAAACTTTGGAAGAGTCTTAGTGAGAAACAGAAAGTTTTTAAGGTTATCCAAGTACAGTTATGGTTACAGTTAACACATCACAAAAATAAAATTTTTATCGGTGATTAATATAAAATACCAATGGCCTGTGTTTTAGTACATTTAATGAATACCATGTAATGCAGGAACACATGGTTTTAGTATGAAATCGAAATTAAAAAAAAACTGAAAATGTGAAATGCTGCAAGTTTTAATGACATATTTTTTTAAAACTTAGGGTACATAAATGCGATTATGCATTTTAAAAGCAGGGTGTAAAAAACATTGATTAAAAAAAAAATCAAGTATAATCTTACGTTAATGTACGCTCACAACACAGAGCCCGAAAATATTCTGGATCCGGAAGCAGTATTCAAGTTTTTATTCTAAAAAAATTGACGATAAGCGTGTTAAAAATTGTATGCTAAAAAGTGTAAACAAACAAAAAGTTTCGGTCGATCACACGAGAGATCCGAACGAAATGACAAGCGTCTCTATATCCTGCTAGGCGATTCCTATGGGAAATAAAATCCTGCTCGTTGCGCATGCCCACGGACTTAACTTCTAGAATTTACGATATATTTCAATGTAATGTTTTCAATGACGTTTCCGAAATATTTATACGACCCCTTACGAAATAGTGGGACCTGTCTGAAATCATTCGAAATCCTCATTTTTTAAAATTCCTAGCTGTTTGATTTTCGCATTTTTCATCGCACCCCCATTTAGTTAGAGTGCCTATATAATAAGAGTGGCGACATACGGGAAACACTTTCTGATTGGCTTAGAGAGCTTTTTTACCGCCCGAGGCGGTCTTTTCCTAGCTCCCGTAGACTTAACATGGGAACTTTTTGTGTGTTCGAGAAAAACGTGTGTACATTAAATTAAAAAGAAAATATAGCTTATTCATGTTCCATTTCGTGTTCTAGAATGTTTATTTATTAATATTTTAGTGTTTTGTCAGTATAAATTTGAAGACTTTTTAAGTAAATAGCTTTTTTTGAACAACATGGTGTTTCCCGCAATCTAAGTTAGCGCGTTGTGCAATCCATCTCATCGATTCCGCATGTAATTGAACGTTTATATGATTCATTTATACAGAATATATCCATATTATAACAATCGTATGCTTTTTGTTCTCCCTGAAATGATATATTAATTCGCCCAGAAACCGTCTTTGAGACGATTCTGGTAGAAAAATGGCTGCCGCGCATGCGCATTGGGCCAAATTTGGTCCCTTGTCGCCACTCTTATTATATAGGCACTCTACATTTAGTTGCAATGTAAAACAAATCATTCATGCTCTTCTCAGCATGCGCAGGGAAGGATTTCTCGTTTCCCATAGGGATTGGTGAGCAGGCTAGAGACATTAGTCAGCGTAAGTGTCCGACAAGTTGACTCTGATTGGTTGGTATGATCATGTGACCTCTGAGACGTAAAGGTGTTTCATTTGGCTATTTATCTACGTTTTGGCGCAGATCTCTTTGACTGATAGGAACGGTATTCGAAAGGTTTCAACATTTTGCTTTATTTTTACTGTGGAAAGCGGTCGTTTTTCATACGGCAAAAAAAAAAAAAAAAAAAAAAATATATATATATATATATATATATATATATTTTAATATGGCATTTATTTATGCATATTTAAAATAGTATTTCTGGTATGGTAACCCAATTTTAGTGCCTGAATTTCTATTATGGTATTAAAAAAAATGTGTTTTTCAACACCAAGTCCCATCTTTCCTGGTTTTTACTTAGAACAATGGTATCAATTATGTATTTTAAGTGAAAACTACTTTATTAGTCATAATTTAAAACATAAATAAAGGAAATTTTTTCTGCTTTCTTCTTTTCTCATGGCTATGGGTGGGCAGAGGTGGGAGCCGAAAATTGTATCCTTTTATTATATAAGTTAGTGTTTTATGTATGCTTTTTGTTACATCAGAATGGTCCTAAGCCAGGGGTGGATACGACACCATCATCCTAAAGCAAAGGGGACGGAAGAGGGGCGGAAAAATATCAGCTGGTAGTCAGTTCAGGAGTGGTTCTTAGATTATTTATATAAAATCAACGAAAGCTTGGAAAAATATAAGAAGGGTATTAAAAATTAGGTAAAGTAATTTAGACTCAAAAGGAATTAAATTGGAATTTTTTAAAAATAATTTGGAGGATCTAAAAATTTTTTCCGCCAGCTGGATTTGAACTCGTAAAGTCATCCTCCGCTGCCGACGCCAATCTGAAGTTAGTTGACTTTAGCCGTAACCTTCGAGCGCTTTAGCCGTTAGACCATCATTGCTTCACGGAGAGTAGCTCTTCAAAAGTATAAGTACCCTTAGTATAAGTTGGCTAGAAATACTACTAACAACAACCATACAACATATATATGAGGAGCCAATCAGAGTCAACCTGTCGGACACTTACGCTGTACACTGAGGCACTAGTGTTAATATTATCTTTTGGAATCAGAAAAATAAGCAGAACAACATTCTTTCACGATCTGTTAATTCTTCAACGGTGGAATCTACTGCTAACCAATCAGAGCGCGGCAACTGGTGGAGTACCAGCGCTGGGATTTAAGCCCACTTGTTGGCTCCTTTTTGCTCCTGCGGTCGGATATTTGAATTTTGTTGTAGGGTTTAGTCTTTGATTCAGTGTTCCACGTGTTTTTATAGTATTATAAATATTGTATCCTTTTAATATATAAGTTAGTGTCTTTATGTATGCTTTTTGTTACATCAGAATGGTCCTAAACCAGGGGTGGATACGACACTATCATCCTAAAGCAAAGGGGACGGCAGAGGGGCGGAAAAATATCAGCTGGTAGTGAGTTTAGGAGTGGTTCTTAGATTATTTATGTAAAATCAATGGAAGCTTGGAAAAATATAAAAAAGGTATTGAAAATTAGGAAAAGTAATTTAGAACCAAAAGGAATGAAATTGGAATTTTTTAAAAATAATTTGGAGGATCTAAAAATTTTTCCGCCAGCTGGGTTCGAACTTGGAAAGTCATTCTACGCTGCCGACGCCAATCTGAAGGTAAGTGACTTTAGCCATTAGGCCATCGTTGCTTCATGAAAAGAAGCTCTTTAAAAGAACTACACAATATCATGTGACCATGTGGTGTGATAGAATCGCCAAAGAAACAAGATCGCCAACCACTTCACAACAACAGGGTTGCCACGCTCTGATTGGTTAGCAGCAAGTCCACCGTTGAAGAATTAACAGATCGTCATTCTTTACAAGCGCCTCAGTGTACAGCGTAAGTGTCCGACAAGTTGACTCTGATTGGCTGGTATGATCATGTGACCTCTGAGACGTAAAGGTGTTTCATTTGGCTATTTATCTACGTTTTGGCGCAGATCTCTTTGACTGATAGGAACGGTTTTCGAAAGGTTTTAACATTTTGAACCTTTTTTTGAACTGAAAATTGTATCTTATATCTTACTTATATGTTAATAATTATATAAGTTAGTGTTTTATGTATGCTTTTTGTTACATCAGAATGGTCCTAAACCAGGGATGGATACGACACCATCATCCTAAAGCAAAGGGGACGGCAGAGGGGCGGAAAAATATCAACTGGTAGTGAGTTCAGGAGTGGTTCTTAGATTATTTATGTAAAATCAACGGAAGCTTGGGAAAATATAAAAAGGGTATTAAACATTAGGAAAAGTAATTTAGAATCAAAAGGAATTAAATTGGAATTTTTTTTAAATAATTTGGAGGATCTTAAAATATTTCCGCTAGCTGGATTCGAACTCGAGAAGTCACCCTCCACTGCCGACGCCAACCTGAAGGTAAGTGACTTTAGCCATTAGGCCAACGTTGCTTCTCGAAAAGAAGCTCTTTAAAAGAAGAATTCATTTTTGCTTCCCCTTAGTATAAGTTGGCGAGAAATACTACTAACAACAACCATACAACATATATATGAGGAGCCAATCAGAGTCAACTTGTCGGACACTTACGCTGTACGCTGAGGCGCTAGTCATTCTTTCGTTTGCAAGAATTTATTCTCTTTTTTATTCGTGTTGCCAGGTTTAGATGTAGAGCTTTTAAGAAAAGAAAGATTATACTCAGCATTCATAGCTGCTTTATACGTTTAAACCAGTATACATAGATTGCTACAAACCAGTCCTCTACACGTTGGATTTGAAGCATTATCTCTCATATTTCGATTGGCAACAAAATTCAACCGGTTCCCGCGTTAATGTTTTAGTTTCGTGTGTTTATTTTGTTCATGCGTATTTTGTAATTTTACTTTGAATTCTTAAGTGAAGTTCACATTTTTATGCGTTTCAAGATCGGGAAGTTTGTGATTTGATATATATATATATTAAGTAAGTATACTTAAAGTTTCTTTGGTCTCGTGGAAATTATGATTTGGTACGAAATTATTTATGTTCAGTATTGGAACCAAGGTTCAGTGGTTTCTTCAAGTTTGAAGATGAATAAGATCATAACTTCCTTCAACTGTTTTTGATAAACATTACCCTTGTTTTTCTGCAAAGTTCCTACACTTTTCACGTTATTAATGTAGTTTTGTTCGTGATTAATATAGGCACTTGTTTGTTTTTTCTTGCTGTCAGAACAGGGATCCACACGACTTTGATATCTAACGAAAGCGCTTGAATCTTTAAAAAGTCCTTGTTTTAATATGAGTACTGCATATTTGATGACACTTGCATTCAAAAATTAAACTTAATGATATTTGGGTTATCGTTTACTGTACGGTCCACATTGGCGACTTTTTCCAAAACATCGCCAAATGTAAGATTGCGTCAATGACGTCCATATGCAAGATGGCGTCATCAACACAACATACATAGGAACAAGTAAACAAAACTTTTGCATCCAATTTTCTGAATCTGTATAAGCAAAATCCACACTGTGAAGCTTTGCAAATATGGAAATGAAAATAAGGAATGCACAAATAAACAATAAAATATAAAGAAAACTAACTTGCCCATCACTTCCGCTAGCTCCATACGATTTCTCCGCTGTTTCGGTTGTCATGATTTTTTGCTCCCTTCGCCTCATCGCATGTTAAGGGCGGGTAAACACGCATTTTTGCATCCACAAAAGCCATAAGTTTTTTTTTTCGCCACTCATATACGACGAGATATATTTACAATTAGTGCAGATGCAGACATACTTATTTAACGATGGTGTAATTCGCACAGTAATTAAAATCGAAAGGAACGGAGCGTCGAAAAGCGATGGTAACGGAAATCAAAGAGCGATCCAAAAAACGCACGTGCTAACGAAGGGAGCAGTCGATACTTATTTAACGATAGTGTAATTCCCACAGCAATAAAATCGAAAGAAATGGAGCGTCGAAAAGCGATGCTGCAGGAACGTTTAAAAGCGATGGTAACGGAAACGATCCAAAAAACACACTTGCCAACGAAGGGAACGGTCGAAGAGGAATGGTATTTGAAAAAAAACGGTCGAAAAGGAGTGGGTGGTATTTGAAAACCCCGGGGTGAAGGGACTTAGATAGGGTTGTAATAAATAAAATATAGCCAAAATTCAATACATTTGGTGATATTCGCATGTTTGGCGACAAAAATAAAAATTGGCACGATATCACGGTTTTCAAATATAGGGTTACCAAAAAACGAATTTGTAGAGCCAGGTTACCAGATTTGGCGAGAAATCTATATGGACCGTACAGTAAAGGTCACCCGATATTTGTCTCAGATCAAGCGTCATCTAAAATTGCATAAATTTTATGGGTTAACTTAATGCTCATGTAAGGGATACATACCCGGCCTGAGACCCAAACGTAGGTCTCGTGAAAGTTTCTTCAACCAGAATCACAGATTGAAGAAATATTGTCATCTATATGAACATCAAATATACTCTTGCCGTGCTCAAGAAAACAAGAAAAAATATTTTAGATTACATTTTAAAATTCGGGCTTTGCATAAAATTAGGACTATGTATCAAATTTCATTACTGTAAATCCTATAGACTTGTCTGGACACTGCATACATGCAAACACTTCCTTTCATAATAGTAGAGATGGGGAAAAAAAAGAACTTGTTTTACAAATGTTCTTTAAAATGATTGAGAACTGCCTGTTCCCATTTTTCTCAAAAACCTGTTCTTTTTTTTTTTTTTTTGTTAAAAGAAACTTTGCAACCTTTTTCTTCTTCAATTTTTTAAAAAAGGTCAGAATTTTGCAAAGAAAAATGTTCTCTTTTCTCAAATTTAATAAGTTTGCATACTACAGTTCTTGACTCATTCTGTTTCTTGTTGATTTATTCACCTGTTCTCTGTCCCCAAACTGCTCTGAGACTACTTCCTGTTTGGTATTTGATCCCTGCTCTCATATATTTTTGAGCCTGTTTTCCGTCCGCAGAGCTTATCTTGGAGCCCGACGTTGGATGAATTTGTGAGGACTAGCGTAATAATTGTGAAATTTTAAAATGGTGTTAGTCAGTAACATAGTGATGAATTTTTAGTTTTATTAAATTTTTTAATTTTATTAATTAAAAAATATATAATTGTTGTCTAGGTTTCTGGTGGCGTCAGCTTCACTTGTTCCCAAGATTTGCAATGCTTTGTAACTTTAATTTAAAACTGAATTCTACAATGAAATGGAAAACAAAATTTCAAATGTGTGGACATATTTCACTGTGGAAGATGTATACAAATACAAATATTGACGACCAGCTACAGGCTCGAGCTCAACAAGGCTGGTCCTTTGTTTATGAATTCCCCAATTCCCACTGACTATCCAATTGTATCTTAAATTCGAACACTCCCTTTGAATTAACTATATTTTCTGGCAACGCGTTCCAACTGTCTATTACCCTATTAAAGTAGTAGTTTTTGCTTAAATCCCGATTAAAATGTGTCTTATTCAATTTATACCCATGGCCCCTTGTTCTGTTATCCCTATTGAAATTTAAGCCCTCTGTGTCCCCTTGTTTTACAAACTTGAAAAGCTGAATCAAATCCCCCCTCCTTCTTCTTCTTTCCAGTGTATACATGTTTAGCTTACTTAAATGTTCATTCGAATCAAGTGTCATGCTCTCTATATGTTGAAAAGGGTTATCAGGGCCTCAATAGAAATGTTACTTGAAAAATATAAGTTATTTTTCTTCATGTTAACATTACAACAGTGATATCTCTATTTAAGTTTCTACCAACACTGATTAATGATTTCATGTCTTAATCTCATCATTAATATTATAGTTGCATGTAGTTAGCCACAAGTATATAGTTAATACACTTTTAAAAATTATGAGTACTCATGTCATAGGCAGAGTCAAAATCAAGATAATTTTTACCGACTTGTTTCAAGCAAATCAAGTTTAAATCTTAGATGTTCAGAAAAAAGTTAAACATTTACGAAAAAATCGATGTATTAATTTCTAGTTTAAATGTATTGTAAGTTTTAAAATTCACCATAAAGTCATCTGGTAAATATTGTATAAATAAAATTTTTTCTGATCTTTTAAAAATCAAGTGTTAATTATGAATAGTAATTAATGTAAGCAATTAATAAATATTATTAATTAATAAATGTTAATAATTAATATATATGAATTAATTTAATTAATTAAATCTTCCCTTTTTTACTGGGATACAGTCCATACTTTTCAGGAGGACCAACCACCCATTCATCAACCCTAGTTACGCTTATATTCTGGACTGATCATAGATGGACGCCAGTTGTTTGTTGTGTTTCTCTAGTGCAATGTATATTCAGTTTTACATATTATAATTAGAAGTCTTCCAAGTGATTATCTCAGGGCTCCTAACACGTCACTTTTTGTCACCTTTTTATTTTTTGTCACCTTTTTGACAATTTGTCACCTTTTCAGGGGTTTTAAGTTCTTAAATTTTATTTAGAGAAGAAAAAATGTTTGATGCACAGTAAAAAAAATTCATTTTCTCTAAAAAAAAACCCAGGGTTTGTACGAATTCAATTTCGAAATGCTCTACATTCCACTGCAAGAATGGATTCAAAAGCGTACCGTTTCAATTGTAAAAGGATGCTTCACGTTGCCCGCGGTGTATTAGCAGCAAGTACTGGAAATTTTCCCACAGGAAAAGGCTATCAGTAAAACGAAGCGTAGAAGTTTAAGGGAAGCAGGGCCTTCTGCATGTCCGACCCATCTTACCTAATTTCCTAACTTGAGTGGTATTTACGACTAACGTTTTCTTTTCATAGTATTGTGTGGCATATCATTTGGCGCAAGATAGATATCACCGGTCGACAGGGTCGAACAATAGGAGTAACCCTCTAGGAGGTCAGACGCTGACAGCTCGTAAATGGTGATCGATGCCGGTGGTCACTTAAAAGGGAGGATAACATCCTCCATACACAAATCTGAGGGTGGTCTCAACAGACCCGTTTTATTTTCGGATTCTGGAATAAAACGAGAATGGAGACGTCAAGAGACTGGACGGATCAGGCTGATATTAACTCAACATTAACCCAGGAGGAGAGGTAATGCGTTTAGTACCTTTGTCATCACATGTTGCAGTTTCTATTGTGGGTCTGATTATGTCTAGAAGGTATATATATGTCAGGGTAAACACTGAAATGATAGTGGAATTTTCAATATGTATGATAATTTACACTCGAAGGTGTCTTCGGCAAAGTTTTAAAGGGGATAGATCATCAACCTCTTACACATTCTAAGTGCTCAGAGCTCCCCATCGAGAACCCCGACATTCCTGTCTACGGAACAGAGGCTATTCCCGCTCTGCTCTCTTTGTGGCAAAGAAATGAGGGCATGGAAATCTTAATGGACTTCAGCCGTTTCTTCAGGAGGTTGAGATCTGAAAGATTCCAAACCCCTCCGTAACCAGAGAATGCAAAAATTTCCGTCAATGTATCCAGAGGGTTAAATATTAAAGGAGCGTTGCGAACGTATTGAAAATCATTCTCTGTTATCATCGAATTTGATTATTACAATTTCTTGAGTTTTTTTAGTGAAAGTCAGTTTTTAAAAAGAGATTAATGACTTGTTACTTTCTACTCGAAAAAAAAAAGAACTAATTAACATTGAGACATGTAATATTCACACAATACATAATGCTTTTCTTAAAGGTCTACAAGAGTTAGGGTAAGATGTGTCTTAACTAGTTTTTGGTATTCACAGATTTTTTAATCAGTGGCCTAAGCGTTGGTCAACATACAAACAAATTCAAGAAGACGAAACTCCCCACTCACCATTTCATCAAGTCATAGTTCAAGCAGGTGGCTAAGCCTAAAGCCAACTGCTGAAAGGTTGCTTGAACATTGAATTGCAGAGCGAAAGTATTTCCTTGACTATATTCCAATAAAAAAGCCAAACATGATACAAAGTTGAAAATTTGTTTATCATGAAAATTTGTTGTTGAAAATTTGAGTTTTAAATTTGAGAACAGCACTGAATGCATTACACTACACTCTTTCTTATGGTACAATTATTTAAAAAATTGGTTCATAAATAAATTTGATGCAATCAAAAGTTGGTCACACAAATTTCGTATTTTTTAGTTCGCATAGCAGGTTTCATATGCAGTTGTGGGTTGTATTTTTGACTATCGGGTTTGCCAGATATTTAATTTATCGTAGCAACAATTGCCATAAAAATGATTTCTTTTTATTTGGCGAGGAAAAGGGCTCGCTTTTTTCACTTCGTTCTCTGAAGGTTTACGGAGAAAGTACGAAGTACAGAACGTAAAGTTAGGAGATTAACACAGATTACTAAAAATTGTACAGGGAACAAGATGCAGAAGGTTTTTTACTGATGCGGCTATTAGTTTAGGGTGCATTAAGTGTTAAAGTAAAAAAGAGTGAAATCACTTGCAAAAGTATTGGTTTGCTTCGCAAACCAAACGGGATTACGTGGCAATCCCTGGGGGGGGGGGTCTGTGAGCAGAGGGTGAAGCCCTCGCTGTGACGTCATGGACCGGAAAGTAAATCAGGATTATACGAATTATTCAGATAGTTTCGCTGTCCAGGAGATGTACTCTGCGAAAGTAATGTTGGTTTGCGAGCTTAAGTGAGCAGGGGGCGAAGCCCCCTAATAAGATAGAAAACATGAGGCACAAGAAAAATTAGAAAAGGACAGGAAAGAAAAAGATAGACTTGGAGCAGAGAAAAAAAATTTAAAGCAGCTGGCAAAGAACAGAAAGGGGATAGAAGAAGACGAACGAAAACTTAAAATTATGCGTAACGAAGAGAATGAGATATTGGACAGTGCTTCAAAATTATTAAAGGATGCCAATGATAGGCTCAAGAAGGCGATGAAAAATACAGTTTTTAAGGAAGTAGCACTTGCTCAGACAATGATTGAAGGAGCGGCAAAAGACTGACTTTAAAAAATGCACATTCTTCTATTGAAGAAAAAGACAAAAATAATTTGACTTTTTCAACAACAAAAAAATAAGACATAATCTTTTAAAGAAAAGGAAGAAATTCTTGAAGCCCTGTCAAAAATGAACAAATTAAAAAATCATCATTACGATTTTTTAATTTTTATGTTAATATTTTAAAATGATGTACTTTTTAAATGAAGAAAATGAAAATATCCTTCCAAAGAAAGGATAGGGGAGGATCTTTTTATTTTCTATCTTTATACTTGAATATAGTTAGCATTATTGTTATTTGTCACTTTTTTTTTTGCGCGATTAGTCACTTTTTGTCACCTTTTTCTGCTTGATTTAGTCACTTTTTGTCACCTTTTTGGTTAAATTAGTCACTTTTGTCACCTTTTTAGACCTTTAAACCTGTTAAGAGCCAATATCTGGCCCTGGATTATGTTCTACTAAAAATGACATTAAAATCTAAACTTACATTTGAGAATTTATTTAGTCCTAGGACCCTCATAACTATGGGAAACCATACTTGGAGATGATTTGGAGCACTATTAACTGCCACTGGGGACCCAGAGAATTTAAACGTTTCAATTTATAAAAACTTTTTTAAATTTACGGACATACAGTTCGAAGTTCAAAATCCGGAAGTCTCCAGACCTTGGTCTTTTCGGACTTTTCCAGATTTTGGATCATTTGCAGTTTTTTTCAATAAACCCTAATCTAACTACCTTCCTGCACGCTCGAATTTGTCTGTATGTTATTTACATCCGGAACAGGTTTGCAATACTAAAATAGCAGATATATACATAGAAATCATTTTTAAAAGAGGAACATGTCCATTATTTTGTGATCTTTTATGAATTTGGTGCAGGTTGAATGCCTTGTTCTTTAAAAATTGTAGATAGAAAAAAACGCTGGTTAGCAAAATTTCTGGATTTGGGACTTTGTACTGTATTTAAATTTTCTTTACTTAATCATGAATAGATTTGGTGCTGCTTGGACAGACTTGTCCCTTGCGCCGTAAAAAAATGAAACATTAAAATAAAGATGGGAAGACTCCAAATGAATTAATATATATATTTTTTTCCCTGTCAAAACCAGAGGAAAACTTGGCAATAAAAAGCTAGCAGAAGAGTAATTTGTTGTTATGCATGGTTGGTCCTTACCTGTCTCACAAAAAATAATGCTGCTGTCATATATCTAGGAGGAACAGAGCTTGCACATTTCAAGTAGAGAACAGTGATGAGAACGGAAGAGCAGGTTAAAGAATAGTTCTTTTAAAAGAGGGGGAACAGCAAATAACTTTCGAAAGCTTAACTTTTTTTTTTCTTTGCTGTTCCCCTCTTTTTAACAGAACTTTTCTCAGAAAAGAACTGTATTTCCCCAATCCTTACTCACATTTCATACCTTATCTATGTGGAATGTGTTTTAAAGTACAACCAGAACACCTGCCACTTCTTGTGTATGATACAGGAAATTAACAAGCACTGTGTTGTCTAGCTAGACTGTCTACAAAAATTTAGTTTTTCCAGAAATTTTCAGAGGCTAACTGGACAAAGGATAGCGTGCAGCCATGCCTGATGAATACCTAATGTGACCATACATCCCGTTTTAAGGTAGCCTATCCTGTTGTCCCCAAGCACAGTTTTGGGACACCGAAATGTCCTGTTTTCAGAAAGAGCAACCCATGGTAATTTCAAAAAAGTATGCTGGCACTAATACACCCGTAGATATGGTCTTTTCTCAAATGAATAAGCTGTGGATTAGCGAAAAAACATAGTTGCAGGTTGCAGTTCTTATGCACATTAATTACCAAAGTAACTTTTAAGAAATCCTGCCAAGAATTTCATTTTTATTTTAAATCAACACCAAATATACTTACACAAATTTATTCTTAAAAAAATTTTAGACCACATAAATTATTTATTTTCACGTGTTCATTCCTGTCTCTTTCATTAATAAATAAAAACTAAAAAATATGAGCGCTTTGTCGAATACATATTCTTGGTGCTTAGCTTGGGTCTTACCTAAAATTAGTAGATGTCCCGTTTTGAGGGGGAAAATAAATGGTCACGTTATGAGTACCCGATGTAACTTAACTTGTAATGTTTAGAATGTTTGAAAAGCAATGTTTAACTTGCATATATTTTCCCCTATCTTTTGTACATAAACATCTTTTATTGTTAGTAATGCCGTTTCCATCCCTTTTACTGCAAATAAGAATTTTACGTATTCTACATTGGAGTTTGTCCCTAAGAGTTCTAGGTGTTCTACATCTATATCTGTTTATAATTAATCTAAGCATCAATATGCACATTTCTTACCTCTACATGAAATTAAATTAATTGCAACTATAAAACTGTGTTGTGTTTGGGTACAGCTTTAATATAAGGATACTTGTGCCGTTGTAACATTGAACGTACAAAGATTCATAGAATGGAGGAGACCTGCCTCAGTATACGTCTGAGTATTTTACAACATCCCTACCATCTCTGGCTGCAAGGGGCGTACCACACCCACGGAAATGTCATTACTGAGTCGGTGAACCCAAGTAGTAGGGATATGACGTACCCGGGGAACGGGTGAAAAACAAACCCATTAAAATACCAAGAGTAGTCAGCTTCTTCTTGAAAGACCAACGAAAGGAAAATTAAAACATCTCAACGTGAGCAGAAAGCAAGGAAAAATGTTTTCAAGACCATTAAGAAGAAGATCTACATCTCAGCTTGTATCTAAAGGCTGAAGCTATAAAATGGGCACAATTGAGCAGATGACAGAAGATCGCCAAAAAAGATTTGTGTTCTGTGCGGGTCATCCTCGAAAAAGCTGTTCATCCTGTTACAAATGTTTACAAAATAAATAATTAGTCACTTCCTCTAATTGCCCTATCACCACAAAATTTAAACTTCAAAATTTTATGAAAGAATTCCCTGATGCATGTCTACAACAGTAAATACAGAAGCAAGTTAGAATAGAAAAAGATAAAGATTTAAAAAAATAGAACATAACAAGAAACGATACAACCTGATGCAACTGCACTGGACCATGACTAAATTCCAACAGAACGTTTTAAATTTTCAAATTTACATAAAACGGATAAGAATTGGAAATTTGTTTTTTAAAGAACAAATGAAATCAAACGACAAATTTAACAGAAATGAAAAGAATTCTGTTAGAAAGATTGATTATTCAAAATGAAAATTTAAACTTTTTGCTTGCTGAGGTTGCCATAAAAGTGGAATAATCCTAATAAAAATGGGTTGTCTTTACCTGCCATAACTTACTACAGAAAATGCACCAGAAGCATTGCCATGAAAGTATCCTTATCAAAGCTGGATTTGTGATTGTTACAATTCGTGGGTATACAAACATTTTTGATTTCTATGCTACATATTTATAACGTTTATGTATAGATGTGTAATTTCAATTGAATTCAGAGCAGGTTTGCAATGTGTGTTCTAATGTCAACACATTTTTGTGCCAAGACTGGTAAAATAAAGATTGCATTGATCTTAAATTTGTTTGTAATGTAAAGTTAGTGCTTGAAATATATGATTTTTCTGCAGGTCAATAAAAATGGAGCAGGCAGCCTCGAAAAAATTTTCACCAGATTTCCAGAACTATCGTAACAGCGTGAGGTCAGTTTATTTTATTTGTTGTTATCTCAATGATCTGCTTCATGAAATAATATTTCATTACTTTGTGAAATTGGTAAATATTTAAGAAACCTATGTGAGTAAAACTAGTAACATGTTCAAAACATATACAGGGTTAGTTGGGTTTTATGACACAAGGACTATATGTAGCCAAACTGTGTGAAATAAAGAAGACACAAGGAAAGTTTGACTGACGCAAGAGAACGCCCTTGAAGAATCGAACCTACCCCACCTCCAACTCGTAGGTTTCTAGCACATAGTGAAAGCCTACAGAGATACATGATTGCTCCAACATATAGAGGCCTGAAGCAGAGTATGCTGTTCAATGTTTGAATCCAAATAAAAACAACAGGGTGGTAACAGATCAGGGAATTCTCGGGGAACTTTTTAATTCTGGAAATATCAGGGAAAATTTCCAAATTTCACAAAAATCAGGGAATTTTTAAAATTTTTATGAAACTGGCAGCTATTGTCGTTTGTGGCCTATTTAGAGATGTGCAATTACAAGTACTTTTGAGAATCGAAAAAATCGTTTTCACCGAAATTGTAATTCGAATAAAGAACACTGGCGTCATAATTTTCGAACACAGCGAAAACCGCCGCCGTGGTTTTCGCTGCCGGAGCGTCTCGCCGCCGTGAGGCCAGGGATACAACTTGTGGTATACAATTTTAAATTTTTGTAACTAATGACGTGTTTTTTGTGCATTAAATTAATATTTTTTGCTTGCAACAATATTTTTGTACAATTTTTTGGTAAAGCTTCAGTCTACGTTTATAGCGGTGTAACGGCCTTGACGCTTTTTTGGCGCACTTCTAAATTCGCCAAGGAAGGAATTATTTCAAATGAACCACTGAAATCAACCGACAGTTCAACGAATTTTGAAAGAACTTTAAAGAATACTAGCCACACTGTGCGTGGTCAGCACGGCGTTGCCCGTGACAGTTCTTTTCGTGGGGTCAGGTGCTAACTAATTAGGTGTTGCTCTCTAACCCCCGGTGATTGCTACGAATACAGTTTGAGAAACAAACGAAATGACAATTCGTAGCCTATTGGGATAACAGACATCATGGCGTTGCCCGTGCTATTGGTTTGCAAATGGAATGGAAATTCGTAGCCTATTGAAATTAATTCCTTGCGAATTTTCATTTGGTTTGCGAAGCAAACCAAATTATGAATATTGTGAACTATGTTTTGCTTCGCAAATTGGATAACAGCCTAACGGAGTTGCCCGTGGTGTTTGTTGGTTTGCTTAACAAACCAAATGGGATTTTGACGTTATGTCACCATCTCTTATGAAAGCATAAATATTTAGTTGAAAAAGGATTAATTAAAATAAAATCAAACATATAAGGTATCTATATACCTGGTGTCAAATTTCAAATGAGTTAAAATTTTCAATCTGTCTTTAACGATCCCGATTCTACAAAAAAGAACTAAACAATGCCACCAAAATGTTTTTTTATTTTTTCTTTCCTCTCGCTAAAAATCTCTAAACGTCACAATCTCTTTCGAAAATTTTGAAGATATCCAATTAAAATTTTTTATTTATTTAAAAAAAAACATATTTTTAGGTACTGATCTAGCGTGAAATTTTCCGCAGATTTCAAATCCGTTGAAATTTTTACTCTGTCTTTAACGGTTTAATAGATAGAAAGAACTAAATAACTCCAGTTAAAAAGTTTATTTGTTTTTTATCGTCTGCTAGAAAATCATTCCTCCATGCAAAATGATAAGGGAAACGAAAAAAATAAATTTAGAATCTGTGATCTTCTACGCTGTTGCATTCAATAATAATTACATTTCATCAAATTCATTTTAAAATGTTCTAGATTGAATTTTAAAATTCGCCGTGTCCCAAAAATTGCAAAACGTTTGGACTACCTGTGATGTAAGTGCCATAGTTTCGTCAGTACTTTGCGTGCAGGAAACAAACAGACTGACAAACACTTCCGTTTATAATATTAGAGATTCAAAATGAAAATTTAACTTTTTGATTACGACTGTCGATATAACAATCGCGATTCTATCTTGGCGCGATTCTTATAACTTTCAATGCACAACTTCTGTGACTGCCGTAGTCTAAATTATTTATTGGCGCGATTCTTATAACTTTTAAGGTACAACTGATGTAACTGGCCGTTGTCTAAATTCTTCCTTGGCGCGATCATAGTACAACTACTGTACCTACCGTAGTCTAAGACATGCTATGCCACCGCTTTGAACGTAGACTGAAGCTGTACCAATTTTTTTATGTTTTTTGCATTTCATTTTGATGCATATTTGGACAATGTAGGGACAGGTATCAAAAGTTCATGATCAAAATATTTTTATTTTTTTCCCAGTTTTATCAATTGCTATTGTTAAGAGTTCCATTAAGGGTTCCAACTCTTACCATAACAATTAAAATATCTAATAAGAAAAAATACAAAATATTTGTGGAGTATGATCCTTTTACCCCATCTGACCCTAAATATTTAAAAATATTGTCATGTGGGTACTGTATATCGATACCAATTACGGATCCCGACATTTCCTAAGGGATTTGTAAAATCAGGGAAATTTTTGTCACACTATCATGGAAATCAAGGAAATATCAGGGAACTTTTTTTCGAGGATTTTGTTGCCACCTTGAACAAAAAAATGCTGCTTTTTCTGTTTTATGATACAATTTTTATTATTATCGGAGACCAAATTTTTATTTTTGCCTAGAAAATGTATAAAATGACTTAAAAAAAGTAGATTGTCTTTTTTTTTTCAATTTGCAAAATATTTTTTTGGGCAAATGGAAGCAATAGGGCAATTGCAAGTTGGAAAAAAAAATACATGCCATACTTGATTTGCTGTATAGCAGCCCTTTACCCTACATTTTCTTCACTACTTTTTTAAAATGGATTTACTTAGATCATCTGCATTCTATACTTACTGGATTCACACAAATAGTCTTACATTTTTGAGACATTTTTACTAAAACAATGTTTTTTGGTGTGCAATTCTCAATGTTTCATTCTTTTTGATTTATGTTTATTTTATATGCTAAGAATAATGTGGAATTTTAATTATAAAATATTTCTTTTGTTTTATAAACTGTGATGTCTATTTTGTAGAAATGACAAAAAGAGTAATTCATCCAAATCAAGAGATAGCACGGAACATATGCTTGAGTATGATGACGGTGACCAGGCAACTCCCCAAATTCCTATGGAAAAGTATGGAAAAAGTTACTTAAGTATAAATATGTCAAAACCATGCTTAACCTTTTGGGAACCACCCTTTTTTAATTCATAATTTTAAGTGTTTTAATATAATTTAGGCTAAGGATGGTGAAAGGTTAACTTTCGGTTCCAAGAATTTTTTAGTGTAATCACATGTTGGAAAAGTGCATACTGTTTCATCCGCCAGAAAAGTATTTTACAGTAATTTGTTTACTGGGAATTGTTTATCGAAAGGTGACAGTTGTATGTAATAGGTAGACAGTTTTTAGACAGACACGCAGAGAATTTTTAAATCTCTCTCATGACTTTTATTTTTTAAAGACATAAATATGTTTTAGTAACTGAATTTATTAGATACTGTGAATTGAAGAATTTATAATGTTTTAGCTTGGAGTACTACTGTTATGGGGAGAACCAGAATATCATTTATAGTAAAGGTGAAAATTAACGGTCTCCACTCGCCACGTGGCAACTGAATGTTTGAAAGTGGAGGTAAAAAAACTTTGTTACAGTCGCCACACTTTCTTAAAAACATTTGTTTATGTGTTAAAACTTCCAATTTTACGTTTTTTTCTGAGGACCATAAAAAAAAATTCTAAAGAAAGAAAAAAAACCGTGGGAACATAAACATAGAAAATAGTATTTGGAATTTAGCGAAAAAAAAACGCAAACCAATCTAGGGAAAGGAGACTGAAGATTAGTACTTGTGTGTGCACGTGACCTGAGGTATTTCTGTAGTGCTGGTATTTCGCGGAGTGAGAAAATCTATTTGTGATATATATATATATATATATATATAATACGTGTATTCTACAAGATATGTAAATGCTTGTAAGTGTTCACGCTCACTGAATGAAACAAGTTCAGTGGCCACTGATCACTTACAAAATTTCTTAATTTTCACCTTTAATTTCTAGATTGTGTGCCTGTTTACGTTTATATCAAATTGTATTAAAAAGATATTGAGCTGTTCTGGGGTCGCAGTAGCCCAGTAGTAAGTGTACAGACCATTGTATACAAAAGGGCTGGTGTATGTTAAATTTATTGTGATCTCCTATGTCCTCACATTCACGTGGTGTGGTAGTTTGGTGAGTCTGGTGTCAGCTCAGGTGTGACTGAAGCCTTGTTATCTAACCGTGGTTTAAAATTGCATGGTGTTGTCCTAAAATATTTCCCTTCGGGTTTTGTCCCAGGACCGTCAACAATAGCACATTGTGTTTCTCCAGTGTGACGTTAATTCACATACCTACCTGTTCTAATATTGAGTTGTCAGAAAGTTTACAGCTAGTATCCGTTTAGCTGTGTATCACTGTAAATTATGTATAAAATTAATGTAGAACACATTGTTTATTGTAACATCATTCACACCTACATCTTCAACAGTATTGCTATAAAATATGAGGAAAGCTTATTAATTTCATTTTAATTTGGTAGAATCAATATAATTCTTAGACCAAAATCTTAATACAGTGCATATGAAAGCCTAGTCTTACAGTGTTATGAAATATTTATTTCAGAGCCTCCGATATTCTAGGCAACTCTTTGGCTGGCATGTCGAAATCTGAAATTTCGAAGCATCATGAACTGTGCATGCGTTTATCTGCGGAGAATGTGAGTATAATACTTAATATTATTTTCAAACTCAGTTACGTGGATGCGATAGAATTTTGATTATCTTTCCCATATGCAATGTTTCCTTAACAGCCGTATTCACAAGTCTGAGTTAAACCGTGGATCACCGATAATCCCCTGGTTATAGAAAAAACTGTATTCACAATGCCTGATCCGAGGTTTAAATCGTAGTTTCGGTGTTACATTTTGATTCTCCGAAATCAACGAATTCACTCTTGGTTGAGAGTTACGGATGCACAGTACTATTTTTTTTGCGAAAGATGCGAGATATACTGTAAACAAAACAAAATGGACAACACACTTTATTCTGTGCTAAATTACAGTATTCTTGCAATGACTCACATTCATCTGATTTTATATGTATCAGAACAAGAACAAAATTACATTTTCTATAAAATATACTCACAGATGTGTTCTGATTCAAACTATATTCTGGCTCGTCAGAGTAGAATCCAATGAGTGAGTGAAGGGAAGAATGTGGCGATGGCAGATACAAATTTGTCGTGGAATAAAAATTATTTTGTTGATTTATTACGAATGAAAGAAAATTGCCAGTGTGCAAGTTTCTTCACTTTACACCAACACACACCCATACTGACAAGTATAAAGATAATCAGATTAGAATGATTTTTCAAGGCATTGTGTACAATTCTTTCTTGCAAAATTTAGGTTTCCATAATAATCCAATTTGAAACTAAATACCAGAGTGTAAAAAAAAAAAATCATGATTAAAAAAAAAAAATCAATTAATCAGATTTTTTTTATATTTAAATCGGATTATTTTGATTTAAATCAGATTTTTTTATTTAAATTTCTGCAGGCCCTATACATTGTTTTTATAGTAATTATATATAAATTTGTTAAATAAAAAATTGAGTTTGTGACATGACATGTAAACCAATATTTATTTTAAGTTACCAATCAGAATTTGCGACATGGTACATCAATATTTACTTAACATTTGTTTAACTTTTAAAGTGAACAGATTTTTGATGAGTGACCTTAACCCTTTTTTCTGGTACATAGAAATAGCTTAGATTGGAGGCTAAGGGCGCTTCGCAGCACCTTGCATCTCTACGTGGCACCCCAGGGTGCTGCGGCACACACTTTAGGAACCCCTGAGCTAACTGATAAATGCCTCAAAAACTTTACGTCCTACTTGTGTTTTTATTAGCTAATAAAATCAGTCGCCCCTTTAATTTATAATTTTGAATCAAACTGTTGTATGCTTCCTTTAAGTGTTTATATTATGAGTGCTGTTAATCAGGAATTTTTATACATTACTCTTCCTGGCATTTAGATTTGTCATGTGTATTTACATTAATGTTTCCAGTATATAGTATATTCTAATAAGAACTGGCTGTTGCATTCTTTTATAATATGCAGTAATTGACCCAGTTTCCTCTGAGCCTGGTGTAGCCATTGGTGCTGAAATCACCATGAGTGCAGAAAAATTAAAACATTTGACCACTTCTGTGATTTTTCTATGGTGTATTTACTTAGTTATAAAAATGTGAGATTAGTTGTGATTTAAATCAGTGATTTTAAAAAAAAAAAAGCATTTGATTTAAATCATGATTTTAATTGTTGATTTAAATCTTGACACCCTGTTAAATACTTTTGCATTTCTCTTTCCAAACTCAAATTAAAATGCTGCATGTGTTCTATTAAAATCACAATTTGGAATAAATTCTGCCGGTGAAGTCAGTGCTCGAGCAGTTTGAATACAGATTCGGGTGCCGTGACAAATGTAAACATTATCACATGATCGTGAGCGGCAGTAGCCAATCTCAGTGAGCGTATCATTTTAATCCGTGGATCACTTAACCCTACGATTGAGAATACGGTTCTTGATAATCCACAGTTTAACTCTGACCCACAGATCAACTTATCCTCAGGTTAACTCTAGACTTCTAAATATGGCCGTTAATGTATGTGAAAGAGTGGGGACATTGCTCAATGTATTGGTAGAGCCCCAATACATTGAGCAATGTGGTTTGTAAATAATGCCTTCGAAGTGCATGCTCTAATCAAGGGGTTCTCAATTTTACTGAGACGGTGGTGGTGTGAATCTATTTTTTATTAGACAAGGACACGGTCCCAACATACTGACGGACCCATACATATCTTTCCAATCATTTTAAAGTTTATACTTTCAGCTAACATGGGTACAGCTTCAGTCTACGTTTACAGCGGTAGCACTTGTCTTGGCGTTTTTTTTTTGGTTCACTTCTATAGTCGCCAAGGAACTAATTATTTCAAATGAACCAATGAAATCAAATGAAAGTTTAACGGATTTTGAAAAAAAACTTTCTAGAATATTCAAAATGAAAATTTTGAATTTCCACATGCCAATATATTGTCATAAAAACCACAATAACCGTAATATAGATGGGTTTCCTTGACCCGCCATATCTCACTACTAGAAGTGTGCCAAAAAAAAAGCGCCAATTCCGGCTATAGATATAACTGCTGTGACTTTACTGGCTAACTTTTTCAAAGTACAATTGCTGTACCAGCCATAGTTTATTCTATCTTTGCGCGATCCTTATAACTTTTAAGGTACTACTGTACTGGCCGTAATCTAAATTCTTTCTTGGCACAATCAAGATACAATTGCTTTACCAGTCGTAGTCTAAAGGTTAAATATAAAGACTGAAACTCCCTGCTAAGGTCTCATTCGTTACAAGATCTATTGAGAGTTATAGGATCTCTTGTTTACTTGTTTTCATAACTGTAAAATCATGTATACCGAATTGGTTTGCCAGTGCAAACTGCTCTTGTTTGGCTTTTCTGACATGACAGGAACCCACCTCAATAGTTGGAGTGATCTTACTGTTAGTAATACTGCTGATAGAGTTTCTCTAATTTTATTTCCTTTTCTTGACTGTATTGAGTTGCCAGACATAGACTTAGGGCAAAACTTAGACCAAGCCAGACATAGGGTCTGGCTTAGGATGATTGAAACAAGTTTGTAGTGTTTGATTACCTTCACATTAGGTTGTGGGTTCAAATTCAGGTTTATAAGCTCATGGATGTTAGTAATTGTCCTTGTTAGGAGAAGTGGCTGATCACCCATAAGGTCAGAAATAGCCATCCGTTTGCCCCTTGTAGTAACCGAATGCCTCGTGTCAGGCTGGGCTTGAAAATAAAAGATTTTTGTTTATTAGAAACCATTTTTTAGTCACTGAACCCCTTAGAAGATTATGCATTTTTCCATGAGGCTGCACTATCCTGATAGAAATTTTATTATCCTTTTTAGAAAATTTTATGATCTGCCAATAGCACCATCTATTTTTATTAAATGTATGCTAATTTTATTGATTATTCTGTTAAATTTTGTAATCATACAGAATAGGTTATCAGGGGTGAAAATCTTCCGCGTTTACGCGGTTTTCCGCTTTTTTTTTCCTTCCTAGAATTTCCGCTTTTTTTTTTCTTCCTAGAATTTCCTCCCCCCCCCCCGAAAATGTTCGCTTTTTCTACAATTTTTTCTTCACAAAAATTATTTCATGAAATGACCGCCAACGAATAAATGTAAAAAAAAATAATAAGGAAAGTGTGAATATGTCCTTACTTCAGGGATGAGATTCTTCCGACTTTCGTAAGATTTTGAAAAATGACTGATTTTTTTCATTTTTTACGAAAAAATTCCGACTTTTACCCTTTCTTGTCTTCTATGAACGTAAAATGCGCCAAATGAGACATATTGCCAACGTTGTACTCCTAAATTTTGCAAGCTGATAAGTCTTGCAAATTCCTTTTTGAAAATAATCCTTTATGAGAAGCTTATTAGTTTAATGGCAAACCTGGAGAACTTGGATTTTGAACTATTTAGCATATGTAGTTTTATATTTCGTAGGTAAGGCTACGGTTTCCTAAAACAGCGGAGCTGTTATCTAGCGACCGTGAAACGTCAAGATGCGGTGGAAAAGGTATAAATAAAATATTTTAAGTTGGTCAGCTTTTAATGTGATTTTTCTTTCAACTAGAAAATAAGATGCTCGGTTATTTCGTCTTTTATCACAACCTCGGCAAGCGGAAAAGTTTAAATTTCCATCTCTACTATTATGAAAGAAAGTGTTTGTTTTAGGCAGCAAAATCCTGACGATTCTATGACACTTACAGCAATGAGATTTGGCATACCGGTAGTCCGAATTATTTGCAATTTTTGGCTCGCGGCGAATTTTGAAATTCAATCTAGAAGATTTTTAAATGAATTTCATAGTTTTATTCTCCATCGGTTTTTCAAACACTGAGAAATTTTTCTACTCGTGCGACCTTGCAGTCAGGGTTTGGAATCATGCAAAGTTTTTTTCATCCGCTGAACGCGGAGAAAATTATTTTTTTTTCGTTTCCGCTTTGATTTTGCGCGATTGATTTCCCAGTCAGACGATAAATTTTTTAACTGAAGTCAAAGTTCTTTTTCTATCTCCTATACCGTTAAAGAGAGTAAAAATTTCAACGAATTTGAAATCTGCGGAAAATTTCAGATTAGATTGGTACCTAAAAATATGATTTTCTTTAACAAATAATTTTTTATTTGAATATATCTTCAACGGATTTAAAATCTGCGGAAAATTTTACACCACGGGCAACGCCGGGCTAGCCACGCAGTGGCTAGTTTTGAATATTTTAGAAAGTACTTTCAAAATCCGTACTTCTTTCTTTGGCGACTTTAGAAGTTCGCCAAGGCGGTGGCACCGTTTTAAACATAGACTGCAGCTATTTTTTGCAACGTAAGTTTTCAAGATGATGCTTTTTTGTAAAGGTAATATTTATGATTGTTTTAATAAGTTAAATTGTTTCTTGAATAATACGAGCTATTAATTTTAAGTTTTATTTTATTTAAAGTTGATTTAATTAGAAAATAAGAATATTTACAAAAAAATATAGATGTTAGAGATTTTGAAAAAAAAAAGCTATTTTTTCGAAAATAGGTTGTAAATTTAAAATGAATTAACTTATATTTTTTTTACCTCAGGGGTACAGCTTCAGTCTACGTTTACAGTGGTGGCAACGGCCTGCTCTTGGCGCACTTAAGTCGCCAAGGAAAGATTTATTTCAAATGAACCAATGAAATCAAACGACAATTTAACGGAATTTGAAAGAACTTTCTGGAATATTCGAAATGAAACTTTTAAACTTTCCACTTGCCCAGGTTGTATTAAAATCCGCAATAACCGTTATGCAGATGGGTTACCTTAACCTGTCATTACTCGCTTCTAGAAGTGCGCCAAAAAAGCGCCAAGTCCTACTGCTATAAACGTAGACTGAAGCTGTACCATTTTTATTTTTGGTGTCTACATATAAAATTTATGCTATTTAATAAAAATAGTATTTATTTTATTTATTCTTATGTTACATAGCATTTTTATTTCCTGTTAATTTCATTTTTGTATCAAGGTTTTGGAAAAATTGCAACTCTTAAAAAAAATCTCATCATTGGTGAAATGTTCAAAAATATTCATAAAAATAACATTTTCAACTTCATGCAACTTATTTTTCTGTTTACAAAGTTGGCAACATATGTTTTCTCTTTTACAAAATTTGAGTTTACACATGAGGTGCCAACCTTTTCCAAAGACAAATTTCATTGTTTATAGTGGACTTTGTAGAGCTTTTAAGCTAAATAATAGGAAAGAATACATGCTGCTTATCATAAACACATTTTGTACTATTGGCGCAGCCGTGAGAGGTTATGGGTCAACCTCCCTACTTCCAAAGACAAATTTTATTGTTTTTAGTACTAGGACTGAAAACGGGTGAAACTTTTGTATCGCCCTAATACTTTGCTTTTGTGACATTTTTCTTTATAAGTCTTCTAAGTATCAAATTTCTTTGTTGCAGAAAATCACTTCCAAAAATTCGTTTGGCCTGCATCTCATTGCCATTATGAACCAGATGGTGAAGGAGTGTCCAGATCTTCAAGTATTACTCAATTTTAAGTTTTCCATTGCATTTATTTGAAGTGCTCATTGCTAAAGTAACTTGTTATCACTCATGAAATAATCTTTAAGAAATGTGTGCAATTATATAAGTGCATGTTGAATTTGAAAGTAAAATCATGGAAGTAAATAGTTTGTTTCAAATTCATGATACGATCTTTGAATCGTAGCTTATTAAAATTAATATCAAAAGAAAAATTATTTTTGAATTAAAAGATATGGAAAAGAAGTTATGTTTTGTAAAATTCTGATAAGTAAAGTATTTTAAAAGCAGCCATACCTAATGAACTTTGAATGGAAGCCAACAATAGGATCTCTTTTGCTCAGAATGGCCAGTTTTGGACCCTGTGTTACGGAGCCCCCAATAAACAAACCAGGTACAAACATACCAAGCATATAACAGCAGCATAGAGTGTATTTTTTTCATGTAAATTTTGTGCCATAAATAAAAATAATTAAAAATTGTAAGTAATTTTTTTCTATTTTATATGGAATTTCTTTTGTTTTTTGGGTGTTCATAAAGACATTATCTTACCATTTTATAACATTGATGGTGGGAAGCCAGAGGTTGCACCTTCCCTAAAAAGGGTTAAAGTGGTCTTAAAAGTGTTTAATTTTTATGAAATTGGCCTTTTGATTTAACAAGTTGATTTGCTTTGCACTGGTGACATTTGCAGCAAGTTCTTGACACTAAGGGCAAATTTTAGCCTAGAAAAATGCTATTAATTAATTCATAATTTGATGCAGTACTTAGCATTTCAACCTTTTGATTTTTTTGTTTTTTTGCATTAGCTAGCTAGTCTATCCCTAGCAGCAAGTTCTAAAATCTACTGTGGCCGTGTTGAAGCTCTCTACAAAGACACTTTTCAGTTTCACAGCAATCTACAGACAATGGTATCTACGGGGAAGAAAAGTAAGGTTTATGCAATGACTTTATTTTAATACATTTCTTTAAAAATGTCTTTCCTTCAAGATATTGGATCTTACATCAGGGTTACGCAGGAGAAATCAGCCTGATCTAAATAACGCAATTTTTATTATTAGAAAATCAAAATTTTAAATCCTGATTTAAATTAATTTTAATTAAATTTTAAGTTTGAATCAGGATTTGAATCAAGCAATTTTTATTGAAAAATCATTGATTTAAGTAAAAAAATTTTAATTTAATTTTCCTCTTTATATTGAGTTAGTAAATATTGAAAATGTGAAATAAACACAAGACACATGTTATTTTATTCCTATAAATTAAGAATTATATCAAATGAGTAAAGTTGTCTGTTTGTGAAAAACTAACGACACCTAGTATTATTGAAAATTTTTTCTCCAGTGTCAGAAAAGCAATACAGTTTTGCACATTAATCTTTATAATTAGGAATTTTAATCTTTTCATTTTTTGGGTAAGATGTTGGTTTATTTTATTTAAATTTAATTGGGAAATTTTATGCATTGATCTCGAGGAATTCTTGGCACTGCTAGCATAACTATTCTGTATTTATGGAATTGAAGTTTGGAATGTTTAAGTTAATTAACCTATCCAATAATTGAGTTTTTACCAAATATATTATGGAATGAAGTGATGTGATTTTAATAATTATGATGATTGCAATGATGAATATTTTATTGCAAGCTCAAAATTGCACTAAATTGGCATGCACAGAAGGAATCGTATTGCACTTAATGTATGCTGTTTTGTAAGAAAAAGCTTCATTTTCTTGTATGTTATGTATCAACCCTTTTCATGTGCTTTGAAATGCTTTTCAATGCTCAGAAAATTTAAAAAATAGCCATATTTGATTTCAATTTATGTATACTTTCATGTTTTATCGCATTTTATGTATTTTTCTTTCTTACAAATAACATCTTTCAAAGCTCAATATTAATGAGGGGTAGGAATTTTTTCATGAATTTTGGTGAATTTTATTTTTTATTGATGACATGATTTTTTCTGAAAACACGTCTTTAACTAATTGATTACTTTGTAAAAAAAAAACCAAGAAATTCCGCACACATATAATGCAAAAAATTCTAAAATTGTCTGATTTTTGAATAATTTTCTGAAAATTTTGCATTAGTGGGCTCGGTTCAAAATATTTTGTGCCACTATTAATGGCTTAAAATCAAATTTGAACAACTTGAGAACCAGATATATAAAACACTAACGTTTTAACACTAACACTAAACTTCTTATATGTAAAACACTAACGTAAGTGGACCAGAAATCGACGTTATTTGTGTATCGTTGAATGGCAACAGTGGAGAGCTACAAGAAATGCTGAAGATAGAGATTATCGTGCGAATGAAACGTCTAAAAAAACACTAACGTGCCACGTAAATGAAACGGCTGAGCAAACACCAACGTACGCATGTGGAACCAAAATTGATGTTATTTGTGTATCGTCGAATGGCAACAATCAGCGTAAATAAAATAACCAAGATTTTTACAATTCTTGCTATTTTTGAATAGCTGAGGTTACTTTCTATGCAAAATGGAGTTTCAGTTTAAAAATGCACGAAAAAGAACTAACAGCGCGAATGAAACAGTTGAACAGTTGTTTGAACGGAGAGCTAAAAGAAATACTGCATATAGAGATCGGCATGTGAATGAAACTGTTGAGCAGTCATTTGCACGGAGAGCTCGACGAAGGCTTAGTTATCAACATGCTTCAAGTGAAAATCTTTCTGACGTTCAAGAACACAACTGCAGGAATTTGATAGAATTGTGCACTTTTTGCCATGCCTTTTATTGGAAATATAAACTCAATACAAATAAAAAAATTACGAACTTTTGTCACGATGGGTTTAGTATAAAATTAGAATTACCATTTCAAATGCATAAAAGAGAGTTAATTGCAAATGTGAAACTCTTTGCGTGTCTGAAGAGAGAAAGGCAAAGAATCTAAATTTAGCACTTGATGTCTCTAATGACAATTTCAACAAATGGAACATATGAGAGACTTGGCTGATTTTTACAGTTTTGAGTTGTAGTGTATTGGTAAATATAAAATGTTTCTAAGGTCTGAAACTTTCCTACCATTGCTATCAAAAACTGTGCATAAATTGAAAGATTTACCATGAAAATATTTATCTGTAGCCAGCTACTAATAGCTTACCTATACATAGAGTAAATACATAGATTTAGCCTTTCATTCACGAATGAGCAAATGTTGTGAATATTCGTGTTTTATTCCGTTTTGATAGCTATTACATGCAGCTGTGCGCTAGCCGGTGCAGCCCAGCTAGTATTTCTTAATACATTAATGTTGTTCATGATAAAGGTTTATATAAATAGGTTTAACATAAATTAAATCTATCTTGAAATTGCGCTGTGATTTGTGTCTCTCATATCCAACAGGTTTAAACTTGTTCAGGCAAGGGATTAATTAAAATAATGAAAATCTGATTTAAATGAAGAAAGTAAGATTTTTAATAACCCAATTTGTATAATTTTTTAAAGAAAATGATTGTTTAATACCCTGTTGTACATGGTTCCCAATTGTCCCTGAGATTCCTGATGTAGTGTTTAAATTTTGTTTTTTAACTTTTAATTCGGAAAAGTCCTTCAAAAATGCCAAATTTTATTTAACTTGAAAATATTGTAATATTTATTCGGAATAGTATTTTAAACATATTGATCTAAAACTTTTCTAATGTTATACTATTCTTTTATCTTTTCTTTCTTGTTTATAGCATGGGTTGCTTATTCATTTAATAATTTTATTTAACTAATGTATAATGATTAAATCTAAAATTGATGTGATTTTTGAAGTTCATTTGTTTTGTTATGATTTCACTCTAAATTTTTACAATTCTGTTTAAAATACTGTTCTTTTAGAATAGAATTTATTTAAAAAAGGTTTTACATAAAATTTTAATTTCACCGTCAAACCTGCCAATTTTATTTAGTCTCTTGAAAATATGTGGTTGTCATATAATAGATAGTCCTTAAATTTTTTTGAATTGGAAAAGTCCTTATATATTTTTTATGTAAAAGATTAGGAACCATAATCTATTTTTGCTACCGTTTGTAAGACTATGCTACTATTTTATAAGTGATTTTGCTGTAGCAGCTCTTACCTCATGTTGCCATTTGTTTACTTATGTTTTGCTCTTTCTTTTTTCTACCTGAGGTAAGAAAGATGATATTGAAAATGATAATGAGGAAGAGGATAATGAGGCAAATGAAAAGAAAAGGTCCAGACAGAATAAGTCCAAGGTACAATGGAGTTGTTACTAACTTATAATCTTTTCTCTTGACTGTTTGTAATCAGTATGAGTTCACTTCAGATCATGTCACCCTTGGGGGCGGTGGTAGTGTCCTGTTAGAAGAGCATCAGATTAGCATCCAGAGGTTTGCAAGTTTGAATCCATCCAAAGACCGTCGTGTAGAAAGGGGGACAGTGCACATTAAATCTGTTGTGTAAAATGTCCTCACATTGATGTGGTGTGGAAGTTTAAAGAGTGGGGTGCCAGCTCAGGTGTTGCCTCGTCATCTGACCATGGTTCAAAATTATATGGTGTTGTCCTTGGATCTTTCCCTTAGGGCAGGGATTCCCAACCGGTGGTACACGGCAACATTTCAGGTGGTACGCAAGGATGATATGGGCAACCCAAATATTCTATGAAGTTTGTTCGATTTTTTAATATGTACAACCATGTTATGTTATTTCTTACTCCATTTGTTACTAGTTACTTGTGTAAGAGTGGTTTTTCTGAAGGTTTGTATATAAAAAATAAGTATAGAAACAGAGTAAGTGTTGAAGAGGGACTTAAGAGTGAAGTTAAGCTCCATTGCTCCTGATATTGATATTTCAGAAAAGACAAACAACAAGTTTTGCACTAAAAATTGATTTTTGATAATGTTAATCTTTGTTTGCTTAGTTTGTACTAATTATTTAAAATTATTTGATTTAGACCTGTGAGTAAAAAATAAAACTAATTTTCCAAGATCGTTTTATTTTTTCCTTTATTAAAACATCATTAATACGAAATACAAGTGCAATAATCATAAAATATGAAGCATTCTTAGTATTTTAATTAAAATAAAACAAGCCATTGGGCACTTTTCTGACATTAGATATGTGTTTCTAAAAAAAATATAAGACTGGTGGTTCCCCAAAAATTTCAAAAAATTTCAAGTGGTATGCAGTTACTAAAAGGTTGGCCCTGTTTTAGGGGATTGATCCTGGACCATCGCCAATAGCCCATTGTGTTGCTCCAGTACAACGTTAATTAAAATACCAACCTATAATGTCACCCTTAATCAATATTATCACTGAATGGGCAGCTATGCATGCATAGCTATTTACTCTATGGATCAGATCTGTAAATAAATATGTAAATCGGGCCAGTTTTGCAAGTGAAGCACTCTTTTTTCTGATTGGTCAAAGATCAATGTATAAGAGGAGTTGGTTTACATCATAGTCAGATCTTGGTACTTAAGATGTTTTTGAGAAGCATTGACTCCCGTTTCTAATTTGCATGCACCCTTTTATATATGGGTTTTGGTGTTGGTTTTCTTATGCATGTTTATTTCTAAATTTTTAATCTTCGTTTTCAAGTGTGCTAAACCACACATTCTTCATTGCGTACCGTACTCTGCTGAATTGTCAGCCTGTTTACTAACAGTTTCTATGGTCCATCTTAACTTAATCTATAGACTACGTCCTATACAACAGTTGAACTGTGAGATACCCCTCTCTCGTCTCCCTTTTAAGTGACCACTGACATTGATCGCCATTTGTGAGCTGTCAGCGTCTGGCCCTCTGGTTTTTCACCTTACAAATGTCATGAATTGCTTAGGTTTGACCTGGAATTTTGTAAACATTTGTCTGGAAAACCTAGAAAAGTCGAGTTATTTTATTTTAGAAGTAGAGGGGAACACTGGTGTTATTGCTATGTACAGAGCCTTTTTACACCATAACCATAGTTATTTTCTCAGGGTGGTCAGAATCAAGCTAATCATACCATGCCTTGTTAAAAACCCACCTGCAAAAATGTTGTTCATTTTCGATTAGATGTGACATTTCAAAGATGCTTACCTGATAGATTTACCCTCCAGGAAGTTTACTCGAGACACCTCGTCCAACATGATCTGGCTAATTTTGCAGGTCATAAGGTACTCCGTCAAGATGAAAACTGCCCTATTTTGCTAAGACGAGCCCATGGAGAGATGACCTGCAGGTTTCTCTGCGCTGCTTGCCGTTTCATCTGTTTTCAAAACAAATCACAAAGGTGGGCCGCATTGGGAGTTTTGCGAGTGTCGTGACTCCCCAAGTCCTTTTCCGGAGCAGTTGAACGATAGGTTGTTTTTGCTCAATTGAGCAGGCTTGAAAGCTGTCTGGATAGATTTGTTGTTCTGGTAGCTCAATTAGTGAAATGTATCTAATTAAAACAGTTTGTTGTAACAAAACACAAGTTTATTAACAACAAATGTAAAAAAATTGTAGAAGGACCACTTTCTCGTTAGGGCTAAGGAAGCCTTGCTTTCATTAGGACTAAGGAAGCCTCACTCTTGTTAAGGCTAAGGAAGCCTCAGGGCTAAGAGAGCACCTCTCCGGCATCCAATGAACGAATGCTACCCATGCACTTGCACAGTACCCTCTACAACACACAAGAGACTCTACACTCTATGCTCCAATAGCACCCTCTTCAAATAGAAGGGAGATTTAACAATTCTCTTAGGAACAGGTTTGCTGTGTGCCTTCTCACAGTTCTGAGCATTTTTTGCATGTGGTCCTCATGTGTTGTGACGGTAATGTTTTCCCTGAAAGTTTCAAAAAATGCATATCTTAGATTTCCATATGCTGCCCAACAGACAAACACCATCCTGCTGATTGAACCTTTCAGTGAGCTGAGTCAAGTGACTTTCTTGAAATAAGAATCAACAATTGTGTGTGGGTTGGCTGCCAAGTGGTGCAAGTCCAAAATTGAAATATTTCATAAGAGCGAATTGAAAGTTTTCAATTGACTAAATTCAGTGTATTGTGCCTTCACACAACACATTGAGAGAAGCTGAACAACAAAATAAAGGTAAATAACGATGTAAGGTTACACCGGCTCATTGGCGGATGTTGAACACACACCACTTGTCGCCAAATGGTTCAGCCTTTCCGTTTAGTGGAATAGCATTCAAAGCATCATGTGGCCAAATCAGGGCCCACACCACTTGGCAATTCGATACACCTAGTTGCCTAGTATTCGAAAATGGTGCAAGTCCATTTTCGGATTTTTTGGGACTTGCACCATCCAATTGTAAATTCACAACATAGCTAAGAAAACTTCAAATATTCCTAAGGGTAAAGTATTGGGATTGAGGAGGGTAGACTTCTCATTATAGAATTTTAAAGCAGCTGGTGAAGGGATGGAGTGAGTTTGCAATTTCTGATTTAATGAGTCTTCATGTTGCAAATTTGTCCTTAGTAAAGTGCATTTTGAAACTTAATTAGACAATGGTAATGTTGGTTATTTACCAGGCTCGTATTAACGGGAATCGACTGAATATGTTGAATCCTGCAACAACTGTTTTCTAATTTAGTTTGAATTTTTCAGTCATATTTAACAAGCCATGAAAGTGTCAGTCTGGATTCACAAGGAAGTGGCTCTAAAATGGTAAGTTTTGGTACTTTACTTTGTTGCAAAACTGAATTTTTAATTGGTGTTTTCAAAATTTTTCTGCAACTAATATTTGCATAACTTAATTTTATTTTTTCAGATATTTCTGTATAGTTAGTTTGCTATTTGGTGTGTATGTGAGAGACTTACTTTAAAGCCAAGTGTCAGTGACACTAGTGTTTTGTGGTATAAAAGGCTTTCTGTATGTATTGGGTAACCAGAAGTAAAATCATCGTTTTCTGGCAGCTACGGTAGCCTAGTTGGAAGTACAACGGATTATCAACCAAAAGGTTATGATTTCAAAGCTCGAGCGATCCTGCTGAAGACCGTCACATCCACAAGGGCTGATAATCTGTTGGGGCCTCATGCTGGCGAAGCATAGAAGTCTAGAGAGTGGGGTACCAGCTCTGGTGTTACCTCATCATCTGACTATGGTTCAAAATTACTCGATTTTGTCTTCAGATCTTTCCTTTTGGGTTTGATCCTGAACAGTCGCCAATAGCCCATTGCGCTGTTCCAGTGAGACGTTAATTAACTATATTTCTCAAAATCAATTCTTAAAATTATTGTTTTTTATTTTTAATGTTTTCAGTATTAGTAAGGACACAAAAAGATTTGTCACTGGCAACGGCATGTGCTGGCCTGCTAGTATCTGACTATTTTAAGAAAATCGCTTTGAGTTGTCCCTGCTGAAAAAACGTTAAATGCAGGAAATATTTTGAATTGATAATGCTAAATACAGGATTTTTTAACATAAAAGTATAGGAAATTATTTGGGACCAATGAAATATGACATTATATACGGGAAATCGTTAAATGTGGGTTATGTTAAATTGGGCTTCACTGTATAATAAAGATAAGAAGTGCTTGCATGGTTTAAAAGTATTTTATTCAATAATAAACTAATTTGTTGTCACAGAAACCTTTTCATGTGAACCTTTTCATGACCTTATAGAGTTTGTTTTACCAAGCCTCCACTGTATTTTTGTTGTGATATTATTGCTATATTAAATAAAACTAGGAAATTTTCCTTTTGAATCCTTCTGTCTGTTGGTATGCATTGTGTATGCTATTTCATAAAAATGTTGTTTTATTAAACCTTGCATGAAAAAAAAAATCCTGTTGAAATTTCTTAGCTCATATTTACCAGATGTTATTCCTTTCAGCCCCATTCAAACTTTGTTGTTATAAATTCAGCCTTCTCGGGTTCACGCTCTGCTAAGAAGCTAGTTTCTTTACCGTTTGAGTGTGATTCAAACAAACTTAGTTTCTCAAGTTCTTCATGCTTCAAACCAAGACAGCCAATCAGTACTGTGTCATTTGATGTTCATAAAAAATTAACAGGTTAGTTATTTATTCCTTTTTACAAAACTTGTTATGGGAGCTAAATTTTCTTGAACCAAATTAAATATTTTTGTTTAAAAAAATTATGAAGTTTGGAATTTTTATTATTTAATGGGGGGGGGGTGCATAATTGCATGCAAATAATAAAGATTAATAATATTTGTACTAGTACAAATCTGCATGTAATTTGAGATACCAAATTAAAGTTTACAGGGCTATTATACTAATCAGGCCGCTGTTGCCTGGTTGAAAGAGCAACAGACTAGCGAGTTTGAATCCAACCAAAGACCAATCGTGTACAAAGGGGCTGGTGCACGTTAAATCTTCTGTGGCCTCAAATGTTCTTATGTTGGCGTGGTGTGGAAGTTTGGAGTGGGGTGTCAGCTCAAGTGTTGCTTCGTCATCTGTCCGTGGTTCAAAATGACATGGTGTTGTCCTAGGATCTTTCAGTCAACAATAGCCTGTTGTGTTGCTCCACTGTGACGTTAATTAAAAATACTAATACCTATTATACAACTAATCAACACATAAATTATTGTTTGGTATCTTTATGTATATTTCATTAACATCTGGCACAGACATCAAAATTATTTGTATTTTGACAATGACAACAAACAGCTTTAAACTATATGAAATCAGTTGTTACTAATTTTGGGAATTCCTTTACATGTGCTAGATTTAAACCATGGAGCTGTAAAGTACTGTTAGAAAAATGGTCAGAAGAGCTGGCTGTTCTGGTTGAAATTCTTCATCTTTCTGATGACAGATGGTAATGAGGATTCAGAAGATTGAAATCAGTACAGAAAAGAAAATATGAGTGAATGAGAAAATAGGTTTATGTACCAAAATATACTGAATCGTCTGTCAAACTCAAGAACACTGTACCATCACTATTAATCTACGTAGTCAATTATTGAAAATTATTGAATACAGTAGCCCCTTTGTAGGTCTTTCCAAATAGCTGTTTCGTAATGGAAATTTTTGTTGCCAATTTGGCAGCAAAAATCTTGTTCTTGGGTCTTACTGAATTGCTTTTCATGTACATAGGAAATAACACCTGTATTCTTCTTCTGTGTCTGTCCTACTTCAGATCACTGGGCCTGATCTCACAATTCAGGAGACACTCGTCAACAACAACATAGGAAATAACTGACATGTACATCCAGAAACTAATTGAACAGGTGTCTTGAAGAAGGATGTACAACCGGTCTAGTGGTTAAGGTGTTGCCCTCTGGATCGGAAGGTTCCTGGTTCAAATCCGGGGTCAGGGCATTGATGTAATTGTGCTGTCCTTTGTTAGGGGTAGTGATGATCGCCCATTGGGTGCCCCTTCACAAATGACCATTGCTTCCCGGCCTTGCAGTGGCATATGATTAGCAATCAAGTGCCCGCCATAATTAAAAAAAAAATGTTACATTAAATTTTTTTACACGAGACACCTAAACCGAGTGAGCCTTTTTTTATATCAGAAAACGCTTAGCCTCTGATGTAACATACACCCTTTTTCTAGACACCCATTCAATTGTAGATGATTCAACTGTTTATTCTACAATGATTCAGTAGCAACTTGTCAACTTTTATGGATTATCTGTAATTTCTACGGATTTCCACTTAATTTTACTGATTTATGGATAGGTCTGTCTTTTTTTTTTTACGGATTTTTTATATTTTGATCGAGTAATCGAAATATTTCATTCCCTACAACCACCACCTAAATCCATAAAACCCTAAAACCTTGTTTTGTGCAGAAATTTAGTGCATAAATATTGAAGAAGACCAAAAGAACTATTACAGCTTCATGCAATTTTTTTCAATCCTCTCTTCTGGATAAAACACTAAATGAAATAACTTTGTAAATAGAACATTGATTCTTTTTCTTTCATCTACTAGTAAAAATGATGTGTAATCCTGACACAAATTTAAATGGTATTTAACATATAGTTTTGAATGCATTGTGCAGATACTTGTAAAGCGAATATGTTTTTTTTATTTATTTTTTACTGCAGATGTGTTGAAGTTGGTATTAAAATAGTACTGCCGTGTGAGGTTTCTCCAGTTGATAAAAATGTGAACTTTTACTTATGCATTTTTCAATACAAATAATACTAGTTATTGTGACACATGTGTGGATATTTCTTTTTCATTAATTCATGTATTTATGTTGTGTTGTATGGCAAGGGGCGTTTGGCACATATTTTACTGATGCACAGTGTTTAAAGTCGGCAAATATGCATAGGCCCTTTCTCCACACACACACACACACACACAAAAAAACTGCTATGAAAAATTTTTCACATGCCCTTCTTCTAGACACCCATTCAATTGTTATAACATGACTGAGGTATGAACTTTTTGCCGTGCACTGTACTGGAAATGGGAACCTAAACACCTAAGGCACCTGGAGACTGTTGAGATCGGTATATGGTTGCAGAAAGAATGCACTTCAGGAACAGTAACAACCAGAACTTTAATAAACAATAATAAGTTAGTTACATGGTTTGTCTCACTTTCAGTGCGAGTGCGTCTGCTGGAATTAGTATTCAATGACCGACTTTATATACAACTCTGGGCTATGGCAGAGTGGAGCGCCATCTACTGGGTGAATACTACAAGACACCTAAAAAGAGAGCTTTTTTAAATCAGAAAATGCTTAACTTATAATGTTACAAACACACTTTTTTCTAGCTACCAGTTTGCAGTTGATTTAACTGTTTATGCTGCAATGATTCAATAACAACACATAAGCCCCTGTTCCAAAAAAAAAAAAATGGCTATGAAAAATTTGTAACATACGATCTTCTAGCCACCCATTCAATTGTAATTATGACTGAGGTATGAACTTTTTGCTATGCACTACTGGAAATAAGAATTAACTGAAGTACATGAAATGCTGTCTTGTATATTTCTGATTAATTTTATTCCATTTCGAGGTATGTAATGTGCATATCTATACTTATATAGATTATAGCAAAATACCCGACCTTACTCGGTTTGAATTGGTTTACTCTAGATTGAAGAGATGATGAAAATATATAATGACTTACGTTTTTCGTAGAATAAAATAATATTTTAAAACCTATCGCCATCTTTAAAATTTCTACAACTTACTTTGGACACAAATCCTACACATACATATCTATTCATATAATACATTTCACATACATCGCACTCTTGCTGTATGACAATGCTACAAAATCACGAAAGCTGACACTAATTATTCTACTACAAAAGATGATTTTGAGGGAGATTTGGAATTCCATTTCTTAAGGTCTTTTCATGTTCAACTCAATTATTAAACACGACCATTTACATCGAGTACTTTCGCACTCATAGTCAACAAAACAATATATATATTTTTTTTACTTGTGGCACTCTTGCATTCGGCATGTGGCAACATGGCATTGTGGAATTTCGTAATTTTCTCCTGTCTTTATAACAAAGAATATTTTAATGTTTAAATAATTTAAAATTCTTATAATGTTTGAAAAAAAAAATTTGAATAATTTGAAAAGTTCTAGTTTGAATTTTCTAAACATTATTATTCTTTCAATAATGGCATATTTACACTTACAATTTGCTTTATTCTGACTTACCTGCTACTTTTAGTCGAATACTTTGTGGTGGTGTTGCGTGTGATGAAAAAGAAACTCAATTGATTAAAATAATAAATATTTGAAAAGAAAACTGCGAAATGAAACAAAATAAAAGATGTCGGGTAAAAGTTGTTGTAAAGATATTAATTTGTGATTCCTTTTTATCTCTTGATCTTGCAGTTGCCACAACTTGCAACTAAAAAGTGTATAAAATTTAGAAATGCGAAATTAATTCAGAGCGAAAGAAACACAAGTTTCCGTTTTATTCCCGTTCGTTGAAAAATATCGTCTGTCCCAAATGTTCAGAAATCTTTTACATTGCGCAAAGAACAAAAATAAGACTCGAAATAAATAAAATATCAAAGCTAAAATTTCAACATAAATTAAAAAATAATAATAATAATTGTTTTTTTAGCAGTACTGGTAAAGCAAATCAAAGTAATCGTAATACTCAAAATACATTCAAATTTTTCAAAAACTACCAAATTGTGGCTGATTTAAGTATACTTACTCAGGTTTTTTTTAGCATGAAACTCTTCTAAATATAACAATAAAGAATTGTTTAATATTGTATTCACTAAACTAATAGATAATGTATAAAATAAAACACATTGTAATCAAATATCTGGAATAAAATTCATGTCATGCCTGCACAAACACCAAATCGAACATAGAACAGAAATACGGACAGACAGACTTTCGCAACCAATTCCACTCACTAAATGAAGATAAGTACTCACTGTTTGCAAATTTCCATGAAAATATATTAAACCGTGTGGACGTGTATAGGGCACATACATACATACATACATACAGACAGACAGACAGACACCAAACGCGAAAAAGGCGGATATAAGAAGGGTCCAAAACGGATAGAAAACTTGAAATGGGTCGAAAATATTGAATGTACAAATAAACACTCCATTCTTATTTATATAAATAAACGGATTTAAATAATGCCTTAAAGTGTTTAAGGCTTCCATTCAATAGAAGTAGAAATTTCCGCAAAAATTATTATGTGCTGGTCCTGTAGTTATACGTAAATATATGTCTAATATTCATATTTTGTCTATTTTAGGACTTTTTGAGAAAATTAATGACTTAAGTTTGAAATCTCGTACATTTGAAGACATGGATTCGTCCACAAACGTAAGCAGTTTCACACCTTTATAAATTTATTGTATGGAACATCATTATAATTAAACAACTGAGCTGTTTTTACAGGTGACTTTAAAGTGCAGTGGAACCTTGTTTTTTATTTATTTCTTTGTGTTGTGATGAAATAAGAACAGCATAAAACAGAATATCATGCAGTGTTGTGTGAAAAACATCCATAGGGAAAGTAGACACGTATTTGTGATCAAACTGTAGTGAAATAGTTGCTTATCATTAACATATTTGCCTTATACAGGGTTCCCACGGGTGCTTAGAAAGTGCTTATTTTGACCTTCCATTTCTAAGGGCCCTTAATTAAAAGTGCTTATTTTTTATCAATAGTCCTTAGAAAGCACTTATTTTCCTTTCAAATCATAAAAAAAATATTTGAAAACAAAATTCAGTTTTCAAATGATATTTTTTCACAATATTTCCGATCTCTTTTTAGTGGCTGATCGGCGATAAAACTGCTTACAAATGCGGTTTTAGTGATGATTCAGGAACTGGCTTGCTTGATACGCGATATACAAATCGTCGATTGACTCTTTATGAGCATGTAACAACACTTTAAAAACTTGAAAACCTATGAAAATCGGCCTGTTTTCTACTTTTGAGTGGCTCTTGCAGTGCTCGAAATAGTTGCCCTGATAGAGGAAACTAGAATACAATCATCAAATATTAATTAATTTTGTTTTATTCAGTTACCCTCAAGTACAATGTTTTAAAAATTTATTGTAATTATGGGGAAGTGTATTTGTAATTTTTTAGTTGAATCAGAAACAGTATAAAGATAATTTATTTTAATTAATATCTGAGTGGCAACCTGATGTGTTACAATTAAAAAAAAAAATCTAGCTTATTTTTTTATGCTTCTAATTCTTTGTAAAAACTATCCCAGAAAAAATAATGTAAATTTTCGAGGGTTATTCTGTTCTGAAAATTTGAAGCAATGAGTTATCAGTTCTGAAAAATAAACCAACCTGTTCAATTAAAAAAAACATTAGAGGAAAAGATCGCAAATACGTAAAACAGAATGCTGGAAAACCGAGAGTAGTCAGGAAATTTCATGAATTGGGAAAAGTCGTTTGAAAACTGGAAATTTTGAACTCTTATCGTATTTGGCCGCTGACCAAAAGCAAAAGTATTTTCTATGCTTTATAATTTTTTCTCTTTGTATCCAGGTGACAAATACTCAATGGGCGACTGTGCTTGAATTTCACATTGCTTTTGTTATGCCATGCACAATCTGTTTCCATTGTCAGCTTAAATGATTATTTTCAAATTAATTTTGTTTTATTGAAATGATGTTTGTTAGCGTATGGTGTAGAGGCGGCTGGTGCACCTTAAATCTGTTGTGGAAGTTTGGAGAGTGGGGTGCCAGATCAGATGTCTCGTCATCTGATCATGGTTCAAAATTATGTGGCAATACACCGAATGGCTTAGGCTGGGATGGTGGCAACTAGTTGAATATTTATTCAATAAAACTGCATTTAAAAAAAAACTTTTTTATAAATTTATCGAAGTTTTTGCACAACTCTTAAGATTTGTTTAGATTCACGGGAAAATATTTTCTTCGAAACTCATTCTGTCTCCGATCCAGTCAAATTTGAGTCTGATGTATGCAACTTGCAATCCTTTTAGTAAATTAATAGTTTGCCACTAATTTTGTTTTATTGAAACCTCCGATGTGCCAATAAATGAATTTACTTCTTATTTTCATTATGAATTTATGAAAGTGTATTTGAAACTAATTACTGAGGTGAGTAATTTCCATTTCATAAGCAGGCTGAAGCTGCAGACACAACAAGGTAAGCACTGAAATTTCAAAATCAAAAAGAAATTAAAAAAAAAAAAGTTATGAAATTTTTGTAAATGAAAGTGTTGGTGGATCAGATAGGAGCCTGACCCAGACAACACAAAATGGTGTTTCCTACCCACGAGCAGCAATATGCTTATATGAAAAGAATAATAAAACAAAATCAAACTTGCAGCAGCAGCTTTGGGACTGACAACACCAAAGTCCGGTCCTCTTTATGAAAGCAAATGCACTGCAAAGAGATAAAAGAAAAACATCCAAAGTTTTTTCTTGCGTTCTCCATTCTATAATTTGTTTATGTACTTACACATATGACAAATACATGTACACATAAATGCCCATACATTAACTGTTGAATTTTGTAAAAATGAGACAGCTTATTTTGAAAAATCTAATTTTTGTGTGGCATTATTTGTGTATAATTGTTAGAAAATAGACTTGAATATTAAGTTTTTTATATACTACCGTTCTTATTAGATTAACTAATCTGTAAGAGCATCCCCATTTGGTGAAAAGTCGGGTGTTTCATTGCATAATTCGGCTTCTTCGATGTTTTATTTAAGTCCTTATTTTGTCCTAGAAAGTGCTTAGAAAGTCCTTATTTCTAGTTAGAAAAAAAAAGAGTGGGAACCCTGATATAGTATAAACATTGACTAAAATCATATTAAAAAGAATAATATGTGAACACATTATGTTGATGAAGTAATTATTTACTCTTAAGGGATTGGTCAGAAATATAGAACGGGTCTATTTCTTTACTCATGTACAACTAAGAAAGTTCTGAATATATTTTGTAATAAAATGTTTACTGTTTTTTTTTTAAGAAAGTATTTTTTATATGTATCTATAAATTTTATAGAAATTTAAAATACAGAAACGTATTAAAATTTAACATAAAGTGTTCATAAATAAAGTGGTCTAAAATACATTCACCCAAAAATATCGAAATCCACAAGAACAGTTTTTGATTAGAATTAAACCTAGCATGTGTGATGTCCATAAAAAAAAAATTAAGAAATGATCACAAAATTAAATCTAAACTCTTTATTATTGTTGAATTACATCTGAAGGGTCATAAATTTGTGAGTTGTAAATCCAATATGCAGTGTGCTTATGATGATATGCAGAGATCCCAACTACTACGTATTCTCCTTTCTACGGAAGTGAATAGGGTACTACAAATTACCGAATCAATGATTTTTTCTATGGAAAAATTCAATTGAATTTATTTTTCACAACACATCAATTAGTTTACTTATTTCTGTATTTTTTCATTATTATATACATTTTGGTAAATGTTAAAGAGTGCTTAAATTGAATTATTATTTTTTTTATATATAATTCTTTCATACACAATTATTGGTTCTATATATGTGTTTTCATGTATGATCTACATTACTAATCAAATAATATAATGTGCTGCATCTATGTTCAAAATTTGTAATTAAATATTTGTGAATTAATTATATATGCATGTTATTAAAGCCGATTTCTTAAAATTTTACTTGACTGCTGAAAAATTCTTAAAACTACGGATTTTTTCCTTTGGTACTACCGAAAACTTCTATCGCAGGTTGGCATCTCTGGATTTGTAATGTGGTATGGAGTCCATTTGAGTTCTTATGCTTTCCTGCAGCAAATTATTTCAAGTATTCTGCAGCTACTGCTCTAGATCCCTAATTCTGGGGGCAGTGACATGGACAGCCTAGCATATTCAACTCATGCTCAATTGGATGCCGATCTGGGGATCTGTCAGGCCAATTAAGGGTTTCAACACTACAGAAGCACTCCTGAAAGAGACGAGCTGTATGTTATCGTGCTGGTATATCACCCCCTGGACAGTATACATCAAAGGCAAATCAACAGGTTGCAGGATTGGCTGGACGTATTGCTGTGCTGTCTAACTACCTTGTACCACTACTAGAGGGGACCATCTGGTGTAAGTGATGGCTTCATGCACCATCACAGCTTGGCCAAAAGTGGCCTAAGCACCTTGGATCCCCAAACAATCAACCACCATTGCATTAAGGGGACATGGTTGAAAGGGTTTCGGATGAGCAACAGGAGAAGCTGCCAGTGTATGTTAAATCTGTCATGGCCTCAAATGTCCTCACTTTGGCCTGGTGTGGAAGTTTGGAGAGTGGGGTGCCAGCTCAGGTGTGGCCCTGTCATCTAACAATGGTTCCAAATTACGTGGTGGTGTTCTCGGATCTATACATGTTGTGGGTTGATTGCGTACCATCCCCAATAGCCCATTGTGTTGCTCCAATGGGACATTATTTCAAAATGTCATTCCTACTATCACATTAAGAGTTACAGTGGTGTGCTTTACAATAAACTGAGAGGAGTATCTGTGCCCAGGTCTTCCATGTCTATGCGGCTATCTTCTGCAAGGTAGAAGCTAGATTTGTCACTAAATATGGCCATTCTCTGGCTGTCCATAGCTCTCGGACATGGCACCACCCCTTATTCAGTCAACAATGTTCTGTAGACATTCTAAGTTTACTGTCAAGAGGAACATTGCAATAAATGGGAGTGAAAAACGACCCATATTAACTGACATTTAAATTTATTTTATAAAAGAATATTCCTGCAAAGCATTTTATCTCTAATGAATTGGAACCACAGCTAAGTTAAAAATTATTTGCATTGCATTCAAAATCAAGCCTTAATTAGGGTTAAATAATGTCACAAATATATTTCAAGATGCAATTCTGATGCACCACATACCTGGATACTGATCTGAAACCTGGATAGATACTGTACAGTAAATTCTTTTACCAAAATATAATCATATTTGCCTTGTGTCAGTTAAGGAAATGATTTTCTTGATGATTCAAAACTACACAAACTCCAAAGAACACACTTGCTCAAATGTAGAGCTTTCATCCGGACTAAGGTGATCACACGACCAACCATTGCAGTGTCACGGCCAATTTATCGCGTCAGCCTCATTAACCATACAAGGCTTGTCGAAACCTTTTGTGATTCCTTGAACAAGCCCTTTATCACTCATCTGCATGTGCAAAATTTTTTATTATTATTTTGGCATAATATTTTCATCATTTTCTATTTTAGGTTCTCTTTCAGCCTGATCCATGTTTCACTCCGCAGCGGAATTGTGAGGTAAGTTGATTACATTTTTGGTTTTGTCGTTCATCTCTTTTTCCATTTGTTTTCACTGCGTCAAACTTTTTCATGCCTTTTGTTTGAATGCATTTTTAAAATCAAAGTGTGAGGATAGATGTTAACTGGTTTTGATGTTTAATTTCGTCAACTGTCCTTTCTTCCCTTGGTTATTTGAATGGAATTCAGTGTGTTATATTAAAGTTACGTTATAACAAATTAAATAGAATTTAGTCGAGTAATAGAAAGTATTTTGATCTGCAATGCACCAGAGATGATGGTACCGTAACTCAGCGGTGCAAAAAATGTTTCAGGGTCCAATATTTCCCCAGAACACAATTTGTTTTGTCCAAAATTTCCCTGAAATTGTCCCTGTATTTTCATTTCAGTTTAAGCGATTATTAGAGTACAATGTCCATGATTAAGAACTCTCCTTAAGACTATTACTTACAAATTAAAAAAAATACAAACAAACTAATATTTATTCCAATAAATTTTTTTTTTTTTTTTGCATTGATGGATTATATTAGTTGTTACCAAGAAATGACAGCCTTCCTGTCTCTTGATTCATGACTTGGGGTAACTCGTGTTGATTGATATTTATGAACGTGGACCTTCCTTCCTTCGAATGGAAGCAGACCCCTCCGTACCGAGTTATTGAAAAACCCCAGCGGATTATGAACGTGGACCAGACACACTCCTGCCGTTCGGGCTGTGGGTCTTGTGGCCCTATATCCTTTGTCCCATTCGAGGCCTTCCCTAGCCAGTGGCTTATCCGTTGTGTGCTTCGGTACAAGTACTTCTCACTTAACGACTTGCCTGTTTACCGACCGCTCAGACTTACAGCTCTCCAGAGCGTAGAATTCTCAGCCCGTCTCATGGATCACTTTCCCCATTTTCACAACCACCACCACACACAACACACCTCCAGACCCAAAAACTGTGGCAATGGACACAATATAATCCATTGAAGGATTTCACTGATGTCCTGGTCTGGCTGATTTACCTGTCCAGCCTCTTGATTGGTAAAGGGCTGTGACAGACCTGTTGTGAGAGCAACGAATTAGCAATGAGTGGCGAGTTTGAATTCAACCAGACCATCAAATACAAAGGGGGCTGGTGCACGTTAAATCTGTCATAACCTCAGATGTCCTCATGTTGGTGTGACGTGGAAGGAGAGTGGTGCCAGCTCACAAGTGTGTCATCTGACCGTGGTCCCAAATTATGTGGTGCTGTCCTTGAAATTTTTCTTTTGGTATTGATCCCAGACCTTTGCCAATAGCCCATTGTGTTGCTCCAGTGTGACGTTAATTAAAATACCTACCTGACTGGCAAATACAGCCAGCCAGTATTGAACTCAACAAATCAGATACCAGGAGGTACTCGTTACTTATTCTGTGGGAGGCATTGAGGGGCAAGAATGGGCAATAAGATGTTAGATGATGTTTTAAACAAACACTTGACTGTACAGACACAATCTACAGTGATGCAAGTTACAACTTATCAGTCTAAAACAAGATGACAAGTTGCAACAAACTAGTGTTACCATGTATGCATTCGCAAGCACTTCCAACTAAAATAACAAGTTCTTATGAGTTCAGCATGTTCAGAGGCATGCTGTCAACACTCTAAATAGGTGAAAATAAATACTCTAAATAGGTGAGAATAAGTACTCTAAATAGGTGAGAATAAATACTCTAAATAGGGGAGAATAAATACTCTTAAATAAGTGAGAATAAATACTCTAAATAGGTCAATTTTTACTACTCTAAAAAAAACCTCAAAATAACTAATAGCGAATGATGATAATAGACTTACATACCAAAATATTTATTTCCAATGGTTTGTTTCAGTACCTCTGTAATGAGGTGCAAAAGTTTCTGGTCCTTGTTCTGTTGATTCAAAAAGTTTTGGTTTTGTTTTAAATTATAGAATTTATTTCATGCAACCAAAATTCATTTGCTAAAATTCACATGAACCCAACAGGGTCATGATGTTGCATCCATTGCAGGTAGTTCTGTCTGTTATTGCATTTGTCAACAGACTTGCACAATCTAAAAATGTCATGAATTCTTATGTCTTCAGAAACCACTTTTTTCTGCTAACTTTACTGTAACTTTATTTTGCTCTATTTTATGTAATATTCTTTAAATTAAATAAGGTTTTAATTCTTTTATTTGTGTTTTTCTAGGCTCCTTCGTTTGATAATTATTCTGCTTTCAGCCCTCTTAGAGAAGAAAACAACGAAATGGATGTTATGATCGACAGATTTTCGGTCTTGGATATTACTGCGTGAGTGATTCATTTCTCAGTACTGTAAGATTGTATCTTTTATCCTTCACTCATGGTTGCTTTCTCAAGCATTAAGTGCATAGCCATCCAATATAAAACATTAATTATCACAGAGGAAAGGAAGGAGGAAGCAACAATGTCTTTATAAGAGCAGAGCAATGAAAAAGATACTGTAATGCTGTGAAAGAGATTTAAGTTAGTTGCGTCAAGAGAATTTGCAACGGACACGGCTTTGAAGCTATCACATAAAGTTAAATTAAAGTTACATTATTTACAATGGGTCAGAAATGAAGGTCAGCTCTCCTTCAGTTTCTAGTTTCTATGGGGACAGATACTAAAAGAAGGGACTACTGGACACTTCTAAATTCCATCTGGTTGTAAACTCTCCAGACACCTTTGCTTGGGAGGATCTATACATTGACAGTCAGTTCATGTTAAGGAAGAATTTCAGGTCCCCGAAAAAAGTGAACCGTGACTCTACAACCTCTGCATTAACAAATCACTTCAAATAACATCTAGAAGTGTAAGGTCAGGTCACTGTTGTAAGCAATTTTCATTATTTTCCCGCAAACTCTTGTCTTGCCTCTTTGTAGTTTTAACTTAGTGCAAACGCGCTTCAACTGGTAATATTCTCCTTTCAGTGACCAGAATGATTTGTAAAACAGGAAAGATCTTTAGATTTTTTCACCCAAATGGATAGTTACTTTGGGAACTAATTTCTACCTATTCACCAGTCAGGTTCTCACAGGCACACAGGTGTGCCTATAGATAATCATGTCCTGTCTAGATCCCACAAAACAGTCTACCTCAATGTCTCTGGGGATGTCAGGAGGGTGACATTTTTGAAGAATGCGACAGAGCAGTTTTGTGTATTGAGTACCGACTGCATTGGCATAATGATACATTGGTTTGCCTGGACTGTTGGAAAAACTGTTGTCGTTAAAACATTTTGTAAAATCAAACTTTTAAAAACGGAGGTTTTGTGTCTGATTTCTGCTTTTCCACCCAGAGTAAGCATAACAGGCGAACTTTATTTAGATTTATAGTTGTGGCCGAAAGACTACTGTTTTTTAAATATTTTTCTGTTGGCATTATTAGAATATTGTGCTAATTGAAAGGTTATAGTTGTTTGTCGCTTCTTGCGAATTTGTTTCACAGTGTCTTTATAAATGTCCCAATTAGATGGACAAAATTTGAAAAATTGCCTTTGTTACAACTGAATTTGCTGTTCTTTAAATCACTGCGTCAAAAACGATATCAGTCATAAAAGCTTATACAGTACAAAGTCCCAAATCTAGACGTCCAAAATTGGGAATTGTCCAAAATGCTGACGTTTTTTTTGTTTCTCACTTTTTTACATCTTTCCAACAATTTTTAAAGAACTAGGAGTTAAACCTGGACCTGATTGATGAAACAAGGTAAAATAACGGACATTTTCAGATTAAATACCACACTTAAAAGTTAGAAGATTTGCAAGTAAAATGTGTTGTATTCTATTAAAAATTTTTTTTTTTTCCTTTTTTAAAAATTATTCCTATTTATATATTTGCTATTTTACTATTGGAAACACAAAATTCACTTGGGGATGGGTTAGATTAAGGTTTTTTTGGCAACAAATGCAAATAATCCGGAATGGCTTAGGGCCGGAGGATTCCGGATTTTGGACTTTGTACTGTAATTAAACAATAAACCTATGGGTAAAGAAAGGATCAGTTGGGTACTTTGGGTCCCCCCCCCTTCCTGATGTTCCCCTGAGGCAGAACACAGATTTAGAAATAAATGGTGTGGGTGGCCAAATATGGAGTGTAACTTCATCCGACTCACTGGATCATTTTGCTAGTATATGAGGTTGGTTAGGTTTTATTGAGCAAGGGTCATGTTTATATGAGGTTGATTGTGTTTTATTGAGCAAGGGTCATGTTTGTATGAGGTTGGTTGGGTAAATGCAAAATTTACCGTAACGTGAAAGATGACCACATTAGAAAAGGAAAAACAAATTCTTTTGCGTGATGGAAAGCAGAAATTTTGAGTTAAGAAATGCACACATAGGTGCTGCTCTCAAAAAAGTTTCCTGTCTTGTTAAAAAGGCAATTAATTTAAAGTGTTGCAGTCAAAAAGTGAACTCGGACAGCTTGAAGTGTTTAATTCAAACTAATTCCCCAGGTACAGAATTATACAAGTATTCAGTGTTCTTAAACACAACTGCAAGCAAATGCAATTGTTCCGCAGGCATTTTGTCCGAATTTTGAAAACTGCAGTCAAATCAAAAACAGACATAAAACACAATTATCAGCTAAATGTGTATTACGTATTTATTATAAAACTTCAAAATTACTTACTTACTTTATTTAAAACCAAGGCATGCTTTCAGAATTTGCAATGAGGAACTTGCACCCATGAGGAAAATGCTCATTTCTTTGTTCTATTAATATATTGATCGTCAAAATGTTCGAAAACGATAACTAAAACCCATAAAATGGACTTAATTAATTAAAATTTCAAGTTTTAAATTACCGAAAAGTACAGCAAAAGCACATGACTTCAAAACGCTACGTGACATCATTGTGCTCCACGATGAAATGTTTACATTGTCTAGTGCATTGAAATTTCATATTGCTTGATTTTTTAATTTTTAAACAATCAATTAAAAAATTTTTCTTGCTATTTTGTGTTGTTTGTTTTTCATGTTATTCGGTTTATTTTATAATTATATATTAACTATCTCTTAATTTTAACTTCTTTTTTAAATTTCTATATTGTTTACAATGGCTCCAATGCCTGGATTTGTGAAAGGCAATCAGATAATTTCTAAAAATCGATTCACTATCAATGTTTTCTATTTCAACGTCGCTATCAAAGTAAACAGACCCTCATGGGGCACAGTGACGTCACAAGAAGCGGTGTAAAGAAAACTAGCGTTTTTGAGATGAAGTAAATAGTGTGAACTTTAAATTTTTTTATTTTACCTTTTTGGACTATAAAAGTAAAAAGAAAGATATTTTTTCATTTTCTATATTATAAAAATATAAACAAAAAACATGCAAATTCCTCATTCTGTTGATCTTTTTTTAAGTTAAATACTGTGTCATTGACATAGAAAATGTGTTATTTATAAAGTGTTTGTGGTAATTTGGCAGTGTAGGGAGGTTTGTTCCATAGCTAGAGAAGAAAAACAGGTGTGGCAAGGAGCGTGCTTTGCACTGCAGAACATCAAAACTTAAGATTTTAAAAAAATTGACCAAAATTCTGATATAATTAAAGAAAAATAGTTCTGCAAAGACTTTGTTCTGAGACATAATTCACAGTTTTAAGCACTTTCTGCTCCTGGGCTTATTCCCAACTATGATTTCAAAGTGAGAGTATTGATTCGTTCACCTTGGATATCGGGGTTTGCCAACCAGTGGTCCGCTAAAGATCTGGAAACTTTGCATTTTTTCTTTTATTAGCAAAAATAATATTCGAAGAAATTCTTATCTTCTAAATGAATCTCATAGCTAAAACCTAGTAATCCTTTTCAAGACCTCATTTTTGGTTCTCCACACAAAGTGAATACCCGTTGCTGAGTGAAAAAGCCTGAAAATTCAAATTTCAACTAACTGTGCAAAGAGACATGTGCTTCTGTCACAGCAATTAAAACTTGATACTGGTTTCAGCTCAAAATAAATACAGCTCTCCGTCTTGCAGTAACGTCATATTAGGCAAAAATCCATCTCATCCTTCAAACAAGCAGAAGCAAATATCCCATTAAAAATGAGTAATACTTAAATTTGCTTAAATTATTTTATAATTAAACTAACTTGAATAATTTTCTTACAATTATACAACTTTGTTATGATTAAATAAGCATTTATGATTTTATTATAATTAAAAAACCATGTATAATTTTATTTTAAATAGGTGCATTTGATACGAACTAAATGGAAGTTCTCAGATCAATATTTTACAAATGTATTTATTTAAATAAAACCATATTAGTGGTCAGCAGGATTTAAAATTATGAATGTAGTGGTCCAAAAGGTTAGTGACCTCTGTTGTATATACATCCTAATCTCTTAAATTATGTAGCCCATTGTGTTACTCCAGGCCTCCCAGAGGCAACTAAAAATGCGACTAAGGCGACTTTTTTCAGAAAATTATCATTGAAAATCGTCAAAAGCAACTATTTAGGTAAAAAACGGGAAATATTTTCATCGCAAGGCGACCTTTTCTCGGAAAATAACCGAAATATCGATATTTGTGTTATGATAAAGTGGCCACAGAATTAACTGTAGATATTTATACTTTCTTCAAAAAATGTATTTTAAAATGTAATGTATTTTAGAGCAGTACAAGAAAAAACCAAATGCGAAAACAAACACTTCGTCAAACATACATCAACACGTTGTTTGACAATGCAACCAGCTGCCAAGGCTATTAGCTCAATCACCTGCAATTGTTGATTACTTTTTGGATTTCATTCCATCTAAACAGCCAACACTAATGCAGTCTGAGAAATACAAAAAAAAAAAAAAAAAAAAAAACCACACAAGATATTTAAAATATGCATATATTAAAATTGAGTTACAATTTTTAACTGAAAGTACTGAGCTATTTGAACCCTTTCTAAAGTTTTTTCAAACATCAGCACCACTTATCCACATTTTATACACTGAGTTGAGGGTATTACTAAAAAAAAACTTGCCGACAGAATTTGTAAGGAGGACACAAATGTGAATAAACTTCATTTCTACTGAGCAATTGTTGACTACAGCAAAGGTATATATTGTGGGCAAAAGATCAGGGACTTCATCGTTGATCTAAAAAGTTCTGATCAAATTACGTGTAAAATAAATGCAGGCAACAGTATTTAGCAGCACTTAACTACCTTAAAAAAAAGCTTCATTGCGAAGTGGAAAATTCCTCTCAAATTTTCAATGTTTACTACCAGTTGAAGTTTCTAAAGGGAATGTAAAGTATGTATGTAATATTGCAAGAGCCCTGTCATTTTTTTATATTAATGAAGTAAAAGTAAGAGACAAGTGGCTTGTTTTGCAAACTGACTTTGTATCTCCTAAAGATTTAAAACACATTAGAATTGACCACATATGGAGATGAATAATCAAAGAAAGAAATGCAATTGGTGAAAAACAAATCCAAATGTAGCATCACTTCTGAACGCTTGTCTTACTTTCAGTCATGGACTCATGGTAATAATGACATTAAGAGAGGATTCTCGATTTCACAATGTATTCTCTCTGAAGAGAAGTCGGCGATGTCTGAAAAAATGTTAAATGCCAATTTGAATATCCGAGATGGAATAAAGGAATTTGAGAATGTTTCGAAGGTGCCAATAACCAAAAAGCTTTTGAGAATGGCATTCAGTTCTTCTAAATCTACTTCAAGTTTCTGGAGGAGCAAAAGAAATTAATGGACCGGAAAACAAAAGAAGATAGAGAGAAAGAGGAAAACTAGAATTGTTAGAAAAAGAATTACTTGAGAAAAAATAAACAATTTTAAATATGGAATCTAGAGTAAAAGCTCTTGCAAGAGCCAAAGGAATTCAGCCTATTTGTTATTAAAGGAAGAGAATGACGCTTAAAAAAAGCTATAGAAAAGCAAGATCCCAGTTCAAATGCGCATTGCTCAAGGAATGTTGTTCAGAAAAGTAAATCTACCCTTATTAATGATCTTTCAAAAACTGCTAAAACCTTTTTTGAAAATTTGCAATGAAAAATGTATCTAACCACCTGCAATTACGTTTATTATTTGTACAATAGATTGCAAAAAGTGGAAAAGAAAGCAACTTCTGTGAAGTTTGCACTGCCATTAAATATATTCTTTCCAATCATGTAATTTTAAGGTATGTTTCTTAAAGTTTCTTTATTTAAAAGGAAATTAATTGTTTTTGTTTATTTTAGTTCCTGAAGTATTTTTATGAAATACTAGCCACTGCGTGGCTAGCAGGCATTGCCCGTGATGTTGGTTTGCAACGCTGTTAATAATCTGGTGTAAAATTTTCTGCAGATTTCAAATCCGTTGAAATTTTAAATCTATCTTTAGCGATTTCAATTTTACGAAAAAGATTTAACAATCCCAGTCAAGATATTTTTTATTTTTTGCTCTCATTCCCTGAAATGGAATAGGATAAGAAATGTAATCTGTTTCTTTTTTTATTAACGCGAAGGGCAGAAGATACAATCTGTTTCATGTGACGTCACAATCTCTTGTGAAAATATAAAATATATATTCAATTTAAAAATTATTTATTTAAAGAAAATCGTATTTTTAGGTATCAATCTAAAGTGAAATTTTCTGCAGATTTCAAATCAGTTGAAATTTTTACTCTACCTTTAACGGTCTAGGAGATAGAAAAAAGAACTATATAACTAAAGTTAAGACTTAGTTTTTATCCTCTGCTGGAAAATTATTCCTCTTGGCAAAATAAAAACGGAAACAGAAAAAATAAATTTAGAATCTACAGTGATGAAAAAAACTTGGCACGATTCCAAACCCTGATGGCAAGTTCACGTGTGTAGAAAAGTCTAGTTTCCTGTGTTCCTTCTCTCTCTGGAAGAAAGGCATGGAAAAAACGATGGAGAATAAAACTATTAAATTCATTTTAATAAAATCTTCTAGATTGAATTTTAAAATTCGCCGCGACCCAAAATTTACAAAAAATTTGGACTACTTGTGTGCCATATCTCATTGCTGTAAGTGCCATAGAATTGTCAGGATTTTGCGGACGTGAAAAAAAAGAAACAGACATACACTTCCTTTTGTAATAGTAGAGATTAGCATTTTATTTCAATCGTTTGTAAAGGTTCCATTTGTTGTAGCCCTGCAGCAGCTTTCTGCGTCTAATTTTGTGCTAAATTTTGTATAATTGAGGAGACTATTTTGGCTACTATTTTTTACATATGAGGCAGCTAAAGCGACTATTTCCAAAGGTACGAACCACTGGGAGGCCTGTGTTACTCTAGTAAAAAATTACCAATTACCTTAAATTGTGTGTTGGTATTTTTAGCGATGCTTTCACTCAAGATATTTTTGGAGCGGTGACAAGTGGGAACACTGTTGATGCCGAGAGACTTCCAGCAAATTCTGCACTGAAAGTAGTTCTTCAAAGTAGGCAAAGTTTTCCATATTTCTTCTTACTTTATGCACTAAGGTGTCTATTTTTTATGTGTATCCCACATAAAGTACAATAATTATAAATATTTTTATAAATTGCTTTCTTAATACACTTCTTACTTATTATGAATTTCATCCAGGTGCCCGAAAAGTCAAAAGCACTCTGAAGCAAAAGAGGGATATCAAGCCAAAAGAACCGTTTTTCAGTGGGGTACCTAAAATTCAAAAAAATCACTTCCTAAAAGACAGGAAGTCTCCAATGCAGGCGGCTTTCTCTGAGTGGTCTTCAAGCGAAACGAGTGTGTATTTCAACAATGATGAGTTCAACAGCCTTGCTAATAACTCTAGCATTGAATCGTCAGATAATCAAGATAATCCCAACAAAGAACTGCAGGGCATTCATCTACCTTTTAGGTATGCTTCAGATTGCGAAACTAAACAGAACTTCAGAGCATACTTTTTGAAGGTCCCAGAAGTAAGTATTGGAACAGCTTTTAAATTAAAATACTCTTAAACTGCAATTATCCTCATCACTAGGGTTTGAAAATACAGTGCGCTCTGCTTTATCGGACCACTTTGGTTTGACATGAAGAAAGTGATCCCATTAACGTCTTGAAAAGGAAAGACCCTGAATGCAGACAGTCATTACGTCCAAACCATATTCATTAATTACACTGTATTTACGAGAATGCGTATCCGTTAAGCTAAATTCAGAGGACGCTAGTGTTTTGGTAACCCTTTTCGTCATTGGGTGAAATTTAGCATGTCACTCAAATTGCCACTTGTATTAAAATTTACTTTATTAGAATTACAAGCAGTGCAAAACAGCTGTATCAAATCAGTTCTTAATCATAAGTAATGTTTTCAAGAATATTTTGCATAGGAAGTATTTTGGAATTAGTCATGGCCATCAGATCTATTCTCGACATTTGAAAATTTTACACTACTATACAACTGTTCTTATTCCATGTTGTAGATTGAAAGTAAATTCATCTACACTCTGCTATGACCTACTATGACCCCACTGGCCTTAAAAGGACGTAATTTTAGAAATCTTCCGTGATGGCCTCGTCATTGTCAAATGCAGCCAAATTCGAATTGCTAAGAGATCCAATCTCCTTGATGTCACAATTCTTGAGAAAATATAAATATTCAATTCAAAAATTATTTATTAAAAGAAAATAAAATGGCATAAGGTATTGATCTAATGTAAAATTTTCCTTGTCGTGGAGAGTTCTCTTCGTGCGGTCGGGTCTGACCACTGCTTGCTAACATATGTGATTGCTACGCTTTCTCATTTAATTGCAAAGAGATCCAATAGGCATAACGTCACAATCTCTTGCAAAAAGATAAAAGATATTCAATTGAAAAGTTATTTTTGATAGAAAATCAAATGTATCGATCTAATGTAAAATTTTCCGCAGATTTCAAGTACATTGAAATTTTCATTCTATCTTTAACGTTCGCTGAAATAGAAAAAAAGCACTGAATAACGCCAGTCATAACTTTTTATTTGTTTTGCTTCACTCGAATCCGTTGCTCAGGAAATCAAAATCAAAGAATCTGATCTCTTTAACCACGAAGGTCAAGTTCTTCGCAGAGGCCATGTTTGTATTGGAAAAAATATATAAGTTACAATTTTTAAAAATTATTTATTTAAAAGAAATAATTTCAAATCCATTGAAATTTTTACTCTATCTTTAACAATCTAGGAGATAGAAAAAAGAATTACATAACTCCAGTTATGCGAACTCCTTAACGCATTTGCCCGTGTCTGACACTGGCCACCCCCAGCTCCCTAGTCACCCCCCACAACTGAAATTGCAAAAAATAACTTACACTATACCTATTTTCATTTTCTGTAAAAAAAAACTTGATTGTTTTTTTACCAGTTTTTCCGAAACAAACTTGTGCTTTAAGGGGTTAAAACTGTTTATTTGTTTGGTTCGTCCTCTGAAATTGTTGCTCAAAAATGAAACGGTAAAAGTAAATTTAGAATCTGATCTCTTTATACTGTTGCCATTTTAAGGAAAACAATAATAATTAAATGTCAATAAATTAATTTTAAAATTCTCTATATTAAATTTTAAAATTTAAACTTTGCTCAAAAATCTCAACATTTAGACTACCTGTGTGCCAAATTTCATTACTGTAACTGCCATAGATTCACTGCATACACAGTACACACACAGATGCTTCCTTTTATAATAGTAGAGTTAAACATATTTAAATAGCGTATGAAGTTGGAGTAACAACTCTGCCACACCACTAGATATTAGCAATTAAGAAATTTTAGCACAGATGTAGCATATATGTCTAGTAGACCATATTTGTTTCTCTTGCAATTAAATATCTGACACTCAAACTAGGTGACTAAATTTCCATTAACTTTTATTTGCATATAATAATATATTTATATATTATACTATAGTATAAGATTATATAATCTTATAATAAATTATGTAATAAAAATACATTTTCAACAAAGTATAATATATAAATATATTATTATATGCAATTAAAAGTTAATGGAAAAAATTTAGTTTCCTTGATTTGTATTGATTTGTCTCTCTTCATGCAGCATTAGTGTCTATATTTTGTCTCCAAATATGGAAAAATTGTTTCATGATTTAAAAATCATTAACAATCGTTTTAAAAGAAGTTTTCCTATCATTATGTAAAAGCTGTTAATTGTTGACTACGTTTCTCAAGGAGCTAAATGTAGAGGGTGTTTCGGTGGCGACACATAGTTTCTGTTTCGTAAACTTGGCATGCAAATGGAATATAATTTCAGAAAGTCCTTTGCAGAATAGATTGTAAAAATTTACTCAAACTACTTTGACTAGAGGTATTTTTTCTGTTATTGGTTTGTTTACGCATGCACTGGTCTCTTGCAGTCCAGTTGTTTTTTTGCAGAGGCTGGAGTTATTCTAAATTTCAATTAACAATTAGTTAAAACATATCACTTAACACATTTTTCTATCATTTGGTCATTTTCTCTTCCTCCTTAGATTTGGAAGAGGCATTGTCAGAGGGAGTCACAGAACCTTAAAGTCCGCCCTTCTTCACTCGGAATGGTGCTCGGTGAGAAATCAAATGTGAGTATGAATATTGTTGGGGTTCTAACGTCATCTAACAATTAGACGTACAACTGATTAAAATTAAACATTTATTTGAAGTAGTTGGACTGTTATTTACAAGCGTTATTTAATCGAAAAATCGTGAGTACAGCAATTGACATCGAACTGCCTAGGAGCGTGGCTCCCAAAAATAAGTCTGGACGAAAGCTCATCCTCTCAAAATTAAGTTCAGTCTGCTAAAAATTCCTGCCAGATCAACAGTTCACTTGCCAACCGACCCAGCCACCTGGGAAAGTTTTTTTTCCGGTTTTAACCCATGACCCCACATCTGCAAGAGAGGTTTTTCAAGTTTCCGTTCTCGCATGGGCCCAGAGTGCAGGTGTTTGATGCATTGAAGTTTTCCCTTGCACTCCGACTGGAGTTCATAGGATCGAAATCTTGTAGAAACTCTTCTTTCCGTTTTCACATGGATACCCAAGTGCAGGTGTTGTTTATGACGCCAGGGTTCTTAATTTCCTATGTGGGGGTTCAAGACTGGTCTGAATTCCAAATGTGGAGATGCAAACACCGACCGGTACAAGGTCTTGCTGTTTTGGTACCACTATGTCAAAGGCACCCATCTGCATTTTGGCAATTTTCACCTAACTAAATTTTTCTAGAGTCACCATGTCATGTCTCATACTATGACACGAATGATCTTGATTTTTAGTGGAAATGTGGGCCGCAACCTGGTTGGAAGAATAATGGATTAGCAACCGGAGTGTTGCGAGTTCGAATCCATCCAAAGACCGTCGTATACAAAGGGGGCGGGTGTACGTTAAAGCAGTGGTGGTCTCGAATGTCCTCACATTGGATTGGTGTGGAAGTTTGGAGAGTGGGGTGCCAGCTCAGTTGTTGCCTGGTGATCTGACCAGGGCTCAAAATGACATGGTTTTGTCCCCGGAGATTTCCCTTTGGGATTGATCCTGGACTGTCGTCAATAGCCCGTTGTGTCGCTCCAGTACGACGAGAATTAAAATACCTACGTACCTTAGTGGAAAAAAGTTTTTTTTTTCAAATATGGCTGAAATTAACCGTGATTGTTTTTTGATGTTTTCAGTGTTTGTTAAAAAAATATTTGTAATAAATAAATAACTGTGATATCTATAATCACGTGCACAGAATTGTAAGGAACACTACATGGAACGTAATTACAAAAATACTTGAAAAAGGTTAAAATTTGCAGATAGAGTAAAAATTTGAAAATATTGAAATATTTTTATAAAAATTGAATTTTTTTAATTATTGTGAATGAAAAACTGATTTTTCTTGTGTTATATATTTTTAATGTTAATTGGAATAAAGTACACTAAAACATTTTGTGAATATGAAGAAAAAAAAATTGTCCTAAGAGTACTCTGTCCCCTTAAAAATCCACATCTACAACAACTGCACCACTGAGTTGCTGTACTAGTCTATAAATCATCTCTGCTTTGTGGAACATGGCAATATTTCCCTTTTTAAAAGGTGTTTTTTAATTTCTAGGTTCCATCGTCTGTTGATTTGGCACAATCCTTCAGAGAACTTTCTCTTCATGATTCTTTCGATGGAAATGCTGTTGATTTCGATGCCAGCCCGCTGCCCGTCGGTGAGATGGGTGTCCCCCCAAACAGCAATCATTCCTTCTCCCCCGATCTCCCTGTGGGGGTAGATTCAGATATCTTCGGAGAGGAACATGTTTCGGAGATTTCCGACCCCTGTACCTTAGAGAGAGATGTTAAAAGCATGATGGTGACACCTCCTGAATTGGTGAGTTGTATATTTTATATGTCCTTTATTCTTATGAAGAAAAGGATTGATATTGCCGGCAAAAGTGTGAAACCATGCATTTCCAAAACATTTGATATCAGGTTCTATCAAATCATCAGCATCTGTCTAGACAATTGTTGGTTTTTTCAAGTATATAGTATATTTAATATTATATACTATTTAGTTGATATCTATTAAATATAGTATCTAGCATATTTAATAGAGGAAATAATTAATAATAATTATAGTAATTAATATATTGGGTCATCCCGAAAGTTCTGCAATTTTTTTTAAAGATAAATATCTACGAAGCAGTACAAAAACATAAGAAAATTTTATTGAATGACGTAAGTCCCATTTTGTTCTATGACTTCTTGCAATCTTTCTGGCAGCTGGAAAATTCCTTTAACAAAATCATAAGGCTTATTTGTAAAGAAGTTATTGAGGTGCTGTTTGATAGTCTCCAAAGAATTGAACTCCAGGCCATTCAAAGAATTTTGAAGTGACCTGAAGAGGTGAAAATCTGAGGGGGCAAGGTCTGGTGAATATGCAGGGTGACACAAAACATACCAGCAATACTCAATAAGTCTGTCTGACATTCAGCAAAATGTGGGGCCGAGCATTGTCATGCTGGAAGACAACACCTCGACGATGGGTCAGTTCTGGCCTCTTTGCTTCAATTTCTGCTTTTAATACTGCCATTTGAGAACAGTATTTTTCCGAATTTACTGTCTGATTTTGTGTCAACAGTTCATAATAAACAATTCCTTTGTAGTCCCACCATATCAAAAGCATTACTTTTTTGGGATGCAGCCCCCCTCTTGATGTTACTTGGGGAGGTTCATTTGACTTACCCAATTATCTTTTCCTTTTAACATTCTTTTATAGTATCCACTTCTCGTCTGCAGTAATGAGCCATTTCTAAAAAGGAGCTTCTTCATTTCGTTTCAGCAAAGAATCACATACTGAAATTCGAGCAAGCATATTCTGCTGTGTTAAAGTATGGGGTACCCATACATTGTAGTGGCTTACATATCCTACTTTCTTCAGCCGACCAACCGGTATTGTGGTCAAGGTGTTAGTCTCTTGATCGGAAGGTTCCTGTTTCGAATCCGGGTCTGGGCATGGATGTTTGTAAACATATCATGTAGAGGCAGCTGGTGCACCTTAAATCTGTCGTGGCCGAAAGTCCTCACGTTGGGTTGGTGTGGAAGTGTGGGGTGCCAGCTCAGGTGTTGCTTCGTCATCTGACTGTGGTTCAAAATTACAAGGTATTGTCCTCGGATCTTTCCTTTAAGGTATTGATCCTGGACCGTTGTCAATAGCCCGTCGTGTTGCTCCAGTACGACGTTAACTTATAATTACCAATTACCTACTTTCTTCAGATGATCATGAACTGTACTTTTTGGAATGTTTAGACTATGATAGTTCCTGAACTGTGTAACATGGATTTTCAGCGATAGCCTCTTTTAATAAGCATTTCTTCCTTTCTCAAAATAAAAGAGCATAATATGACGAAAATTAACTTTCTGGTTTTCCATTCTTAGCACTGCAGTGAAACAAAAATTATGCCACATCACTTGCTATAATTACGCAGTGCAAGCAGAAAAGACAGAATTTAAACATCTGCTTCAGTCAAGGTCACTCCATATCAGCAGTAGCAAAATAATAATAACAAAGCTAGCTTCGATTGGAAAATGCACAGAACTTTCCGGATGATCCAATATTAATAGTGTTGATATCTATTTAAAGTATTCTCTAGCATATGAATTACACTACCTAGTTGAAAAAACAAACAATTGACTACACAGATGCAGATAATTTTTCTGCGCATGTTGACAGAATAACCCGAAATCAAATGTTTTGGACTTGGGTAGTTTCACGCTTTTGCCAATGATATGTTATGGGGTATGGTAATGAACCATCAGCAGGGATCCCAAAAAGTTTAATAAGTGCTCAAATTGTATTTTTCCAGCATTCTAATTTAAAAATATCAAAATTGTTTAGTCCACCAAATTTTGAATAAGACATTTTAAATAGGGTTGCCATATTCAGGTATGCCAACGCTGCTATTCCTAATTTTCAAGGATTGTTAGAGTTTTACCTTTTATTGCTGCATTATGGCAAATGGTGAAATTATTACTGAAAATTCCACTAGAGATTTGCCTTCTTTACTCATGTTGATATTTTCCAGTTCTTATATTTCATAAGAATTAGCAATCTGCTAAATAGTGAAATTTTTATGGTATATTTATCATGTTACCCTTTCAAGCTCAGAATATCTTGGTTAACCTGGTGAACATTTCTATGCTATTAGCCATTGATAAACAACTTTTTATCTTATGTTTAACATGTAACCCTTTCAAACCCAGAATATCTTGGTGAATTTCTATTTGTTCATTGAATGTATTGACAAATTTTATACTGTTAATCCACAGATCACCATCATGTTACTATACTAGAGCTCCTGTTGCTTGATTATCGAAAGAAAACCACTTTACAGCTTGCATTTTCCACCTACACTTAATTAGCTTAGGAAATTCTAAAGTGGTTTTCTGAAATTCACTTGAAGGGGTTAAATTAAAACATTTTATGTGTAAATGGATTCTCTTTGGGATTTTATATTTAATGACAATATGTATAACTGACAATCTAGGTGATTTTCACTGTTAAACATATCATTAAAAACATCTGCATGTAGTATTACTGTGCAAAGTCTAAAATCCAGAATCCTAGGCCATTCTGGGTTTTGGATTTCTCCGGATTTCGGATTATTTGCATTTTTTGTTAAAAAAAACCTTAATTTCCCCTCGCGAATTTTGCGTTTGCAATAGTAAAATAGCAGATCTATAAATAGGAATAATTTTGTGTGGTATTTACTCTGTTCCATGTCCATTATTTTGCGTTGTTTCATCACTGAGATCCAGGTTTAACTCTTTGTTCTTTAAAAAGTGCAGGAAAGGTGTACAAAAATGAGAAAAACAAAAAACGGTGGTTTTCCAAAATGCCCGATTTTGACAATTCTGGATTTGGGACTTTGTACTGTACTGAAAACCCCCCAACTATTTGCATTTAAAAATTAAAATATCCATAATTGTTTATTCTGAGAAATTTTACCAACTACGAATAAATCCTGTTTAGTAAAAGGCCTCCAGTAGTGATAAAATATTGAAATATAGATTAAATTGTTGTGAGATAACAAATATAAATATTTATGAAAAAAATTGCTAATACTGATAAGATAGAATTTTCCGAAAAATCCTTAAATAAGTGAAAACACATGCTTATATTCAGTAATACCCCAAGAATGACCCATTTTTAAACTGAAAATTATCTGTTCCCTATTATTACCTTTTAGAGATAATAAGAGTAATTTGGATGATGATGTTGGACCATTTCTCTGTGATCAGTCTCTTTTGTCAGATACTGATTTTTATACACATACAGCCTGTCCATGTACTGTGTAAAGTGTCTGTTTTTAATAATTCTATTACCCTTATCCCCATGGAAAATTTGGATATTGAACTGATGCTTTTAGGAGAGGAAATTTTCTATTACCCATAAGAGCATCAGCACTGTTTTTGCACTTTTCCTCTAATTTCACTTCTATTGTGATTTCTTGTGCATAAACAGAAATAGCATTATGTTCTCGATTAGTGTTAGTTTTGTAATTTCATGTAATTTCCATGTTATTAACCAAGACACTTTTTTCAGGTAAGGCCAGTTAATGTTCGGTTTGAAGCAGTGCCAAATTCTATAAATATGGAGAAGGCCAAAGATGTATTATGGGCTGTGATTTCTGCTCATTTGAGCGAGGTTTGTTCAATTCTGTTACAATTTCCTAATGATTGTAACATTAAGTGTTTATTAAATACTGTACAATTTGCTTTCAACATTTATAACAAACTACATGAAAGCATTTTTGTATGCCAACTTTTTCCAATTCTAGGGGGATCTGCTCGCTTACGCTCGCCAAGCCCCGGGATTGTTATGCAATCTCCTTTGGTTGCCTTCGCTAACCAACACTCCTTTTGCAGATACCATTTGGTTTACTTCGCAAACCAACATTCCTTTTGTGGAGTCAATCTCCTGCTATGGCGAAACTATCTTAATAATTTGTATAATCCTGATTTGACTTTCTGGTCCATGACGTCACAGTGAGGGCTTCGTAGCCTATTTTATAATAGCCATCATGACGTTGTCCGTGGAGTTGGTTTCCAAAGCAAACCAATTGGGAATGTTACAGTTTAAAAATTATTCATTTAAAGAAAATCATATTTTTAGGTATCGATCTAATGGGAAATTTTCTGCAGATTTCAAATCCGTTGAAATTTTTTCTCTATCTTCAACAATCTAGGAGATAGAAAAAAGAACTACATAACTCCAGTTAAAACTTTGTTTTTTTCGTCCACTGAAAAAACGTTCCTCGCAAAATGAAATGGAAAAAATAATTTAGAATATGTGTCATATATTTATGGTGTTGCCATTCTAGGGTAAACAATAATTAAATTCGGATTTATTTCGGAAAATTATTGCAAGCGCCATGCATTCGTCAGGACTTTAATCACAGAAAACACACAAACACTTCCTCATATAATAGTAGAGATTAACTCACAAATTGATTTTTAAGTCAAATATGTTGGATTATTTGAATAAGTTATTTGATTGCAAAATTACTCGTGCTTTGTGTATTAATTTTTACAGTGTATGATTCTCAAATTGGTTTTTAATTATTGGCTATTGAATGCTAAATTATTTCTTGGTTTTTCACCTTTAAAATGTTGTGCTTAAGTATGACCTAGAACTTTGTAAAAATTTGTCGTGAATACCTGGAAAAGTAAGTGCTTTTTATATCTGAAATAGAGTGAGAACCCTGTAACTGTTGCTTGAAGTTATTTGTAAATTAGGCTGTTTCGTTGTATTGACAGGCCCACCACATTGCATTGCTTTTGAATAACCCCCATACTTGAACTGTATTACGGCTAAGAAATAAATACATTCTATTTCTTTGCAGAAAGAGTCCACATTACTGTCAAGAGTGCATGACGAACTAGAGATCGCGATGAAGTCATCCACCAACACCAATAAGCAGTCATTGTTTGATGGGATATGTTTGCAATTCACTTTTGTTATTTTGCTGATTTTGGCTAATGAAAAGGTTTGTATTTAGATTTGTGGCCATTCGTCTTTACTTTCTTTACATTACACTTCTTGTTTTTTACGATTTATGTGATTTTGATAGGAAGATTGAAAATAGCTAATGGAAAGTTTTTGCACAGGGTTCCCACGGGTGGGTGCTTAGAAAGTGCTTATATTGACCTTCCATTTCTAAGAGCCCTCAGAAGTGCTTATTTTTCATCAATAGTCCTTAGAAAGTGCTTATTTTCCTTTAAAAACAAAATTCAGTTTTCAGATGACCATAATTTTTCACAATATTTCTGATCTCTTTTTAGCAGACTATCGGCAATAAAACTGCTTGCAAGTACGGCATTTGCGATGATTCAGGAACTGGCCTGCTTGAATGGCAACATTTCATATGCGATATACAAATCGTCGATTGACTCTTTATAAACATGTAAATACACTTTGAAAACTCATGAAAATTGGTCTGATTTTGACTTGCAATGCGTGTGGCTCTCGCAACGCACAAAATAGTTGCCCTGCTAGACAAACTATTTATTTTTTTAACCATATCATAAATTTTAAATTTATCATAGTTTTTATGATCTGTTTCGGTTCACAGAAAAATGTTTTCTTCAAAACTCATTGGGTCTCCGATCCAGTCAAATTTGACTCTGAAGTATGCAGCTTGCAATTCGTTTCCATCCTTTCAGTAAAGAAATCGTTTGCCACTAATTTTATTTTATTGAAACCTCCGATGTGCCCATAAATGAATTTACTTCTTATTTTCATTACGAAATTTATGAAAGTGTATTATGAAATAATTACTGGGTTAATTTCCATTCCATAAGCAGGCAAAGCTACAGACATAACAAGGTAAGCAATATAATTTCAAAAACAAAAGAAGTTTAAAATAAAAAATTAGGAAATTTTCGAAAATGAAAGTGTTGGTGGATTAGAGTGGAGCCTGACCCAGACAACACAAAATTGTGTTTCCTTCATATGAGCAGCAGTATGCTTTAAAATTGCTCATTCACTCCCCTAAAGACCATTAAAAAGCAAATTCGAAACAATCTCTATATTAAAAAAATGTTGCTGTCGCAGGAAGTAGAAGTAGAAAAGTAGAGATCAGAAAATTACAAAATTAACATGTTTTGTTCTTCATCGTGATCCCTGGACAATTTTGAAGATTTCTTTCCAATGCGGCTATTACAGGGTGGCGACAGAACCGGAAATTCAGGGAAATCAGGGATTTCTCAGGAAAGAATCATTTTCTGGAAAAATCAGGGAAAACTCAGGGAAGTTTCGTTTAACTCAGGGAAAATGTTGGAATTTCGTATTGCAAATGGCACCCATTTGGTACTTTTCCGTATGGCATGCGGGCGCCACTTTGAACCAAAATCAAAATGTCGGCAATTTTGTTTTCATTCCGAAAATGAAAAGTATATTTTTTATGTAAACATCCAGAAAAAAGAGTTGTATACATTGTATACTGTTTTATTAAACCTGTAACGGCCGGAAATCCTGTAACCGAAGTCTACAGCTGTGCCACGTTCCCTAATGTCAATAATAGGAACGTAGTGCCTTGCGGCTTTAAAAAATACTAACGGCCGAAAAAACTTGCGAAAGTTAAACATCCGGTTCCAATTTAATCAACATTTAAAAAAAAGTCATTCTTTTTCTAAAATACCTAGATTGGCGATTTTGATTTTGGTCCAAAATTGCGCCCGGCTAACGGAAAAGTACTAATTTAGATTATGCATATGTTTTTTAATACATATGTGTTAGAAGTTATTATTTTTTTCGAACTCTGAGGTTTTTTTGTTGTTGAAAAGTTTGCGTTGCCCGTTACAGTTCTTTTCGTGATGGATTCTTCTTTGTCAAATGCGACCAAAATCGTTTGCGAAGAGATCCAATCAGCGTAACGTCACAATCTCCTATGAAAATATAAATATTTAATTGAAAAATTATTTATCAAAAGAAAATCAAACGTATAAGGTATCTATCTGGTGTAAAATTTTTCGCATATTTGAAATCTGTTGATATTTTCATTTTATTTTAAACAATCGCTGAGATAGAAAAAAAGCACTGAAGAACGCCAGGCATAACTTTAATTATTTCTTTTGCTTCACCCGAATCCGTTAATCTTCAAAATGAATGAATCTCGAATTAAACGAAGGTCATTCTTCTCGGCGGCGAAATTCGCATTGGAAAAAATATAAAAGTTACAATTTAAAAATTATTTTTAGAAGAAAATCATAATTTTAGGTATGAATCTATTGTTAAATTTTCCGCAGATTTCAAATACGTTGAAATTTTTATTCTATCTTTAACGATCGCAAAGATAGAAAAAAGCAACGAAGAACGCCAGTTCGAACCAGAACGAACTAACTCGAATCCGTTGCTCAGGAAATCAAAATGAATTAATCTGATCTTTTTAACCACGAAGGTAGAATTCTTCACGGCGCCGGCGGCCAAATTCGTATTGGAAAAAATATAAAAGTTACAATTTAAAAATTATTTATTTAAAGAAAATCCTGTTTTTAGGTATCGATCTGTTGTAAAATTTTCCGCAGATTTGAAATCCGTTGAAATTTTTTTTCTATCTTTAATGATCTAGGAGATAGAAAAAAAAACTACATAACTCCAGTTAAAACTTTATTTGTTTTGTTCGTCCCCTAAAATCGTTGCTGAGAAAAACTAATGGAAACGGAAAAAGTAAATTTAGAATGTCATGTCTTTATACCGTATGCCATTCTAAGGAAAAATAATAATAATTAAATTCCAATTAATTAATTTTTAAATGTTTTAAATGAAATTTTAAAATTCGAGCGCGATAGAAAAATTGCAAAAAATTTGGACCACATGTGTGCTAAATTTCACTATTGTAAGTGCCATCGATTCGTTAGGACACTGCGTACAGGACAGACAGACAAACAATTCCTTTTATAATAGTAGAGATGTACCGAGCGCTGGCGCCATTGACGGATTCAGGGGCTGATGAGTGCTTTTACAAACACATCAAAATAGTTAAAAATGTAAAATTAAATATTCTATCTATAATTTTATATTATTTGGTCTATTATGGAATACAGTAAAAATATTTTTTATTTATCTTATTTTTATTCATCTATCAGTCTATAGTTTTTTAGTTCATCAAGTGTCAAGTTTATCATAATTACCGAAGAATTGTTTTGCGAACAGATGGAGAAACTCGGGGAATTTCATGAAAAATACTCTGGAAATCAGGGAAAACTCAGGGAACTTTTTACTTCAATTTTTGTAGCCACCCTGTATTAGTTTAGGGTTTATTAAGTGTCAAAATTTCTAATGCGAAATTTCTAACGTAAGTGAGCAAAAGGAAGCAATTTTTCAATCTTGAGTCGTGATTTTTTTAGAGCATCTCTAAACGTGAATTTTTACAGCTCTTTCGAGTTTTTTTAGAAATATTAATTTGGTTCCTGATAATATTTTTGTGAAATTCGCAAAAAATCGGGACGTTTTTGTAATATTTTGTTAAAACTGTCATATCTATATCTTATTACTATTAATTTTTAAATTGGAAAACATTGCAGAATACCTTAGAATGTACTCTTTCTTATTGGACCATTATTTTTGAAATTGGTTAATAAATAAATTCAATACGATCAAAAGTTGGTCTTACAAATTTCTTACTTTTTAGATTGCGGAGCAATATGCATTCATTCTTATTCACAGAAATTAAGGTTACATTTTCTGACTAATGGGTGTGCCAAATGCCCTTGAAACTCACTGTGATGTTATGCTCGTTTTTCCGCTCGATTCTCAGACAGTTTGGCTGATTCAGAACATAATATTATGAGATTAACATGGTTTATTCAAAAATGTACAGGGAACAAGATGGAGATTGTTTTTTACTGATGCAGCTATTAGCTTAGGGTGCATTAAGTGTTTAAAAAAAAAAAAGCGAAATCACTTGTGACTGGAGTGTTGGTTTGCTAAGCAAACCAAATAGGATTGCCGTAGCAATCCCCGGGGTTGTCGAGCTGGGGTGGAACCCCCTTGTATGAAAAGAATTAGAAAATGAAATCAAACTTGCAGCAACAGCTGGGAGACCGGTAACACCAAGCCCGGTTCTGATGAAACAACTTTTTATTTCTCTTTTTATAAAATCTAATGCACTGCAAAGAGATGAAAGAAAAACATCCAAAGTTTTTTTCTTGCGGTCTCCATTCTATAATTTGTTTATATACTTAACAAATTACTAATACATATACAGGGTGTTTCAGTGAACCGTTTCAGAACTTCTAAGAGGGGTAGGGTACATCCTGACAACTCGAAATCATATAGCAATGTGGGGTCGGAAATGCTTTCCTGAAGCGGTGTTGTACACAGAAGCACCGTAAAGAAAAGAGACCGTAAGTGAGAAATCGTTTTTATTCATGAAAAGAAGCAAAAGGTACATGGATTAAAGTAAGTGTTCGAAGTTTCTTCCACGGGCTACAATGCACGCCTCATATCTCCAACGCATGGACATCCGAACATTCTGGAATACTCCAGGCATATCTCGAATTTCTCCGGCAGCTACTGCAATTCTTGCAACCAGTTCCTCAACATTGTCAACAGGGGTGTCATAAACTAGCGATTTCAGATGACCCCAGAAATAAAAATCAAGACATGATAGGTCGGGTGACCGAGCAGGCCAACGCACGGGACCACCACGTCCGATCCACTGCTGACCAAATGTGACATCCAGGTAGTTACGAACATATCCGCTATAATGGGCAGGGGCTCCATCGTGTTGGAACCACATTGTCTGTTGCGTCGATGCAGAAATCTGTTCATCTCTCAAAAGTTGTGGCAATACTTGCTGCAGAAAGAGCAAGTAGTTAGGTCCGGTTAGACGAGACGGTAACAGGTAAGGTCCGATGAGGTGATCTCCCATAATACCGGCCCATACATTGACCAAAAATCGAATCTGTGCTGCACGACGTCGTATTGCATGCGGGTTCTCGACCGCCCAGATAGGGTCTTTATGCGTGTTGAAAATTCCTTCCCTTGTGAAGGATGCCTCATCGGAAAACAACACTTCAGCAGGAAAAGCGTATTTGTAGCACATATTCCAAGGTACCACTGTGCGAAAGCAATACGAGGTGCATAATCCTCCGGTTGCTGTGTCTGGACACGCTGCACGTGAAACGGATGCATGTCTTCTTCTCGGAGAATCCTCCAGACGCTGCAATGGGAAACCCCTACTGCGTTTGCTACACTTCGTGTACTCGTTCTTGGATTCCCCTGTACATGCTGCAGCACATTCTGTTCGACGTCTGCAGTCAGTGCTGTTCTTACCCTGTCCCTGTCAGCTCTTTCTAATGAACCTGTCTCAGCTAACCTCTGGTGCAGTCTTGCAAAGAAATTATGACTGTGGATATGCCTCGTCGGATGTAGTTCCGCGTACAAACGCTGTGCGGCTGGCCCACTACAATTTGCAGCCCTGTACGCCAAATGCATATCGGCTAACTCTGCGATCGTGTAATCATCCATCCTACTAACTTGGCGTTCTTGTGCGAAATGAAGATTCCCTACACGAAAGCTCGGGATTTTCGCACAACGCTATCTACCGCGTCAGGAAAGCATTTCTGACTGCCCATTGGTATATGATTTTGGTTCATCAGGATGTACCCTACCCCTCTTAGAAGTTCTGAAATGGTTCACTGAAACACCCTGTATACATAAATGCCCTAAAATGAACTGCTTTTAAAAAGAAAATCAAACTGCTTATTTGGAAAAATCTCATTTTGGTGTGGCATTATTTGTGTATAATTTTTAGAAAATAGACTTGAATATGAAATTTTTTACATAATACTTTTCTTATAAGATTAACTAATCTGTAAGAGCATTAATTACATTGTATAATGCATTTTTTTCAGTTTTATTTTAAGTCCTTAGAAAGTTCTTAGTTTGTCCTAGAAAGTGCTTATAAAGTCCTTATTTTTAGTTAGGAAAAAAGAGTGGGAATTCTGTTACACACTTCTGTGTCATACAATTTTAATGTTTGAAATGGGGTTGAGAACAATCCGTCTGTTGAACTGTTGAAAACTAAGTTCCAATGTCAGATATGATTGTTCCACATTAAAGCAGAGGTGCCAATTCTTTCGGATTTTTTTGTAATTATACAGATTTTCCCCATTTATTCTTTTATTATGCAAATAATGAAATTATTACTAAAAATCTCCCTTTATAACTGTCTATTCACGTACCAACACAATGTTATGTTGGTTTACGTAGCTTGTGATTCTTGTCACTGATCTATTTGTGAACCAACCACACATCAGTTAATATTTAGAATCATTGGTGCAAGTGAGTTGAAAGCCGATTCAGCAAAAAATGGAGCATACTAACTAAAGTACACACTAACTAGAATTAATTTTTAGAAAATAAACTTGGATAACAAAAAGAACTACAATGGTGGATTCTTATATCTGTTGTTCCTGCTATAATAACTCGTTAAAATAAATCTATTTGTTAAGTTTGCTAAAACTACTCGTCTTGTCTTATTCTACGTGACCTCAATCGTACACAATGGTAAAACAAGGTCATCATCAAAAGTCCTCAAATTGACTCTACTGTCCTTTTTTAGAAAAATATTGATGTGTTGACATCATCACCTGATTATTAAAAACAAATTACAATCCGTATTATTATACAGCATCCTTTTCAGGTAGTTGTCATTTAGCAGTGGCTTGGCAACAATGAATTAAAATTATGCCAAGAGACTTTTCGACGTGCTTCGTCGCTGTGGCAACGCAAGTGCGGTCTGAGATACATTAGATCCAATGGAGTAGTGCACACATACCTTTGGTGACGCACTTAGTTTTAATGTTTGACGAAACTTGCGTGTAATTTGTACCGCAGTTCCCCACGGCGCCACACAAGTGTCTCCGGTCTGAAGTACCTAGTTTTCATAAATTTATGGAATATAAATAATAACTATTAAATGGTTGTATCCAGTAACGTCTATTTTGTTTCAAAATATACTTTTTTTTACACCAAGTAAGCCAAAATAACACATTTTCTTAAAATATTTATTGCAAAAGGTGCGAAATGAGTACTTGCATCATTTCACAGTTATGTGTGCATAGTTGGACTTCGGTGCTGCACGTTGAAAAATCCGATGTGTGCACAGGGCCTTATACTTTTGTTAAGTGTGATCACCATTTCAAGAAATACCAGTTAAAATAATTTTTAGCAGTATTTTTTTTTACAAGGTATCATAACTTGATTTCCGAATGATTTTTTGAAAAGTCACTTACAGAGAAGAGCGGTTGGTAATTACTAGAGACTAGATTCTTATGCAATTGCATATTTGGTTTAACACCACATACGAGTCAGGAGATCAATTTTCTATCTGAATCATGCTTCAGTAGGTGAAATTTAAATTTATATTTTTGCATATTTCAGGGGTTACTGCATAAAATTGCACATGTGAAGGGTTGTTGCATATATTGCATATTTCAACCAAAATATCAATATTTCAAATGTTATAGTACTTCTTTTGCAATGAAATATAGAGCATCTCGGGACGAGACACTGCATTTATTTTTAGCAACATAGAATTTGAAAATGCATACACACAAATGAACTATAGGAATAAACCAAATAATCACATTGCCAGCTGAGCAATTATAATTGCGTAACACAGGAAATATGTAAATGAAAAGAAAAAGCACATTGCAGAACAACCCGATCAATCATTGGATTCTCATAAAGATGTATAATCACTGGCACATAGACTAAATAAGCAATAAACTATATAAAGAATCTGTTCTAAGGGTGCCTCAGTGTGCGAAAAGAACTAAGTTACTTTCGGAGGAAGAATTTTACAAAATGAAGAAAATTAACGCATGGGATAAACATTTAGGCCCGAAAGCTGAATAGGCCGCAAAGACAGGAAGTTATTCTATGAATATAAAAAGAAAAGGATCTAAAATCACAAAACAGCAATCCATTCATTTCTAATTTAATTCAGTTGTGCTTTGCCTGCTGTTCAGAAATATACCTAAAATTTCACAATCTTTTTCGTTTAAAAAGTCAAAGTGTAAATAGTTGACTTTATCAACTGGATCCTTTCCTATAGTGCTCCTTCAAATATAGTCTTTTTCAATTTTAATTTGTAGTGCATAAAAATGCATTTTTTACTGGATATTACTTGCATATTTTATCAGTTTTTACTGCATAAAAATCCGGTCTCTAGTAATTACTGATACTTTTTGTGAATCAATTTAAATTATACTTAATTTTTAATGCAATAAAATGCAATGTTCTGATTGGCCTTTTCAAGTATAATGTTTTATAGATGACTAAAGCCAAAAAAAAAAACTTTATTTTATATTTAACTTCATATTTTACTTTATCAATTCTTTGATTAATAGTAAAACATTGTAATTCAATTCCAGGTATTGCTCCTTGAGAATATTCCAAACAGCACTGATCTTGTTATCAAAAGAGACATCTCTGAAATAGATAGCTGAAGTATTTTGAATTCATTTGAAGTATATGTTATTCATTTGAAGTATATGTTATTCAAGTCTTCTGTACCTCATGTAATAATATATGCCACTTTTCTTTTCACTATTTTCAATTCAATGTCATGTCACTAGAACTTGTTTTCTTGTGTTCTCTGATTCACCAGGCAGAAAGCAATTCCATCAGATCATATACGATCCTGCAACTGCTGTTTAGTAAATTTGGATGAACTTTTCAGTTATGAACACAGAGTTCTTTGTACATTTTAGTATTTATATCTTAAAAGTATTTTAGTATTTATAAAATTTCTATTATACTCTAAAATGTAATTTTTGATATGAAAATAAAAATGACACTTTTTTTCAAGAACAGATGTCCATTCATTTTTCTTTAAACTATTTTTTAAGTATGTATTTAACATGAAGCTTTTTTGATTGCATGCAGGAAACATTTGTCATTTTCGCCCAACCTTTTTCACTATTAACATTTTTACATGTATTTTTTTAGAAATGGGAGTATTCGAATTCGAAAGTACTTGATACTTAAAAGTATTTATCATGCTAAAATACTGTTACACCAAAAAATGAATATAATGTGATGATTTAACATTTTAACTCACTAGAACGCTAAATCAATAAAATAGTTTCCCAACCAAAAAAAAAACCACGAAGCGCTCAAACTCTTTTAAAAGCCAAGACAGGTGATCGTGCACCAACTAGGAGAATGAATGTGTAGGCTCAGTCTCGCCTAAAATCCCCGCTAATGTCTGAAACATGTCCAAAATGCCTCTGTTCACGCGCCGTCTCCACAACTTCAGTTTGGATTTAAATGCAGCTACTTTGACTGCCAACTTGAAAAGAGTTGTCACATTTGTCAAAATTAGAAAATAGAGATATACAGAAGTCAGAAATCATAATTGAAGCTCTAGTAACAGAACAAATTTCAAGTTCTGATTTACCACCTCCTAATTTGAGTGACCATTTCATAGATAAGAACCGTACAAACCCGAGATAAATACACCAAAGTAAATAAAATAGAAATAATTTAATATTTCTTGGACGGCCGGTACAGGTCCGCGGCCCGGGGACCACTGCTTTAAAGTACTCGATTCTGCCCGTCTAGTTTGGACATGTGTCCTGTAGCAGAAGCACGTCTTTATTATCTGGGGCCGTGGTGACCTGGTTGGAAAAGTAAGACTAGCAACCGGAGGGTTGCGAGTTCGAATCCAACCAAAGACCGACGTGTGTAAAGGGGGCTGGTGCACATAAAATCTAGTGGCCTTAAATGTCCTCACATTGGTGTGCTGTGGAGAGTGGGGGTCCAGCTCAGGTGTTGCCTCGTCATCTGAGCATGGTTCAAAATGACGTGGTTTTGTCCTCGGATCTTTAACTTCGGGGGTTGATCATGGACCGTCGCAAATAGCCCGTTGTGCAGAGTTGCCAAGTGCTCCGGAACTTTCGGATTTTTTTTTTTTTAGTTAACGTCGTACTAGAGCAACACAACGGGCTATTGACGACGATCCGGGATCAGTCCCTTAAGGGAAAGAGCCGAGGACAACACCTCGTAATTTTGAACCATGGTCAGATGACGAAGCAACACCTGAGCTGGCACCCCATTCTCCAAACTTCCACGCCAACCCAACGTGAGGACTTTCGGCCACGACAGATTTAAGGTGCACCAGCCGCCTCTACACCATACGCCTACAAACACCCATGCCCGGACCTGGATTCGAACCAGGAACCTTCCGATCTAGAGGCTAACACCTTAACCACTATGCCGGTTGGTCGGCCTTTCCGATCTAGAGGTTAACACCTTAACCACTATACCGGTTGGTCGGCTATATAATTTAAGGATAAAACCTTTCATGTATACATATAATTTTTTTATCCTTAAAACAGTACCAAGTCCAAAATCCTCTGGTCCTCGGCCATTCAGGATTTAGGATTATTTGTGTGTGTGTGTGTGTGTGTGTGTGTGTGTGCGCACACACACACACACACACACACACACACACATTTCTTGTAAAAAAAAAAACCTTAATCTCTAACCTCCCCTGCGCGAATTTTGCGTTTGCAATACTTACTAATATAGTAGATATATAAATAGGAATTATTAGAAATAATAAATAGGAATTATTATTATTTTTTTTTTACAACAATGCAAGAAATTTTACTTCAAATCTTCTAATTTTTCTGTGTGGTATTTATTCTGAACATGTCAGTTATTTTGCGATGTTTCATCAATTAGGTTCAGGTTTACCTCCTTTGAAAATTGTCAAAAAGATGAAAAAAGTGAGGAAAAAAAAAAAAACTCCGGTTAGCAAAACGTCCGTATTTTGGACAATTCCGGATTTTGGAAGTCCGCATTTGGGATTTAAAAGAAATTATTTGTGCTAATAGGGAATTTTATGACTGTTTATTTAAACAAAAATACGCAGATCTTTTATTTTTGTCCTTACTTTCGTGTTGCTCCCGAAAAGCAACCTCAAAACTCCTCAAATTTTATGAGAATGCTCCTGAAGCTGCTCAAAAAAGGTTGCAACCCTGGTTGTGTTGCTCCAGTATGTCGTTAATTAAAATGCCTACCTACCTTATGGCGTATGCGACCCTCAGTATCTCTGTTTTGGGTGAAATCATGTTCTCTGCTCTGTCCTATGACTGACTCTCAGGGGAACATCTGTGTAAGGAGTATACAGGCTTCATTAGCCTTAGGTATTGTACTAATATTGTCTTCTCCCATAGGGTTTAGCGTCATCTGAGCGTGGTTCAAAATTACGAGGTGTTGTCCTCGAATCTTTCCCTTAAGGGACTGATCCCGGACCGTCGTCAATAGCCCGTTCTGTTGCGCTAGTACGACGTTAACTAAAATTACCATTACCATTACCCATAGGGTTTAGGTAATGATAATGGTAAATTTTAATTAACGTCTTGCTTGAGCAACACAACGGACTATTGACAACGGTCTGGGATCAATCCCCGAAGTGAAAGATCCGATGACAACGCCACGTCATTTTGAACCACGCTCAGATGACGAGGCAACACCTGAGCTGGAACCCCACTCTCCACACCAACCCAATGTGAGGACAGTTAAGGCCACTGCAGATTTAATGCGCACCAGCCTCCTTTGCACATGTCGGTAGACGGCAGTGTTGCAGCTTCCTGGACTTATTTCGAACGTGACAATTGACGTGTTTTTCGAAAACGATTTCAGCCCTTCGCCAATACAAATTCCGAAGATGTAAGTAGGCAGTTTAACTAATGTCGCAATGGTGCAGCACAACGGGTTATTGGTGACGTTCCGTAACCAATCCCGAAGGGTAATGGTAATGGTAATTTTAGTTAACGTCGTACTAGAGCAACACAACGGGCTATTGACGACGGTCCGGGATCAGTCCCTCAAGGGAAAGATTCGAGGACAACACCTCGTAATTTTGAACCACGGTCAGATGACGAAGCAACACCTGAGCAGGCACCCCACTCTCCAAACTTCCACGCCAACCCAACGTGAGGACTTTCGGCCACGACAGATTTAAGGTGCACCAGCCGCCTCTACACCATACGCTTACAAACATCCATGCCCGGACCCGGATTCGAACCAGGAACCTTCCGATCTAGAGGCTAACACCTTAACCACTATACTGGTTGGTCGGCCCAATCCCGAAGGGAATAATTTGGTAATTTTTAATTAACGTCGTACTAGAGCAACACAACGGACTATTGACGCCGGTCGGGGATCAATCCCCAACCGAGTTTCGAACCCATTGGTCATCAACTGACCGTGGTGTAGTCCTCGGGTCTTTGCCTTAGGAGATCTATCCTGGACCGTCGTCTCACGTTGGGTTGGCGTGGAAGTTTGGAGAGTGGGGTGCCAGCTCAGGTGTTGCTTCGTCATCTGACCGTGGTTCAAAATTACGAGGTGTTGTCCTCGAATCTTTCCCTTAAGGGATTGATCCCGGACCGTTGTCAATAGCCCGTTGTGTTTCTCTAGTTCGACGTTAACTAAAATTACCATTACCTGGACCGTCGTCGTCGTCAGCCGACCAACCGGTATAGTGGTTAAGGTGTTAGCCTCTAGATCGTAAGGTTCCTGTATCGAATCCGGGCATGGATGTTTGTAAGCGTATGGTGTAGAGGCGGCTGGTGCACCTTAAATCTGTCGTGGCCGAAAGTCCTCACGTTGCGTTGGTGTGGAAGTTTGGAGAGTGGGGTGCCAGCTGAGGTGTTGCTTCGTCATCTAACCGTGGTTCAAAATTACGAGTGTTGTCCTCGGATCTTTCCCATAAGGGATTGATCCCGGACCGTTGTCAATAGCCCGTTGTGTTTCTCTAGTTCGACGTTAACTAAAATTACCATTACCTGGACCGTCGTCGTCGTCAGCCGACCAACCGGTATAGTGGTTAAGGTGTTAGCCTCTAGATCGTAAGGTTCCTGTATCGAAACCGGGCATGGATGTTTGTAAGCGTATGGTGTAGAGGCGGCTGGTGCACCTTAAATCTGTCGTGGCCGAAAGTCCTCACGTTGCGTTGGTGTGGAAGTTTGGAGAGTGGGGTGCCAGCTCAGGTGTTGCTTCGTCATCTAACCGTGGTTCAAAATTACGAGTGTTGTCCTCGGATCTTTCCCATAAGGGATTGATCCCGGACCGTTGTCAATAGCCCGTTGTGTTTCTCTAGTTCGACGTTAACTAAAATTACCATTACCTGGACCGTCGTCGTCGTCAGCCGACCAACCGGTATAGTGGTTAAGGTGTTAGCCTCTAGATCGTAAGGTTCCTGTATCGAAACCGGGCATGGATGTTTGTAAGCGTATGGTGTAGAGGCGGCTGGTGCACCTTAAATCTGTCGTGGCCGAAAGTCCTCACGTTGCGTTGGTGTGGAAGTTTGGAGAGTGGGGTGCCAGCTCAGGTGTTGCTTCGTCATCTAACCGTGGTTCAAAATTACGAGTGTTGTCCTCGGATCTTTCCCATAAGGGATTGATCCCGGACCGTTGTCAATAGCCCGTTGTGTTTCTCTAGTTCGACGTTAACTAAAATTACCATTACCTGGACCGTCGTCGTCGTCAGCCGACCAACCGGTATAGTGGTTAAGGTGTTAGCCTCTAGATCGTAAGGTTCCTGTATCGAATCCGGGCATGGATGTTTGTAAGCGTATGGTGTAGAGGCGGCTGGTGCACCTTAAATCTGTCGTGGCCGAAAGTCCTCACGTTGCGTTGGTGTGGAAGTTTGGAGAGTGGGGTGCCAGCTCAGGTGTTGCTTCGTCATCTAACCGTGGTTCAAAATTACGAGTGTTGTCCTCGGATCTTTCCCATAAGGGATTGATCCTGGACCGTCGTCAATAGCCCATTGCGTTGCTCTAGTACGACGTTAACTCAAATTACCAATTACCTGGATCGTCGTCAACAGTTGCTGTAGTACGACGTTAATTAAATACTACCAAAACTACTTTCGAAACCATTGGCAACCCTCCGGTAGCTAATTCTTTGCTCTTCCAACCAGGAAACCGCAGCGTCTTAAATGAAAGCTCGGCAGTTTTAGCTGAATAATTGCAAAAATTTTCTTTGATGTTTTTACATCTTTGCATTTTTTAAATTGTAAATCGAATAACCAATGTACCAGACTCCAAGATATTGACCGTGTTAACCTCTAGATAGGAAGGTTACAGGTTCGAATTCGGGTATGTGCATGGATGTTTGTAGGCGTATGGTGTAGAGGCGGCTGGTGCACCTTACATCTGTCGTGGCCGAAAGTCCTCCCGTTGAGTGGGTGTGGAAGTTTGGAGAGTGGGGTGCCAGCTCCGGTGTTGCTTCGTCATCTAACCGTAGTTCAAAATTACGAGTGTTGTCCTCGGATCTTTCCCATAAGGGATTGATCCTTGACCGTCGTCAATAGCCCGCTGTGTTGTTCTAGTACGACGTTAATTAAAATTACCAAGGGGTAGGTAGGTTAGGAAAAGAGCCGAGGAAAACACCATGTGATTTTGAACCATTTTCAGATGACAAGTCAACACTTGAAACTTCCACATTCACTCAATGGGAGGACTTTCGGCCACGAGATTTAAGGTGCACCAGCCGCCTCTACACCATACGCTTACAAACATTCATGCAGTGACCTGGATTCGAACCAGAAACCTTCCGATCTCGAGGCTAACACCTTAACCACCAGACCGGTTGTTCGGTCCTTCTGAAGAGGAATAAGAAAATCAAACGCAGAATATAAATATTTTATTGAACAGTAACAAAATATAAAATATAAACACTTCACAACAAATATTCGTAAAACTATGAAAATATTCGAATTGCCAGTTCATCCGCAAAAAGTATCAACTGAGTGTTATATTATGAACAACTACCAAAAGTTGTCTTGCATTCAGCAGCAATGTAGGACAATAAAAGAAATATTTACTGACACTGAATTTCCACCTATCAGGTTAACACTACGAGAGGTTTACGCGCACAATTTTGGCTCATGGACTTCTAGCCAATTGGTATTTTCTTGACCTAAATTATCTTTCTAGAAAGATTCCAAGGTGTAGCCCGCCGACCAACCGGTATAGTGGTTAAGGTGTTAGCCTCTAGATCGGAAGGTTCCTGGTTCGAATCCAGGCATGGATGCTTGTAAGCGTATGGTGTAGGGGCGGCTGGTGCACCTTAAATCTGTCGTGGCCGAAAGTCCTCACGTTGCGTTGGTGTGGAAGTTTGGAGAGTGGAGTGCCAGCTCAGGTGTTGCCTCGTCATCTAACCGTGGTTCAAAATTACGAGTGTTGTCCTCAGATCTTTCTCATAAGGGATTGATCCTGGACCGTCGTCAATAGCCCCTTTGTGTTGCTATAGTACGTTAACTAAAATGACCATTGCCATGTAGTACAAGCCACAGAGACAACCATAAACATCCTTCTCAGATGGAATCGGAATTCCGTTTATAGCCACTCCAACTGTGATTAAAAATAACTCGCATTTAATTTTGGAAAAAGAGAATGTTGTAGTAGGTTGCTAATTAACGTCGCACTGGAACAACACAACGGGTTATTGGGCGAGGGGACGGGATCAATCCCCAAGGGAGGAACGTTGATGTAATTTAGCAAACGGGTTTTTCCTTAGACGTGTCAGGATAAATAAACACTGAATACATTTTAATGTTATTTCAATTTTAGTGTTGAGTTTTTTTTGTACAAAAGTCTCTGATAAAACCCCACCTCTCTTCAATTGAGCAATTTAACGGTAGAGAAAATTCAAAGATGGCGTTTGACAAGGAATTAACGTCTTCTATAAATTCAAATGTAAACAATTTGCATAAGGGGCCGTCATATTAAAATGAATACCAACTTCATAATTTCCAATGGGAACCCCCTATTTCGACACACAGTTTCAAATCTATATCAAAATTTAATTTCAGATACCAAATTTCATGTCATTAGGTCTTACCGTTCCGAAGTCATCAGTGCAGATAGATTGAAGTTCCTAATGTTAAATCAGTTTCTTAGACTTTTATGGATATCTTCCTAAATAATACTTCTATAGTGCTGATATTTTGTTCCCTTTTATTGTTAAACAACCCAAATACACACACACATAATCCACTTAATATTTTATTTTAAACATAGTTTTTAGAATGCAATAATAATTATTAAATTAAAGTTTGAAAAAATTATGAATTGGATCCTTATTATATTCTGATGGGAATCGATTCAGAACTTCTAGTATGGCCATGCAAGATTTTAGCTCATTCCGATGATTAGTTTTCGAGCTACATTAAATTTTCCTCATTATTGCAATTTTAGGGGATGCAACCAAAAGTTTAAAACCGGTCAGACAATCTTCGGATAATAATTCTCGGAAAGTTAGTACTTGCATAGTAATAATGTAATAGTGTAATTCTCGAATCGTTTGCACTTATTATGTAATAAAAGTCGCGTTTGTAAACGCGAATAAATCGCACCTGTTGTACGAGTTATTCGAACGGATCGTTCAGAAATCCTTTCAGTTTTTTTCTAGTGTGAAAACTAGGTGTTTCATGAGCCACTGGAAACGAGGAAAAAATCGATGTAAATGAATCAAGATTGCTTTGTGTTTCATCAGTTAATGTTGTAATGTATGTAGGCGTTCGTAAGTGCAACTTCAGAACTGGCGAAACGGAGGTCACATGACAAATTATTTTCAGGTTTACAATTTTTTCAAAGAATTATTTACGAACTCGGCCAAATATAACAATTCTTGGATAGCTGAAAAATACTTTTGAAATAGTGTTCAAATTTGAAAGAAAAATTCGGGTAGCTATAACTACAATAATGTAGTTATAGATTCATTAATTATTATTCATTCATTATTATTCATTCATTCATAGATTCATTAATTAATTCAGATTAATTATTAATCTTTACAATTAATTAATCTATCTACAAAGAGCAATAACATAATTTATCTTTCTGCAAATAGCGACTTCTTACGTCATGATGAACCCTGAAATTGACACAAATTTTAGGATTGAATATCTTGGGATATAAAGGTAGTAATATCATGATATTTCATATTTAGACTAGTTTTACGATGCAGAAGCTGATAATGGCACCAAGACATGATATTTCCGTAAGAAATTTCGTTGTTTGCGCAAAATTTGATATAAAGACGTCCCTTTATGCATTTTTTTTTTTTGGATTTGAATTTGTAGAGGACATTATTCCCTACAGAATGATACCTTTAAATTTGCTCTAGTATGAATAGTGCTCGAAATGAAGGAGGTGGTTTTCTTTTTCCTCCGTGATGACCTTGAAAAGAATATTTCTAATATTGCGGGATGCTTCTGGTGACCCTCATGCTTCTGGTTGGTCAGTAATGAATAGAAGCAATGCAACACAAAACAAAACTATAAATTTTCCTTAATTACCACTGATCACGTAATTCCAGTTCTTCCCAAGGGAATATTGCAACTAACGTATCAGCAGTTTCAAAATCGATAACAATAATGCCAGAAGACATTTCATATCAGTAGGAACGTAAACATGTTGGATGAAATATTTACAATTGCACCAATTGAATATGCTTGGTGATTCGAAGGCAGTATACAAAATGGACGGATAAAACAAGAGCGTTATTTAAGTCAGTCAACAAATGACATTCTTGCAGCAGGATGACAAGAATGTGTGAAAAGGTTTTTCTTTTTGTTGAAGTTATTCTTCTCAATGTTCACGACATAAATTCGATATATATAACTTGTATATGGCAGCCACCAACTCCTCGACCATTTTCTTGAAATATGTTCCACAAAGGTTTGTCCATTTGAGTAATCGTGGACAAAATTAGAAAACGACCTTCGTTTGAGCATTTCATTTTTTTTTAAACTTTCAGCAAAGGCTCTCCGTAAAAATCAAAATGAAAAATCAGAAATAAAACCATGTTGACCATTAATGCAAGTTTCACTGAACTGAGTTCTTCATTGCCGTATATAGAACTTGTAGCACGTCGGAAAATGAGTCTATAAATCCTGACAGTTTCAGTCTATCCAAAGTACTCCATGAATGAGACCCGTTTCACTGCCATTTATCCTAGTGCATTGCAAGTTAATTTTTGCAGTGGTAGCCAAATTCACACACTAGACTTCTGAATCTGCCAAAGCTAAACTTGGATTCTGTTCTTTAGCATTCTGCCACAAAGGAACAGCAGAGTAAGGACAATCCACTGAAAGTTGACTCGTTCAGCGTAGCTGAAGTGCGGACAATACGGGCATTGGAAAGATCCACACACCTCGCAGATGTTCAGAACATACAAATCAAAGTCCTCGTAGATGACCTCTTTGTACCGCTCTGAAACAGAGAGTAAGTAATTTTTGAATGAATGCGTTGAAAATAGTAAGGAACTTTCAAAATTACCAAACACTAAAAATCAAGAAAATGAACTAGAATATCGATACTTTTTTTACTAATTTAATATATATTCCAACTCCTTAGCTTTCAAACAATACTAAGGTCTTGTAAATATTCGAAATCGTTTTCAAGTTACAAGGATTTTTGTTAGGTTCTTTCACCATACACGAAACGTGTAACCAAAACTTTAAACACAATTTCTGAAGAACTGTTTTTGCAGTAGGTTGAAAAAGTGATAACTCGACAGTGAATTGATCTGCCATAATTATTTGTGAGTCATTATAATCTATATATTACAGTAGAGGGTTTTGACCTTTACTCAAAGTTATTAGTTTAAAAATGCATTTTTAGTTGGTTTTTAAATGTTAAAAGTCCTTTTATGAACTTGATTCAGGGTCAAAATATCACGAATAATTGTAGCAAAAATTTCCAATGGCAATTGTCTTTCTGAACACATTACAATTTGAGATATCAGTGTTCAAAACACATGCTATTAGCTAATTATATTATATCTTAATTAGATGATTAATGATTAGCTTAACTTGATTTTTTCGTGATGAAATGATACTAAGCAGAAACCTATTGTCCAAAAACTGGACTTTTGAAGTCGAAATTTAAAAAGGAAATCTTCTAGTGTATATATACGTACACCTTAATCTAAAATTAATTGAAACTTCACAAGTTAATTGATAACAAACTCTAAGAGAGGCTTTTGATGTCAAACCAAATGTAGATGGCAGTGTTGCAGCTTCCGGTACTTATTTCGAACGTGACCACAACTGTCGTGTTTTTCGAATCCGATTTCAGCACTTGACCAATACGAATTCCGAAGATGTAAGTAGGTAGTTTAACTAGCGTCGCACTGGTACAACACAACGGGTTATTGGTGACGTTCCGAGACCAATCCCGAAGGGAAAGTAATTGGTAACTTTTAGTTAACGTCGTACTAGAGCAACACAACGGACAATTGACGCAGGTCCGGGATCAATCCCCTTAGAGAAAAATCCAAGGACAACACCACGTCATTTTTAACCACGGTCAGATGACGAGGCAACACCTCAGCTGGCACCCCACTCTCCAAACTTCCACACCAACCTAACGTGAGGACTTACGGTCATGACAGATTTAAGTTGCACAAGCCACCTCTTCCCCATCCATGCACTGACCCGGATCCGAACCAGGAACCTTCCGATCTACAGGTAGAGGCTAACACCATAACCTCCAGCTGACCAACCGGCATAGTGGTTAAGGTGTTAGCCTCTAGATCGGAAGGTTCCTGGTTCGAATCCGGTTCCGGGCATGGATGTTTGTAAGCGTATGGTGTAGAGGCGGCTGGTGCACCTTCAATCTGCCGGGGCCGAAAGTCCTCTCGTTGGGTCGGTGTGAAAGTTTGGAGAGTGGGGTGCCAGCTCAGGTGTTGCCTCGTCATCTGACCGTGGTTCAAAATTATGAGGTGTTGTCCTCGGATCTTTCCCTTAAGGGACTGATCCCGGACCGTCTTCAGTAGCCCGTTGTGTTGCTCTAGTACGACGTTAACTTAAATTACCATTACCATAACCTCCGGACCGGTTGGTCGGACCCCGAAGGGAAAGAGCCGAGAACGCATCGAACATAATAGGGCCCGCGTTGGCCCAGTTTGAAAGGTAACGTATAAACAACCTGAGGGTTGTGAGTTCCAACTTAAGACCGTCATGTATACGGAGGCTGGTGCTTGATAACTCTGTTGTGACTTCAAATGTCCTTACGTTGCTTGGTGTGGAAGTTTGGAGTGCGGGATGCCAGCTCAGGTGTTGACCTGAGCTATTTGTATATAGGGTGATCTGTTTGAAATACTTCATGTAAAATTAAATAATGATAGTTTGTTTTGACTTCATTTGTTTATGCTTCCTTTATATAGATAAATCACTGAATATTGTTTGCATATTCAGGGTGATCTGTCTCAAGTACTTTATGTAAAATTAATTATTTAGTTAAATAAACTTGCTCCTATACAGGCATGAGAAAAGATGTGCTCATGGGCAATCATTTAAATAATTTCGAATTTCTTGCAATTTTTCATTTTTTTCCAAAACAAAAATATTTAAAAAAAAAAAAAATAGAACAACAAATTTCCTTAATAATGTATAGTACATTTTTAGTTATCGTGTTTCCCGTGGAAAAATTTCGCTCGAACTCACAATCAGAAAATTGCACTTAAAGATTCGAAAACGAATTACAAGCAGCCAAGATCTATTCAAATTGCTAAGTCTCCACATCTAAAAAAAAGTCTAAATATTAAGAATATATGGAATAAAATGAAACATGAAACTTTTAGTTAAAAATCGACAGTCAATGCACTTATATGATCAGAAGTGGTCAATCGTACCTGGTGTGTAATAATCGTACACCTTCGCCTTGAGGTACCTTGTCAGATTGGCTACTGGGTACCATCTCTGCACAGTAAAATTCACGCACAGCCACGATGTATCCAACTGTAAATAAAGGTATGCGATTAAAAATATGCATATAATTGAAATTAAAAAGTCTTCCACAGCTGGGTAAAAGACAACTTTCTTCGCTGAGACGTCCCAAAAAAACTTTACCTTACAAAATGTACTTAAGTATTTTCTAACGAATTGTTAGAAACCAGGTACAGTCAGAACCGGCTATATGGTCACCCTCTTATAAGGTCACGCCGCTCATATGGTCAGTATTCTAAAGTCCCGTCTAACTTAATAGGGAACATGTATTAAAGCGCACCGCTTATATAGTCATTTTATTTTCCTGGTTATCGGTTATATGGTCGTTTTTTTTCATCTTTTCGATGAAGTTATCAGTTTTTTTAAAAATAGTAATTATTGTAACATTCCTTGAGGGGGGGGGGAGGGAACAACACAGGATTGACCAGAAGAAAAAAAAAGTCTTTGCGGCCTCGGAGAGGACCTGAATTTACGCCTATACTTCCCTCCCCCATTTCTCTTTTGCGTTGAATCATCGTCTGCGTTACCCACCCACCCTTCAATTCTCTCTCTCCACAAGCACAACAGGTGGACATCTGATCTCTCCCTGTTGAAGTCATCTCTCCCTTTTTGAAAAGTACGTTGAAATTGAGACGAAAAGAGTAAACAAAATTTTGTTTCATTTGGATCATACGTGACGTTCATTTATGTTAAAAATTTTTATTTCTTCTTTTGGTCTGTTGACAAATTGTTCCTCTACACAAAATAAAAACGGAAACGAAAATAATAAATTTTGAATGTGCGATCTTTTATGCTGTTGCTATTCCAAAGAAAACAGTAATAGTTAAATTCCTTTAAATTCATTTTAAAATGTTCTAGATTAAATTTTAAAATTCGCCACGACACAAAAATTGCAAAAAATTTGGACTACCTGTGTGCCAAATCCCATTATTGTAAGTACCGTAGATTCGTCAGGACTGTGATAACGAAAAACAAAAACAAACACTTCCTTTTATAATAGTAGAGATAAGTGCATTGAATATGGGATGCACGTACGTATGCGTACTGTACTTAGATTAGTAAGGTAAGCTAATAAATTTTAATAAAAAAATATTGCATATTTCTTACTGCAGTTTTTACTTTGCGAATTAATTTTTTAAATGTTCTTAAAAGTTTAATTATTTGTTTATGAGCACTATATAATGATAGGTGAATATAATCCTGCCATAATTAAATAGTGTAGTATTGTTCCGCATATTTGATCTGATATGTTTGGACAGCTGAGCTGACCATATAACTGATACTGACTGTACAACTCGAGACGTGAAATATGTATAAGTAGACTGAGCGCTGGTATTGAGTGGAACTTCAAAAAGTGTGAACAACATGTTGGCTTGTATTCACGAGACTGTTCTGAGAAAAATTGAATGATTTGGTACCTGATCTCCCGTCATAATTGGTGGAATCGCAAAGTAGACTACTATCAGATGATGAATCATTGGATGAGCGTCTTTACCCGTCCGGTGGACCAATGAATGGTAAGTACCGTCCAGGAGACGAAAGAAATCTAAAGGTCACGTTACTGCTAGTTTTGGTCGTGTGATCCTGGTCACATTAAAATGTCACCATTGCTCACTCCACTTTTATATTTCTTATATGGCTGTGAGTTTATGTAATCAGAGAAAATGAAATAATCTTACGTAGTCGAACATAAAGACAGCCGATTTGGGATAGACCCGTCCTCTCTGCAGCCTTGGGACAACGCGGCTATACACGTACTTGTCCATGTCAGGCTTGTGAACCATGTACCCGGTAGGCAGAGCTATTTCGATCACGGCCACGCCACTGGTGTCGCTTTCCTCCGTAAGGGTCCATCTGAAAAGGAAATGGTATGCTGCACTTGGGATTTCAATTCAGAGGGCGAGACCTTAACACTCGTACAACATAAGAGGGGTTCATACGTATTCCACTTTGAACCTTCAGTTCAGTTTCAACCTTCTAGACTAATGCAATCTTTCCAAAGGATTCAATTCCAAAGAAAAGTCCAACGGAATCTTTCCAAAGGATTCAATTCCAAAGAAAAGTCCAGCGGAATCTTTCCAAAGGATTCAATTCTAAGGAAAGGAGTAGCAGAATTTTTCCAGTGTCCAGGAAAGAGCCAATTGGGTTTTTTTCAAAATGATTCCATTTTCAGGAAAGGTTCAATGAAATATTTCAAATTGATTCCACTTCAAAGAAAAGACCAGTGGAATTGTTCAGGGAATATTCAGGGAAGGATCTATGGAATCTTTCAAAACAATTCCATTTTAAGGAAAGGACCAATGGATTCTTTCAAAAGGATTCCATTTTGACAATAGGAGCAAAATAATTATTCCAAAGTATTTAAGAAAAGACCAACGAGGGAATCTTTCTGAAGGATTCTATTCTAAGGAAAAGACCAACAAAATCCTTCGAAAAGATAATATTCAAAAGAAAGCAGTAACAGAATCCTTCCATATGATTCTCATCTAAAGAAAAGGACTAATACAATTCTTCCAAAAGGTTAATCAATGGAATCTTTCTAAATGCGTCCTCTAAACCAGTAGATGTGATTATTTTGTCCTTATGTGTTTAGTGGAATATAGGGTTAAATGCAATTTTCCTTAAACATCATGGCCATTTAACCCTTCTGGTAGTTGTCTCAACACTATATCTCGTCATTAGCAAAACTGAGGTGATCATGATGGACGAGAGATATCGTCCTTCAAAGAAAACTGACCGGATCTTGATCTCGTCATCTTAAAAAAGGTCGGCAATATTTTGATGATTCCCTCCCCCTACCCAATGGCGGGCACTGGACTTTTCCCTTGACCACTACAAGGCCGGAAGTGATGACCACTACTTCCAATGGCGGGCACAAAGGACTCGTCCTTGGTCACTACAAGGCCGGAAGTGATGGTCACTTGTGAAGGAGCACCCAGTGGGTGGATCATCATTGCCCCTAACAAAGGACAGCACAATTTACATCCATGCCCTGACCCTGGATTCGAACCAAGAACCTTCCGATACAGAGGCCAACACCTTGACCAATAGACCGGTTGATCGGCCCATTTTGATTCGGATATTTTCATGATTAGATAGTGTAATTGATAAGATATTAAAAGACGAGATATATCGTCAAAACCACTTGAAGAGTTGACCGAAAAGAAATCACGAAGACAATATTGAGCTTATTGGGCAAAATTATTCTTCGAATAACTTGTGCCAGTCCACTGGTTGCTTACTTACTTGGCACAGCTTTTGATGTTCATGTGGGACTTGTTCCGTCCGTGGTAGTAGCCCTTCACTGTGAGGTCGAAGGAGGGAACAGGTGGCTTTATGAGCAGGAATTCCTTGTCCACGTTGTAGCGGACGTCCATCTGGAGTACGGATAGCCCCGCCCCCTTGGCCACCACCTCCGCGTGACCCCACACGAACGGCGCGATCTGCGAACGAAGAAACATCGAGAAGGTTATAGCAGTGGGAAAAATCAAGTCACTAATCTTTACGGTTTCATATCTTCAATGAATGCTTAATTTAATAAAGCCTTCTACAGATTATAAGACATTTGATAAGCTTTTTAGCAGCGGCTTTAATCCATATACTGTAGCATATTGACAACATAGAAAAACTACTTTCGAGGTTAAAATAGTTATATTCTCACAAGAATTGTTTACAGGATTTGTACAGGTTGTCTACAAGCTATAGTTTTAAAAAAGAACTACAAGTTACGGTATAAATATTGCAGGAACAGGCCATGGCCCGTGTAAAAGTGTGTGAGCTCTGGGGTGGAGATGAGGCGCTTTGTGCAGACCTTGGGGAAAAACCTGAATGTTCTCCGACCTTTGATGAAGTAAGTATAGGAACTGTGTTACAGCAGGATAAATACTTACGGGTACTATCCTGGATTCAGCGAGGTTGTCGTTCGTTATAGACATGGAGTTGATTTTTCCCGCATTTGAGCTGGACTCCACCGTGACCTTCATGTTGGTGACGTCTCTCACGTGAGTTCTGTAGGAGAATTCAATCAAAGCCTGCATTGCCACTATGGTATCCTGTCGAAGAGAACGTACATATAAATACTTCGCAATTTAACCCTATGAGGGATTCCCACACATAATTCCACTTTGTGACCTGCAGACTTTCCTGCATGAATTTTAACTTGAGTCGAATTTCTTCAGAAATAGAATTTTTCCAAATAACTTTATTCTAAACAAACGAGCGATGCAATCTTTCCCAACTATTGATTTTCTACAGAATGGGCTATTAGAATAATTCTCCAAATAATTCTGTTTCAAGGAAAGGACAAATTGAATTTTCCCATAGGATTCCATTCTAAGGAAAGAAGCAAGATAGTTTTTCCAAAGGATTCTATTTTAAGGAAAGGAACAATATAATCTTTCTCAAGGATTGTATTCTATAGAATAAGCTATTTAGAATCATTAAAAACAATTCACTTTCAATGAAAGGATCAATTGAATTCTTCCAAAGAATTTCATTCTAAGGAAAGGAGCAAAATAATTTTCTCAAAGGATTCTATTCTAAGGAAAGGAGAGAGCAATGTAATATTTCTAAAGGATTGTATTCTACAGAATGGGCCAATAGAATCATTCCAAATAATTCTTTTTGAAGGAAAGGACAAATTGAATTTTCCCATAGAATTTTAAAGAAAAGGAGCAAGGTAGTTTTCCCAAAGGATTCTATTTTAAGGAAAGGACAGCAATGTAATATTTCCCAAAGATTGATTTTCTACAGAATGGGTTATAAGAATAATTTCAAATAATTATTTTTCAAGGAAATGACCAATTGAATTTTTTCTTCGAATTCTATTCGAGGGAAAGGAGCAAGGATAATTTCCCTGAATACCAAGGATAATTCTATTCTAAGGAAATGAGCAATGTAATCTTTCCCATGGATTGTATTCTGCTGAACGGGTCTATAGATTCATTCCAAACAATTCTTCTTCAAGGAAAGGACCCATTGAATTTTTCCATAGGTTTTCATTCTAAGGAAAGGCATAATAGTTTCCCAAGTGATTCTATTTAAAGAGAGGAGAGCAATGTAATCTTTCCATTCGAAATAATGAGCTATTAGAATCAGTCCAAATAATTATTTTTCAAGGAAAGAACCAAATGAATTTTCCATAGAATTCCATTCAAAGGAAAGGAGCAATGTAAATTTTTCAAAGGATTCTATTTTAAGGAAACGAGCAATATAATCTTTCCCACGGATTGTATTCTACAGAATAAGCCAATAGAATAATTCTAAAAATCCTTTGTGATGTAACAAATATAAAATTTAGGTGTCATAATGATATACGTTAGTAAAAATCAGCAAATTAATTGGCTTAAGGAAGCTACAATATCCCAAATTTTTCTGCGATTGATAACTAATTAAAATTTGATTTTCTTCATTGCTCCATTGATAAAGGACCACATTAACACCTTTCGATAATGCCATGTTTTCTTACGACGTTATTTTATTTTATGAAATCAGAACAATTTGAGAGGGCATTTAGGAGTAAATGTGAAGGAACCGGGCCCATCGTAATATAATAATTTACCAATCCGGTGTTTCATAAAGGTCGAAAACCACTGCTCTAGACCAAATTGGACCAGCAACAACAAAAATGAAAGCGGAAATACAATACCTGGGACGAAATGAAAGCTTCATCCGTAGTTCGCATCGTATTCAGCCACTTGACAATCTGGTCTACTATGACTCCATTGTAGCGGACGTAGACCAGAAGTGCGTAGGCCGTGGCTTCCACGGCGACAGAGTCGTACTTGTTGGGCAGCCGGGGAAGAATGAAGGGTCTCTGGTTTTGGTACAGAATTTCTGAGGATGAAATGGGTTCTGGGCTCCAGTAGACCATTCCCTCTGGAAAGAAGTTTCATCATTCAAAACTAATACAAAAACAAATTTATGTAGAACTAGATAGGGGAAATATGTCATAAAGAGATGTAGCAGGACTGAAAATTTAAGCAGTTTCCAAAGGCGTCAGTTAAAGTTTGCAAATTACCTACATTTTCAATACCTGTAATTCACCGCTCTGTAATAAACGCTCAGTCAGTTCTTTTACCCCTCTAAGGGATTCCCATGCATAATTACAGCTTGCAACCTACAATCATCTCAGCATGACTGATAAAACCTTCCAAAAGATTCTACTTTAAGGAAATGAACAATGGAATCTTTCCAAACTATTCTATTCTAGAAAAAAACCTATAGAATCTTTCCAAATGATTTTATTTTGAGGAAATGAACAATAGAATATCTTCAAAGGATTATATTTTAAGGAAATGTAATCTTCCACATTCTATTCTAAAAAAACCCAATAGAATCTTTCCAAATAATTATATTTTAAGGAAATGAGCAATAGAATCTTTTCAAACTATTCTATTCTAAGAAAATAACACCAATGGAATCTTTTCAAAGTATTATAGTTTAGGAAATGAACAATATAATATTTCCAAATGATTTTCAATTTAAAGGAAATTATGAATGGAATATTTCCAAACTATTCTATTCTAAGAAAAGAACCAATAGAATTTTTCAAAAGGATTCTATTACAAGCTAATGAGCATTAGAATTATCCCAAGTGATTCTTTTCTAAAAAAATGAAGCGATGAAATTATCTCAAAGGATTTTATTTTAAGAAACGAACGTTAGAATTTGAATTTTACGAAAGGATTCTATCAGATGAAAAGGAGAGACATTAAAAATATTTTCAAGAGATTCTGTTCTAAGGAAATGATTAATAAAAACTTTCCGTGGAATTATATTCTAAGACAAAGAACAATAGAATAAATCCCAAGGATTGTATTCCAAAGGAAAAACGAACATAATAGTTCCAAAAAGATTTTATTGTTAGGAAAGAACCAATAGAAAAGTTTAAAAAATATTCCATTGTAAGAAAATGACCAATAAAAACTTTCTGAAAATTGAAAGAATCGATGGGTTGTTTAGTTATTAAGTGTGTCGTGGGAAAAATAAACATTACCTACTCAGAAATGACGTTTTTAAGTTTCGGTTCTTTCTCTTACCTTACTGTTTTCAAGCACAGATCCAAAATGATAGCAATTACTGGGATGGTGATGGCAGCAAGACGCAACTTTTTGTTAAATTTTAAATGTTTGCACAAAAATTAATTTGAAATAAGAAAGCAATTGGTTTCTACTTCCAAAAGAAAGTATCTCCAATGATGAATGAATTTAATCAAGTGTGTGTAAACTTATATACCTTTTAATTAATATTTAGGATGCATATAGTAACTGTAAATACTGTACGAGTTTATAGTTATCCTTTCTTCCTATCCTTCTCGTATACAGTTAAATTTTTAGCTTTGTTTCTTGGCTACACTAATTCCGTTTTGCAGAAGTTTATAAAGGAAAAACAAAGAAACAAACACTGGAAAGAAGAAGGAGGGGGATTTGATTCAGCTTTTCAAGTTTGTAAAACAAGGGGACACAGAGGGCTTAAATTTCAATAGGGATAACAGAACAAGGGCCCATGGGTATAAATTGAATAAGACACATTTTAATCGGGATTTAAGGAAAAACTACTACTTTAATAGGGTAATAGACAGTTGAAACGCGTTGCCAGAAAATATAGTTAATTCATAGGGAGTGTACGAATTTAAGATACAATTGGATAGTCAGTGGGAATTTGGGAATTCATAAACAAAAGACCAGCCTTGTTGGGCTCGAGCCTGTAGCTGGTCGTCAATATTTGTATTTGTAAGTATTCTCTGAACATAAAAACATTCTACATTTAAAAAGAAAATTTCAATATTATTTCTCTATACCTTTAGAGCTTTTATCAAAGTAGTTATTATTTTTCTCACAGTTGTAATGTTCTAAAACAAAAACATTCGCATAATTTCTATTTAAATAAAAGCACTGCTTTCTGCAAAAATATGTTTTGATGTCAATCTCTATGTTTACAGTTGTGTCTTTATTAGATATATTCTAAACACAAACGTATTTAATGATATTTTAATAGTGCGAAATTAAATTTAATCTGCCCTTCTACTTCAAAAATGAAAGTCCTCAATATGATAAATACTTAAGAATTCATATAATTTACAAATTCAAAATTTAAAAATAAGGCAACATTTTGTTTGTTGATGCATTGTGAATTGAAACTAAACGCAGTAACAGGACAAATACTGACTTCCCCAAAGGATGCAAAAAGATTACAAATTTACTAGCAAGATTTTCGCAAAAAATCCGCCATTCGTCACAATGGCGTAATGAAAAGTGGAAATCCAAATCAATTCCGAGCAAATAGGTCGTACATCTCGAAAGTCGAAGCGCAAGAAGTTGAGCGTGCAAGCGACTTGAGAATTGAATTTTTATTGCGCGCAAACAAACGATTCGAGAAATTATTATATTTATTATTCAAGCTCAAACGAGAGATAGCATTGAACTGTGATCATGATTGAGACGTGATTAAAGAAAGGAATTTGGAATTGCTGATTGGAGACGAGAGGAGAAAAAGAGAGTTGAAGGATATTCTGTACAATTATGTATCGTCTTCAGTGTTTTTAATAATGTTAGTTTTTTAAAAAGCGTTTCGTCTTCATATATGTAATCAAAAAGTCCATCTCTATTTATTCAATACAATCCAACTGAGTTTATGAAAATCTAAGGCCCTGTTCACAGGAGGCGTTTTCGAAGTCCGCTTTCCGGAAGGTATAAATTATGTTTTTTTATTCCTCTAATTCAAGTTTCTATCTTTAAGATAGTTGAAGATGTAGTGAAAATTTCAACGGATTTGTTATCAGCGGAAAATTGTACACCAGATAGATACCTTAAATGTAATTTTCTTCAAATAAATAATTGGTATGAATCTGGCGTAAAATTTTACGTTGATTTGAAATCCGTTGAAATTTTCACTTTATCTTCAACAATCGCAAAGACAGGAACTTGAATTAGAAGAATTAAAAAAAAAAAAAAACACTATTTAATGCATACGGAAAGCTGACCTCGAAAACGCGCTTTAGAAAACGCCTCATGTGAACCGGGCCTGAAAAGACGGAAAGATTCGATATTTGTAACCAGATAAAGAAGCCCCAATCCACATGACGTAACCCGACGAAGCTCAAATATTCCGAAGAGAAATATCACTAACCTTTTTCTCTTTTCATTTGATCCAGTTTATTAAAACCGATTTCCGCTTCTACGCTACCGGCTTCTAGGAGAGCATAAGTCACTATGGCAACCTGGTAAGGATCATTTAGACGAGGCAGTCTTCTCTCCAAATACCTAGCAGCTTGGTTTTTGGCGTTGGAAATTTCTATGCGAATATCCTAGAACATTCAATCACAAATCAATACCACAGAATCGGGTGAACAAAAGCAGGTTTGACATTCACACTGATTTTAAGCCACTTTCTTGTACACTTAAAATTATGATTAATGCCTTACAAATCTCCGGTGGCGGTCTAAACTATAAGCTGTGGTGTTCTTGCCCCCCAAACGGTAGCACGAAATCTGTTCGAATTGTACACAAGGAAAAGACAACCAACAGCTAAGATAATTACGTTCTTATTATTTCGAGAACAAGAAAATATACACTATTTATATCATCGCGTTTCAACATATTCCCATACCTCAAAATATGTAAATCAAAGTTCAGCGCTGTGGAGGTGACAACCTCACCCGTTGCCTCTGGCTCTCTTCTCTGTCGTCCAACGGCCTCTGAATTAGTTTTCAAAATCGGCCAACGGCAAAAGTCAAAGACAAATCGAAGATCATTCTGGAAGAACACCACCTGCAGAGGACGCTTCTATTTTCATCTGCTCTTCGCAAGTCATAAAGCGCGCGACACAAAAACAACAGCTGCCGCCAAAATACAACCAATCAGAATGCATTCGGCATTCAGATGATTGTTTTCTTTTTCCTATCGGAGTATCTCACGATGTCACAAAGCCTTCACGGAGAGATTGAATAGTAATTTTAAAAATTTTTACATTCAACAGTTATATAGTAGTATGTTATAAACCGTAACTGTTTCCTTAAAAACTGATTACATTCACAGTTGCGCTTCTATTCACCCAAATCAACGGTATATAACATTATGCAATACTTCTTCAGAAGTGGTTAGATGAGTTTCCAAGTCCATTTATTAAGAAATAAAATCAGAGCAGTATAATAAAAAACCGAAATCCGAGATTTGTTTGTTTTTTAACCTTCTGAGAGGATTCGACGAGATAGCTCGTCCATCATGATTCCACCAATTTCGTTAATGAGATATCTCACCATCAAGGTATTGCAGATATCTTGACGGATGACGAGATCAAGTCCTGGTTTGTTTTCTTCTGATGGCGTAATTTTTAGTTAACGTCGTACTAGAGCAACACAACGGGCTATTGACGACGGTCCGGGATCAGTCCCTTAAGGGAAAGATCCGAGGACAACACCTCGTAATTTTGAACCACGGTCAGATGACGAAGCAACACCTGAGCTGGTACCCCACTCTCCAAACTTCCACGCCAACACAACGTGAGGACTTTCGGCCACGACAGATTGAAGGTGCACCAGCCGCCTCTACACCATACGTTTACAAACATCCATGCCCGGACCTGGATTCGAACCAGGAACCTTCCGATCTAGAGGCTAACACCTTAACCACTATACCTGTTGGTCGTTCTTCTGATGGCGATAACAAGGCCTGGTTTGTTTCTTCTGATGAAGAGATCAAGGTCTGGTTTGTTTTTTTCTGATGACGCGAGTCAAGGCCTGGTTTGTTTTCTCCTGATGGCGATATCAAGGCATGGTTTGTTTTCTTCTGATGACGAAATAAGGTCTGGTTTGTTTTCTCCTGATGACAATATCAAGGCCAGGTTTGTTTTCTTTCATGTTTTGACCTCGTCATCTGATCGTAGTTCAAATCGTTCTGATCGTAGTCATCTGATCGTCGCGGATACGTTGTCCTCGAACCATTCCCTTCCGGTTTAATCCCGGACCATCGCCAATACGCGTTGTGTTGCTCCAGTGCGATGTTAATTAAAATGTCTCCCTACGGATAGTCTCGGCGTCTCGCCAAAATTCAGCGGATACCCAGGTAAAACTGATTTACCGTAAACTGAACACCATCGGAAAACATCACTAAGCGAAAAGGGTTTTGAAATATACTCTAAAACAAAAGAATCGACGCACCTAGAAGGTGAAGAATTACAGTGATGCCGGGCTCGAACCTTTTGGAACGACGCTGACTGGGGACGTATAGTCTTTAGTGACGAGTCCCGTTTCTATTTGTGTCCTGACGTCAACCGTATACATGTTAAAAACGTCCGTGGCAGCGTGGGGATCCTTCCCTTACTATCGCACGCCACTCATGCCCACAACAGGGCGTTAGGGTGCCATCTCCTTTGATAGCCGGACCCCTTTGGTTGTCATTTCTGTCACACTTTTACAGCACAGCGGTACGTAGACGACATTCTACGACCGGTTGTGTTACCGTTCCTTTTGCGACACCCCGGACTTACTTTTCAAAAGACTCTTTTCAACAAGATAATGACCGACCGCACACGGTACGTGTTGCTATAAATTGTCTTCGAGCTTTTCAAACACTTCCTTGGCCAGCTAGGTCTCCGGATCTCTCTCCCATAGAGCACATTTAGGACGTTATGAGAAGGCGATTGCAACCATCCCGGCATGTTGACGCTTTAGCCTGACAGTTGTAGACAATTCGGCAAAGAAATTCCGCAGGATACCATCCGGGAACTTTTTCAGTCTATGCCTCGCCGGGTGACAGCTTGCATCCAGGCCAGAGGTGGACCAACACCTGGTTGATTTCCTCCCCTTTGTAGCTGTCAAACTCTGAATTAAATAATTCTATTGTTCTGAAATTTTAATCGTTTGTTTTACTTATGTAAGTTCTTCCCATTCACCCATTTTTATCGCAATCGGACAACTCCTCCTTGTTGCGTCGATTTTTTTGGTATTGAGTATAAATGTATAAATTAATGAAAGTCAATCACACCATAACGTAATGATCTCCTCGAGTCAACCACGACGAGAGTTTGTTGTACTATATCAATAACAGTTGACCTGGATAGGACGGTCTTCTTGATTAGATGGCAGGGCACAAATAACAGAGACGAAACATAAATGCAGCAAAATTAGTCAATAAACAGGAGAACTGCATATTTGAAAGGTCAACAAATGCATTCTTCCGATTTTTAATATGATAAATGACTAGTATATCGAAGGAAGAATTCATTTTAAATATCCATAAATACAGACAAGGTGCACCACTTACTCCAGGAAGGTCGGACACAGCGGTCAGTGTTATCAGTACGTGGGCTGTTAAGGTGATGTTCTGGTAATTGCTATTACGATCATTGTGACTCTGAAACATGAAGATAAATTATGCTTATGAAATATAATGAAAAATAACTAAAACTACATACGCATCCTTTTTAAATATTTTAGTTCAGAAAGTATTCATCCTACACAAAACTCACAGCAATTTCTAAAGTTACCACCTGAGCAAGCTATTAATAATTTACAGTCATCTTATGACAGCATCTTAATTGCAAAGAATCATATACTGATTAAAACCGTCATCGATTTGCAACTATCCATTTCCTTGCATCAGGAGAAATTTGCATAGAAAATATCTCCTTATCGAATTGTCAGCGTTTTTCAAAGAGCAATGATTTCATTAAACTGTTTTCAATTACAAGGAATCATCGACACAGAAATCCATAAGGTCTTTTCTCATATTAAAATCAAGCTTTCGGCAATTCGGAAATAGCGAAACCTCGTTATCGAAATGTTTGCGTTTGGCAAAACGCCATCCTCTAACTTAAATGTCTGCATGTCGCAAAGAGCCATCCTCAAACTTAAATGTTTGCATTTTTCAAAGAGTCATCCTCTAACTTAAATGTCTACATGTCTACTTACATGTCTACCTTCATAATACTACTTACCAAGACATTCAATTTTCGGTTCCAAGGCTGGTTCGATGGTTCGTAGAAAGAACCTTCCCTTGTCTGGTGTCTTAGTATGTATTCCATAGATCTCATGAGCATATTTGGATCGATGTAAAAATAATTTTCCCAGTCAGGATAATTAGCCAAGTGAAACATCTTGGTACAGTAGGCCGTTAACCTGCATGAATTTAATTTTAATTAAGCAAAGAATGTCTCTGTTTGTATTATTTTACATTACAGTTGAAAATAAATATGAAATATAATTTAGGCAATCAAGAAAAGAAACGTGTTTTAATAGACATACCTGCAAAAAAGTAATTCGAAAACAAATCCTCAATAATATATTTTGATATTTTGACTAATTTAACATAGGTAAATTTACGTTTTTAATTTTAATATACAGGATAGGTAGGTATTTTAATTAACGCCACACAGGAGCAACGCAAGGGGTTTTTGGAAACGGTTCAAACCCAAAGGGAAAAACGAGGACAACACCGCGACATTTTATACCACGGTTAAGTGACGAGGTCAAACCTGAGCTGGCACCCCACTCTCCAAATGTCCTCACTACGCCAACGTGAAGTCTTTTGATGCCCCGTCATATTTGAAATATCGACAATGTTAAAACATCGATGTTAAACAAACATCGGCTCCAATAAATCGATGGTTACAACAATGTAGAATCGAACCTAATAAAGGTGCTACTTCGTTCTTATTCAGAACTCAACCAGTATACAACAAAAATGCTTACCACAAACTGGGTTGCTCTCCTTTAAACATTGTGTAAGCTCCATTCTTGTAGAAAACGGACTGATACACATACGCTGTTGAGGAATAAAGAAGTCAGTAAAATTAGACAGCAATAGAGGTACACACAGCAGAGGTCATATAAAGCCTTTGATTTATGGCGACGCTTTTAAGGAATTTTTCAGGGTGGTAACAAAATCCTCGAAAAAAAAGTTTTCTGCTATTATACTGATAGTGTCACAAACATTTCAATGATTTTAAAAATCTCTTAATAAATGTTGTGATCCGTGATTGTTGTTGTCGTGCGGGCCATATATGGCCCAATTGGGGGTGCCATTGCCCCGTAGGGTTGGACTTCTTCATGCATGACACATAGAAAAGGAAGGTCCCTTTCATACATATCGTAATTTAGATCCCAATCAGAGGCCGATAACCCCCTGATCAGGTACCCCGAGAGGTATTGATTTGGTATGGGAACATGGGAGACTTTGTGCCCTCGACCTATTTAACGTGCCCCAGCCACCATTAGCGAACACGACGGTCTTTAGCCAGGTCCAAGCGCCGATCTCTCAACCATCAGAATTGCAGGCTCCGCTGAGGACAGAACCCTTCCGATGCGAGCCCGACGCTCTACTGACTGAGCTACCGCGGCTCCGTGATCGGTATCGATATACAGTATCCATACATTACTTTTTAAATATTTGGGGTCTGATAGGGTGAAAGCATAATTATACAAATATTTTGTACTTTTCTCTTCAGATATTTTGTTATTGTAAGGGTTGCAACTCTTACAACAATTGAAAAAAAGGGAGAGAAAAAATACAAAATATTTTGATACTGAACTTAGTACATCTGACCCTACATTATCACATACTATACATCAAAATCAAATATGTATAAAAAAATTCTGCAAAAATGTAATTGCAAGCAAAATATATTGATTCAATACACAAATAAAGTCATTAGTTATACACAAATTTTAAATTGCATATAACAAGTTGTATCGCCGGCTTCACGGCGACGAGACTATGGAAGTGGGAAAGAGATCTTTCCATAGTCTCTACGCACGAAACGCGGAAAACGGCGGTTTTCGCGATTTTCTAAAATTACGACGCCAGTATTCTTTACTCGAATTACAATTTCGGCGAATACGATTTCTTCGATTCTCAAAAGTACTCGTAATAGCGCATCTCCAAAAAGCGATAATAGCTGCCATTTAAGTTATCAAAATTTCCTTGATTTTTTGTGAAATTTAGAAAGTTTCACTGATTTTTCCAAAATTAAAAAGTTTCTGGAAAATTTCCTAATTTCCCGGTTTTCCAGGTTCTGTTACCATCTTGTTTTTATATCGTCAAGGAAGAATTTCTTAGAAAAAAAAAAGTGTTTTAGATGTAGTAGGTAGTTTGTCTTCTATCACACTGGAGCCACATAATGGGCTATTGGCGACTGCCTGGGATAAATTCCGAAGGACAAAAATCTGAAGAAAAGACTCGCCAGTCAGATGACGAGGCCAAACACATGAGTTGACACTCCTCTCTCCAATTGTCCACTCCATGCAACGTAGACATTTGAGTTCACGGCCTATTTAACGTGCATCAGCCCCCGTGTGCACAAAGCAAAGATCTTTGATAGGGCAGAACTTTGAGCTCGCAGCCCTTCTGCCGCTAATTCCGTTGCTCTTCAAAATAGCTACCGAAGGCCCACTTTCGCTGTAGCGGAAAATAAATAAAAAATTACAAAAAAAAAAAAAAAAAAAAAAAAGAACACACAATTGATTATTTATTACTACTATATTTAAAGAGAAATACTTCAAAGAAAATTCTCAAATTTTTGTGAAATAATGTCGTAGAATTTTGTTCAAGTTAAATGATTCGTTTGTGAATTAGCTAATTAAGTCTAAAATAGAACCAGGCTACATAATGTGAATGTTATAAAAGATCACATCCATTCTAGCAAACAAAAATTATTTAGGTACTTTAAAATGCTAAAAGATAATGATCGACTAACATTGATAAGAGATGCCAATAACCGCAAGGTGGCCATAATCCTAACAACGCGGGAATGTCTTTGGAAGCCACGATTCCTGATAAAAAACACGCTAACGTGCCAAAATCGTAACCACAAAATTCATCACCTGAAAGCTGTACCAGAATAGATTCATATGAAATGTGATATGGTGCTCGTAAATACGGCAGACGGAAATTTCTTGTTGGAAGGTATTTTAATTAGCGTCACACTGGAGTAACACAACGGGCGGTGAAGGTCCGGGACCAACAGCCGAAGGGAAAGAACTGAGGACAACAACACATAATTTTGAACCACGATCATATGACGCAGTCAAACTGGGCTGACACCCCACTCTACAAGCTTCCACAAAATGCCAACGTGAGGATATATGAGGCTACGACAGATTTAATGTACATCAGTCCTCTTTGTACACGACTGTTGAATTCGAACTCGCAACCTTCCACTTGTTTGTCCGTTGTTCTTCCTACTGGGTTACCGTGGCCCAATCCTTTGCAAATACAGTAAGTTCCCGTTGCAACGAACTTCAAGGGATCGTAAAATTTTTTCGTTACAACGGAAATTTCGCTGTAACGAAATTTTGCTAATTAGAATAAAAAAGAACATTTTAAATACGTAAATTCGGCTTTTGTTTCGAAAGAAGACTACATATAATACTATGATTAGCTACTGCAATTAGAAAGTTTATTGCAATTCATTGAAATCAGCCAGAGAATAATAATTTTTTTAAATGAATACATTGTAGCATTTTTTAAAACCTGAAAAAAAAATTTACTTACCTCTTTTGGGAAACATTAATCCTAAATGAACAAAATGCGAGGAAACAAAACTTTATTTCAGAAAATCTATGATTTTCTCCTGAACAAGGTTTGCTGTTGTATTTGAGAGTAAATAATTTTGAAGCTGGTGAATGTGTGTAAAGATGAAGTCCTGCACATTGCTTTGTGACGAAATAAATGTCCGCATTGTCTCCAAACTTGATAAAGCTTCTGAAGAAGTGACATTGCGCACATCATCTCCAACCACAGCCTCTTCATCTTCACTACTTTCATTGGCCTCATCTTAGCTGTCTTTAATGGAATGGATGATGTCTGCTTCGGTCAGTTCATAACATGTTGAAACGTTGTCCCAACCCACTACACTGAGATAATTTTTCAAATTCACGCCATCAGGAACCGAATTTTAATTTTCTGTAGCGTTCCAAAATTTTTCCAACTCAGATTGCTGAATATCGTGCGTATTTGATTCATCTTTCAAGTCGGCTTCTTCTGAAATTGAATTGACGTCTTTGGCTTTGGTTTCATATGTTTCCAACAGTTTCTCTTATTGTTGATTGACTGATGTCATCCCAAGATCCACATATCCATTCGATAGCTTCCTTCACGTTGCATTTTCTTTGGACATTTTTCTCCAAATCGCATAGAATTTGACGTAACAAAAAGGTTCTGTAGCGTGATTTTACAACTCTGATGATGCCTTGGTCAAGAGGCTGGAGTTTTGCCTTGCAATTAGGCGGGAAATACGGTTACGACAGTGGCAAATTTCTGCTTGTTTCTTAGAAAACCAGTCTTTATTTTGGCAGCTGATTTCAGCCCGACTAAAACGAAATGCATTGAATCTAAAGAAACTGCATGCTTGTTATATCAGTTGAGTGAACCATGAAAGGAAAACATATTTTTGTCTGTACAAATAGTTCGTTTAGCGGGATTTTCAAAAATCGATCATTTCGTTATATTGAGATTCATTTAACATTGTTTTAATTGCTTTTCGGATGGGGACTTCCATGACTTTCGTAATAACGGGATTTTCGTTGTATCGGTATTCGTTGTAACGGGATCTTACTGTATTCTATTGCTCAATTTCTTATTTATAAAAGAGATGTTTTAAGAATAAAATAATTATTTTACTTTAAGAATACAAAAATTTTGCGGTGGTTCCTAGAGCCATTGGTAAGAAGATTAACAAGTACCTTTGTTGAGGTACTCCAGCATTCCCCTCATGGTGTCCGGTCGCAGCTGATTGGTGATCCTGAGGTAGTGCAGGGTGTAGAGTGAGTATGCGAAATCGAACATGATGTGTTCTCCGGACTTGACGGGTTCGGCGATGTTCAGAGCTTTCAAGCCGATGGGAGATCTTGGGTCCTCTGGAAATGGTGCCCCAACCACGTCACCTGGAGACAGAGGACGAGGTTTAGGCTGATGACACACGAGACGACTCTTATGTTTTCAAACATCGATGTTGATAATATATCGACAAAAAACCATCGATGTTTTTCGACATCAGTGTATTTAAACTTTTTTCCTCAATTTCTTAAAACTGGTTTAGCAACTTCAAATATTAATGTTCGAGGGGGGGGGGAGATTTAGTTTGTCATTTGCAGTGTTTATTAATTTATAAGTGAAACTTTTTTTAACTGTCAAAACGGGGTAAAAAAAATTAATAAGAACAATTAACAAGTCTTTTATTTTCAAATTGAAAAAACAAAAACAATATTTACAACAATTTGACATACTACTAACTACAAGTATAATTAGGTACGTAGTTAACAATAATTATTATTAGTTATTATTAATTATTTATCAACTTATTGGGGGGGGGAGGAACACAACAAACTTATTTTTATTAACTGTAAATAAAAAATATTGAGGCCTATAATTATTATAGGCCCCAATATTTGTTATTTAAAGTTTGTAAAAAAATAAGTTTGTTAACTTTCTCCACCTTAAGCCGACTTTTTTTTCACTAACTATCCCAATAATTAGGGAATAAACTCTTTTTGATGGGACGGATGTCGCCATAACTGACAAATAGTTGAACGGTTATTTTTCTTAATTTTTACTATGTTACTTTCTTTATTAAAAAACTAAAACATCGACAACGTAAAAACATCCACAATGTTAAAGCATCGATGTTAAACTAACATCGGCTCCAATAAATCGATGGTAAATACAACAATGTTTTATAAAACATGGACATCGATGTGGCATCCCTACTTTTCAAACCCTCCACCCTTGGCCACTTTGGTCTAAAAGTATGTTCAATTTACTGATTATAAAAATTATGCTATTTGGTTATTTTTTATAATGGTACTTTTTTATTAAAAAATAAAACATGGACAACCTAAAAACATCGAGAAGCATAAACATCGTCTCTAATACATCGAGTTTATAAACCCCGTGTAGGCAACAGTCTTTGGCTGAACCGAGTTTTGAACTCCCAACTTTCCGGTTGCTAACCCATTACTCTTTTATCTGGGTGATAACGGCCCCCATATTCTTCCCTATCTTTTGTCCAAAGTAATCCAAAAGAAATTGATGTTTTATAGTTCATGGAATAAAACAAATTAAGTTAAATCTTTATCGTAATGGTTGGGCCATATTGTGAAGATCCTACTATTTTGTCAAAGTAATCCAAAGAAAATGACGTTTTATAGTTCATGCAATAGAAGAAATTAAATTGAATCTTTTCCGTGGTGGTTGGACAGTATTCATAGGAACCTACTCTTTATCCACAGTTATCCAAAAGAAATTGATGTTTTATAGTTCATGGAATAAAACAAATTAAGTTCAATCTTTACCGTAATGGTTAGGCCAAATTACTTTTAGGATCATAATCTTTGTCCAAAATAATTCAAACGAAATCGGTGTTACATAGTTCATACAATAAAGGTAATTAGTTGAATCTTCTCCGACCTACCAATCACGGTGACACTAGCCTTTGGTGATCCGAAGATGTAATGTCGGTAGGTTTCTTCGTAAGGTATGATGGGGTCCTCCGTCACATTGACATCCAAATAACGAATGAGGTAGGCTTCATTCCGCATGTCCAGAAGCAACGAGGTGTGACGATGAACGGGAACGCCATCTGGCTGCAGATATATAAACTCTTACAGTATAATTTTTTAAATTTTCCAACAAAAAATTACTTTTTAATTGTGGAGATTTAGAAAAAAAACCCCTTAGAAATCCCTTTAAATTCCTTAGAAATTCACAATTGTTTCTATATGTGTAGAAAAAGGTGTATAAAACCATAAAGCGTAAAACTACTTTATAACACTAATAACTATTCAATTAGAAAAAACAGTCAAATAACACTGGATTCATTAATTCTCCAGGTGTAATCTTAATCTGCACATCGAGCCATTAATCCTCCAAGCGTAATCGAGATATTGTGTCTATCACGATTTGATCAGCTATTGATCCTCCAAGTGTAATCGAGATGTTGTGTCCATTACGATATGACCCTTTTTGATACTGAAATATCTCTTCATCTAGATGCTGTCAATTTACTTATGATGAAGAGATCTCGCCATAAGAAAATCGGCAAATACTTTTATGACGAAATATCTCGTATTTATCAAAATTAGCCTGATCTTAATGGAATCGATATATCATCGAAACCTCTTTTGGAGGGTTATAACTCCTTTTAGCCCAAAACTTTTCAACAAAGCATTAAGACCAAGTGAAGTGGGGTGATCTGTTTGCAAGACGTCCAGAATCAGAGAATAGACGGGGAAAGGTTTATTGCTGAATCCAAATAGGCATGTGAAAACAGTTACGACCAGCCAATAGACAGACCACAGCAACAGCTGAGCAACGAAAACTTAGTTGGGATTTATGGAATATGGGCCATATTGGGCTAAGCTACGTGAAACACACTACAACTTACAATGATGTGGTCTATTACTAGTACTAGATGGACGTAGAAAGATCTCAAGCAATTCGGCACCAATGGTTCTAACTTTCCCAGATCAGCCGAAAGGCCGTTGAGGAGTGTTCTGTTTTGGATCTTGAGTCTAAGATTTCAATTCTCCTCTTAATTACCTGAAAGCCGAACTGGAGGATCGCGTTGTGTTACGTGTGGCATTACTCGACTAGATCATTAACAATTTCTTATCCTATTCGAGAGATTGTACACACAACAGCTGTAATTTAAGATGCCCGACTACGTTCGAAATCCCTTTTTTTTAAAAATATACACGCTACTTTTTCGTTTTAAGGCAAAACAACTTCTTATAAACACACATTAAAGAACGGTAAAAACACAAAAGTTATTATATAATTCACAACAAAAGTTATTATATAATTCACTAAAAAAGTGACTAAAAGTGGAAAATTTAGTTATAAAAAAGACATTAGCAAAAAATATAATTGGAAAACGTAGAACATTTGACCAAGCTTTTCTGTCTTTTTAATATATGAGCTAAGGTTTGAACTGAAAGATATGCAATATTTCTTTCCATTCATGTCAGTTTGGGACTAATGTAGAAGTAAAAATGAAAAAATAATGTAGAAATGAAGTCTTCCTAAAATATTTTCCTTTCTAGATAGCTCTTATATTCTAGATAAGGCCTCCAAAACAAATATAAAAATCAATACACCAAATTTCATTCAAAGATATGTAGTAAATGTTTAGTTATCACGTTTCTCGTGTAAAAATGTCATTTAAAATAACAATCTGAGAAAAATGCATTTAAAAATTCGAAAACGAATTAAAAAAAAAAGCTGCTATTAAATCTATTCAAATGGCTATACCACCGTTTCTATTCATCATACAGATTACAATTAAAGCAATTTTTCAAAGAAAAAAGTTTCAATATTATGAATTTAGAATAAACTGAAATATGAAATTTTAGTAAAAAACTGACTTTTCAACGTAGTCAGATACCTTAAATTGTGCAAAACATTTATTTAGCGATTATTTATAGATATTTCTGTAGTTTTATGCTGACAAATTAATGCCTTTGTTTTGTCACTTGTAGTTCTCTTTAATTTCAAAGCATTCAATCATATCAAGCCGTTACCAAACTATATGAAAGTATTTATCCAAAGTTACTCACATAAATATTGATTGTCATTGTTGCTACATCTTTTGCAACTTGAGTCCTACCAATAATAGTGACTTCAATTTCTCCAATTTTTGTGGCAACAATTGGCACATGAACAAACATATGAGTCACGGGCTTGACCTATAAAAAACATTTTATATGTACATATGATTGAATCAGATGAAAACTACATTATTTGAGAGTTGATTAGACTAGTTAAGTGCTGAAGTTATATTTCAAGAAAAAACAAGTTGAACGAAGCATAAGACATAAATATCGTACGATGGAGTCTTTCACTTATGTTTAAATTTAAGAAAATTTGCACATTATGTCGAATTTCTGAAAAACTAATGGACAGATTTTAAGGAAATTTGGAACGAATATACAGTTATAGCAGAGAAAGAGATGTACCACACAAAATTCATGGTACGCAAAAAGAAAGCTCATCAGTGCAAGAATGTCTAAAATCCACGTTGTGAGGTCCAATCGAAAATGAGTCTAATATGAGGTATGGTCCCCTCGCACAGCGCGACGGCATACTGGACACGAGTCAATTGAGGAGGTCCTGTGGCACTCGGTCCCACTCCTGTATCAACGCAGTTTTCAGCTCCGCGATGGTTCTCGGAGGGAGATGACGAGACGCAATTGCCCTCCCAAGAGCGTCCCAGACATGTTCTATAGGGTTTAAGTCGGGGGATCTGGCTGGCCAATCCATAAGCCAAATATTCTCACTTTCCAGATAAACGTCGACCAGGTGAACCCGATGTGGACGAGCGTTGTCGTCCATGAACAGGAACCGAGGCCCAACTGCGCCGCCCCTAAAATGTCGAACATAGGGCTCTAAGTGCTCCTCTCTATACCTCATAGCAGTCAGGGACCCTCTGTCAAACACATGGAGGGGTGTGCGGCCGTTCAACAGGATGCCTGCCCAGACCATGACACGTCCAACACCATAGTGGTCCATTTCCCTGATGTGGGAGGGATGGTACCGGGCTATCTCCAGATGAGGGTATATCGAGAATCAGTGTCCAGGCTGAATCTCGACTCATCTGTGAAGAGAAAGGTGCTCCACTGAAGTAGGGACAAAGACTGATGTTGTCTGAACCATACTAAACGCGCTTTCTTGTGTGCTGCAGTGGACGGGAAGTAAATAAGGGGTCTTCTGGGATAAAGCCCTCTCTCATAAAGCCTTCGGGCAATAGTTATCCGTGAAATTCGGGTTCCAGTCACAGCATGCAGAGCACGTGAGAGCTGCGAAGCTGTAGCAGTCCTGTGGCGCCGGGCTGAAAGTGCCAAATAACGATCCTCATGGGTCGTCGCGGCTCTTCGACGACCTTGTGCCGGTCTTCTCGATATGGATCCGGTGTCCTGAAACTGTTTCCACACATTGCAGACGACACTGGGCGTTACATGGAGCTATGTAGCCACCTGCACTTCTGATTGCCCTGCCTCCAATCTACCGACAACACTCCTACTCATTCCGTCATCCATACGTTTATGGCTATTACCTGATAGCTCATAAAATGTACCCTACTGTTACAAGAAACACAATGAATGTCGCCGAGGAGTTCGAGCACACGAATCGCGGAAAACGCCTCGTGCGCTTATCACCCCCTCCGCGGTCACAGCTCCGCGCACCCGCACGGGTACGCTTCAGTATTACACACTAAATATTTGCATTCTTCTTTGGTGGCATAATTAGTACCTTTGGGTTGTAAAAATAAATACAATGTGCAAATTCTCTTAATTTTGAAAACACACGAGATATCTCTTCCATCAAGATGTAACCAAACTTGTTAATGATGAGATACTTCATCATGATGATGTTGCCGATTTTTTTGATAACGATAAGATCAATGTATGGACAATTTTCTTCTAATGACGATATATCTCGTTCATCAAGAATTTGTCAGTCTTGATAATTGCGAGATATCTCATCAAGAGGACCACCCCAGGAGGGTTATAATATCCTTATTTATTATTTATTTTCCTTTCCCCATGTCCGAACTTTGAAAACCAAGCTGTCTTCTGTAATAATTATTTATTCAAATTCCTAAAAGATTTGGCTATGACAAAATTCCAAACGAGGAAGAATTTGTGCCCTCATAAAATACTCAACTATGAATTCGTTAAAGACGTTTCGCTATACAAAAGGAAATAATTTAACTTGGAATCGTCCAGAGTGTCATCTCTAGGCTTTGGCAACGATTCCAAAATGATGGAAATGTCAGTAGACGTTACAGTCACAACGCCGAATGACGACCGGTATTTAGCAGTAACTGCAAAAAGAAGGAGCACAGCATCCGACTTTTCTCGTCAGCTATCTTCAGCCACGGGTATGACAGTTTCAATTCAAACCATTTACAGACGTTTGGGACATATTGGTCTATACGCTCGCAGGCCTGTCAGATGTGTAACGCTCACGGCAATTCACTGTCGCCAGCGGTTAGCCTGGAGTAGAGAACATGCAATGTGGACATCGTCACAGTGGGCTTGTGTGATGTTTTCCGACGAGTCCAGGTTTAGCTTGCAGTTTGATTCACGGCGGACGTTCATATGGAGAACGCCAGGTACACGCTACCACCAAGACAACATCATTGAACGACACCGTTACGGTGGTACAGGTTTGCTCGTTTGGGGCAAAATTATATTGGACTCCAGAACAGATCTACATGTTCAAATTTGAACCATTAGACGCCAAATTTATCTTGACAACATTCTGGAACAACATGTATGTGTGTTTAGGGTTGCCATGGGCGCATAATTTGTGTTTATGAATGACAACGCCCGTCCTCACAGTGCAAACACTGTAAACGAGTGCCTTGAATCTTAGGATATCTCCCGTATGGAATGGCCAGCATTCTCACCAGACTTGAATCCGATAGAGCATGTGTGGGACATGCTTGGCCAACGAGTTGCAGCCCGTCAACCACCTCCTACACGTGCACCGGAACTTCGGAGAGCATTGCTTGCTGAGTGGAGTGATCTTTCCCAAGATCAGCTCAATAATTTGATCCTCAGAATGCCTAGGCGTTGTACGGACTGTATTTCATCGTCTGGGAGACATACAATGTATTAACCATCATATCAACCATGTCATGTTAAGTTTTTGCAACGTCGATATTTTTTGTAATTGCTCCAGTGAGCAAAAATCGTAGTTTTTATGAATGGTATCATACATACACCATCTTTTTTGTTCTTTATCTTTTGTTTAATAAATGGGTTTCATGAATTAGTCACATTTGTTTTGTTTCTGTACCTTTATTTGCAGGAGCTGGCATTATTCTTAATTTATGAACATGAGTGTATATATACTTATACCTTTATCTAATTTCTGATTCCTTATTTTCTCATTAGATTTAAAAAAATAATTAAGACAGAATTCCGAAACAGATGTGCGTATTTAAATGCTTTCTATAAATCTTCTGAACTATCATTTGGTCAAATATTAATAGCTTTTAACAATGCAAATTGTTTCTTAATAAACTTAGCTATAATATTTTAAATATTCATAAAATAATTTTTTTCATATGAACCGAAATCACTTATATAATTATATTAAATACGCACGAAAATTGCATTTCTATTACATTTATTTCCTAAGTTATCTTGTGGAGAAAACTCTAGGACACCTTTATTAATTTTTTTTATTATTATTACTTAAGCAATGATATTTTTTATTTATCAAACAACCGCTTAATTTATTCCTACAGAAATTTAAATGTTAACACAATCACTTTGTTTTTTAGAAGCTACAAGCATTTCATTGCAAAATTTTCAAAACTTTTTGTATCTAAGTAAAAATAACTGGACGAAATTCGTACAATTTTTTACTCAAATCATCTTATTCTTTAACCTGAATTGTTTAGGGATAAGAATATTATCATGAACAAATTGATCTAGGCGAACAGTAAAATATATTTATAGATTTTGTTCTTTGAACTAAGCAAAGAAATAGGTTTCTCTGTTATATCTATTGGGTCGATGCGATATTGGTATCGTTTTCTGGACAAAAATTGAAGATTTAGTGTATTTACTAAAAATTATATTGAATCATATAGTATGGGGCGTTCTGTTTGATGACCTTTCTCCATCTCTTCGGTAGCTGCATCAACCCGCGCTCAAACAAATTTCGAGATTTCTGTCTGAAGAACGGATCTAGGCGAGGAAACTTTGTTGTTGTTGTTGTGACTAATCCTTCAGGATCTAGCAGCAGCTAGATCAAATCCATGAGACCATGAACTCTAGCAAATTCAAGCACCAGGAGTGGGCAATCAAGGACATCCGCCAAAGTGAGCCCCAAGCAATCGAGGATATGTTCGGGGGAAGCCGGTAACAGTTGGCACTTGGTACACGTTGGGAAGACCCTGCGGCCAGAATCGAATGTAATGCATCTTAGGTGCCCGCTGATAAGTCTCGAGACAGCCGTTTGATCCTGTCTGTCTTCGCCGAAATCCAATACGCCTCCTGTTCTTTTCCTACCGTACCAGGGATGGGCAAGGGGGGGGTGAGCCAAACCTGCCGGTCACTATTTTTCGCCATGGAGAAAATCTCTTGAAAAGTTAGATCATAGTCTGTAGTTGCCGTTGCAGAACAGCCATTTTTTGCCAAGATATCCGTAACTTCTTTGCCAGGGACGTCGACGTGGGAGGGGATCCACTGAAAGTGAACCTCCCTACGCTTTGTAATAATTTTAAGGTTATTGAGGATCTGAATGCCTACGAGGTCATTAACCTGTCTCCAGTCCTGTAGATGTTGGATCGAGCTGCGGCTATCTGTGAGAATCCATATATCGCTAGAGTCTGTAGAGTGGAGGATGGTCTTTAATCCCTTCCCGATGGCAATCAATTCGCTCCTAAATACCGAGCAGTTATCTGGGTTTCGTCTGGAGAGTCGAGTAAAGAGATTCTCAATATAGATACCGCTCCCGGTGTGATTTGACTCGTCTTTACTGCCATCGGTATATATCAAAGTGTCTTCACTAGGAATACAATTAATAACCTCGAGAGCCAGCCGTCGTAGGTATTCAGGGACATCTGAGTTTTTGTTTGTGTGGGACAGAAGTTCAGAGTGGAAGTGAACTCCGGGTAAACCCTCAATCGGACTAACACAAGGTGTTAGAAATGAAAACTCCACCGGTTGCAAAATAATCTTCATTTTATCGGCCAGACTAAATGGGCTATTCCTTTTGAGTCTCTGGTTATTGCTCCAGTTAGATAGATATTCAGAAGTTCTGTTCTGATTTTTATAGCTTCTCAATTTGTTGAAATATTTTACCAAATTCGAGTTTCTAACAAGACTAAGGGGTGGAAGATTGGCCTCGTAAAGTACTATATCATTTGGGCAGCTGTTTCTCAGGCCCGTTATAATGCGAGCTGCACTCAATTGCACTCTCTCTAATTTGAGGTTAGATGTTGAGGCACAGAAGGAGGAAACTTTCTGACACACTTACGACACATCGTCTTCTTTTGCGTCTGTGAAGCATTTTTGCCTCTTCGGAAATGAAGAAAACATAATAGGTCAAAAATGTTAGAATAAGTGTTCAAAATACCGCCTACCCTAACTATTTCTCTGTATCTCGACTTCTGGGTTGGAAATCAAGCTGGAAACTAAATGCCTATGACTAGGAACAATTCTCGCTTGGTTTACAGAGTTCCTATACCTTATTTACTTAAGTCCAGTTTAAATTAACAAACACTTTAAAAAGTTTCCCAAGAGAATTTTTAAGAGTGGGTTCCTAATATCGCCCACCCCTGTTGCTATTACCACCCATCAAGTGAAATTAGGAGCTACTATTAAAAATGAGTTGCTGTAGAGCATATCTTTAGTACACTAGTGTGCAAAACTTAAGGAAATTTTCTGATTTAGTCGTAATTCCACAAAAAATTAACTGGGAGACATGAAATTCATACTACAGAGCCACAATGTAGTACTTAAATGATAAAGAAAGTATAGTAGCAAAAAATGAATAAGACGCATAACAGTATGGAACGAAGCAGAAAAGGGCATTATTGACAAAATGGAGTTGGTACAAACACTGTCTGGCCAAGGGGAGAATTACAAATAGAAGTCCCTTAGTGAAGGATATGACCTCCCCTAACTGCAATGGTTACGTGGCACCATCTGTCCAAGCTCAACACCAGATTATCCAACAGGTCTTGAGGTAAGAGTGCCCATTCCTCAATGAGCATCTGTGTTAGTTGTCTAATGTTCTCAGGAGGATACGATCTTGCCACCAGGCGTCTCCTCAAAGCATCCTACACATGTTATATAGGATTTAAATCAGGGGATAACGCAGGTCAATCCATTCTACTTATATCTTCCCTTTCTAGAAGCTACTGTACAGCATGGAACCTGGTAAGCTGTGCGTTGTCGTACATAAAAACAAAGTCTTAAACAATGGCACCTCGGAACAGATGCACGTGGGGGAGGATAACTTCATCACAGTAACAATTTACGATAACTGAACCTGTCAAAAAAATGGGACTCTAGCCGTCCGTTCATTATAATGCCTCCCCACACAAACAAGCCAGGACTACCCCAACAGTCTCTTTCCTTGATGTTAGTGGCATGAAAGCGTGTCCTACCTCTATCCATACCAACTGGCACCGAGAATATTTTGTCAGACTGAAGCGACTCTTATCAATAAAGAGAACGTGACTCCATTGATGAGATGTCCTGTCTTTGTGTTCGTCACACCACTGTAAACGGTGCCGCCGATGGTTTGTTGTCAATGATAAGCAGCGTTCAGGACGGCGGGTGAATAGGCCACCTTTCTGAAGGCGTCAGGACACAGTAAACAGGGACACTTGTCGTCCGGTAGCCGTATGTAGCTGCTGAGCAATGTTGCCCTCTGTCTGATTTCGGTTTCTTTACGCCTGAACGACGATATATCGGTCATCACTTGCCGTTGTTTTCCTTGGCCGACCACCACTAACCATTCTTACAGCTGTCCTTAGGAAGGCTTTCCAAGCTCGTGTAACAACACTTTTGTCAATTCAAAACGCTTGGGCAACACTCGTCTTACTACGCCACTCCTCAAGCTTGACGATCATTCTACCACGTGTAAAGGCGTCCTGATGGTTTCTTGTAGCCATATTGCAGGTACGATCTCACTTTCACTTGCGGCGAATGTCTAGAAATGCGTCTCTCCTCCTTCTTATTAAGTTGCATTGCATTGCTAACTCCACCCGTTTTGCGTTCCCTCACGTCACCTCTGACGTCATGCTCCTGATATGCATCACCTTTCTACTGAATTGGCTTTTCATTGCACTGGTCGCAAAAAGCCCTTCTCAACAATTTCTTGGCTGTATGCTGAAATATGACTTTGTTACTTTTGTTTTATTGAATGTACTTTCAAGTCATATAAACGAATTATGATTTGGAAACACTTACCTGGATATTCTCTGAATGATTGGAAACCAAAAATACGTCGATCACAGCCTCAAACACTTCAGATGCAATAGTGTAGTTGATAGAACTGACAGGAAACTTCCGGTGGCGCTACGTGTGACAAAACCCTACACCGTCAAGGTAACTACATAAACTCATAAATGTCGTGCATAGTAGCTTGAAAACATGTGTCGGCGATATTAAGCACAGGGGCAATATTTGCAACACCTAACTCTACTTATTTCTGCCTTTTTAAATGTTTGACAAAAAAAAAAAAAAAACACATTTCTTTTCCCCAAGTATACGCTGCAATTCCTTCGTTACAACAACATCAAAACTTGACACGTGTGAAGTAGATAACACTTCCGTTTTGCGATGCTCTGCCGTCTAGCGTAGAAAACTGGAACTTTTGCATCAACCCAATGCTACTATTGTAAGTTTTTGTTGTGGTGACTAGGCATACCACAAACTCAAAGTTCATCAACACTCATACTTACGTAGATGAGATGTTGCCACTCTCCGTTTGATGTCCGTGGCCTATAAGAGGACACTATTCCCAGAGGTTCCACCAGCACAAAGCGATAATCGTCCGATGCCGCTAAAATAATCTCTGCCTGAAATAATTCCATCAAAGATTAAGACTTGGCAGTAAACACCACGTACAGAAAATGTTTTATTGTTTTAAATAGGTAGTTAATTTAGTTTTATTAAAATAATAGATGATGATGCAAAAGTCGAAATCAATTTATTTTCATTCAATAAACATCATAAGCTATTTTTCAGATAGCTTATGTTGCAAAATCTTTAAAATATTTTAACTAAAACATCTCATTTTTGATACAAAAATTGATAATTTTGAAGCATAGAACTTTCAGATTGTTTTGTATTGAGGGAAAGCAATATTGGTATTCATATAAGGTATATTGAGAATTACCTTTCATGTTTACCAATAAAATTATTTTCTACCTTTCATGAGATTTCACAAAAATATTCTCTTCTACTTTCATGATTTCACAAAAATATCCTTTTTTACCATTCGCGATTTACCATTTAAAATTTTTTTTTCTTTCATTTGATTTCTTAATAATATTTTCTTTCTTTCATGATTTCCGAATATAATATCCTACTTCATGATTTCTCACTAATATTCTTTTTACTCCCCATTTATAATAATCTCCCAATTCTATTACCTTTTCTCAACTCTCACGGTATCCTAATGCTATTGTTCTTTCCTACCATCATGATTGTAAAATTATTTTACCTTTTGCTAGTTTCGAATTTAATAGGAAAATGTGAACACAAGGTGGCTTTTTTCAAAAGAATAAAGCTTGCAGTCGGTTACTTCTACTCTAAATATGCAAATTTTATACACAGGTAATATTTCCAACAGTGCAACATTTTCGTACCACTGGTCAGCTAATACCAGGATACGATTGCATAGTCAATGCAATGAATAGACAACCTGATTTATTTTTACTTTCATACCTTTCCCCGGAGCATTTAGCAAAACGAATTACGTACCTTAATTTCAATAAACTGATAGTTGATCACTGAAACTCGCAGACCAATTTGTTCTCCGATGCAAGCCTCCTCCGGGCCTTCAACGATAATGAAAAATGGCTTCGTGGAATCAAACTGAAAAGAGAAACAAGTTGATCAGATTCAGATACAAATCGCATTTTTCATCAAGTAGAAAACAACATCGATTAACAATTATGTTATCTTGTAATAAAGAAAATAACTGAAATAAGAGTGCAACTCCAAATCCAACAAGAAATTTTATAATTCTAAAGAGGCAAGCACACAAAATTATACGAACAGCTTAAATACTCAGAGACAACTAACTCACTGCTTATCATGGAAAGGATTGCCCTAGGCCCCTTTCACATGAGGCGCGTAAGACTCGCGTTTGGCGAGCTTAGCGAGGTCCCGCTCTTCAAGGACGCAAAGATAGAAACTTGAATTAGAAGAATAAAAAAATACAACAGGCCACGACATTTGAACGATAGATTGAAGGTGCACCAGCCGCCTCTACACTATACGCTTACAAACATCCATGCACTAACCCGGAATCGACCCATCTACCTTCCGATCTAGAGGCTAACCGTAAACACCAGACTGATATGTTCCAAAACATCATGAAATAACAATATAAAAATGAACAGGTTTAGCTGGTAGACATCGATATAATGTAACGAGTGATCCAGAACTTCCTTTATATACTTCAAGGGGAGGTAAGGACCACAAAATTAAATCGAATTCACACACGGACATATATCCTCAAGGCAATAGTCACCTTTATTTTCTAGAGGGTACTGTTCGTCAGCCTAGCAGCTGGCCAGTTTGTACTACCGTCAAACAGGGAAATGAGGGCAAAAACAAATGTTCACTATCTTGTCTTTCATTTCCATCACGTTGTGTGTCCTGTAGTACAGTGGTGCGCAAACTATTTTCCTTTCTACACCTTCAATTTGTGTACTATTTTGTCGCGATCCCTGGATAGACAATAGACGTTTTTTTAATCGTCACCGTAGTTAAAGTTAAATTCCTTTTAGGATTTGTGCTTACATTTCGGCCTTATTAGAGGTCTGAAAAAAACCCAGATGATTTTGCGAAGTAATAGTTTGATTTATGCATATGGGTATAAATATTTTTAATGAAAAATACGAAAAAAACACTTTACATCATAAGAATTCAATACGATTCTAGATAGATTGAAAAAGCTGGAAAATATGACCATTGCTAAACGTCAGACTGACCCAAGTTGCATATGAATCCAACCAGAGAGCAGGTAAAGGGATCTCAAGTTGACCAATTATCTTTTATCACTATGTCTGTTCGCCTGCCGGTTGCAGAAGTATAGGTATTAAATACTATACTACTATATAATAATACAGAGAATATATAAACTAATACAAAGAAATGTTTTCGTAAAAAAATATAGTTATTTTTTTATTAATAATATTATCGAATTTCTTACTATTTTACTGGTACCAGATACTTGCTGAAGAAAAGTCATATTTTTTTAATCGTCAAATACATTTCTTTGAATTTGGCGACCCACTGCTCTAGTACACCCTAAGGGCTAGTGCAGACAAAACATCATCCCTGTGAGAATACGGTTTATCTATCCCGGTGGTTGCCTCGACGAGGTATCTCACTGGTCAATCTTGATGGACAAAATATCTCATCAAAACCACTAATAATACTAATTTTGCGCTCCCTAATTATCCTAAGTCAGTACGATACAGGAACGGTTTGTATAACTCTTCTTAAAAGCATATCGGATAGACTTAATATAATCTAAGGTAAAACAGAGAAAGTAAAGATTATTTCCACATACTATAATAGGTTCAGGCAGTATATGGAGGCCATAGATCTTATTCATTCCAACTGCGTTCAGGGCGTAGGCAGAAGGCCCCTTTGGAGACATCGTTGCTACATATTCTTCTTGATCTTCTCTAAAATAAGGCATGACAAATGATTGAAACGTATTAGTTATCAAAATGTATCACTAAATGATTAATGAATAAATTGTTTCAGATTTTAATAAAAAAAGAATGTTTCGTTTGCGTTTTGTTGATGATGCACAAATATGGTCATCAAGAATTACCACATTTGACCTCAGGACCCAAGAGACTATTTGAGATGACGACCCTTTATGAAATGACAAGATTGCTACCTCGTGTATTCATTGGTTAACTTGTGGAACACAACATAATTTCTCTGTTCTTCTGCACATAAATTGTAGAAATTTATTAGTATACGTAAGTGTACAATAATAATTTAATTAAACTTAGAAAACAGGCTTCAAAACAAAGTACAGAACTTTCAATGGTACATATATAGCCAACATTTCCCGGACCCTTCTCAGCGTAGGATTCCAGTAATATGGTTCCGGGCACCACAGGATAGTCCAACTATCAGTACATAACAAGTACTTGTTTGTGTGCGTGTTTGCAGTGTCCTGACAAATCTATGGCACTTACAATAATGAAATTTGGCACACTGGCAGTCCAAAGTTTTTGCAATTTTATAGTCCATCCCTAATTTTAAAATTTAATCTAGAACAATTTAAAATTGAATTTAATGAAATTTAATTATTATTTTTTCCTTTGAAATGGCAACAGCATACAGATATAAGAGATTCTAAATTTATTTTTTCCGTTTTCATTTTGCGCGGAGGAATGATTTTCATGCAGACGATAAAAAAACAAAGTTTTAACTTTAATTATGTAGTTCTTTTTTCTATCTCCTAGATCGTTAAAGATAGAGTAAAAATTTCAACGGATTTGAAATTTGCTAAAAATTCCACATTTGATAGATACCTAAAATTATGATTTTCTTTAAATAAATAAATTTTTTAAATTGAATATCTTATATTTTCGCAAGAGAATATGACATCCCGCTAACATTCATGTTTCACAAATAAAAAGATAACATTTCCGGATCTATTACGATTTCAGGGAAAAAAAGCGAAGAAAATAAAAACATTTTGGCTGGCATGATTTAGTTCTTTTTTGTAACATCGAGATCGTTAAAGATATATTAAAAATTTTAACGGATTTGAAATCTGCCGAAAATTGGACACCATATAAATACATTATACGTTTAATTTTCTTTAAAAAAATTATTTTTCAATTGATTTTTTTATTTTTTGGTTTATTTTTGGCAAATCACAACATGGGCAATGTGACCTCCACGAAAAGAACCATCACGGGCAACGCCCATATGGTTTGCGAAGCAAACCAACACCATGGGCAACTCCGTTATGGCTGTTATTCAATAGGCTACGAACTCCTATTTGGTTTGCTTCGCACAACAATAACCCCCACAAAAGCAACTAGCACGAGAAACGCCGGGCTAGCCACGCAGTGGCTAGTTTATAATAAAATATCAAAATTAATTTACCTACTTTATTTAAAACCAAGGCATACTTTCAGAATTTGCAATTTAGTCGATCACTTTTGAAATTAAATATTTTGTCATTGACATAGAATATGTGTTATTTATAAAGCGTGTATGGTAATTTGGAGCCGTGTATTAGGTTGTTCCGTAGCTAGAGAAGGAAAAAAGGTGTAACAAGGAGAGCGTTTTGCGTTGCAGAAAATCGTAACTTATAATTGAAAAAAAAAGGCCAACATTTGATAAAATTAAGGTAAAATTGTTCTGCAAAGACTTTGTTTGTTCTGCGACGCACTTCGCAGTTTTAAGCACTTTCTGCTCTGGGAGAAACAACCCATTCAGGTAGTCACCAAGACCAAAGATGTATTCTTTGCTTGCTTTAACAGCGGATAAAATTGTTAATATCAACTGGGATCATTTCGTTTGGACACATGCTGTGAACAGTTTCAGCCATATTCACGTTTTATTTCACCTTTGAGTTTTACAAAGCTTCAATTTACATCAATTAAGCTGTATTTAATTTCGTACCATCAATCTAATAACTTTCCGGCCATCCCCTCTTAATCTGCCTCTGCTACACGACATTAAACATCGAGTGGTCATTATTGTTTCGCAGGCTTCTTCACATTCTGGAATTAAATTATTTTTTTTGCAGCCCTTCGCTCTGCACTACCCTGGTGGCAGAGCCTAATTATTGTCCTGATACACTCCTGGAATAACCTACTAATCTATTTTCCTAGGTTAAATAAGCTACATTTTGAAATTCACTGCGCAGAGAACAAGAAAAACGAACGTTTATGAATCTCAGAATCGATGTAAGTTGTGTAAGTGAAGGCTCTGAAAATTCTCACCCGATAATTTTGTTCTTCCAAGCGAAGTTACCAGCAGTGGCGTCATAAAAGGCTCCCTGTCTGTTTCTGCGGTACAAGTAAAACTCAAAGAGATCTTTGTCATCATTGAGTTGAACCTGAAAACCTAAAGGTATACAAGAGAATACTTCTATAGCAGAATAATCGTAAATATCAGATGGCAAATGAGAAGGTTTAGATAAGTTATATAGGTATGTATAAGGTTTATGTAAGTTTCAGTGTAATATAAACAAGGTAAAGAAGAAATATTTCTTCCTCCGAACTAACTTTTGATTGAGCACCGAATTGGCGATGTTTTTTTGTTAATTTGCAATGTTGGCGACATTGTGAGATTACGTTCTAGTAACATGCCAAGTTGTGCGACATGCATTGAAAACGGTTTCAAAATCACTAATGCCGTTAGTATTATCTATACAGCAAAACCCTATCATAGAATAACCATAAATTTAACAATTGTTTTGAATTTTATAATTTCATTTAACTGGGAGCAATCCATGTAGTAAATGCAATTTAAAAGTAGACTCCAAGAAGTATGGCTTTGATGATTCTATACGAATATAGTGTCGGAGGTTGGACACCACCATCACCGAATTGGCTATAGATCAAATTAGTTCCTAATCCCTGAATTATTGTCTTCGTTTTTTAGTAGTTTGTTTGGGTTTACATTGGAAAAATTCTTTTACATTAATACAGGGTCGTGGTAGTCCGGTTTTAAGAGTAACAGATTAGCAACCGGAGGGTTGAATCCAACCTAATACCGCCGTGTACAAAAGGAGGCTGGTGCATGTTAAATATTTCGTGGCTTCAAATGCCCTCACGTTGGCTTGGTGTTTGGAGAGTGGGGTGCCAGCTCAGATGTGATCTCGTCATTTGACGTGGTTTAACATTACGTGGTGTTATCCTCAGATCTTTCTCTTTAGGTGGGATTTTAGACATTCGACAATAACCTGTTATATTTGCTACAGTGCGAGGCTAATTAAATTCCTACATATCAAGCTAAACATTGAGTCCGACACAACCTACATTGCGTGCTGTTGTCCTCGGATAGCTTTAGGGGATTGATCCCAGACCGTCGTCAATAGCCCGTTGTGTTGCTCTAGTACGACGTTAATTAAAAATTACCAATTACCGACACAACCTACCCGATTTTTTTAGCAGACTAAACACCATTCGATGACGTTGAATTGTTGATGTAATTTTTCTATTGTTTTTTTTTGGGGCAGCCACCCCCCGAAGCAATAGAAAAATTGAGTGAGCACGTAATAGGATACTTTTTGTTCACAAAAGTAGGAAAATTTTTGTACTTACAGTCCCCTTCGTCTGTACCGTCGTCACAATCCTTCGTTCCGTCACATTTCTTACTGGTCGGATAGCACTGACCAGAAAGACACGTGCTCAGTTCGGAAGAAGTGTTGCAGAAGGCTGAAACAGGAAAACAGAAGGAAGTATTGCAAAAATCAATGCTCACATAATGCCAATTCAGTGTTATCAATGCACAAGTACATGCACCCTATTATTAATCAATAGTTTGCCCTGAAGGCTCTTGAAACTTATTTTAATCTCTCACCAGCACGCAAACCGAGGGAATTATCATCTTTAATGATATCAGATCTACCTTAGAAGTAATAGCAAATAACAGCTCAAAATGTTTTCAAGATGTCCATTTACTTCTGTATAGCCCGTTGTGTGACTCTAGTACTACGCGACGTTATAATTAAAATTGCCATTAAAATTTACTTCTGTACCATCTCATGTTCCTGGAGAAATGGTGCATTCTTCAGTGGATTCCCGCACTTGAGACATCGAAGGAAATGACGCTGCAGATCCATTGACAAAGGAAAACAGGGAATTAAATGCAGAACAGATCCCATTAACTTCTACTGAAGCTAAGGCTTTGTTTAAAGTCAAATTCGTATCACAAAAAATTAAAGTCGGGAAACAAGTTTTTTCAATTAAAACCGATAGAAAACCACCGCCACAATATCCAGACTGAGAACAGGAGTTTATAAAGGTATGACAACAGTGATTGGACCAGAACGTAACTTTGCAACAACTGTGTTGCAACAAAATCCTATAAGCACCAGTTTTGCATCCACATTTCTTTATTAAATATTAGCTGTAGGATGGAAAGTTGTGGTTTTACAGGCTTTTATGTAATTTAATATCATTTGTGGAGCGATACCCCAATGATTGCATAAGGACCAGGAATACTGATTTAATGTATTGGTTTCTTTTCTTTGGCTTGCTTTCAAGAAATTTCAATGCAATTACACATAAGAAATGTAAAAGATACTTACTAGGCATAGCAGTTATGATCAGGTTTGAAAAAACAACTAGATTGGAGAACTGAAAGAGAAGTTGAGTAAAAATTGTCAGAACAAAAAATGAATTAAAAATGACATTCACTTAAAATTAATTAAAATGACTTCTAACTAGAATTAATTAAAAATTGACTTCTAATTTAAATGAATTAAAAATGATTTCCAATTAAAATTGCATATATATATTATGACTTGCTTAATGTAAAAGCAATAATACAATTATACATACACTAATGATATATTTGATTAATATACATAACTTTTTTTTTTTGCAAAAAGTATTCTCTCAAAATTGTCAACCATGCTAATGTTATCCAATATTTAAAACTTTTTTGGATATATATACAGGGTGACCTGTAAAGTCCTTTTAAGCCCTTTAATTTTGAAACCTTGTCTCGTAGAGTCAAGGTAGTAACGTGTACCTACAGTAAAGTGACCATGCTGAATTTATTGAGACAGCTTACAGCGCCCCTAGCGGTGAAATAAGGAAATTAAAAAAATAACTCGTACACTAAAGGAGATAGGCCAAAAAGTTCAATTAAAAAAAATGTACGCATTACAATAATAAAGTCACAGAAAAAAAAATTTCATGTAGTTATCTGTAAAACTGGTGGAGATATTCGCGATTGAAATTTGAACTTTTTCATGCCTTGAAAAAGAGGCTGTCCTGAAATTGAAAAAAGTGTTCTCTGGTGTTATCATTCAGTTTTTCTGAGTTAAGCATCGACGAAAATTTAAATTCAAACAACAAAGAAAGAAAAAAAAATGATAAATAAAAAAATAACATCAGAAAAACGTACTTCGGAAAAAAGAAAAACTGACGATCCGAAATCACAATTTTCGCGTAACAACTAAAATACACGATTAAAAACCTCTCTGCTATACAACCACGAACGAAGATTTACTATTTAATCATTTTATCCTGATAATCTTTGAGTGAGATGCGAATCTGTCAGAAACAAATGCGCGTTATTCAGTGTGGCACATTAGAAAAGTAAAAGACACAGATGAGGAACAGCAAGAAATTTATTGCTAAAGAAAACCATGGCACGATCTGTTAATTCTTCAACGGTGGAATCTACTGCTAACCAATCAGATCGCGGCAACTGGTGGAGTACCAGCGCTGGGATTTAAGCCCACTTGTTGGCTTCTTTTTGCTCCTGCGGTCGGATATTTGAATTTTGTTGTAGGGTTTAGTCTTTGATTCAGTGTTCCACGTGTTTTTATAGTATTATAAATATTGTATCCTTTTATTATATAAGTTAGTGTCTTATGTATGCTTTTTGTTACATCAGAATGGTCCTAAACCAGGGGTGGATACGACACTATCATCCTAAAGCAAAGGGGACGGCAGAGGGGTGGAAAAATATCAGCTGGTAGTGAGTTCAGGAGTGGTTCTTAGATTATTTATGTAAAATCAACGGAAGCTTGGAAAAATATAAAAAGGGTATTGAAAATTAGGAAAAGTAATTTAGAACCAAAAGGAATGAAATTGGAATTTTTTAAAAATAATTTGGAGGATCTAAAAATTTTTCAGCCAGCTGGGTTCGAACTTGGAAAGTCATCCTCCGCTGCCGACGCCAATCTGAAGGTAAGTGACTTTAGCCATTAGGCCATCGTTGCTTCAAAGAACTACACAATATCATGTGACCATGTGGTGTGGTAGAATCGCCAAAGAAACAAGATCGCCAACCACTTCACAACAACAGGGTTGCCACGCTCTGATTGGTTAGCAGCAAGTCCACCGTTGAAGAATTAACAGATCGTAACCATGGCGAGTGTGTTCAAAAAGGTCACCATCGATTACAATACACATTTGTATTCGATCAAGCACGCCGGCATACACATTCCTTATCATCAGTGGTGTGACAGTAGCGCAGCTATTGATGATACGCTGCCGCAGATCCAGCATACTTGTTAACGGAGTTTCATACACCCGATCGTTGATGTAGCCCCAGAGGGAGAAATCGAGTGGGGTTGTAAGATCTGGTGATCGTGGAGGCCATTCAACACAGCCACCGTAGCCGATTGCCTGTTGGTCAAATCTGCTCCACGGTCAGGTGGCACAGTAACGCCTAAGATGGTACCCCAATCTCCGCAATTCCACATTACACCAACGCGAGGACTTAAGAGGCCACGACGGATTTTGCGTGCACCAAGTCCCTTTTTTACCCGTCGGTATTTGGATGGCACAGACGAGGATCGAACTCACAACCCTCTGGTTGGCAGTCCGTCACATTACCAATCGGGCTACCACGACCCCCAAAATTTATCAGGAGAAAATTATTAAATAGTAAATTTTCGTTCTGGCTGCATGGTCCAGAGGTTTTCATTTGTGTATTATAGTTGTTGCACGAAAATTTTGATTTCGGATCGTCATATTTTTTATTTTTCGCAATACGTTTTTCAGATGTTTTTTTATTTACCTTTTTTTTACCTTATTTGTTTGAATTTAAATTTACCGTTGCTTAACACAGGAAAACTGAATGAAAACACCGGAAAACACGTTTTTGAATTTCAGGACGGCCCTCTTTTCAAGGTATGGAAAAGTTCAAATTTCAATCGCGAATAATTCCGCCAGTTTTGCAGATAACTCCAGGAAATTTTTTTTTCTGTGTCTTTATTATTGTATTGCGTACATTTTTTTAATTGAACTTTTTGGCCAATCTCCTTTAGTTTTCGAGTTATTTTTTTAAATTTCCTTATTTCACCGCTAGGGGTGCCCAGTAAGCAGTCTCAATAAATTCAGCATGGTCACTTTACTGTAGGTACACGCTACTACCTTGACTCTACGAGACGCGGTTTCAAAATTAAAGGGCTTAAAAGGACTTTACAGGTCACCCTGTATATAGTATTTCAGCCTTAAATCGTCACGGAATTTTATCTTCACTCTTAAATTGCGTTGTCATTCAGGCAAGTATTCCAAATTTTAGCCGGATTAAATATTAACCATACAGTGGTGTCTTATATTTTTCTATCGACCCTGAACCCCAATCGTTCACTTTGGAGACGATTGGTGAAATAAATAGAAAAACAAAAGGGGAGTTATATACTGAAACGTTAAAGGACATACGTATGATGAAAAGTATATTTTAAGGGGTTAGTTTGAGTATAGTTTCATGCATATAAATATTCTCAGTGTGCGATTCAGTACATAAAAATAGAGGATTACCTCAAACGAGTCCTTTGTGTCTCGAGCAGCGTTAGCTGTAGTGTAATACGAGATCTTTTCAGGCGAACCATCCCTGTGTCTCCAGAACGCACGTTGAAACTTGAGGTGATCTTTTTCAAAACCGTACATGGCTTCGGTAATCTGAAACACAAACACTTTGCTGCTTCAATCTTGGTTCACAAGATTCATACTCTAAGCATAGTAAGAGTTCCTTGAAATGTTTCCAAGTAACAAACATTTTAAATTCTATTTATTATTGGCCTGTTCGTACCCTATCTAAACAAGTTTAAAATAACTCACTGTTGGTGTAGGGATTTAGACATATTAATGGTTATTACTTGGTAGGCAAATCGATAATTATAGAGACTAGGATAAATGGCCCGTCATACGACGGGTGCATAACAAAATTTAATTATTTCGGTCAAACTTCATTTACACTCTATAACAAAAAAATCGACGCACCAAGAAGGAGTTGTCCGAAAGAGACAAAAATTAGTGGATAGAAAAATTATGTACGGAATAGAAAATGATGAAAATTTCAGAACAATTGAATGATTTATTTCAGAATTACAGTAACGAGCTCAATAAGGTGTTGACCCGCCTCTAGCCTGGATGCAAGCTGCCACACGGCGTGGCAAAGACCGATAAAGCTCCCTGATGGTCTCCTGCGGTATTTTTTGCCAAATTTGCTTCAATTGTCGGACTACGTCATCAACATTTCCTACCGGATGCAGTCGCCTTCACATCATATCACAGACATGCTCGATGGGAGAGAGATCTGGTGATCTGGCTGGCCAAGGAAGTGTTTGACAAGATTGAAGACAGTTCATAGCAACACGTGCCGTATGTGGTCTGGCATTGTCTTGCTGAAAAATAAGCCCAGGGTACTGGGAAAGGAACGGTAGCAAAACAGGTCTCAGAATGTCGTCAACGTACCGCTGTGCAGTAAGTGTACCTCTAATGACGACCAAAGAGGTTCGACTATCAAGGGAAATGGCACCCTAGACCATAACTCCTTGTTGAGGGCCCGTGTGGCGTGCAATAGTGAAAGCAGGATCGGCACGATGTCCTGGGCGTCTCCAGACACGTCTTCGATGATCGTCAGGACACAGTTGGAAGCGGGATTCGTCGCTAAAGACTATACGTCCCCAGTCAGCATCATTCCAGCCTGATCGAGCCAAGCACAACTGTAATCTGGCTCGACAGTGTGCAGGCGTGAGTGGCAGGTGGCGTAACGGTCGGTACGAACGTAGATTTCGCTTTCTCAGCCATTTGTGAATGGTCATGGTGGACACTCTTGTGTGGGTCTCACGACTAATGGTTGATAGCGATGAATCAGGCGCTGTGACAGCTGATCTGCCAATCACTCTGTCCTCGCGATCTGTTGTGGCCCTACGTCGACCACTACCATCATGACGCTGAAATCTGCCATTGTCCACCCACTCTTGCCAGCATCTTCTAATCGCCGCATCGCTTCGACTCACATGACGAGCGATTCTCCGATTTGCCCAACCTGCCTCTTTCAATCCAATCATACGACTTCTTTCAAACTCTGAAAGTTGCTCGTAATGAGCTCGAATCCTGCGGCGAGGCATTTTTTCAGTCGTCGAAAGGTGTCCTAAATCGCAATGCAGCAGAAATTTTTAACAACAGTTCAAGAACAACTCCTTATATACATCTGCTGGATGCGCAGTTCCGATGCGCTGGAGATCGCACTATTCATTCATTGGACACCAAATTTTAATCATTTGCATATTTGGTCAAAACATTTTTGCATACGAAATTTCAAAGCAATCGGACGATTCCTTCTTGGAGAGTCGACTTTTTTGTTATAGAGTGTATATGTTTTTGAAAACGTGATCTCTCACTTCCTGTATATAAACCTTTTATACCACTATTTCTCAACTTCTGTTGATCACTGGCTATGTGCATACCTTTTCCCATCTCTATCTTTCAATTTGCATTGCTTTCGCATGATGTTTTTAGAGAGCAATACTCGTAAAAAAATCTAATTTGAAAACTTAATTTTTGATTAATACTGGTTAAACAATGAGCTGCGTACGGCAGTCGTTTTATACTCACTGTTATTTACATGGCGATTTCGAATAGAATGATTTCAGATATTTAGTATCTCGTTTCGCTCGTGACATCGCACAACCAATCAAAAGAATTAGAAACTCCGCCTACTCGTGACGTCACACAACCAATCAAAACTTTAATGGCCACGGAAAAACAAGAGAACCTATCCACCTGGTGGAGTAAGACAATACCGTCGATAGACCAGGATACATCCCCAAGGGAAATATACAATAATACTCCCCTGATCGGGTTCGAATTCTAAAGTCGTTTGGTTTCCGTTTGGCATTTTGCTAGGTTAAAGAAATGCAGAACTGAAGGGTATTTATTTAGAGAGAGATAAAGAGCATTGAGTTGTTTAGTTTTAGCTCTTTTTAGATTTCCACTAGTGTAAATAAATGTTTTCAGTTTTGAATTTAGTTCATTTTCACAAGAACATTCCAGACTTTACCTTATATCTGGTAGTTGGGTAAAACACATTCTTTACGAACAGTTAAACGTAAAAAGTGATTGCACGTTCACTTATATTTTTTTGTGTAAGATCTGGTATTTTTTACTTAACGTAAACTTTTCTTAACACTGGAGCAATAACAACAAGCTATTGGTGGCGGTCCGGTATCAACTTCGAAGGGAAAGATCCGACGCACAACACGAAATTTAAAGCCAGGGTCAAATAAGCAGAGCCACACCTGTGCTGGCACCCTACTCTCCAAAATTCCACACCACGCCAATGTGAAAACATTTGATTCCATGACAGATTTAACGTGCACCAGCTACCCTTTGTATGCGACGGTCTTTGGTTGGTTGGAACTTGCAACCCTCCAGTTGCTAGTCCGATACTCTTACAACGGGGCGATCGTGTCCCAGAATAAAAGTAGGAGTTATCTGACAACAATAAATTTGCAATACCAGTCAGCATACTACCTTCAAAAAGGAGATTGATACTAACAAAAAAGTACACAACTCTAGAATTTTTTTTCACCATACTCACCGAAGTTATGGTCAGTTGTTGTCTTCCGTGGGTCGACACGTGGTCACTGTCGAACCCCCAAATTCCAATGTTCGACTCAGAAGTCAATCGAGGTATGAGTTCTATGTTGTTTCCGGATCTTTCTTGCTTCATGTTCACATCTAGAACAAACTATAAAAAAAAACAATTCTATAGTCTGCGAACCTTTTTAGGGTTGAATTTGTAATTCATAACTTTCTTCCTTAAACTAACATTTTAAACATTATTTATAATTGGTGTCGGATTTGAGATCAGCATTATAAATATATCTCTTGGAGATTATCTTATACGAGGAACCTAGATATTAGCGAAACCATTAGCACATCTGGATGGAAGAGATATCTCGTCATTCGAAGAAAACTGACCAGATCTTGATCACTTCATCGATATTGCTTAGTTTTATTTCTTTTACCCGTCCTGGTGGTTGTCTCGTCGTTACTTAATCTCATCATTAGCAAAACTGACTAGATCGTGATGACGACACATCTGGTCAAAAGCGAAAGTGGTCGGTTCTTGATGAACGCGATATCTCGTCAAAACCACTTAGAGGGAAAAAAAATGCAGTTTTGACCTATTTGAAAATTGGCTGTTCTTGTTGGCATCGTCTCAATTAACTGCGCTCGTAAAAACATAATTGTAATCCTAAGACATACGAGTACCCCTGAGATATACGAGTACGTGTAATATATATACGAGTACAGCGTAAGACATACGAATACGCGTAAGACATACGATTACGGCGTAAAACATACGGGTATGCGTAAGATATACTAGTACATGTAAGGGGTACGCGTACGAAATACGAGTACACGTAAGACGTATGACAACACCTAAGACATATGAGTACACGTAAGTAGAGGGAAAATGCGGGTTCTGAAACAGTGGTGGAGGAGGTGGAGAAATCGACTGTTGAGTTGTACCGAAAGTGAGGTCAAAGGAAGTGATAACGTAACCGGAAGTTGAGTTGAGCTGTTCACTTACAGTAATGACGACTATTAATGTAGCATGAGAAAACAACTCAACTTCCGGTTATGAACTTCAGTTCTTGTGACGTAACTTCCTGTTCAACTCAACTTCACTCGATTTTTCCACTTCCTCCACCACTGTTTTAGAACCCGCATTTACCCTCTACTAGCGTAAGACATACGAGTACAACGTAGGACATACGAGTACGGCGTAAGATATACTAGTACGTGTAAAGCGTAAGCTTAAAGACATACTAGTAAGTGTAAGGGGTACGAGTAAGATATACGGGTTCACGTAAGACGTACGACTACACCTAAGACATGCGAGTACGACGTAAGGCATAAGACGCGTAAGACAGGAATACCCGTAAGACATACGAGTATGGGTAGTATACTAGTACACGTAAGGCGTATGCGTAAGAGATACTAGTACACACAAGGCGTATGCGTAAGAGATACTAGTACACGTAAGGCGTATGCGTAAGACACGAATACCCGTAAGACATATGAGTATGGGTAGTATACCAGTACACGTAAGGCGTATGCGTTACGACACACTAGTACGAATAAGACGTACGAGCACTAATATACGAATACGCGTAAGATTTACGAGGTTTAGAAAATGGGTTTAAACATTTAATGGTTTATGAGATCTCAGGTCCGTATACGTTTAACCGGCTCACAGACGAGATAAATACCTTCAGTTTTTTTTATCAGGTCCGCCTACCAGATACGGTCATCCAAAAATATCTTCTCTCCTCACCAACTTGGGAAAATACAGAGCGAGTTCAGTCTACCCCTTCCACCAAAAAGCCCGAACAAAGCCACTGAACACATGATAACAAGCTCATCCTAATCGAACGTCATTTCTTTGTAAGCTGAAACAAATTAAATTCAGTACATCGTTACCACCCCGCCAAAGGCTCCCATCTGAAAAATGGACGTTTCCTCAAAAACGCGATTAAAGTTTTGATGCTTCGGGACATATTCAAGTCATGACTCGAAGGTTGTTTTCTCATGAAAATTGGTATTTCCACACAGAATCAAAATGATTCGTGGATTTGTCGTAGCATAAAAAATAAAAAAAATCACTCGTAAAATGCAGTTAGGTGAAAATCGTCAAAATGCAGATAGGTGAATTCGGCGTGATGGTAACGATATCTACTGAAATAACGATCGGCCAAACTTATAGAAGAGTTGCGTCACATTCATAAGCATCAATATTTATACTGATCAAGTGAGCCATTACTTTGTGTTTGTTGATTGCATCCACAGGCAAGACCACACTATCAGTCAGAACCATCCCGTCATGCGTAATGTGGGTTACAACCATGTGGAAAACGGGAGCCATTTCTGGAGAAACGGGAACTGAAAACGTAGTTATGGTGTTTATCATCCCCGAAACTTTTTCTGTTCCAGTTTGAACAATTATTCCTTTGGCTGCTACCTGAAATGAAACGCATTAGTTGAGCTTGGAATAACAGATTTTGTTTGATCTTAAAACACTCATTGTTGGACTTATCCAAGAATCTCAATGCTCTTAAATGGACTTTCCAATTTCTGTATAATGTATCGACGCTCGAATGACTCTCATGAAAAGCGAATTGCAGAAGGTTTAGAAGAGTTTGAGTTTAGTAGAAAAAATTGCAAAATTCCATTGAAACTATAGAAAACACCTGCTCATTCTTTATTATTTCATGTCCGATAGCAGACGTGTCCGACCGAAGAGTCTTCGTCGTTATAAGTGGCAAAATGATGACGACAACTTATGAACGAGCACCCACACACAGTGGATGAGCCTTCGCTACTCATATCGTGGACAGTCATCAAAATTCATGAGCTTACAAGCGAGATTCTAACCCAGGAATTACTGGGTGATAGCCGAACCATAGAGGAAATGTAAAAGAAAAGTGAGAGCAATGGTAACTTTTTTATGTGCTTAAGATGATGTGACGAAAACTAGTTGTAACGTGACCCATAGTCTACTATGGTCTGCTAGGTTGAACTCACCATTTATCTTCCTGATTGATGCACGGGACCGGAGAAGACGTTCATCCATTGATTCATCATCTGATTGGTCCATTGATCGATCATCTCATAGTAGTCGACTTAGGTGATTTCACCACTTTTGTCACCACTCTATAGAAACGTGGATTCACGCACCTACTGTCACAGAGTGTTGCATCACCAAACGAAGCGATAAAATACTAAATCGGACAACCAGCGAATGTTTAAGTGAGCAGTCACGTGACCAATAGTCGGCAAGGTTAAAATTTCTGAAGCCGCTCTCATTAGTAATGCTCAGTCTACTTATGCTTCACGTATAGTAGCCGAACTCAAAATGTGGAGGCATGTAGTTATTTAATTAACGTCGTACTGGAGCAATATAACGTGTTATTGGCAAAGCAAAGAGAGGAGGGGCTGGGGTTGTTGGGTCTAGACTTGGGATACGAACCCAGGATATCGTCCATTCTATGTACGATTTCACTTTGAAACTCAAAAAAATGGGTCGAAACCAGTCTCACATGCAACATATTAGCAGAGGGACTCAAGAAAGAAAATACGTTTAGAGAAACGAATATGAATTATTACAAGCATAGATACAATAAGAAATATACTAAGACGATAGATACTATAATAGAAATATGCAGAACAAAGAAATACATACCAAGTAATCGAATGATTTCAAGTGAAAGTTCGATCGGACATGGAAGACAGCATATTCTCCAGCCTGTGAAAAATATAAAAACATTCACAAAATACGCTTTTTGTGTACAGGGGATTACATTAATTTTAACTGTACCACAGCTTATGCATAATTTTGTGGAAAACACCCTACTAGATAAAGCATAGGTAGATTATATTAATAATGATAGACTGTTGTGTAGCATTAAGTCCTTAAATAGTTATAAACTTTACTTGTGCTCTCTTTGTGCTTGTTGAAACTTGCAGAAATCGGTTCTTGGCGCTGTATTGAGCTAAAACAGTCAGTTCGGTTCTGGACCTCGATTCAGCGTCATTCCTGTCTTCATAGAACGCCTGAAAAATCAAAAGAATTAAAGTTTCCACACATGGTTTATATTCCAAAAAGCATAGCATAATACTACCAAATAAAGACAAAACACAGTGCGATCAAGAACGCAATGGATTTTACAACCAACATTTTGCCGTTACTATCCAATCGTTACATTTACAGATTATTTCCAACTAAAATGCACATATAGACGAGGTAAAATTTTTTATTAATTAACAAATTGATAGGTCACATGCGCATTATTATCCCTGTATTATCAAAATATACATACTATACCAGTATGATAGCTTGTATACATATAAATAAAATTAACTCCATCATTTGATTGTTGTATCGGTCAATCATGCAAATAAATATCTGTGCTAAAACACTCAATATTTTGCAAAAAAATTATAGATAAAGCAATATTAATTACCAATATTATTAACCAACTTATGAAAATTATTGGAGTGGAACTCCGTTGACTCAGTCACGAGGCATTACCGATAATATCAGTGCATTTGAAATATGTTACCATTAAGATGCTTTAATGGTATCTGGTTTACTCTTGCTCCAGGTTCAATTATCCAATAAGGACTGAAACTCACCCGTATAATGAGCTTCTCCGCAGTCTTGGGAGTGGAGAGCCGTATGTGAGCGACCCCATCTGACCCAAAAGACAGCACTTGCTGTTCCAGTTCCCTTCGTCCACTCCTGGTCACTATCACCGGGTTGATGAGGACCACGGAGCTGATCAGCTTCTCTTCTTCCAGTGGCACGAGGTCGCTGTATGAGACAGCTATCTGTAAAGAAAAAAGATGCTGCATTTATTAAAATGATTAGTGACACTTTGAGCTGCATAGGTTGTTGGTTTTATGACTCAAGGACCATATTTGGCCATGCATACGAGACACGTGCAGCATCAAGAAATAGACACTGAAGCTTTTACTGACACAGGAGAGAAATACACCCAGTTAGGAATGCACCTACAACACGAAGGTTGCTAACGCAGTGGGCATACCCACTGAGCCACGAAGGTCCCTTGAGGTGTATAGGAGCTTCTGATGACCATTTTGATGTGTATAGGAGAAGTATTTAATGACACCTTGAGGTGTAACGAGGAGTATCGGATGACACTTGAAGTGACACTTCGAGATGTATAAGAGAAATATCGGAAGGCGCTTTGAGGTGTATAGGAAGAGTATCTGAATACACTTTGAGGTATCTGTATAGAAGGAGTATCTGATAATAGTTTGAAGTGTGAAGAGGAGTATCTGATGATACTTTCAGGTGTATAGGAGGAGTATCTGATGACACTTTAAGGTGTATAGGAGGAGTATCTGATGACACTTTGAGGTGTGAGGAGGTGCATCTGATGGCACTTTGAGGTATAAAGGAGACGTATTTGATGACACCTTTAGGTGTGAGGTGGAGTATCTTATGACACTTGAAGTTACACTTCAAGGTGTATTAGAGAAGTATAGGATGTCACTTTGAGGTGTATAGGAGCATCTGATTACATTTTGATGTATATGTATAAGGTGGAGTACCTGATGATACTTTGAGGTGTATAGGAGGAGTATCTGATGATACTTTGAGGTGTATAGGAGGAGTATATGGTGATACGACACTTTGAGGTGTATAGGAATAGTATCTAATTACAATTTTAGGTGGGAGGAGTACCTGATGACTCTTTGAGGTGCATAGGAGGAGTATCTTGTGACAATTTAAGATGTGAAGAAGAGCATCTAATGACACTTTAAGGTGTGAGGAGGAGAATCTAATGAGACATATCGGAGGTTGAAGATTTAGTATCTGATTTAGTTAAAGAAACCCATTTGTATTAGCAAAGATAAATTTCGACAGCTTGAAACTACCCTATCCCTCGTTACTACCCCTTGTCAGAATGAATACGATTTTATGCATCCATGTAGAGAAAAACCAAGACAACTTGAAGATAAAGATAAAGTTGCCTTACAGTGGAACAGGAGAAACTGTGGCATATGTGTCAACGATCAAGACGACCCATTGGCTGTGGCTGGATCACAGTTGCCCCAACCTCAATCCCCCTTTGCCTCTATGTAACATCTAGAGAAGGTGTTCCCAAACGTATTCCAGTCGTGGCACCCTTAATAGAATTAGAACTTTCTCACGGCACCCTCGTCATGTAATATATATATAAATACACTCAAACCTGTTTTTGTGCGGTGGATAGGGATCGCATACATTCCCCCCCCCAAACTTCATGAGTTGCTATAAAAAATATTTTTCGCAACGCATTTAAAAAGTAAATTTTTTATGCGGTGAATAGGAACCGCATAAAAAAAGTCTGGCTTAGAAAATAACTCAAAACCTTACGAAATAACTAGAAATTACTTTTTTAAAGAAATGAAGATACGAGGTTTGGCAACTATTTGGAATCTCGTTAAACTTTTTAGAATCTCATTTGGAAAATACACATGCGAACATTTTTAAATATTTTATTTACATATGTACTTATTTTACACATACAAAACTTTTCAAAATGTATAACCATTATCCTTCAACCTAACCTGACAATACGCGGATTTTCTTGTGGTGAACTGGTTCAAAATCACTTTCGTCACTTGAAGATACTACCTCGCACTCGTTTAGAGTTGACTTTTTTTTTACTTACCATGTAGTCGGTGTAACGGACTAAAAATTATAAAATAATTTCTCCAGGCCCCCCATACAGATTAATAAACCCATTCAGATTCCTGACCTCATACAGATTGTCCTGAAAATTTGTCATTGTGAAGTTTTAATAGCTATAAAAATACTTGTAAGATTTAAAACGAAAAATGTGGGGCGCTTTACACTCCTCACTATTATCTATTGCACGTGCCCCACGATTTTCGTTTTAAATCTTAGAAAGTATTTTTATAGCTATTAAAACTTCACAGTCACAAATTTTCAGGACAATCTGTGAAGTTATAAATCTGCATGGGGCCAGGAGAAATTATTTTATATTTTTTAGTACGTTACAAAAACGTGCTACATTAAATTTTTTTTTATTTAAGTAATTTTTATTGATAGCTTATTTGATTGATTGAATTATTTGATTGAAATTTTGAAAGGACTGTACTAAATAAATATTTAAGTAGATTGTACTAAATAAATATTTTTCATATACCGCGCAAAAAAAGATCGCACAAAAACAGGTTTGAGTATATATATATATATATATATATATATATATATATATATATATATCTCATATTTGTGCAACTTTAAAGAAGAAATTAGGGACGTAAGTGGGGTAAGAACATGATCATAGTTGATACTGTTCGTATTTAAAATTCACACAAATACTTTAATTGTACTTAATAAGGAAAACATAGGTGTAGGTGAAAATTTAAATAAACCAAATAAAATTACTTTTAACATGCTCTTGGAGGTATATATGTGTGTTAAGTACGAGGGGTGAGCCTGCTGCTCACTGCATAATAGGGTGGGCCGAAAAAAAACGAAATTTTTTTCAAGTCGTAATACTGCGGAAAAGTTGCGAATATAAGAGACTAAAAAGACGTAAAAAAATAAAATCGGTTTATATCTTTCGGTCGCGTATGTGCTCTATCTAAAGTTTGCCGAAATTCGGAAAAATTCACATTTTTACGATAATTTTTAACATGACACAAATGCTTGGATCGTGTAATTAAGATACAGCTACTCGCGATATGCTAGTGATATAGCTACTCGCATTTCTTTTACGACATTAATTTTCGAACGATATTTGCTCCTTATAATAGCAACTGCTTCATGGGCGCTTCGCAGCACCCCAGGGTGCCACGGCACACACTTTGGGATCTAAAGTGTCTCCTCTGATGAGAGAGAGAGAGAGAGAGAGATCTTCCTCTGCTCGTCTATAAAGTCTTATAAGTAGGTATTTCAATTAACATTCATTGGAGCAATACAGCGACCCATTGACGACGGTCCGGGATCCATCCACTAAGGGAAAGATCCGAGGACAACACCACGTAACTCTGAACTACGGCCATATGACAAGGCAACACCTCATCTGGCACCCCACTCACGGTGTGTTGCTCCAGTACGATGTTTATTCAAACACCTGCCTACTTATCAGTGATAGGAAGTTGCTTACATGTGTTTCGAAAGACATGCCGGGCTTGAAGACTTGCGGATTCACCCCTAGGAATTTCAGATTGACGACCGAATTGACGACCCGTATGCGACCGTAGGCGTGCACCATGAAGTCGTAGAAGCGCTCCCCCACGTCTGCTTGGACTTCGATCTCGCAGTGCTCCAGCGGAACGGGATTGGCCATGTTGCGGAGCTCGGACAGAGAGATGCTGAAGTCGTAGGTTCCGTGGAACTGAAAGACACAAGTTTCTTTTACATCAAGTACCCTGATTCACATATTTATCACAGTGTGGATTCCAAGAACTGAAGAAATTGAAGTTTCTGTATGAATGAATCAGTGCCATTGTCATGTAGGTAGGCCTGCCTTAAAAACATGAGTGGCGATTGAAATCGATTTCCCCTCCCTTAATAACGCGTAGTCACTGCTTCGTTTTAATGTTTACCACTTTCATCACCGAACAATAAACTGTGATTCAGAATCTCGATTTCTTGACATGTCGCCTCATCAATGGTGGCAATAGCATCAGTGATACTCTGCTTTAGATTTAGTGATCTCACGTACCTTTGTTTGATACAACACAACATTGGGGACTGCGTGTTCGTTGGTTCCTAAACGAAACACTTCCACACCGGTAGATTGAAAAGGTGGCCCAATTCCCTAGCCACCTCGTTCATCAGATATCACTCCCCTCGACTTCTTTCTATGGGGTTATGTTAAATATTTCATATTGTGTATGACACTGTTTTTGCCACCATTGATGAGGGTATGCTACAGCGAACAATGGAAAGAAATCGAGTACCGAGTTGCTTCGTGCAACTAATGGTGCCCATATAGAGGAGTATTAAATTAGACAAAAAAACCTAAATAAATATGTACGTCTCGTTTAGTAATAATTTCCACCTATCATTTCCCTCTGTAATGAATTTTTAAAATTTCTAAGAGACTTTATGGAAATCCTGTATATTTAATATTAACCTTCACAATGTGGCAGGTAAACAATGGAGAAATTGCGGATCTGAGGAAATTGCTCAAATTTATAATTTTCTGGTAATTTCAGCTTCACTTTTTTCGAATATGCCGCTTTAAATATCGGAAAGAAGTTAAATAAATCACAAATTTAGTTTTAAAAAAGCGAAAAATGACGTAATCGCACAACGCTACGTCATTGGCTCTGACGTCACTGTGCATGAAGTATCAATATTTACATGTTGAAACTGATGCTGTTTTCGCTCGCCTTTTTGCCACTTTAATTCTTTTATCGTTTTTAACTAAATTTTATACCTGTGTTTAATTTTTATAATCATCTTTCGTTTATTTTATTGTATATTTCGTTTACGATGTCGATTTTACCGGGATTTGTCAAAGGCCAATCTGATAACCTTCTCAAGATAGATACGATTTCCATGTTTTCTTTCTTGGGAAAAAATCCGCATTTTATAGCAGTAGAAATACGAGGAATTAAAGCTATGAGGTTTGTATGATCTTTAGTAACTTTCATAAATTGACCTAAAACTAATTGAGATTAAGGAAGTTCTTCATTAATACTTAAAAATTTAATTTTTATTGCACATTGAAACACTATTCTGCCTGTAGGCCTACAACTGACTTGTACTAGTTCATTGTTCACTAGTTCATCACCCCGTTTCATTGCGTAAGTCCACGCTTTTCTTTTAACTGGATCCTTTGGAACGCTAAAAAACAGCTTATCAACTGAATTTGAAGTTGTGTTTACGCAACAAGTTACAATCCAGTACTTGTAAGATGGATTTTCGTTCTCACTCATTACAAAAAAAAAGATAGATAAAGAATTTCCACAGAAAATCAAATGGCAATCACAGAATCTGACAAACAACGTATTGCGCTGTTTGTTTACATGCACAGTGACGTCAAAAGATCAGCCATTGCAAAAGTAGCGTTTTCGCGCCAAATGCTCAACTGCAAACTTAAACAATTTTCAATTAATTATCCACATTAAAAAATTAAGAAATAAATATACCATTAATCCTGTTTTTTTCTCTTCTACCAAATAAAAAAAAAAAAATGCAAATTCCTCATTGTAACCACTAAAATTTCTTTTACACCAGCGGCATGGTATAGATCTGTGTACTGTGGATGTTATCAACATTTTAAGTCACCACTGGAATCGATCACCATTTACGAGCTGTCAGCGACTGACCTTCTAGAGGGTCCCTAATTTTGTTCGGTGCCCCCTCCCCTGCCGCACGTGAGGTGTGAATGCTTTGGGAAAAGCAGAAAGTCGCTCCGGTGATATCTCTTCTCACGCCACACACTACTATGAAAGGAAAGCGTCAGTCGTCAATGCCACTCACTGCCCTATCGCTCAAATTTGATGATTAGATAAGGGGGATTGGACATATGCAGGTAAAAGAGTCGTTCTGTGAGACGATTGAAAACAAATCTAAGCGCCGCAAGCGTAAAGGTTGAAGCAATTCATATTTATAATTAAAAATAAAATTCACCCAAAAACACCTCATTCAATATCGTTCGACAGCCACGAATCAGTATGGAAAATCCCTCACCAAATCCACATACTCCTCAATGTAGCGTTCCTTGAAGCTGACCCCCAGGTCTCTGTACCTCCCTAGGGGCCTCAGGAACGTCTTGAGGGTGACATTCCCCATGACAGTCGCCACGCTGCTGTAGTTGGCGAGGATCTGTCCCTCCAGAAACTCGTCCGAGTTGAGTATGAAGGCCGGCGTTCCCACGTTCACGTCGAAGCGATGTCCGAACCACCTCTCCAGCAGCACCCGGCTCTCTTCCGTCTGACCGAGAGCGATGGCTCTGATGGTCCACCATCCCTCTGGGTAGTCGTAGGGAAGCTCGAAGTCCAGGTTCACGATGCCTGGAACAACAAAAACAAGATGGCGGTTTCTTTATGGCGCGGGAGAAGTTTAGAAATGGGAGAAATTGCACACAAACACGCAAAAGACAAGTTTCCTGCTAAAATATATCTCGATCGTTCTTCCTGTTGACATTTTCTACAGTTCTGGTGTTTATTATGCGTGTATTTGGACACTTGGAGAAATTTTGCGATTTTCTACACTTTGAAGTCCGATAGTTTTATTTCTATTATTATCTACTGCACACTATAACAATAAAATTGACGCACTAAAAAGGAGTTGTATAGGAGTTGTGCCGGGCTCAATCCACTTGGAACGGCGCTGAATGAGGATGTATAATCTTTAGCGACAAGTCCCGTTTACAAGTGTGTCCTTACGACAACCGCAGATATGTCTGGAGACGTCCAGGGCAGCTTGGGGATCCTGCTCTTACTATCGTACGCCACACATCCCTACAACGGGGCGTATGGTTTTGGGTGCCATCTCCTTTGATAGCCGGGCGTCCTTTGGTAGTAATTTCTCGCACACTTACAGCACAGTGTTACGTAGACGACATTCTACGATCTCTTGAGTTACCGTTCCTTTTACAACACACCAGACTTACTTTTCAATAAGATAATGCCCGGCCGTACATGGCAGGTGTTGATATGAATTGTCTTCGAGCTTTTCCAACACTTCCTTAGACAACTAGGTCTCCTGATCTCTCTCTCTCTCATAGAGCACATTTGGGACGTTATGGGAAGGCGATTGCAACCATCCCGATATGTTGACCATTTAGCCCGACAGTTGGAGACAATTTGGCAAGAAATTCCGCAGGACACCATCCTGGAATTTTTCAGTCAATGCCATGCCGTGTGACAGCTTGCATCCAGGCCAGAGGTGGACTAACGCCTTACTGACTTCCTCCCTTGGTAACGGCCAAATTCTGAAATCAATCAATCAATAGTTCTGAAATTTTAATCGTTTGCTTTGCTAGGTATGTTCTTCACGTCCATCAATTTTTATCGCTACCGGACAACTCCTTGGTGCGTCGATTTTTTTTGTTACAGAGTTCATTTTCTACTAGATGGCGGTCAACCACTAGCGTTCACCATAAACGTGAAATGCGATTAGCCCAGTAGATATGTAGGTGCTTTTGATTAACGTCGCGCTGGACTAACGCAGAGGGCTATTGGCGTTTTTCGGGATCAAAATCGAAGTGAAAGATCCAAGAACGACACTACGTAATCTTAAATCACGGTCAGATGACGAGGCGAACACCTGAGGTGACACCCCACGCTCGAAACTTCCTAACTCCGTCAATTGGAGGTTTGATGAGAAGGTTGTTACATGATGCATAACATGTTTAGAAATAGGAGAAATTACACGTCCACACGAAAGAAAAAGTTTCCTGCTCAAAAACGGGTTGCGGTAGCCCGGTTGGAAGATTAACGACGCGACCGGGGAGTTAGAAGTTCGAATCTAAACAAAGACCGTCGTTTACAAAGAGGTGCATGTTGAAACTGCCGTGGCCTCAAATGTAGAAAGGAAGTTTGGAGGTTGGGGTAGCAGCTCATGTGTAGCTTTCTCATAGGACCGTGTGTCAAAATTACGCGGTGTTGTCCTCGAATCTTTCCTTTCGGGGACTGATCCGGAGGTCGTTAAAATCCCGTTGTGTTTCTCCAGTACGACGTTACTGAAAATACCCACCTGCTGAAAAACAAAATGAAATAGCCAGTCCACTACAAGAGAGATGAAGAATGATCGGATGCATCCGTTCATGAATCTAGAAACGTCGCTTATAGATTTCTGTAACTCACATACTTCAGTGGTAGTAATGGTAGCTTACCTAATAAGGGGTACACAGAGACCCATCGTTTCATAATGACTCCTCTTGAATCCTGCAAAAATGGTGAAGTAAAATAAACATCAATTAAATTGTATATAAACAATATTGGGATACATTAAAATCATATAGTCAATGAAGAGGGTTTATTTACTTTAGCTGTATTTCGTCACAATCTCTTGCGAAAATATAGATATTTAGTTGAAAAATTATTTATTAAAAGAAAATCAAACGTATAAGGTATCTGGTATCAGATTTCAAATCCGTTGAAATTTTAAATACCTCTTTAACGATCCCGATTTTACAAAAAAAGAACTAAACAATGCCAGCCAAAATTAAAATTTTTTTTTTGGTTTCTTTTGCGGAAATTGTGAGAGGGCAGGAAATGTAATCTATTTATTTTTTGAACGCGACGGTTGACGTGACAACATAATCTTTTGCTAAAATATAAAATATATTCAATTAAATTTTTTTATTTATTTAAAGAAAATCATATTTGTAGGTATCGATCTAATATGAAATTTTCCACAGATTTCAAATCCGTTGAAAGTTTTACTCTTCCTTTAACGGTCTAGGAGATGAAAAAAAGAACTACATAACTCCAGCTAAAAGTTTTTTTTATCATCTCCTGGAAAATCATTCCTCCGCGTAAAATGAAAACGGAAACCAAAAAAATAAATTTAGAATCTGATATTTTACGCTGTTGCAATCAATAATAGTTAAAGTTCATTAAATTCATTTAAAAATGTTCTAGTTTAAATTTTAAAATTCGCCGCGACCCAAAAATTGCAAAAAATTTGTACTACCTATGTACTAAATCCCAGTACTGTAAGTGCCATAAATTCGTCAGGATTTTGAGTGCACGAAACAAACAGACAGACAGATAGACAAACACTTCCTTTTATAATATTAGAGAGAAAAAATACATAAAATAAATGTTAATCAAAAACATTGTACTACAGAAGTTATTAAACTTTAAGGTGCTTTTAATGTTCGACGATTTGAACCAACTCAAAGGTATTCTTAATATTCTGGAGTATTTGGACTATATTTTCCGTTTTCACCAGAAGTAGTCACACTGATGCAGAATTGTTGAAAGTTAGAGAGGTATTACCTAGAAATGAGTATACCATACGCTCCATCTATAATGTATAGACCTTAAAATTAGGATATTAATTCTTATGAAGTTCATACAGTGTATGAAAAGGCATATTAATAAAACTCACCACAAGGTAAACATCTATCGGCTCTGTAAAGGGCTTTAACTCTGTAGTTAGCAATACTATTCGTATATACACTGAAAAATATAGTCATGATAATTAGTGCTGAAATATTACATTACAGATGAATACACTAGTAAAATGTAATATTCCTATCGAACGAAGTTCTTAAATAAGTACTAGTGTTAAAATGTAAAACCCTAAGAGGAATATTCTGTCAAACTAAATGTTGGAGGCGTACTGTCTGTGTAGGATCGTGATTTTGGAATGTACACCGAATGTGACGACAGTAGGTAAGCTTGTTTTTCGATATATATATATATATATATATATATATATATATATATATATATATATATATATATATATATATATATATATATATATATATATATATACTAGCAGACCCGGCCACGCGTTGCTGTGGCTACGGTTTTTATTATATTACATAGTAGTAAACTATTCAAGGGAAACGGTAGGAGAACACCAGTCATGGGGACCACCATGCTTTTTTACACAGATGCCATTTGTCAAAATACATGGCGACCTCCATGATTGATTTTCTACTACCGTTGATATTGAGCAAAAATCAATACAAAAGAAATAAATTTAAATTATTTTATTTTTTGTATTCAAGTCTGTAACAAATGAGTACATTACAAAGTTGTTAGTAAATAACACGTAACACTTAAACTTATTAATGAGGTAGGTAGGGCAGATAGTTTTAAATTTTAAACAATAATGTTTATTATTTTGAATTATAAAATTCCACTGTATTACTTTTACTATAATATGAATTCAGTTTATAATTCAGTCTAAATAACACGTGGCCGGGTATGCTAATCACTGTATTGCGTTTACTACGAAATAAATTTAACTTATACTTTAGACTCAGCAACACGTGGTGGTTATGCCATTAAATTGTAGCTTATGTGAAACGTTGGTACTTTCAACACAGCGCCATCTGTTAGAATACTTAATCAATCCAGTCAACAGATACCGCAATAATTTGCAATAAAATAATATCGCGGCTATAAATTGAGATGAAGGCTATCCTATCTTTTAAGTTAGATCAAACTGCACACGGTGCGCAAATTTGATTGAAATCGGTTAAGTAGTTTAGGAGTCCATAGCGGACAAACAACGTGACGCGTAATTTATATATATATATATATATATATATATATATATATATATATATATATATAAATTACGGTAAACAGCAGATTGTAGTCCTACTGTAAGAGTAGTACATTTCATAGACCAGATTAGTCTAGAGGGTTACTTCTGGGTTCAGTAAGAGTTTCTTAATCAAAGATAAATAAATATATATATATATATAATTCATGATTCAAAATGACGAGGTGTTGTCCTCGGATCTATCGCTTAAGGAAAAATAATATTACTCACCACCAGTCCCCTGACGTAACTAAAAATTTGGTTGGTTGCGGCATTTTATGACGGAAGGGCCATATTTGGCGAAGCTGGGTCTAGCACAAGAAATGGTCAAGTAAAAATGTCGTGGAAGGTAAAAGGGAGAAAGGACTGGAGAACTGAATGATGGGATGAAAGTAGAAAAAAATGACTTCGGTGAGCTCTACACTAAAGTTTACTTAAAACCCGGGAGCAGAAAGTGCTTAAAACTTCACAGAACAAAGTCTTTGCAGAACAATTTTTATTAATTTTATTCAAATTTTGGCCGATTTTTTTTAAATCATAAGTTACGATGTTCTGCAGTGCAAAGCGTGCTTGTTGCCACACCTTTTCCCTTTTCTAGCTACGGAACAACCTCCATACACAGCATAAATTACCACAAACATTTTATAAATAACACATCTTCTATATCAATGACACACTATTTAACTTCAAAAGTTATCGGCAGAATTGTAAATTCTGAAAGTACGCCTTAGTTTGAAATAAAGTTAATTCCTTTTGATGTTTAATGTTATAAATAAGTAATACATATTAAGCCGATAATTGTGTTTTACTTATTTTTTAGATTTGAGTGCAGTTTTCAAAATTCAGACAAAAAGCCTGCAGAATTGATCGGAGTTGTGTTGCAGAACACTGAATATAATTCTGCACTTGGGACTGACAGAGTAAGAAAGAAAATATCACTAGAGTATCTCGGGTCGATGAAGCCCCACTTAAAGGATATACGTGTTTTTTATTGCTCTAACTTATAGAACTCATTCAAAACCACGCGACTCGAATACCAACTTTACAAAATAATTTCGTATCTTTGCAAACAACAATGAATCTACAAAATAATTCCCAATTCGTTCGCCTTTACTTCTAGGTGTTTCTATCTCTCATCTAGCATTGACACCCCACGTTTCATAAGGATAGGTTGGTGTACAGTCTAGGGATGCGACATCGGTAGCAAAACATCGATGTTTTGAAACATCGATGTTCAAAATTAAAACATCGATGTTGATAATACATCGACCCAAAAACATCGATGTTTTTAAAATTCAGTGTATTCAAACTTTTCCCCTCATTTCTTAAAATTGGTTTACCAACTATTGATGCGATATCGACAGCAAAACATCGATGTTGAAAATTAAAACATCGATGTTGATAATGCATCGTCCCCAAACCATCAATGTTTTTAAAATTCAGTGAATTTAAACTTGTTTCCCCATTTCTTAAAACTGGTTTAGCAACTAGTGATGCGACAACGGATCCAATACATCGATGTTTTTTTATAAAACATCAATGTTGTGAAAGCATCGACATCGATGTCACATCCCTACTTTTCAGACCCTTCACAATTGGCCACTTTAGTCTAAAAGTATGTTCGATTTGCTGAATTTAAAAATTATGCTACTTGGTTATTTTTAAAATTTTTATAACGGTATTTTTTCATTCAAAAATAAAACATCGACAGCGTAAAAACATCGACAAGTATAAACATCAACAAGTATAAACATCGATGTTACAAAAACATCGACTCCAATACATCGATGTTAAAAACATCGATGTTTTTTAAAAACCACCGATGTTTTGAAAACATCGACATCGATGTCGCATCCCTAGTACAGTCCAGTCCCAAGCACCTTTAAAACACTGGCAGATGGCAACTTGTTTGCGAACCCCCGGCAGAGTGCCTCGAAGAACCAACGGGGTTTTTCAGAAGGAGGGAGTGCGGAGCAGAGAGGGGATGCCTTGCGAGGACGGCCTGTTTGGGCAATAGTTTTTTCTTTTCAAAATCAACCTACTTTTAAGTTAATTTATCAATTTTTTGTTTCAATGACCTCTTGACAAATGAATTTTTCAAAGCACTAACAAGCGTGCTCATCTGAGCACATTTGGAGGAGGTGCGGGGAAGATTTTTACTGTCGGAGATGATTGAGGAAAGCTGCACTCACTGGTCTGTTCGAGGTTGTAGACCAGCTGATTGGTCTGTATGAGTATGGTGAGGAACCTCTCCGAGAAGCCGACCAGGGTCTCGTTGCTGAACTCGGCGCCCCCCAAGTCACCCTCTTGGTGGCCCTCCACTTTCAGGCGGTAGCCGCCCGGAATGGCGTTGTAGGGAACCTGGAAGAAAACGAGGAACAGATTAGGTCACAGGGAAATTGCAGTTGACATTAGCTCAAGGCCATGGAGGAAATATAAAAGTAGAGTGAGCAATGGTAAACTTTTTATAGACCCGGGATCATGTGACCAAACTACTAGTCACGTGACCCGTAGACTACTTTCGTCTGCTGGATGGAAACGTGCATTCCCCATCTGGCTGCTTCACGGGACGGGAGAAGATACCCATCCAATAATTCATCCCCTGATTATTTCCACGGGACGGGAGAAGATGCCTATCCAATGATTAACCACCTGATTGGTCTATTGATTGAATATAAAAGAGTAGTAGACTTTGGGTATTAAACCACTCAACAAAAATACGCATTCACTTAGCTATGCTGATATTATGTCGCCAAAGGAGGCGACCCAATTTTCAATGAGCTGTCACTTGACTACTAATTGACATGACGGTCGCATCTTTCGATCGTAATAGCAATGCTCAGTCTACTTATACTATTTCACGTCTATGCTCACGATAGATTGAAACACTCTACTCTGTTCACTTACAGAAGAAACTGAAACAAATAAAATAAACACACGAGGAAATTAACTGCTCCCTTCAAACAGGAGAGAAAATATTAAAATACTACAAACCCCTGTATACTATACAGCATAAACGCTCATATTACTTAATTGCTTGAATATATTGATGGCAAAAGCCGTAGTTTTACTGTAATTTCATATATTATTTAAATCCATTAATAAGGATAAGTAGATAGATATTCTCATCTAATATCTCCACACATACATATACAAATTTGCCCAAACTATATAGAAGAGTAATTGGTGTACTTATTTTTATTAGCTCATATTTCCAAAGAAACGCATGGCTAACTGTTTACCCATAATGTGTTTTCTTTATAAGTATTTCTTTATACGTCCACTTCAATTGCAATCATTCCTATGTTTAGTCGATTCGAAATTTTTTGACGCTGAACTTATTTGTTGCTTGCTTATATTTCTCTCTTGAGCTGATTTCTATTCTATAACTACTTTAGATTTCTCGTTGCTTTATGTAATCAGACTGCTGAAGAATTTCACCAAAGCGATAAGCTCTCGGTGTAGTTTTATTAATGTTATTCAGCTCTTTTTTTAAAACCAAATCAAGCATATTTACACAAAGCCGCAAAATTGACAAAGGAATCTCGTAGTAATTGTTACTTTTATCCTGTGCTGCCAATCGAAAGTAATTAAATAGTGTGGATTTCTGCGTCACAAACACTCTATATAAATAAATATATATATATATATATATATATATATATATATATATATCAGAAAAGAGAACATTTAATAAAATTATTTAAAAAAAAAGAGGACAAAAAGGACACGAAAGGCACGCATTATTAGTGTATAATTGTTAAGTATCTAATAAAACGGATCATCGTTGACGAATCTTGAATATACTAACCACTAACCGAAAGAAACCTATTACTTATGTATTTTCAAATACATTAGGGTAAATAATTAGTTTTTAGATAAAATGTATGACAATTCTTCAAATCTCAATGTAAATATCTATAAAATTTAAAATGTTTAAAACCAGATTGTTCACTTTTATATTTTCAAATATGCGTGAACGATTTAGGTACGAAGTTAAACCAGAGAAATAATACGAACGACGTTTTAACATGGAGCTCAATATAGTACATAGGAGGTTTAGCTTCCTATTATACGTTGATGCGTTTTAATAATACAACGTTTTTTGTACAATGTACAAGATCTAGTACGTATTTGAATAGCCGTGATTTACATTCGACTCATCAAATGATATCATAGTTGGGGGCCAGGACTTTGAAAATGAGAGATGTATCTAATAGGTTCTTTTGTCCATATTTTAATGGATTGTACAACTATTTAACTATAACCGTCCTTTTTATGCAGCTCTATTTTATGTTTGTGGGATTTGATTGGATAAAACTTCATTCGAATATTTTTAACTCTTTCATATCATTATATTTTTATAAATTGTATATAATATTTTTATTTCCATTCGTACGATGCTCTATCGTTGCTTGTATACTTCACTTCCGTACCTTTTAATTTCAATATTATCTTGTTTAAATCCCCTGGCGGTTATCTCGATGAGACATCTCACCATCAAGCAAAACTGACCAGTTAGCTAGGTAGTTAAATTAAGTCCACTGGAGCAACACAACGGGCTATTGGCGACGGTCCGGGATCAACGGAAAAGATCAAGGAAAACGTTTTGAACCACTGTCAGATGACGAGAACAATGTCTGAGCCTAATCTCTACACTTCCACTCCAAGCCAGTCCGAAGGCTTTGAAATAGATCTCTTGCTTTACAATGTCTTTGAAAAGCGTCTCCTGGCCTTTTCGAGCAAACCTCAAGGTGGGCTGAGTACATTTCGTCACTACCTCCACACATAGACACAATTCAACGGTTGAAAAATGTTGAATCTGTGCAGTCATGTCGTCTCCAATCTGAAGACAACAGAAAGAACACGCCTCCAGTTGCTTCAGATATTTTCATATCTGAAGCAACTGGGGGATTTACTTAGGAATCGAAAATGTTTCCCCTAGCAAGCGTTGCTTGATATATTTTCATATATGAAGCACTTTTGTGTTTTATTTAGTAATCCCAAGAGTTTTCTCAAGTTAAGAGCCACTGATTCGGATGCTTGCCCAGTTACTAAAGTGCTTGACACAATCGGTATCTACATACCACTATTACACACAAACACAACCTCATTTACAAACAATAGCGTTAAACTAGGCGAAAATTTTTATGTGATTGAAAAAAAGTACAAGGAGAGTTGTAAAACAACAAGCAGGGTCAGAGCAGCGAAGAAAAAATTCCTAGCAAACATTTCGCCTCCAAGAAGAGTTGTAAAAAATTCAAATCGTGAAAGCGGCTACTTCAAGGCACCCCCAAACCCGACAGTGCGCCTATTTCATACTGGTTAAGGTTTTTTTACTGTTATTGTTATCATTGTTAGAACTTTAGTGTAGTAACTAATTTGCATTCTATGACAATAGAAACTCTATTTTTTTCACACGGAGATATGCGAATTGTAGTCGACGAAACACGTTTACCAAATTATTTTAAGAGCAGTTCCGAAAACTTACTCGCAGACTTATTGTTATTTTTTATGAGGTTAGGAGACTAGAACACGGAATACAAATTTTTTATGCAAAAGTAAGCAATAAAATTTTTTAACGTCTGACTCTTGGATATTCAAACTAATTGCTTTACTATCGAAGGAATTCAATTCCCCGATGTTAAAAATGGGTGTTTTTTTACCTAGCTAATTTTAGGCCCGTAGTGTTACGAGGTTTTCGAGTAGTAGAGTGTTGTTTTTACCCCACAACTAAAATCCAGAGGTACCCGAGTGATATGCCCTCCCTTCTGCTTTACCCGGGTCTACAATACATCATTTTTTTATCACCTCGTTGTTATTTAGAAGTCACGCAAAACATAAAAAACAGACTAGCGTGTCTTTGCTGAACTGTCTCCGAGTCGGAGCCAGCTGTGTGGACGATTCTATTTAGGACCGTAGGTAGGTCGGTTGATATTAAACTCGTGAAAAGTGAATCGATTCGTCAATTCGAATACTTTCATAACTTGTTAGGCGACATGAATGTGAGTATGACGGACTTCGTGAGTGGTGGTGCTTCAAAAATTCTTATATCCTTTTTCGTGTTTCTTTTCCTTGGTTTTTGAGTGAGTGTAACTTTTAAGAACGTTTTTATAATTGCTACGGTTGAAGACACACACACACACACACACACAAAAAGACTACCAGACGAGTAAATAAATAATCATAGCTCACTGTAAATAGAAACAAGTTACGAAAGAATAGAATTGAAGAATCGATTCAATGTTCACGAGTTTAATATCTACCGACCTACCTACGGGCGTAAATGGAATCCTCCACCCAACTGGCTCCGACTCGAAGCAAGTTCAGCAAAGACACGCTAGTTAGAAATATGCAGATCCCAGAAAGAATATATTATGCGTGTGACTCTTCATTGGGTTAAATATGCGGAACAAAATTACAATTCCAGAAATTCTTTCTCAAAGATACATACATATACACATATCTATCTAAATCTATAAATTGTATTTACATCTAAATTAAATCTATTGTGACGTCTGAAAAAAAAACCGATTTCAACACCTGCGTGGGTTTTCCAAGAGAGGGGAACAGACGGCAACGTGTGTTACAGTTTGGTAATAACTCATGCCAGAAAGTCATTAAATCTCGTAGAGTCGGAGTCCTACTTTTTGCACCCCCAACGTTTTGCACCTGTTTGTCATACTTCACTTTCTAACAGCTCCAAGATCCAAAGAGAGGACTCGCACGTGTGGAATTGACACCCCTTCAGTGGTTGCAGATGTCATTGAAAAACGCCCGTTCAACATTCCAAGAGGGAGGCAGACTCCCCCGAAAAAACGGAAAGGGCGACGAGGGTCAGAAGCCAGTGGAGCAGGTGGTGGACGATAGAGCTCTTGAGACAGCTATACGGTGAGGTTACACCGGCAAAAAAACTAACTGTGAAGAGACCATTTGTTTTTTCATAAACAATCGTTCAGTGATTGTTCAGTATACATAATTTTGTAGATAATTTCCAATTGTCATTGAAACCTTTTAAGTCAAATAAATAGCTTAAAAGGGTATCTAACTGACTTTGTCTCCATTGTATTGCTGTTGTGCCAAAACGCAACACTATATATATACAGTGTGTATCGAAATGATAGGTCCACCCGCATTTTTCAAAATTTCGACTCTTAATTTAGAATAAGAAACACTTTTTTGGTGGAAATAATTATACAATAATCGTTATAACTATTTAGGAAGCAATTTGTCAAAAATAAATAATTCCTTTTTATTTCACGCAATTTTTCATTTTGAGATCGTTTCGAAAAGATAGGTCCACCTTTATAAATCTTTGCTCCAAAACGTTTATTTCCACAAAATTTGCATAAATATCACAGTTTAGTCTTACTGCGGGATTACGCTGGCTGCTGTGGAAGTATTTAAACAGATTTGAACATCACGTTGCAATTAAATTAAATGGGTCGTCGTTGCAGTCTTTCGCTGATTGAGCAAGGGAAAATTGATGCATTTAAGAAGTGTTGAAAATCGAAAAGAGACATAACTAAACTTTTAAACAGATCGCATAATGTTGTAAACAATTTTGTTTTAACTTGGAAATGCTTATGGCACTAAAAAAACATATGGGCGGCCATCAAAAGTGACACCTCGACAAAGAAAGAGTATCGTAAAGGATTTAAAATCTGAAAATACGAGCTTATCCACGTTGGTCAGGCAACAAAACCTTCCAATATCAAAATCTACGGCCCATAGAGTGGTAAAGAAGTTCGGCAATTTAGTTTACTGGAAGAGGAAAACGGCTCCGAAACTAACTAAAGAGCATAAAAAAAAAGCGATTGAAATTTGCACAGGAAGTGATATCCTGGAAAGAAGACTGGCATCGAGTGATATTCAGTGATGAAAAAAAATTCATCCTGGATGGTCATGATGACTGGCAGTATTACTGACACGACCTGCGTAACGATGGAGAGATATTCTCGAAGAGGCAAGCTGGCGGTGGTTCCGTTATGGCATGGGCCGTATTCGGACGTGCAAGAAAAACTGATTTAGCATTTGTAGACAATCGTTTGAATGCTGCAGCCTACCAACAGCTGCTTGAACAATATTTTCTTCCACAATCAGAGCACATTGGAGGCCCGTTCTTTATGTTCCAACAGGACGATGCTCCTGTGCATACTGCAAAGTCCACTTTTGAATCGTTTCTGGATAATGGTGTACATATTATCGATTGGCCACCTTGCAGCCCCGACCTGATCCGGTAGAAAACATATGGACCATACTCGCAAGAGCAGTGTATGCAAGCGGAAGGCAGTACAACTGTACTACAGACTTAAAAGACGCTATTTGCTCCGAATGGGCAAAAATCGAGACAAACTCTTGACAAAAACTCGTAGAAACTATGCCGAATAGAATTTATGAGCTCATTCTGAAAAACGGTGGAAAAATTTCGTATTAGTGGAACACTAATTCGATGTTTGGTTCAGTGGACCTATCTTTTTGAAACAGCTGTTTCACATAATTTTTGTCTTCCGTATAATTCCTATGATTTGTATATTATTTATGCATAATTTTGTCATTCTATGAACTAACGTAGTTTATAAAATAGCACTTTGTACACAATAAAACTTTTTTTACCAACATAACTTTCGATTTTACTAGTGGACCTATCATTTCGATACACGCTGTATATCTCTATATATAGCTCTTTCTCTTTCTATCTCTCGCTCTATATCTCTCTATCTAAACCAAATCTATCTATCTCTCTATCTAAACCAAATCTATCTCTCTATCTAAACCAAATCTATATCTAAACCAAATCTTTCTATCTAAACCAAATCTCTCTATCTAAACCAAATCTATCTATCTAAACCAAATCTATCTATCTATCTATATATCTAAACCAAATATCTCTATCTATATCATATCTATACAGGGTGGTCCCGAATTCATGGTACAAACTTTAATGGTAGGTACAGGACATTGTAACAATGATTTATTGTATAGGAATGTATAGTCGCAAGTGACGCGGTGAGGCGAAAACAGGGGAAATAACGGCCGAAAGGAAAAACAAAGATTTTATTGAAAGCGTTGTTGACAAGTGTCATGTTTACAGTAATTGTTCAAAATTGCGTCCACCAGTATCGATACATGCTTGACAGCGTCGGTGGAGCGATTGGCGTACACGTTCAAAGATGCCTGGTATTTCACGCACACCTGCAGCAGCTACAGATAAGCGAGCGACGAGATCCTCATCTGAGTCAACTGGAGTCTCATAAACAAGATGCTTTAGATGTCCCCATAAAAAGTAATCGAGGCTCGATAAATCGGGAGATCGGGGTGGCCAAGGGACTGGTCCACCACGCCCAATCCATCGAGTACCAAACGTGGCATTCAGGTAATTCCGTACATCAATGCTGAAGTGTGCTGGCGCCCCATCGTGCTGAAACCACATGCGGTTACGAATGGCGATCGGAACATCATGCAGCAGTTGTGGTAACACTTCTTTCAGAAAAATAAGATAGCTTCCGCCAGTGAGCCGCGTGGGTAGTAAGTATGGGCCAATCAAAAAGTCGTTCACAATACCAGCCCACACATTAATACTGAAACGTTGTTGAAACGCATGTCGACGCGTTGCATGTGGATTATCGGTTGCCCACACATGGGAATTGTGCGCATTAAAGACACCCTCGCGTGAAAATGTCGCTTCATCTGTAAATAGCACATAATCTACGAAATCCGGCTGCAACGCACATTGCTGCATCACCCACAGGCAGAAGTTCACGCGGCGAGGATAATCTGCCGGATTCAATGCTTGTACTTTCTGAAAATGGAAGGGGTATAAGCGATTTTCGTTTAACACTCTGCATACAGTCTGATGACTCACACCTACGTCACGCGCAACAGTTCTTGTGCTTGACTCGGGTCTATCAGCCACAATGTTCAAGATGCTTTCTTCCAGCCTTGGAGTGCGTACAGCTCTTACTCGACCAGCGCCATGTCTGTTGACGTCGAACGCACCTGTTTCACAAAGTTGACGATGTAACCGTTGAAAAATTCTATGATCCGGCATTCGTCGATCAGGATACTCCGCGCGATACATTCGTAACGCAGCTCTGCCGTTACCATTTGCACGGCCGTACATGTAATGCATGTCTGCTTTTTCTGCATACGTAAAGTCACCCATCGTCTACGGCAGCACAATTGTGAATGGCGCTTTTCCCTACAGCGATGCATCATGTTCAACAGCGGCTAGACATCTACTGCCCTCTACCGGCAATGATACCAACCGATCACTCCATTTCTCTTTCCTTTTATTTCCCCTGTTTACGCCTCACCGCGTCACTTGCGACTATACATTCCTATACAATAAATCATTGTTACAATGTCCTGTACCTACCATTAAAGTTTGTACCATGAATTCGGGACCACCCTGTATATACTTATGTATCTCTCTTTCTCCCCATCTTTCTATTTTATATTCCTCATATATATATATATATATATATTGATATATATTGAGGATACATTAAAATGCAGCTTATCGACGTTTTGCTGCCGTTTAATTTCTAATTGACCTTGAATAATCATTTATCGATTCGGAAGAAATGTTTTGGAGTCTATTGGTAAAGTCAATGGGCTGAAATTGTATTCGCAAAACAGGCCGACTGACGTCACAATCAGAATGCGCACAAGAATCACGTTCCTCCTCGAAAACATTACCGCCCTCTACGTTTATCTTGAGAGGAAAAGACTCTTGTACAGCAGAGTGCAGCTTTCCTCGTCAATCTATCCAAATATTGTGCTTTCGTTATGGGGATGTGGAAAGTTTTTTGATTTACTTGACTTTTACTGTCCCTTTTTCCAGTTCTGCGGTTTTTTGTAGGTTGGTTATGTTGTATTATGTATTACTAGAGAGAGAGAGAGAGAGAGAGAGAGAGAGAGAGAGAGAGAGAGAGAGAGAGAGCCGCTGTGTGGCCAGCACGGCGTTGCCCGTGATAGTTCTTTTCGTGGGGTCAGGTGTGACCACTGCTAGCTAACCACGGGTAACGCCGGCCTCGTCGTTGTAAAATGCGGCCAAATTCGAATTCGAAGAGATGCAATTGGTGTGACGTCAAAATATCTTACGAAAATATAAATATTTAATTCAAAATTATTTTTAGAAGAAAATTATTTGTAGGGTATCTATCTGGTGTAAAATTTTCCGCAGGTTTCAAATCCGTTGAAAATTTCAATCGATCTGTAACAATCCCCAATTTTACAAAAAAGACTAAACAATGATACTCAAAATGTTTTTTATTTGTTTTGCTTTCCTTCTCTGTGGAATGAATCGTTTGAGCGCTGAAAATGAAACTGTGATTTCTCGAATCTCGAATCAAACGAAGGCCATTCTTCGTAGAGGTGTTCGTATTGCAAAAAATATAAAAGTTACAATATAAAATTATTTATTTAAAGGAAATCATATTTTTAGGTGCCGATCTCGTGAATTTTTTCGCAGATTTGAAATCCGTTGACATTTTTACTCCATCTTTAACGATCTAAGAGATAGAAAAAAGAAGTACATAACTCCAATTAACATTTTTTATTTGTTTTGTTCTTCGGCTGAATGCGTTCAAACGGAAACACGGAAAAAAAAAATTTAGAATCTGCCATCTCTTTATGGTGTTGCCATTCTAAGGAAAACAATAACAATTAAATTCCATTAAATTAATTTAGAAATGTTCTAGATTGAATTTCAAAATTCGGGCGGGATAGAAAAATCTCATGAAATTTGGATTACCAGTGTATCAATCCTATTATTGTAAGTACCATAGATTCGTCAGGATACTACACACACACAAACACTTTCTTTTATAATAGTAGAGATATAAAGTTTGTATTTCGCTATGATTTAAGCTTATTTTCTTTTAATCTTCTGAGAGGTTCACGCGCTTATTTCCGCTTTGGAACCCGTCATCTTCCCAATATGACTTTTAACCAATTTTTAATTTCTTGACCAATAAAACTTTTCCAAAGGATTGTATTATATAGAAATGAAGCAATAGAATATTTTAAAAGGATTCTGTTCCAAAGAAATGAGAGCAATAGAATCTTTCCGAAGGACTATATTCTAAAGAAAGGATCAATAGAGCCCCTTTCCAAAGGATTCTGTTCAAATGAAATTAGCAGTAAAATCTTTCCAGTTGATTCTATTTCAAGGAAATGATCAATATAGAATCTTTATAAAGGTTGAAAGATCATCCATGGATTCTGTAGAAAGGTGGGACTGCTTTATCATCAATTGTGGTGCGGGATAAAGGAAACACGATTACCCGGAAATCTCGCGAAGTTCAGAGGGTAAAAGTCATAAATCCTTATCACGTTATTCTCGTTGTTTACCCTTTATTGCGGAGTCAATCTCATCTGAACTAATGAGGAGTCAGAGGGATCGAGAACAAGCCCAACGTGTTAACTTCTTTGTGAAGCTTGCGATCATGGTCCAGATTTAGCCAAGTCCATCAGGAAATTACACTGCGTTACTTCGTTTCTTAATTATGTTCTTCATTTCGTCGTTGCCACGGATAGCTAAGAAATAGAAAAAGTTCAGAGTCAGGAAGTGTTTGCGCCGTTTGTAACTACGTGACAGTAGGTGGCGCTACTTCTTGATTGGCTTAACTTTTTTCATACACTTGGCGAGCGTCAAGAACGATGCCCATTTTTCAGTTTCTGCCGAATCTCTTGACTAGATAAGTTGATATCAACAGCGTTCCTTTCCAGGGACTATTCTAGGTGTACTTAATAAAGTACGTCTCTTTTATGAATGAAGGATAGTACAACTCTTCTATGGACGAAGTATAGTACGACTGTTTTTATGAACAAAGGATAGCATGACTCTTTTATAAACGAAAGATAGAACAACTCTTTTACAAACTAAGGACAGTGCAACTATTCAATGAACAGTAGGGAGGGAGGGGGCGTTGTGGCTCAGTGGGTATGCCCACTGCGCTAGCAACCTTCGAGTTGTAGGGGGCGCAGGCTAGATTCCTGTCAGATACATTCCACCCTGGATGTATTTCTCTCTTCTGTGTAAGTAAAACGTCCATTGTGTGTGTCTGTTACTTGGCATTGTATGTCGTGTATGGCGCACCAAGGCCAAATATGTCCCCTTACACCATTAAACTCCCAAACCAATCAATCAATGAACAATGGATAGTACGACTCTTTTATGAACGAAGGATAGTACGACTCTTTAATGAAGGAAGGATAGTACAACTCTTTTATGAACGTAGGATAGTGGGAATCATTTATGAAAGAAGGATAGTATGATTACTTTTATGTGCACGATAATGCAACTCATTAATGAAGGAAGGATAGAACAACTCTTTTATGAACGTAGGATAATTTGAATCGCTTATGAAAGAAGGATAGTACAATTCGTTTATGAGCGAAGGATAGTACGATTATTTATGAACGAAGGATAGTACGATTATTTATGAACGAAGGAAAGTACTACACTTATGAACGAAGGATTATACAACTCTTTAATGAGTGAGAACGAAGGATAGTTCGACTTTTCTATAAACGAAGAATAGTTCAACTCTTGTGAACAAAAGATAGTAACACTAATTTATGAACGAAGGGTAGCGCAGCAATCCATATCAATAAATATAGTTACAGTCCACTAAAGATAGTATTTTTGTGTGAGCCCCGACAGAAAGAAAGGACAAGAAAAGCCACTGCTGGAGCTCGATGTCAATAACTGTCCTCATCCTTCCATTCCTGGCACTTCCCAGGAAGGCGACATAGCGTCTGAGCACAATGCAGTGGGCGATTCCACTTTGCATATTCATCGGCTGTTTATTATTTTAAAATGAAGCAGGAAGGTCGAGAGAATGGTAATTTTCGTCCTTGAAACAACTGCGCGATTTGACATTCAAAGAGCTGCCTACTCTTCGTTGTATCACGCACGCGACAGTACTGATAGTGACAGATGGCTGATATCAACCTCTTAACACTAGCTCACGTCTTAAGGAATTCGGAGAATAAAACCGTCATAAATCTATATATATATATATATATATATATATATATATATATATATATATATTTTAGATTTTGTTTTCAATTAATCCTCCGTAAAGAGATGTCAAAGGTGTTACCACATTTAACCTCTAACCAACCATATCTATTGGTTGAAAAATACACGTATTCTTTCAATATTTGGAAATAAATTGATCATTTCCTTAGAAAGGTTCTTTGGACAGATTCTATTGGTACTTTAATTCAAAGAATTCTTTGAAAAGGGGATGCTGTAGCCCATTTGTAGGAGTAACTGACTAGCAAACGGAGGGTTGCGAGTTCGAATGCAATCAAAGTCACCTTCGCGTACAAAGAGGAGTTGGTGCCCGTTAAATCAGTCGTAGACTCAAATGTCCTCACATTGGCGTGGTGTGGACGTTTGGAGAGCAGGGTGGCAGCTCAGGCGTTGACTCGTCATCTGACCGTGGTTCAAAATTATTTGATGTTGTCCTCGGTTCTTTCCCTTCGGGTTTGATACCGGACCATCACCGATAGCCCAATTTATTTGCTCCAGACAAGCCAAGGGTCGTACTCAGCATGGCCAGCTATGACCCTTGCGCAATAAAATAACCCGCCGATGTTCTTGAAGCTTTTACTTGAGGGATTGATTCCAGACCGTTGTCAATAGCCCGTTGTGTTCCTCCAGTATGACGTTACGTAAAATATCTACCTTGAAGCTTTTGACGCGTTTCAAAAATCCTTTATAATAATAAATAGTGTTTAAAGTAACGTCGCACTGGTAATAGTAATTTTTAATTAACGTCGTACTAGAGCAACCCAACGTGCTATTGACGACGGTCCGGGATCAATCCCCTGAGGCAGTGGTCGGCAAACCGCGGCTCTTTAGCCACTTGATTGCAGCTCTGCCACGAATCGATTTCGACAAAGTGCTGGCAGTAAATATCCCACCGGTGATGCGAGGAAGAAAGCAGTTGGGGAACTTCAGAAGAGTCAAGAAAAACCAAGTTCTGTTTTTCATTATTGGATGCAATTTTCCAACAATGTTAATATTGCAAGCTTCATTGTTTGTCAAGAGATTGCTAAGAGAGGCAAACCATACACAGACGGTGAATGCACTAAAAGTTGTTTCATAAATGCACCAGAAGAGCTTTTCCGGAATTTTAAGAACAAGGAAGACATTCATAAAAAATTAAGAGTTACCACTGTTTCCTAAAACAGTAAAAGACAGAACAGTCAAAATGTCTTCAAATATAACCAATTAGCAAATCGAAGATCTTAAGGTATCCGAACACGTTGAAAATTTAATTTTTGACAAAATATTCCAAAAACAGTTTTTGATCTTATTTGATAGAGTATTTATTTGACTTTCCAAAGTATATTTGATATTTTCTCTAAGTTAATTAACTGAAGAGATATTACGATTTTAATTAAGACTGGAAAACCGGAAGTAGGTTTGGAAACCACCGGATATGACCATTAAAAGACAAAAAACCTTCAAAATATTTATTTAAAACTTACTTTTTTTTATTTTTACAAACATAATTCTAGAAAGGTTTCTCAAATGTGGTTTCGGTTTTGGAAATAGTGTGAACACTTTTAAAGATAAGTGAAGAACAAAATTGTTTAAACAAATAGTAAAAGCAAGAAATTGCAAACGATACACTTCAAACTGCTTTTACTCTAAATTAATATTTTTGCATTATTTCCTCACTTCAAATGTTATAACAAAAAAGGTTTTGTTGAATTTTTGTAAAATTTTGAGAACTTGTTTTTTATAATGTTGTCTAGTGAATGAACTAGAATAATTATGATGAGTTGAATATTTTTCAAATTATGGCTATTATTTAAGAAATAGGACTGTAAAACTATCAAAAATCTTGCAATCATTTTTCAATCGCTTGCAGAATTATTTTTTATTTAAATATCCTTTTGATTGTACTTCATTCACTAGACAGATGCATGTAATTTATTTTGGAAGCATCATTTTTCAAATTGGTTCAATAGATTTTCATGTAGCACATTTGAAGTTTTTGACAAATTTCCTTAAAATTTCATACATAATTATCAGTTTTACAAAATTATGACTATATAAATTAAATATTTATAGCCCAATGCTATTTTAAAAAAACACTAAACATAAAAATATTATTAGAATGTTTCTATACGACATTTAAAAATAAAGTGTCTCCAACGTGTCTGGATACCTTAAATTGTTTTCAGCTTTATCAACAGCTGATATAAATGATACAGCGTTGTTCGATTTATTGCGTCTTCGGGTCCTAAAGATCTTTTAGGATTATTGCAACCTGAAAGGTAAATAAATAAGATTATTATTATTATGATATCTGGTGTTTTATTTAATGTTAGTAACTAGTTCAAAATCGACTCCTAAAAACATAGTTCTTGAAAAGAGATTTGGCTCTCAAAAGAAATCTTAATCGATGTACTGCTTGCTGATCTTTGGCACTTTTGACTAATGAGTTTGTCGACCGCTGAACACAACGTACTATTGACGACGGTCGGGGATCAATCCCCTAAGGAAAGATGCGATGATATTACACGTAATTTTGAACCGCGGTCAGATGACGAGGTCACACCTGAGATAGCACCTTATACTCCAAACTCCCACACCACACCAACGTAGGGCCACGATTGATTTAAAGTTCACCAGTTCCCTTTGTACACGAAGAGGACTTTGTTTGGATAACTCGCATTCGAACTAAATATAAGTAAAATACTTGTCTGCCTACTGCATTTTTTTGTAATGAACCACAAAGCTTTCCTCAACGTTTCCATCCATCAAACGAGATGTAAAAACGAGATGATTCATGCGCTCTGTAATCGTCTTTTGACCCAGCTAAGCAATTATTTCCATTTCGTGACCCGTCAATACGAGAGTCTCTCGTTTCGAGGCATCTGATATAACAACGCCTGTCTGAGCACAGGTTCCGCTAAAAAAAAAAATAATATCCGTGCACGGTCAGTGCACGAAAAAGCGCACACAGAACCTGATCAAACATCACCGGCAAGCAATTGCATGTACGACATGGTAATATGGATTTTAAAGTACTGTGTTTACAGACCACGTTCCCGATTCTACTTGGAACATCAGTCCACGTGGATTCTTACACCTATTCCACAAACAAAATTTTTTTACTGTGCCAAATGGAGATGAATGACGTGGCAATTCCATTCGCTTCGTACAGTGGATTTTATTCATGTACGATACATTTTATGGAGTACGACGCTCGCAATTTTCACAATCCGATACATTTCGTGGAATTTATCATTCTCAAATTTCATCAATCGATACATTTTATGGAGTCTACCATTCGCAGATTTCACTAACAGATACATTTTACGGAGTCTATCTTTCACAAGTTTTCACTAATCGGTACATTTCGTGGAGTCTGTCATTCGCATATTTCACAAACAAATGCATTTTAAGAAGTCAATCTCTCGCAATTTTCACAAACCGATACGTTTTATGAAGTACGACTCGCACAAATTTCGCAAATGCATGCATTTTATGTCGATTTTTTGCAAATTTGACATACCGATACAGTTCATGGAGTCTATTATTCGCAAAGTTCCCACACCTATACATTTTATGGAGCTTATCACTCGCACATTTCACAAACAAATACATTTCATGGATACCATTCGCGAATTTCAAAAACCCATACATTTCATGGAGTCTGATATTCGTAAATTTCACAGAGATACATTTTATGGAGACGATCTTTCTCGAATTTTACAAACCTATATATTTTATTGTCAACCATTCGTAAATTTCAGCAATGACGTCCATCATTCGTATACATCACCAATCAATAAATTTAAGGAGTCTGTCATTCGCAATTTGCACAAACCGACATATGGTGTGGAACTTACGCAAATTTCACCAATTGATACATTTTATATTCAATCTTTCACAAATTTCGCAATCCGATACATTCTACTGTGAGTACATCTATCTTACGAATTTAACTGTTGGTATTTTTACTTGTTAATCTGATGTAATGATATGCATAATTTCATACCCCAAATTAAAAATAAAATAAATAAATAAAATATAAAATAAACATGTAAAGCAGCATTTTGTGAATTCCGCGCGCGCGAAGTGGTATTAATATTCTTATTTCTAATTCAGAGCTTGGCAAAAAGTGTTCATATCATTCATGCTACTGAAATTAACATCTCACTGTCGGCTTCAATTGCATTCATCCAATTCTCAAAAGCGATGCGGTAGTTTTTGACGTTTGAATCTATTTTCGCATTTGCTTCCATTTTCCTTCCTGAGCTGGGTGTTGCCTCGTCATCTGATCGTGGTTCAAAATGACGTGGTGTTGTCCTCAGATATTTCCCTTAGGGGATTGATTCCGGACCGTTGTAGCCTGCTGTGTTGCTCTAGTACGACGTTAATTAAAAATTACAAATCAACTTACTGAGCGGATTTGGAGGCTGCGGTGGAAAAACGGTAATTTTAAATTAACGTCGTACTAGAGCATAACAACGGGCCTAGTTCTAAGATTAACGAATTAGCAACCGAAGGATTGTGATCCAACCCAAGACTTTTGTGTAAAAAAGAGACTAATGCGCGTTAAATATATCGGGCCTCCAATGTCCGCAGTTTGGCATGGTGTGGAAGTTTGAGGAGTGGGTTGCCAGCTTAGGTGTGACCTCGGCTTCTGACCACCATTCAAAATTACGTGGTGTTGTCCTCGAATATATTACTTCGTGTTTAAACCCAGACAGTCACCAATAGTCCAGTGTGTTGCTCCAGTATGACGTCAATTAAATACCTACTCGAGTTGATTTGTTTTCAGATTTCATACTGCCTTCCATTGGTTGCTGTAGCTCAGTGGGATTCGCAGTCAGTCAACCTGCGAGTTGTATTTGTTGCAGATTCGATCCCTGTCACTTTCTACTCCTGCCTCAGTATCACTCCTATATCCCGTTTATATTCCAAAACTTTGGGTTAAACCCATACCCGGCAAGAGCTATAGCTATTTCCAAAATGCAAAAGAAATAGGTCTCGAACTCCGCTCCATTTATCGTACCCTCGTTGACCTCATGTACCCCACGATTCCATACAAAATTACGGGCCACGATACCGTGAGACACAGAAATCAAGCGTCCCCGTCAACACTCGTTCATCAAGCGTCTGCTGCAAACAATTGTAGGAAACCCGTTCTACATGCGACTCAACACAGCGATTCCGAAAGAGAAGGGGTCTATTATTCCAGACCACAATGGCCGAAGGAACAAAAAAGGGAGAGAGCGCTAAACGTTTGTCTTTGTGAGCACCGGCCGCCCACCGGCCTTGGTGCACGGGGAAGCAGTGAAGCGTGCGCCTACCCGCTCTCACCGCTCGATTGTATCCACTTGTTGCATTGAAGAGCGATTAGGCCCGCCGCTTCTTTCCGCTCGTTAAGCCTCTTGAGACGAGAAGGAAACGGGGACGCACGTAAACGTCCTTGGAGCGTTGCGGAAAAGCTCCCGTTTTAAATGCGGTAGGTATGTATTTTAATTAACGTCACAATGAAGCGAACACGGGCTATTGGTGATGGATCAATCCCAATGGGTAATAAATTGGTAATTTTTAGTTAACGTCGTACTAGAGCAACACAACGGGCTATTGACGACGGTCCGGGATCAGGGAAAGATCCTTAAGGGAAAGATCAGAGGACAACACCTCGTCATTTTGAACCACGGTCAGATGACGAAGCAACACCTGAGCTGGTTACCCACTCTCCAAACTTCCACGCAAACCCAACGTGAGGACTTTCGGCCACGACAGATTGAAGGTGCACCAGCCGCCTCTACACCATACACTTACAAACATCCATGCCCGGAACCGGGTTCGAACCAGGAACATTCCGATCTAGAGGCTAACACCTTAACCACTATACCGGTTACAATAAATCCCAATGGGAGACGTGAGGAAAACACCTCGTAATTTTGGATCACGGTCGACTCTTGCAGAGTGGCAATCCGTTGTGTTGCTTCAGTGCGATTTTAATTAAATACCTATCACACAGAGTGATATATTGTATGCCTTCCTCCCTAACGTAGAAAAGTGAGCACGCACAATCAACATTTGGTTAAGTTTATGTTGTTGTCCAGTGTTGAGTTTATGTTGTTGTCCAGTGTTGAGCTTATGTTGTTGTCCAGTGTTGAGCTTATGTTGTTGTCCAGTGTTGAGCTTATGTTGTTGTCCAGTGTTGAGCTTATGTTGTTGTCCAGTGTTGAGTTTATGTTGTCGTCCAGTGTTGATTTTATGTTGTTGTCCAGTGTTGAGCTTATGTTGTTGTCCAGTGTTGAGTTTATGTTGTTGTCCAGTGTTGAGCTTATGTTGTTGTCCAGTGTTGAGCTTATGTTGTTGTCCAGTGTTGAGCTTATGTTGTTGTCCAGTGTTGAGTTTATGTTGTCGTCCAGTGTTGATTTTATGTTGTTGTCCAGTGTTGAGTTTATGTTGTTGTCCAGTGTTGAGTTTATGTTGTTGCGTAGTGTTGGGTCAGGGTCGCCGCAGTTCAGTAGATAGGTAGTTATTTAAGCTAACGTCGCCCTGGAGAACGTCCATGGGGCCGCTGGAAGAACAACTTACACACACACACACCGATTTCGGTCGTGCGATAAAATATCGTAGGATAAATTCTTTTGGTGGTACGATGAAGAGTTCGGGAGCTTGCACGCGGTTCGATCTACCCATGACACAACACAATCTCCGTTTTCTTGTCGTCCACTGCCGCTACAACAGACGGCTGTGTCGTGGTTTATTTTATTCGCCTAGGGCTTTTTTATTCCCTAGTGCAAGTATCTATTTTCGCGATCGTTAAGAAAATCAAGTCTGAAAACTGCTCCTGTGATGAAAATGGCATACCTCTACATTACATCACAGTTTTCCCCCTTACAGCCTCATAGCATGTGAGAACGCCTGCAGATCACCTTAAAATCGCATGGATCAGGAACATTGCATGTAACAAGGGCTCGAGGGTTAAAATTATTAGCATGGTGAGATTCATTGAAAATCATCAGGACTTGATTATCCTAAGAGACTGAGAAAAACGAACTTTTTTTTTCTCACCTTGCATGTTGTATATCCATACATACATACACATATAATGTAACCTAGTATAATGATTTAATGTAATTACTGTATAGATGCAATGATGTATTTATGTAACGTGCTCTAACACATTCAGGGTAGACATATCACCTCGGTGGCATGCTCTACTCATCCAACCACACTTATTGAAACTGGTACCAGTGGCTCACGACACTAGGCACAGGAGCGTGTGTGTTGGTGTTAGGCAGTTAGTTAAAAATAGAGTAAAAATTTCAATGGATTTGAAACCTGCAGAAAATTTTACATGAGATCGATACTTTAAATGGGATTTATTATAAACAAAGAATTTTTCTATAGTATCTATATATATAATTCTCTTACGTGGCACGCAAAAAAGACGTTATTTGTAATCGCGTATTGGCAACACTGTACGATTGTTTATTTATCGCGAGGTCTCGCGCAACGATTGAATTTATACCGTTATCGGATGAAATTTTATTGACAAAAAAAAAGGAAATTTTAATGAGCTGTTGCAGTTAGTTTATAATAGAAATCAAAGAAAGCGGAGGATCTTTTCAGGGTCATTAAAAAAACGGTCCTTTTCAGGGCCAACAATTATAGTTCAGCAAGACGCTTGCACTACAACTTTCGGCAACAAACTCAATGAAAAAGTTTGGGTCGTTTGAGTGCTGGGAAAATGTACACACAAACAACATGCTGGGTATTCAATTTCCAAAGCAACTCTCACATTTCGAGTCAAAATTTGCACAAAGTTTTAATTCTGATTTTAGAGATACTGTATATATTTTTTCTGTAATACAGCAAATTTAGATTTGAAAAACATTTTTTTGGTAACATATTTTGTAAACAATCCATTCTGCTAGGACACATGTCTTCATTGAGGCGAGCGAAGCGAGAATAGGTTCGCGCAGCGAACCAATGAGGATTGCGATGCAATCCTCCGGGGGTTGGCGAGCGTTAGCGAGCAGGGGGCAGGCCCCCTAGTCATTTATATTTTCGCAATACAAATTTGGCTGCATTTTTGACGATGATATTAATTTAAGAACACGAAAAGGACTGGGAATCTCGTTTAATAGAAAAGATATAACTTGAATAGAGTACTTAGTTGCCTTAATTTACTGCTTTATATAAATAGCCATTAAAATAGGATACAAATTTAATCGTATTCAATATTTTGAAGACAGTTTACAACAACGGGGATAGTAGGTAATTTTATTTTTGAGATAACGTATACCGAAATCGACCTTTTAAGTTTTCATGTGTGGCAAACGTTTTTAAAATAAAGATAAATTTAAACATTCAATTAAAAAAATTATCTCTAAAATTATTATTTTTTATAACGTAAAAGTATACGTATACGTAAAAGATCAATTTCAATTTTCATTCATTTTTCAAATTATCGTGTTGAATTGAACTAGATATGGCTTTTGAAAATGAACTTATTAGCTTGTGATCTAGTGAACTTAATTTACTGAGAGCGCTTATTATCGTAGAATTTGTATTTTTATCTTCATTTTAATGTTATTATTACTTTTATCGAAATCTTTATATTATATAGACGGAAATTCTCTTTGGATCTTCCAGATTTTTCTGTTTTTTGATCATTCTTAGATTATTTTTAGTTAAGCATAATTCTCGAGTTTTATCGTGAGTTTTAATCAAATTTTTGTTGAACAATTCCTTAGTCGTTATTCCATTCGTGGTTCCATTTGTGTTACAAATCCTTCGAAAGGGGGATAAGTCTTCGTTTCGGATAGTCTAATTGAAGTTAAATTGACTGATGTGTGCATTCATTTATGTATTTTATTGGTAGGTAAGTAGGTACTTAATACGCCTATTTACTTTAAAAAAAGATTATATTTTTAGAGTAAACTCAGAAAAATTTAATTTCAGGTCAGAAGTGCAGATATTGCTTGCAAATACAATAGGGAAAAATCCTGTATTGGTCTAAAAATAAACTATATTAGTTTAAGGTATAAAAATCAGTTTGTTTAAAAGGGTAGACTTAAAAATTATGTTAATTATCTAAAATAGAATTTAGAAAATAAAAACTTATTCGAAGCAAAAATACAGTTCCAAAAATTGGGAAGAACTGATAGCACAAGGCCTTTGTTATTAACTTTTTGGAATTGTATTCAATAATTAGAAACAAAAATAATTCGGAATATGCTTCTAATGTAATATATCATCAATGGCTTGGAAATAATGGGTTTTTTAAATGACCTGTCAAACACAAAAACTTGATTAAATAAGGATTTAAAATTTTCTTCACATTACAGAATGTTGAAAATATAGTTCCAAAACAATAAGAAAATTAGGTATTTCGATTTCATTTCTGGAAATTGGTACAAATAAGATCAGTGCTATGGGATAAAACATTACACAAAGAAAAAAAAATGCTACCAGAAATGTATTGGAAGACATCTGCTGTGAAGTTAAGATTTTAAAGATAGGGAGGATTTCGTGAGTTTAACTATATATTTTTATTATATTAAACAGGTAAGTAAGTATTTTAATTAATGTCGTATTGGAACAACATAACGAGCTATTGACGACGTTCCGGTATCAATCCCTCAAAGGAAAGATCCGAAAACAACACTACATTTTGAACGGCGGTCAGATGACGAGGTTCCTGTGATGACTCCGACATTATGATGACCTAAGCTGGCACATTTGTGGCCGCATCAGATTTAACACCACCTTTGTACACGTTGGTCTTTGAGTGGATTCGAACTTCCGGACCGCCGTCAATAGCCAGCTGTGTTGCTCCAGTACGACATTAATTGAAATACCTACCTACTCGATAATCAATCATTTGGTAATTTTTAAGTAACGTCGTACCTTAGCAATACAACGGGTTATTGTCGACGATCCGGGATCAATTCTCTAAGCGAAAGATCTGTGGACAGCAACACGTCATTTTGAACCACGGTCGGATGATGAGGCAACACCTGAGCTGGCACCCCACTCTCTAAACTTCCAAACCAATCCAACGTGAGGACTTTCCGCCAGGATAGATTTAAGGTGCACCAGCCTATGCATTTACCACTAGACCGGTTAGTCGGCATCAATCGTTAGGTAATAGTAATGGTAATTCTAGTTAAAGTCGCACTAGAGCAACACAACGTGCTATTGACGACGGTCCGGGATCAGTCCCAGGAAAAGATCCGAGGACAACACCTCGTAATTTTGAACCACGGTCAGATAACGAAGCAACACCTGAGTTGGCACCCCACTCTCCAAACTTCCACACCAACCCATGGACTTTCAGCCACGACATATTTAAGCTGCACCAGCCACCTCTACACCATACGCTTACAAACATCCACATGCCCGGATCTGTATTCGTACCAGGAACCTTCTGATCTAGAGGCTAACACCTTAACCACTATGCCGGTTAGTTGACCATCAATCGCTAGAATATAGAAAGCAGTGTAAAACCGTAAACATAGGAAATGAAATCTTTGAAAACGATAATGTAATTGCATTGATTGGGTTGTCGTTTCATGGTCATTCATTGCTACACATGAAATAATCAAATAGGAAGTCTTCGTCTTCAAGGAAATTTCGCACAAGGAAAATTTGAAATCGTGCAATCTGTACTGGAAAACAAACGTTATTTCAAAGAATCGAATAAATGAGTTTCCTTCATCGTTTTTTCCTCTTTACCTCAAATATCCTCAAATTGGCGTAGTGTGACAATTTGGAAAGTGGGGGTGCCAGTTGAGGTTGAGGTATTGACCTCGTCATCCGACAGTTGTTCAAAACGAAGATGTGTTGTCTTAGAATTTTTTTTCTTTAGGACTGATCCTGGATCGTCACCTGTACACCGTTTAGCAGATCCAGTGAGACGCTAATCTAACCTCCTAACCTAACCCTCAACGTTTTCCTAGTCAAATATTACCGAGCATGTGTCGATCAACCGGTCTTAAGATGTTAGCCTCTAGATCGGAAGGTTCCTGGATCGAATCCGGGTCAGTGCATAGATGTTTGTAAGCGCATGGTGTAGAGGCGGTTGGTGCACGTTAAATCTGTCGTGGCCGAAAGTCTTCGCGTCGGGAAGTTTGGAGAGTCGGGTGTCAGCTCAGGCGTTGCCTCGTCATCTGACCCTGGTTCAACATGACGTTGTGTTATCCTATGATCTTTCCCTTAGGGTATTGATCCCGGACCATCGTCAATAGCCCGTCGTGTTGCTCTAGTATGACGTTAATTAAAATTTCTTTACCTTACCTCTTTTATAGAGAGGATGAACAGATAGTTTGAGCTTTTGATGTCGGTAACCACATGTTCAATAATTGGGTAGGTGGGTATTTAATTAACGTCGTACTGGAGCAACACAACGGGCTATCGATGCTGGTCCGGAGTTAATCCTCTTAAGGGAAAAACCGCGGACAACATTACGTAATTTTGAACCACGATCAGATGGCGATTATAAGATCCCGTTACCCAGAACAGTCGAGAGCTATCAACAGGGTTCGTTCCCCCCTGGTCTGGTTGCGGAATTGACGACTGGAGGAGGCTGTCGGGGGAAATGTTGTGGAGAGGACAGAAGGGTCAGTACGAGCCGCAGACGATTGCGGTGACTTTCAGCTGTTGGTTGCTGCATTGTATTGGTAATGGATATCATTTTTAAAACTGTAGATAGTAGAAAACCTGTACAAATCCTGTAAATGATTCTCATTACAATTATATTTTAAGGGGGTCCGGGACACACAATTCTAAAATCTTCAATTTTCAAGTTTTTGTTCTGAAAGGTATATTGTAGGTCTACATTGTAGTTTTCAATTATTATTAACTATTTTATATTATCAAAAAATTAATTAATTTTTATTAAAATTAAAAAATGTCAAAATTTTGACGGTGGCCTAAATTGATATATCTTAAAATATTTTGTTAAAAATTATTTCTTTTTTGCACTAATTAACTTCTAAAAGTTCATACTATAAATTGTCATCGTGAATTTTGGTTAATTAAGCAATTAGAAAATTTTTAAAAATATTTTGTTACACTATATAAAACACATAGTATACAAAGTTAAACAAATTATAGAATATATCTCTATATATCTCTATATATATCTATATATATATCTATATCTATATATACATCTCTATATATATCTATATCTATATCTATATATATCTATATATACATCTCTATATATATTTACATCTACATCTATATATATATATATATATATATATATATATATATATATATCTACATCTATATATATATCTACATACATCTATATACATCTACATACATCTATATATCTATATATATATATATATACACATCTCTATATATATCTATAACTATATATATCTACATCTATATATATATCTACATCTATATATATATATCTACATCTATACATATATCTACATCTATACATATATCTACATCTATACATATATCTACATCTATATATATATTTACATCTATATATATATTTACATCTATATATATATTTACATCTATATATATATTTACATCTATATATATATTTACATCTATATATACATTTACATCTATATATACATTTACATCTATATATACATTTACATCTATATATACATTTACATCTATATATACATTTACATCTATATATACATCTATATATATATATATATATATATATATATATATATATATATATATATATATATATATATATATATATATATATATGTATCTACATCTATATGGTTGTAGGAATACTATACAACGGTAGTTGTCTACTAGTCTGGAAAGAACTCATTATAAGAGCAACGAGACTGGTAGGAGTCAGTTGCATTGTAGTAGGAATGCAAGGCAAGACTGTCAGGAGCCATTCACATTCCGGTATTCAGTTACGAGAAAATTAATAGAACAGACACTTTTTCCCCTGGACGCCATTGAGAGCTGACGTATTTTTTCCGAGCAGAGACGACTGCTGCAGATAATGACGGAACTGTTTTAAAATATAACTAAACTGTACATAATAACTGTGGATATTAATTCATTAAATGTCAATGTGCTGTAAGATTCGAAGTCTTTAATATAGACCTTACCAAACAGAACAACACGAATCTTACAAAAGATGGGGGCTCGGCCGGGATGTTAAAAACCGTTGACGACCGCGACGATTCTCCTCCTTCGTACGAGGGCGTGAACCCCCTTCCGCTCCAACTAAGGGTAGCGACGACGGATTAGCAGACCCCGAAAGCAGTGACGATTGAACCGGCCAGCGGAATGTTTTGACACCCTATGCAAACCTGGACTTGTGTTTTAATCATCTGCAAGAACAGTTTCATGACTTCTCCTGACGTGGTGCTGATGATAGACTGAAACGACAAAAAAGAAAACGCGTAGACGAAAAAACGCGTAGACGCAAAAGACGAGTTGACGGAAAAAACGGATAGAAGGAACTTTCGAAACTGTGAGTACATAATTTTGTTTTACTTGATGACATGGCATATTTAACTAAGGCCCGAAAAGCGGATTTGCTGACATTGATTGACGAATTAGGCCTGATAGTGCCAGCGAATCCCAAAGTAGCGCAGTGCTCGAAACTTATAATAGATTCTGAAAATTATGACGAGGAGATAACAAAAAATCTGTTGAGCGTTATTATAACTGAACGCGAAGAGAAAATTGAAGCCGAAAAACAAGCCCGCGAATTCGAATTAAGGAAACTCGAAATCGAAACTGCTAACGGACAAGGCAACAGTTATGGTAAAACTACCAGCCTATACAATAACGATTTATTGAAATTGATTAACCGTTACGAGACGAATAAGGATATTAGCTGTTATTTAACTTTATTTGAAAGACAGATTAGTCGTATCGAAATACCAAAAACGGAATGGGTTACACATTTGTTGGGTTTACTCCCATTGGATTTGGCTAATCTTATCACGCGTGAGCCTGACGAAAAGGCTAATGACTATGAAAATGTCAAGAGATTATTGTTGAAACCTTTTTAAATTAAATCCGGAACAATTTAGGCAAAATTTCCTTTCGCATAGAAAAGAAGCGTCTTCTACTTGGAATGACTTTGCTCATGATCTGAAAAAGTTCTTTGAAGAAGGGACGAGTGGGTTGGAAGTATCAAATTACCAAGACCTTAAAGAACTCATGATTACCGATCAACTAAAACGAAAAATACCCAATGACGTTCGAGACCATTTTATAGACGAGCTACAGAAAATAACGAAAATAGACCAACTCGTCAATAAATTAGACGAATATGAAGCGGCTCGATGTCATTTAAAAACCAATAGAGATTCGAAAACATCAGACGATAAATATAAGAAGCGTTTCAATAGGGATTTTGACAAATTAAAGCCTCGATCTTTCGTGCGCCCTGAACAAACTAACACCAATCATATAAAATGTTACAACTGCAATGAATATGGACATAAGTCGATAAATTGTGAAAAGAAAACTGAGGGTGTGAGATGCTTTAAATGTAAAAATTATGGGCACAAGGCCGACGTGTGTCCCAAAAGAGATGTAAATAGAACTTTAATTAATAGCCCTTTTAATTCTCGTACTAAGCTAAGAAAATATGTTGAAATGTGCGGAAAAAGATCTAATGCGCTAATCGACACAGGAAGTGATGTGTCAATGATAAAATATAAATTTTATGTTGAAATTGGATCCCCAAAATTGAGTTTTGATAATGTGACTTTAATGGGTATAGGGAGAACACATTTCTCCTCTAGGTTTCTTTTATACTGAAATTATTATTGATGAATTCATTATTGTTACTGATGTTTATGTTTTAAAAAATTTACCTGATCATATTGTTCTTGGGTTCGATTGCATAAATAAGTTAAATCTTACTTTATCAGAGAGCGGAATTCATGTTTTGAGCAGACGCGATAATTTTCGAGTGAATTACGACAGAATTGTTAATTTAGCGAACACTTCAGATTCAACTAAAATTCAAACCGAAACTCATCTCGAAGTAACTAATCGTTTGGAACCAAACACTAAGTTGGAGACAAAACGAACCATAGCAGAGGATAACATGTTTTACTTTTCTTGTCACCACAAATCAGAAAATGTTAATTTAGCGGAAAGTTTCCTAACTACAATGTTTAACGCTGTGACATTTGACGAATTAGATCTAAATCATGTTTTTTGCGTTAAGCAGAAGGAAGAACTGACAAAACTTATCAGCCAATATAAACCGTGTAAGACGAGAAGCACGAACTTGGAAATGAACATTATTTTGACTGACGAGGTCCCCATAAGCCAGCGTTCACGCAGAATGCCGTTCGCTGAGCAAAAAATAGTTGAAACTCAAACACAACAGTGGTTGAAAGATGGCATCATTAAGCCTAGCTGCTCTGATTTCTCAGCCCCTATCGTGTTGTGTAAGAAGAAAGACGGTTCTTCTAGACTCTTTTTTGACTATAGGAAATTGAATAAGAAAATTATTAAAGATAGATTTCCCTTACCCCTAATAGAAGACGTTTTAGATCATTTGGAAGAAGCTAAAGTTTTCACTTCCCTTGATTTAAAAAACGGATTTTTTCATGTAGATGTAAATGAGAAAAGTACCAAGTATACATCTTTCGTTACACATGAAGGACAATATGAATTTCTGAAGGTCCCTTTTGGTTTATTGGTTAGTCCCAGTGTTTTCCAGCGGTACATATACACTCTATTTAGAGATCTTTTAAGGGATAACACTCTCGTTATCTACATGGACGACATGATAATTCCCTCACGAGATGAGAAAGAAGGAATCGAGAAACTTAAACGTGTTTTAAAAATATCATCGGAATATGGATTATAATTGAATTTTCAGAAATGTCAATTTCTTAAACGAAAAATAGAGTTTCTTGGTTATGTAATAGAAGACGGGACAATTCGACCCTCCCCAGCTAAGACGTTGGCTGTACAGAAATTTCCACAACCACAAACAACTAAACAATTGCAAAGTTTCCTTGGTCTTTCAGGATACTTTAGGAAGTTTATTCCTCAATATGCAAAAGTGGCCAAACCTTTGAGTGATTTACTCAGAAACAATACAGAATTTAGGTTTGGGCCAGAACAAAAAGAAGCATTTCATATTTTAAAGGAAATGTTGTCACAAAGCCCAGTACTACACATTTTTCGCCAGGGAGCGACTCTAAAACTGCATACTGATGCAAGTAGCCATGGATTTGGGGCGGTGCTCCTCCAACAGTCAGACGACGGGAAGTTTTACCCAATATACTATAAGATCAAAAAAACAACACCTCAACAAGAGAAATATAGTAGTTACGAACTAGAGGTACTTGCCGTAATTGAGGCTCTTAAACACTTCAGGAACTACCTTTTAGGCTCGAAATTTAAAATATTCACCGACTGCTTAGCATTTCAGAAAACTATGGAAAAAAAGGATTTAACCCCTAAAATTGCAAGATGGTCTCTTTTCTTAGAAGAATTTGACTATGAAATAGTCCACAAACCTGGTAAACAAATGGCCCACGTGGATGCACTCAGTAGATACCCTGTAATGCAAGTGATGCAAGTCATTGCAGATGACGGAATAACTCATAAAATAATTGCTTCCCAATCCAATGACGACCACATTACCGCAATTAAAAAACTGATAGAAGATGGAGAAGTAATTCAGATTATTTTACAAAAAACGGTGTCGTGTATAAATACGATAATGATCGTGAACTTTTAGTTGTCCCCAGAGCTATGCAAGACGAAATAATACGACATGCACACGAGAAAGGACATTTCGCTGTAAATAAAACTGAAGAGGTAGTTAAGCGTGAATTTTTTATTCCTAAATTGAGGAAACATGTTGAAGATTTTATAAGTAATTGTGTACCATGCATACTCAGTAATAAGAAGTTAGGAAAGGCTGAAGGATTTCTAAATCCAATTCCTAAAGAGGACGTTCCATTATACACTTATCACATTGATTTCATAGGTCCGTTACCTTCAACATCTAAGAACTATCAGCATATCTTCACGGTAGTAGACGCATTCACAAAATTCACTTGGTTATATCCTACCAAATCTACGACATCAGGTGACGCAATAAATAAACTCAAACAACAAAATAGTTTTGGAAATCCTGCGAGGATAATCTCGGATAGAGGATCCGCTTTTACATCTAAAGAATTTACAGAATTTTGTTGCGAAAACGGGATTGAACACCTAAAAATCACAACAGGAATCCCAAGAGGCAATGGACAAGTAGAAAGAATGCACAAAACCCTGATTCCAGTGTTATCCAAACTTTCAATTGAAGAACCGATCAAATGGTTCAAACACGTTGACGCCGTACAAAGAATACTCAATAGTACAACCTCCAGAAGCACAAGATGGACACCCTTCGAACTTTTGACAGGTGTGAAAATGCGAAACAAAGAAGATCTCAAGATAGTCCAGCTTTTAGAAGAAGAATATACTGAAGTTTTTCTAGAGAAGAGGAAGAAATTAAGAGACGATGCCAAAGAGAATATCCTAAAAATTCAGGAAGAGAATAAAAGAACGTATGATAAGAAGAGGAAGAAACCTCATCAATACAAAGAGGGCGATCTTATTGCTATTCAGCGGACTCAATTTGGTGTCGGAATGAAATTACGACCGAAATTCTTAGGACCATATCGAGTGAAGAAAGTGAAACCCCATGATCGCTATGACGTTGAGAAAGTTGGAAACCATGAAGGACCGAACTTGACGTCGACAGCAGCTGACCATATGAAGTCGTGGTTCAATAACTAATACTGAATCAATGTATTCCCAGATACTGTTTTTTTTTTTTTTTAGGTTTGTCGTGTTCCTTTCGAGGACGAAAGATCATCAGGATGGCCGGTTGTAGGAATACTAGACAACGGTAGTTGTCTATTAGTCTGGAAAGAACTCATTATAAGAGCAACGAGACTGGTAGGAGTCAGTTGCATTGTAGTAGGAATGCAAGGCAAGACTGTCAGGAGCCATTCACATTCCGGTATTCAGTTACGAGAAAATTAATAGAACAGACACTTTTTCCCCTGGACGCCATTGAGAGCTGACGTATTTTTTCCGAGCAGAGACGACTGCTGCAGATAATGACGGAACTGTTTTAAAATATAACTAAACTGTACATAATAACTGTGGATATTAATTCATTAAATGTCAATGTGCTGTAAGATTCGAAGTCTTTAATATAGACCTTACCAAACAGAACAACACGAATCTTACATCTACATCTACATCTACATCTACATCTACATCTACATCTACATCTACATCTACATCTACATCTACATCTACATCTACATCTACATCTACATCTACATCTACATCTACATCTACATCTACATCTACATCTACATATACATCTACATATACATATACATATACATATACATCTACATCTACATATATATATATACATATTTCAAAAGTAAATAAGTAAATGTAGAAAATTGCGTTCATTTATGACAAGTAGTTTTTAAGTTATATCGATTTTTATTATTGAAATCCTTTTTAACACATAAAGGAGAAAAAGAGCGTTTTAAATAATGAAAGCTCATTTGATTTGCAGCTGTCGTGCTTGTAAAAAGTTGAATATTTTCGATTCTATGATGGTAGAAAAAAATTGAGGTATCATTTTATTCAGAAATATCTATATTATTTTTTATGATAAATAAAAAAAAATTGGACTTTTTTTTAAAAAATATTTTGAGTCCCAAACCCGTTATAACCTCGAAAGTGTTTTTTCTTTACTGTCTATATATGATACACGAGGCAATACCTTAGGTGTCACCCCAATCTGCAAACGTCCATACGACACCACCATTTTAGTCATGACAGATTTAACGTGCACCATACCCCTTTGTACTCGACGATCTTTGTTTGGATTCAAACTTGCAACCTACCGTTTGCTAATGCGATGCACTTCCAACCGGTCTACCACGGCCCTTGATGAGGAACAGATGATTTGAGTTCTTGATGTCGGAAAACACAAGTCCAATAATTGGGGAAATCTGTCGCAGGGCAGAGGGAAGACGTTCCCTACTTCCACCTGTGTGCACACCTGTACACGAATCATCCTATTACTCAAACATAGCTGTAGGTGACGTCTCCTATGACAGCTGTCTTTCGAAACAGCGGAGGCTGTTAGCTTGGCATTGGGCCGTGTTCCTCTCCACATGCAACGCGTACAGGTAGAGATCATTCAGGACATTGTGAATGTCAACACAGGCACTTCGTAAGGGTAATGGTAACTTTAGTTAACGTCGTACTACAACAACACAACGGGCTATTGACGACGGTCCGGGATCGGTCCCTTAAGGGAAAGATCTGAGGACAACACCTCGTAATTTTGAACCACGGTCAGATGACGAAGCAACACCTGAGCTGGCACCCCACTCTCCAAACTTCCACACCAAACCAAGGACTTTCGGCCACGACAGATTTAAGGTGCACCAGCCGCCGCTACACCATACGCTTACAAACATCCATGCTCGGACCCGGATTCGAACCAGGAACCTTCCGATCTAGAAGCTAACACCTTAGCCACTATGCCGGTTGGTCGGCGCACATCGTAAGGGAATAATTCAATTATCATACTATTTTCAAAAAGCGTTGTCCATCAACTGCCTGGACCGCGGTAGTCCGGTTGGAAGAGTGACGTATTAGCAACCGGAGGATTGCGAGTTCGAATCCAACCAAAGACCGTCGTGTACTAAGGGTGATGATGCACGTTAAATTTGACTCGAATCTCCTCATGTTTACGTGGTGTGGAAGTTCGGAGAGAGATGTGCCAGCTCGGGCGTTGCCTCGTGAACTGACCGTGGCTCAAATACCACGTGTTGTCCTCGGATCTCACCCTTCGGGTTTGATCCAGGACCGTCGCCAATCACCAGTTGTGTTGCTCTAGTACGACGTTAGTTAAAATTTACCAATTACTACACATTAATTGGTAATTGGTAATTTTTAGTTAACGTCGTACTAGAGCAACACAACGGGCTATTGACGACGATCCGGGATCAGTCCCTTAAGGCATAGATCCGAGGACAACACCTCGTAATTTTGAACCACGGTTAGATGACGAAGCAACACCTGAGCTGGCACCCCACTCTCCAAACTTCCACGCCAACCCAACGTGAGGACTTTCGGCCACGACAGATTTAAGGTGCACCAGCCGCCTCTACACCATACGTTTACAAACATCCATGCCCGGACCCGGATTCGAACCAGGAACCTTCCGATCTAGAGGTTAACACCTTAACCACTATACCGGTTGGTCGGCACTACACATTAATAGCCCAGAATAATTTTTTATTATTTTATTATTTCAAAAATAATTTCTGTAATGTCAGTTACAGAATCGGTTCATGTTTTATTTGCGTGTGTTAAATGCATTCTGTATTTCAAGCATATAACTTTCTCTTTATAGTTTTAGAAGCATTTTACAAGTTTTCTACTATCAGGGTTATGAACATATCATATTCTGGTTGGTTGATTTTTTGACGCAAAGGTCCCATTCAGCCCAACTGCGCCAAACGACGTAAAGTAAATGGAAATACACACACAGAAGGAAAAGTTTGAGATATTGTTACATCCAAGGAGGAATGTAAGTTGTGCTGCTTCGAACTTGCAAGTTCATAGCGCATTGTTCATACCATACCCACTGAATCATGGGGCCCGGCACAAAGGACTTTCGTACAAATGCTTTTTAACCAATCACAATGGATTCAAAGGAAGTGACATCTCACTAAATGTGCTTGAGGCTGCAAAATCAAATGCTGTGGTGCTCTGAAACAAATGCCCATGAGCAGAAAAGTAGAGGACAGGTCACGAAAATTTTCATGCTTTCAAACTAAATGCGCATTTGGTATACGGTTGTCAAAGTTGGATTGAAAAATATACCACCTCAAACTGAGACTCGTTTTCAGCCATTTATCATTGACATCAGAGAAAATGACCCAGCTTAGACTGACCAAGGAGGATTATTTAGATCCCTTGAGAATCCTGATTCTCTTCGTTTATATGAGTCACTCCACAAAACAAGAATTTCAAATCATCCAATGTGGTGAATTCCTCACACTAATGAGTGAATCCAGTTTAAAATCTCTCCCAACTGGGCTGCTGCGGCTCACATGTGTACACAACTTATCAATATATTTAGGAATAGACTTCTTGTATGATGGTGGATTGGACCATTTATCCTGACATAATACGACATGATCATAGGGGGGAGGGGCGCTGAACCCCGATTGGAAGAAAATTGTGATGCCCGATTGCGAGTTCAAAGCCACCATCATACAAGACCGTCGTGTACAAAGAGGGATGGTGCACTTTAAATGTATCGTGGCCTCAAATATTCTCACGTTGGCGTGGTGTGGAAGTTTGGAGGTAAGGTAATATGATTTTAATTCACGTCCTACTAGAGCAACACAACGGGCCATTGACGACGACTTTCCGGGATCAATCCCCTAGGGAAAAGATCCGAGAACAACACCACGTCATTTCGAATCACGGTCAGATGACGAGGCAACACCTCAGCTGCCACCCCACTTTCCAAACTTCTACACCAAACCAACGTGGGAATTTTCGACCACGACCGATTTAAGATGCACCAGTCGCCTTTCCACCATACGCTTATAAATATACATGCACTGACCAGTTTTCGAACCAGGAACCTTTAGATCTAGAAGATAACACATTAATCACCAGAACGGTTGGTCGGCGAGGAAGTGGAAGTTTGGAGAGTGGGGTGCCTGCTCCGGTGGGACTCTGTCATGGACTCCATTTTACTATGGACCAAAATGATGTGGTGTTATCCTCGGATCTCTCTCTTCGGAGTTGATCCCGGGCCAGCTATGTTAATTATACAAAACCAACCTACCTAACCGATAAATTTCTGAATCAACTAAATGTATTGTGATATGGGCCATGAAGGAAATACGGCAAATTTACTAGAACATTTTGACGCCGGAAGCATCTCGTGAAGTTCAGAAAAAATTATTTTTTACCATTCACATTTCGAAAAGATGAAATAAATATGATTATCTGAACTCCACATATATATCAAACATGCCGAATGCCACACGTTTTCTACCTTCCGCGCAAATATTCTTTACCTCTGACCTTTCACAACTTTCCTCTAATGATTCACGCGCTTAATGATAAAGCTTTCATTTTGCCTGCGAAAATACCAATTGCGTTCATTTTTAGAACGCGGATTCAAATCCTTTCATCCCATTGGTTCCGTTTCATCAGTTTGTTTAATTTTCGTAGCAGGTTAAATCACACGTTATAGTCTCCTGATATTCGATAAAATCGTTGCCAAAAGACAAATACAAATTATGCCTTTCCTGAATTGCAGAAGAGAATTTTTTGTGCAGAATACTTCAAAACATCTTGCTCGCATTTCAAGGAAGGTCGGATAATATTAACAATCGAAGGGGAGGTGGTTAAAATAAAATATAATGGCACTAATTTTTTATTTATAGTACGACTGCCTTGTCCCAGCAAATTTAATCTTATAAACATTTCGCCGACCAACCGATATAGTGGTTAAGGTGTTAGCCTCTAGATCGGAAGGTTCCTGGTTCGAATCCGGGTCTACGCATGGATGTTTGTAACCGTATGGTGTAGAGGCGGCTGGTGCACCTTAAATCTGTCGTGGCCGAAAGTCCTTACGTTGGGTTGGTGTGGAAGTTTGGAGAGTGGGGTGCCAGCTCAGGTGTTGCTTCGTCATCTAACCGTGGTTCAAAATTACGAGGTGTTGTCCTCGGATCTATGCCTTAAGGGACTGATCCCTGACCGTCGTCAATAGCCCGTTGTGTTGCTCTAGTACGACGTTAACTAAAATTACCATTGCCATTACCTTATAAACATTTCCAAAATATTTTTCAAATTTCACACATTAACCCTTCTTTGCATGATTTTTTCTTTATTGGTGAAATAAATCAAGGTGATATAATTCATGTTCAAAACTAAAGGGAAAATGGTTAAAAAAATCTTAGTATATATTTATAGTATAAATTTAGCAAAAAACAATATGATGGTATCATGTGGTATTTTTTAAATTAAACGCAAACTTTTTCAGAAATTGCTTTAAAAATAACAGAAACACATGTTACAAACCTTTCTTAAACTCATTTTCACTTTTTTAGCAACAGAAACTCAAATATAATAAAACAAAATTAAAAACGAAATCATACGTTTATTGCAACTCCAACAAACAGCGGAATGACAACTTCAAGGTCGTTTTACTGATAGTGACACTTGCTTATTTTTGACAGCTATGTTTTTTTTTATGCAATGGACATTAAAAAGGTATCCAGATACGATCAACTTAAAGTGAACTTGTTCTTTTATATAATTTTTGGGCATTCAATGTTATGATGGAAATTTTCACCATTATGCAAAAAAATTTATTTATAAATTTATAAATTTTTAAAGAAAATTTGTTTTTGAATGAAATGACTTCTTCCAACATGGTAAAAATTGTTTCAATTCCCCTGTAATTTACAACTAAGATTATTTAGTTAAGACGTAACGTCTAGCATGAAATAAAATTTTTGATCCGCTGATATCGTCCGTTAGTCCAGGATAATCAACACCCTTCTCAAGGAGAAATGCTTTAATTTCAAACAATTAGGAAGCGAAACGTTCAAAACGTTTTCTCTTGAAATCCAACGTACCTTATAACGCAGAGAAGATCTGGATATTTATTCACTCCTCTCCATTTCAAGTAAAAATTCTTTAAATTGGCGATTATAAAGAGTTTCAGCTACAATTGTGTTGACAATTTTGATCACCAATTCCATAACATTGCAAATCTCTTCTAGAAATGTGGAAATGTCTGCGCACAAAGTGCTTCTTGATGAAAGATGCAATGGTAAACAAGTATTTCGTGATTAATTTTTTCCTTCAAAATAGAAACAAAACCTTTTCTTACTCCGGTCATATTTTTTGCCCCATCTGTTGATATTGAATCGATTTTATAGTGTGAAATATGTTTCTCCATACATTCAATGACAGCATTTACAATATCCTCGCCACGTGTTTGACCTTTCAGTGGCAATGATCCCAAAAGTTCTTCTTTAGGACACGAAGACGAAATGAGTCGAACAAAAAGTCTTTGGATCTTTCGGACTCGGATCTTTCTTTGGCGATGTTTCCCTTAGGGGATTGATCCCGGATCGCAGTGAATAGCCCGTAGTGTTTCTCCAATAAGACATTAGTTAAAATGACCTTACCTAATCCCTTACGTTACCGCTGAAATGAGGCATAGAGCGGCCCTACACTAAGTCGGGAGTGTTTCGTCGAAAACCTGTTCATTTGCTAGTTGAAGAAATCCAACGCCGCGATAGCTCTTTTGGAAAAGTAAAGAAACCGGAGGGCGACGTTTATTAAAATTCCTACCTACGGAAGCCAACGTAGCACGGCAGAAATGAATTTTTATATGAGCTAACTCGTAATAAACATCCGGTGTTCGCTTTTTACATGTTTTTCGCGACAGTCATTAAAACCCCACGGACAATCCCGCTGTGTTCGGGAACCACCGTTCTCAAACATAAGTCACGAGCGAAATTACGTCTCGTGGTCGAGCAATCTGCATTTTATGATTTTTTTTTACGATTCGGCGTGGCAACGGAATTTTTCCACGCTCAGCTGAGACAGCGCACGAAGTGAGAGGTTGTATGTCGGGGCATTGCGAAACTGTCGAGGCACGTTCACGCCACCACTCAAAACGGGACACAAAGCAATCAAGTACGTTAGTGCACCTGAGTAACAGCACAACAGCTCAACAATAGTGCTCTACCCTAGAGAATCAGGTTAATAATACTGTTTTATCCTAAATGAGGTAGGTATGTATTACAATTAAATCGCACTGGGACAACACAACGGGTTATTGGAGACGGTCAGTGATCAATCTCCCTGGTAAGATCCGAGGAAAACACCACGTTGGATTTGTGTTTGGAGAGTGAGTTGCCAGCTCAGGTGTTGCCTCATAATCTATGAAGAAAACTTTTACAGCTCAATTAGGACCTATGGTTGACTGATAATAAAGAACCGGACCACATATCTTCAGCGCACACAATCACGGGTTGACCACGTCTACCCCCGTGGCACCCATTCCGGGTGGACGAGGGCTTTTCGGACGTCGCGTCACAGGGCCTACTTCTAATGTTTCTCATTAGAGGCGTTCTCTAGCTTCGGCTAATCCGCTGTGCGTTTTACATAATTCGGTACGGAGGGGTCTGCTTCCATTCGAAGAAGAAGGTGTAGCCTCATTCTCTGCCCGTAGTTAAAAATTGCGTGGTGTTGTCATCGAATTTTTCTCTTAGGAGTCGGACCGTGATCAATAACTCGTTGTGTGGTTCTAGTTTAACTTTATACAAAAAACTACCAATTACCGAGGAACCACGTCATTTTGGACCCCGTTCAGATGACGAGGCCACACTTGAATTGGCACCCCACTTTGAGGACATTTGAGGCCACGACAAATTTAACGGTAACCAGCCTCCTTCATACACGACGGTCTTTAGTTGGGTCCGATTTCACATCCCTCTGGTTGCTATTAGATTGCTGTACTAACCCGGCTACCTCTGTCCCAAGTATGGAAAGGTAATTTAAATTAAAAGGAATGGTAAAGGTAATTTAAATTAAAGTCGTACTAGAGCAACACAACAGGCTATTGAAGACAGTAAGAGATCGATCCCCTAAGGGAAAAAGATCCGGAGACAACACCACTTCATTTTGAACCACGGTCAGATGACGAGGCAACACCTGAGCTGGTACCCCAATCTCCAAACTTCCACACCAACAAAATTTCTAAACTTTCGCCCACGATAGATTTAAGGTGCACCAGTCGCCTCTACACCATACGCTTACAAATAAGGAGCCGTCCGATCTAGAAGATCTCTTAACCACCAGACCAGTTGGTCGGCGAAGCAGAGTTTAAAAAGTTAAATATCGTGAATGTATTTTTTGTATATGTTTTTGTAATGAACATACTTGAGTAACACAACGGGCTATTGGTTACGATTCGGGATCAACTCCGAAAGTGAAAAACCGAGGATAACACCACGTAACATTGAACCAAGGACAGATAACGAGGTCAACAACCCAAATCTCCAAATCACCACACCATACCAATGTAAGGACATTTGGGGCCACGACAGATTTGACCTGTACCAGCCTCCTTTGTACCCGATGGTCTTTAGTTGCTTTCAAACACGCTACCCTCCGGTTTCAAGTCCGTTGCTCTTCCATCAGGGCATGGTAATTTTAGTTAACGTCGTACTAGAGCAACACAACGGGCTATTGACGACGGTCCGGGATCAGTCCCTTAAGGGAAAGATCCGAGGACAACACCTCGTAATTTTGAACCACGGTCAGATGACGAAGCAACACCTGAGCTGGCACCCCACTCTCCAAACTTCCACGCCAACCCAACGTGAGGACTTTCGGCCACGACAGATTTAAGGTGCACCAGCCGCCTCTACACCATACGCTTACAAACATCCATGCCCGGACCCGGATTCGAACCAGGAACCTTCCGATCTAGAGGCTAACACCTTAACCACTATACCGGTTGGTCGGCCTTCCATCAGGGCAACCGCGGCCCAAAGATCGCGAATGAAGCAAAGCGCTTCATTCCCCCTTGTTTTGTTAAGCAATTGAAAATACGTCTTTTGCGGCATTTTGTTCGTAGCAACAATACAAATGGTGCGTTTAATCGCACCTTCCGAATTCTCTCGTTGTCGCATGTATGCTTCCTCAAATGTCAGACAATGGAATCAAGTTGCTGATTGTTTTACAAAACCTCATGCGACGTAAATCAGCTTTCAAACATCCTCGTCGTGTTGCATTTCTGCAGCCGCATTCTCAGGCACCCGAACCTAATTATCTCCATCATTGCGAGGAATTCCCAAAATGGGAAATTGTAGTAATGAGGGATTGTTACTAAACAAAGCAATGTCGTAAATTCGCATTTCAATTCCTGGATGCAGTACTGGAAGAAACGTGTTCGAATGTGGAATAGGGGTGGTTGAGCAGTTACAGAATTAACGTTCGAATCGTGCAGGCGAATATTGATTGTTCACTGCTGAAGGAAAAAGAATTACCGTCTGTTGTAAGGGTATCCTGAACGCTTCTGTTAGCTCGTCGTGTTGTTCCAGTGCGACGTTAGTTAACTAACAAAGTCAGATTTAAGCCCTTTTGCCCTGGCACGAAAGACCCAGTTGGAAGAGTAACGGATTAGCAATAGTAGGGTTGCAAATTCCAAATTCGGTCTGAACAAAGACCGGCTATGTTATCTCTCTATATAAAAAAAAAGTTACCGCCGCCGAAAGATTGAAAACTCGCTTTTTCGCTCGATTCTTATACGGTTTTCCGAGAAATTACGGATAAGAAAATCACGAAATTAACATGGTTTGTCCAAAATTGTACAGGGAACAAGATGAAAAAGATTTTTACCCGATACGGCTGTTAGTTTAGGGTAAAATTTGGTTACTGATAATATTTTTTTGAAATTCGGGAAAATCGCTACTTTTTTTGTTAAAACTGTCATATCTATATCTTATTACTATTATTTTTTAAATTTGAAAACATCGCAGGAAACCTCAGAATACAATATTTTTTAAGGTACAAATATTTTTGAAATTGGTTCAGAAATTAATTCGATGCGATCAAAAGTATAATTTCGCGAAAGTTTACAAATTGTTCCTCGCGCAGACGCGCGGAGATCAAACGTCAAACGGTTTTCATGAAACTCGTTGTGACGTCATGGAACGGAGACGAGCAAGGGGCGGAGGTTTCGCCGTCGCAGGAGATTGACTCTGCAATAGGAGCGTTGGTTTGCGAGCAGGGGGCGGAGCCCATAGTTTGTAAAATAAATTGGTGTACTAGAGTGAGATAAGAAGGTATTTTTAGTAACGTTACACAGGAAACACAACGGGCTATTGGCGACGGACCGGGATCAACCCCTAAAAGGGAAGATCCGAGGACAACATCACGTATTTTTGAACCACGGTCAGATGACGATGTCACACCTGTGATGGCACCCTACGCTCTAAATTTGTTATGTTATGAAGTGAGAAGTTTTATGATAAGATGCTGTAAAGATGATTTTTTCTACGTAAGATAATTTAACCTGACAAATATTCACGGTATATACGTCTATCTAGCTTTTTGAATGGGTAATGTTAATTTGTAATTAACGTCGTATTAGAGCAACACAACGGGCTTTTGACGACGGTACAATCCACTTAGGACAACACCAAATAATTTTGAACCACATTTTTGAATGGGTTCGGGCACTGAATAATGATGTTGAGATGAATATTGTTTATAAATAACAATTTTATCGTCTTTTTTTCTCCATTATAACAAATATTACATAACTCTCTTATGCCATCCCGTTCGCCCGTTTTCGTTTTAATCCTCCAAGTGGTTTCAACTAGAAATCTCGTCTATCCTCTACGTCTACCTAAATTATTCTATGGGTTATGTCAATGAAGAATGATGGTAAGATCAATATTGCTTATGAATGAAAATTTTAGCGTCTTATTTTTTTCTCATATGACACTTTAAAAGTTCTGCAGATCTGGGGAACGAGATTCTTCTTGTCAACAAGTAGACCCGATCGTTTACCATGAGAGCCGTGGTAGCCCGGTTGGAAGAGTTACGGATTAGTTACCGGAGAGTTCCAATCCATCCCCAAACCGTCATGTAGAAAGAGAGATGGTGGGCTGTGGTGGTTAAATCTGTTGTGGTCTCAAACGTCCTCACGTTGACGTGGAGGAGGTTTGGAGAGTGGGGGCTCTAGGTCAGGTGTTGTCTCGTCATCTGACAGTGGTTCAAAATTACGTGAGGTTATTCTAGGATCTTTGCCTTAGGGGTTTGATCCCGGACCGTCGCCAATACCTCGTCGTGTTTCTAAAGTGCGACGTTAATTAAATACATACCTACCTTTTACCATGTGATGTGAAAATGACGAATGAAAGGACATATGCCTCGAATTTTTTTGGAGGATATAGGTTCCCTTTTTTGACATTAAGTCAGCCGTTTCGTTACCCTGGATAGCAAAGGGAGCGAGTTCCATTCTTCATTAAGGGTTCTCACTGGCTCTTCTGTAGTAATGCAGTTCATTGCCTTGTCATGTGTCAGCGATTGGAGGGTGGACTTTAATTGGGTGAGGATCATAAGATTTTATTCTTCAGTATTTGAAGCTATTGAAGATCAATGGAAATAGCTTCAAGAGTTCTCCGTCTTAAAGTTGATTAAATATTTATCTAAAGGAATTCATAAAGAGAAGCACACCAATAGAACACAGAATGTTGCATTCATCCAAAAGGGGTTGACGTAGAACAGATTCGTTAAATTTATGGAATGAGAAATTGCACAGATTTAGGAGAAACTTGGACGAGACTCCTCCTGACAGTAAGTGTCCTCCATATTTAACCATCTGAAGTCCAGATTTTACTGTTTAGTCAGAACTCTTAGTGGGTATCAATCTGACTGTCAGGAAGGCTTCGGGAGGATTTATGTTCCCTTTTTTTACCAAGAAGTCAACCATTTCGTCACTGGATTCAAAATGGCTCAAATTTTCAAAAGTCAGTTTACGTTACTGGTACAAGAAAATGCAACCCCACAGCACTCAATATCCTCTGTAGACAGAAAGCTGATTTGGTTCCAAATCAGCGAGAAAGACCGGAAATGACGTAACAGAACCATGATGTTTGATGTTTTTAATCACAGGAGGCTGGAAACGGCCACAAAAGATGCATAAAAAATGACTTTTCATGCTTTGATAGGTATGATGAAAAAGGACACGTTTCATTTATAATGAGCTTCCCTAGCAAGATTACAGGTATGTATTCCGAAAGTAATTCCAGGTGTGACCCAGTTTTCTCTAGTGACGGTGTGTTTTACTTGTATGATTTTAAAAGATTCTATTTTCCTTTCCATCTTTTATAAAGATATTATATAATTTATTTCCTTAGAAAAAAAGTTTTTGGAAATATTTAATTTATCATTTCTGTGGAATAGAATCATTTGGAAATATTCTATAACTCTTTTTTTTAATGGAATTCTTTGGAAATATTCAATTCTTTATTTCCGTGGTATAGAATCTTTTGGAAAGACTGTATTGCACAATACCTTCGAATACAAACCTTCGGAAATATTCTGTTGCGTAAGTATCTTCGCTTTTTACTCCAGGTCATGTCAGTCTAGCTTTTTGTGAGGGTTACAGTTTTCTCCCGTGTCGCATATAAAGCAGGTCTCGAAATATATTTTTTAATACAGGTGCACAAGGTGCACCTAAGTTTTTAAATTAGGTGCACAGGTGCGCCTAGCGGGAAAAAAAATAGGTGCACAATTTTATTTTCACGTGCACAGTGCACCTGTGCACCCGGGTATTTCGAGCCCTGAATAAAGTTTTTTCTCTTATGCTTCCCTTATTTAGATTTCCTTACATCTCAGAAATAATAAGCGCTTTGCGCCAATGGAACATCTGCAGCATATCATTAGGAAACTGGTTGATCATCTCTTTAGCGGTATTACATGTGACCTCTATATATAATAACAGAACTCTTCTAAACCCAACAAGAGCCATAAATTTTGGAATTTCCCGCGTTGGTGAAGGGAATGGAGTGTTTATTGCGACATTGCCTTTCCCCCCTCTCTCCTCTCTCAAATACAATGCTCGCCAAACTTGCGTGACTTATCCAATCTTAGCACCACTTACCGAATGAGCATGTACCTCCATCAACACGCAGTTGATATAAAAATAACAACTTACTCACGGCCGAAGAAAGTAGCACTTATTTTTTGTTAAAAAGCCTTGGAATATTAATTTGAGAGAATGTAAACAAGAGTCAGTTTACGTTACTGGTACAAGAAAATGCAACCCCACAGCACTCAATATCCTCTGTAGACAGAAAGCTGATTTGGTTCCAAATCAGCGAGAAAGACCGGAAATGACGTAACAGAACCATGATGTTTGATGTTTTTAATCACAGGAGGCTGGAAACGGCCACAAAAGATGCATAAAAAATGACTTTTCATGCTTTGATAGGTATGATGAAAAAGGACACGTTTCATTTATAATGAGCTTCCCTAGCAAGATTACAGGTATGTATTCCGAAAGTAATTCCAGGTGTGACCCAGTTTTCTCTAGTGACGGTGTGTTTTACTTGTATGATTTTAAAAGATTCTATTTTCCTTTCCATCTTTTAAAGATATTATATAATTTATTTCCTTAGAAAAAAAGTTTTTGGAAATATTTAATTTATCATTTCTGTGGAATAGAATCATTTGGAAATATTCTATAACTCTTTTTTTTAATGGAATTCTTTGGAAATATTCAATTCTTTATTTCCGTGGTATAGAATCTTTTGGAAAGACTGTATTGCACAATACCTTCGAATACAAACCTTCGGAAATATTCTGTTGCGTAAGTATCTTCGCTTTTTACTCCAGGTCATGTCAGTCTAGCTTTTTGTGAGGGTTACAGTTTTCTCCCGTGTCGCATATAAAGCAGGTCTCGAAATATATTTTTTAATACAGGTGCACAAGGTGCACCTAAGTTTTTAAATTAGGTGCACAGGTGCGCCTAGCGGGAAAAAAAATAGGTGCACAATTTTATTTTCACGTGCACAGTGCACCTGTGCACCCGGGTATTTCGAGCCCTGAATAAAGTTTTTTCTCTTATGCTTCCCTTATTTAGATTTCCTTACATCTCAGAAATAATAAGCGCTTTGCGCCAATGGAACATCTGCAGCATATCATTAGGAAACTGGTTGATCATCTCTTTAGCGGTATTACATGTGACCTCTATATATAATAACAGAACTCTTCTAAACCCAACAAGAGCCATAAATTTTGGAATTTCCCGCGTTGGTGAAGGGAATGGAGTGTTTATTGCGACATTGCCTTTCCCCCCTCTCTCCTCTCTCAAATACAATGCTCGCCAAACTTGCGTGACTTATCCAATCTTAGCACCACTTACCGAATGAGCATGTACCTCCATCAACACGCAGTTGATATAAAAATAACAACTTACTCACGGCCGAAGAAAGTAGCACTTATTTTTTGTTAAAAAGCCTTGGAATATTAATTTGAGAGAATGTAAACAATTCGCATTTTTTTGTCCGATTTCATCGTTGATCAGCTTCAAGAAATCGCCATCGATTAAATGAAGCGTAAAGCAAGCTAGTTTGCGACATGCATGCCAAAATTTATGTTCATTTTCAGAATATTTTCTGCTATAAGCATTGGCGCAAACTTCTTACTTATTCTTCGGTTGATATGTAATATTAGTACATTTGTGGGAAGCAACCATATAATATCGTTTGGTTCAAAAGGTTTCATTCCCTAAGAGTTGTATCTTTTTTATGACCAAAGTCGGAGTGTATTACACGCTAATAGCGATATATTTGATTTTCTTTACTCTCCAAATGGTTTCGTTAAGACATTTCGTCCTTCAAGAGCTGACCAATTTTACTAATGACGGGATATCTCGTTGAGACAACCGCTATGAGGGTTAAGCAGACTAAAATAAAATGTTTCTTTGTGTCAGTCTTATTAGTTGTTGATTTGTTTAATACGTTACCACGATAAAAGGAAAGCTAAAAAATAGCTCATTTATAGGATTGCTACGTTGGCAAATCCCCGGGTGAGTATTTAGATCTCAACATGTCAAGATGGGATATCACCATGTTGATTACACTGCGCGCTGTACAGTCGAAGACCAAAACCCACCTTATTTCAAACACTTATACTAAAACAAAAATTCATAGTATCATTCCATAGGGTCTATAGGGTCCATAACGTCTACAAATACAAATTCCAATCCAACAATATTGCGTAAGGGGACGTCTTCATACCAAACTTTGTACAAACAACGAAATTTCGATTGGAAACACCATATTTTGATGCCATAATCGGATCCTGCACTGTTAAATTAGTCCAAATATGAAATTTCATGACTACTACAATCAATCCTAAAATTGGTGTCTCAATTTCAAGGAACCTTTCTTCATAGGAAGTCGCTATTCGTAGATAGATATTAACTGCAGTTATCACTATCCGAATTTCAAATTTGAACACTATTTCAAACGTAATTTTCAGCGATCCGAGAATTATTATATTTATTATGCAAGTGCACAAAATATTGGAGAAAAACATTATTATATTTACTAGGCAAATGCAATCAATCAGAGAATTATTATCCTACGTTTGTCAGTTTTAAACATTTAGTCGCCTCCCCTCAAACGCAATAATTACGAAAATTCAATACAGCGCAAAAACTATCGGAATCAGCTGAAAGCTCTCTCTCTCTTGCATGGTCATGTTAGAAGTCCTTCTAAATCAACTCTCATCAAAATATAATAAGATTACGATTCATAATTTTTTTCAAACATTAATTTAATAATTATTATTGCATACTGAGAACTATTTAAAAAATAAAACTTTAGATGGCTTTGTTTGGGTTGTTTAGCAGTTTCATGGAAAAATATCAGCGCAATAGAAATATTTTTTGGAACGATATCCATAAAAGACTAAGAAACTGATTTAACATTAGGAGCTCAAATCTTTATGTACTGATAATTTCGAAACGGTACGACCTAAAAAGATGAAAATTGGTATCCGAAATTAAATTTGGTATCCGAAATTAAATTTAGATATTGATTCACAACTGTGTTTCGAAATAGAGGTTTTCTATAGGGGGTTTCTATTGGAAACTATGAAGTTGGTGCTCATTTTAACACAAAGACGGCCCCTTATGCAAATTTTATACATTTGAATTTATAAAAGACATAAGGTTCCTGTCAAACACCATTTTTGAGTTTCCTCTTCTGTTAAAATTCCTCGAATAATGAGGAGTTGTTCGTTTCCCCCCCTCAATTGTACATTTTAAACGTGGTATCGTACATTTTATACGTATAACCTATCGATGGTATCAAACCTTTCCACAGTGCACCAAATGTTACAAAGAGACCTGCATCTCCACATCACATCCAACATGGTGTCAATGTGAATAACCAAGAAATATTCTCCAACACAACTTATATTAGCTAAAAAATTTATTTTTACCCCACATCTATATTCTTAGTGCAGAACTTATATGGGGGTATGGGGGAAAATGGCAAAACCAAATCTTTCAAAACAAAGTTCGAAACAGAACTCGCGGTTCAATCCCTGAATTGAACGAAAGGGCTCGTACAAAACCAAGTGATTCGACTGCCTTTTCCTCTGAACCTGATATTGTATCGTTGTGATTCTCAGTTTCACAAATAAAAGTAACTAGTAATTCCTGAGAAACTTTTCTTTGTTGGTGTCCAGTGTGATTTGGGCAAAAACAGCTTTACCGGAGGAGTCGCTGGACCACGGCAAGAGACGGAAGCTTTCCGTCAGATGAAGAGGGGATGGACTAGCACGGAACATGCTTTCATCTCATCAGTGGAAGGATCGAGGCATTTACGGTGATTGGCATCCGGAGTTGACGTTCGGGTCACTCATAAAGGGATTGCAATCCGACACGATTTTCAATCTGCCGGTTCCGGCCGGATTAACATTAATTCAGGTCGATCTGACCGAATCCGGTCGGATTGGTACTTTGTTAATAAGTCTATCTCACCAGTATGTATTTTTCCAAAATCGGTTGAGTGAAAGTAGGTGAAAAGGATTAGTCCAAATTGACGAACAAAATATTTATTTTAGCATTAGAAAATCAACTTTATTGATAGTTATCTATAGGTAGGAAATCAGTCACCAACAATTAATTATAGTAACCCTACTAGTACTACTAGCAGTAAGTATTAAATGATTGATGATGATCAGTCTTACTAGTTGTACCTAACTTTGTCTCATACTGACATAAAAATCTAATCTTTGGCAGCTTTTGGTCAACTTAACAAACTAGGGAACTCTTAATTCTTCTTAATTGCTTAAATCGAAGTTATATAGTAATGAAAATCACTTTTGAGTTTGAAAAACCGATCTAAGGAAACAAATCGTATTAATTGTGTCATCCCCAACCTACTTCTCAATGAATTGCAAATATAACTAGCGGCCTAGAAGGTCCTCTCAGCTTCGACACTAATTGGTTTAACCGTTATTAAGTATAGTCGTACACGAGACAAATATTCCCCTTTGACTCCATTTCATAAATATGAAGTCATTTCTTTCTTCAGTATTTTCTCAAAATCTGTTTCTTTTCTAAAGTTTGTCTTTTTGCATTAGTCTTCATTTCCTTACAGAATTTGTTTTCTAATTTCTCTTTATTAAAAAAATACTATTGATAATTTAATTTTTTATTTTTGCTAGAATTCTTTCTACAAACTGATGATCGAAAAATATAAAATCGATTAATTCAAAATCGATTGTTTTATAAACAATTTTGTGACTTTGAAGTTGGGTTTGGATAATCGATTATTTAATTTAAAAAAAATCGGGTTTATCGGATCCGGACGGGATGCGATAGATGTTGCTGGATCCGGTAGGTAGCCAAATGATGCCGGATCCGCCGGATCGGATTGCAATCCCTAGCCTCATATGAACAGCCCAGTTCGGTCATCCTCCGTTCGTTGTCTCCCACCTTTTTAGCAAGACAGAAGGGGGATAGCCCACTTTTTTAGGACAAGAACCTCTTTCCGCCTCGACTCTCGCCTATCCAGCGGAAATCTCCAAGTTCCGCCCATACACAAGATGAAGCGAGGGTCATCGAAGATCGTACCATAACAAAAATGATGGTGGTTTACCAAAGTCAATTCGAACACACTGAATACACAGTTAGTCAAGTGATTTTACTGTACTAAAGGGCTGTTTATGCATCATATATTTATGTACTCAGCATGCAAATTAGGCCAACTTCAAAGGACCGCGGTAGCCCGATTGCTAGTCAAGGTCTAGCAACCGGAGGGTTACGAGTTCGAAACTAGGTTTTACCAAAGACCGTCGTGTACACGGGAGATGGTGCGCGTTACATTTGTTGTAGCTTCAAATGGGTAGCGTTCATGGGGTGAGGATAATTTGGTAATTTTTAGTTAACGTCGTACTAGAGCAACACAACGGGCTATTGACGACGGTTCGGGATCAGTCCCTGAAGGGAAAGATCCGAGGACAACACCTCGTAATTTTAAACCACGGTCAGATGACGAAGTAACCCCTGAGCTGGCACCCCACTCTCTAAACTTCCACGCCAACCCAACGTGAGGACTTTCGGCCACGACAGATTTAAGGTGCACCAGCCGCCTCTACACCATACGTTTACAAACATCCTTGCCCGGACCCAGATTCGAACCAGGAACCTTCCGATCTAGAGGCTAACACCTTAACCACTATACCGGTTGGTCGGTTCATGGGGTGAGGGAGTTTGGAGAGTAGGGTGGTTCAGGTGTTGATTTACTTAAGGGGACCGGGAAGACTATCTCCTCCATGTTAAATTCACGAAATTCAAGACCCTTTTTCTCAATAACTATAATAGTAATCAACACAAAATTTTTATGGTGGTTAGACTGATATGTTATACAAACTTTAACAGCTCACTTTTTTTTTATTTAAAAATTTTAATTTTATAGAAATTTTTAACTAAATATCACTTTTTAGATAGCATTTTTTAACACATTTAAATTTCTAAAAAATTCAATTTTCAAAAAATCAAAAAATGCCCGTGTTAAAATCTTTAGAGATATAACACAAATATGTCATAAAAATATTAAGTCATTATGTTCAGTAGACTCTGAGAAAATGGGGCATGAAACTTAAAAATCTAAGTTTTGAGAAAAATGGATTTAAACAATTCAAATGAATTTTTATAAATAATTTTACGTCTAACCTTAATAAAATCCTGATTTATATAAAGGGTGATCTCTTTCATTTTTAATACATGTATCTTCAATTTTTTTTTTATGCTTTTCTTTCTATGGGGGGCCTTTTTACTGTATTCGGAGAGTTTTCGCTCTCCATCGATAACACGGTCTTAGTCCAGTTTTCTCAAAAATTTGTATAAAATGGCAGCCTGGATTGATTTTAACACTAGATAATGTATAGCACTTTATAATATTTCCACTGTTGCAGCAGGAAACAGCATCAAACACTCCCAGTTTTAAAGTTTGGATGGTTACAAACACATTTTTTGGAACGGAGTCCAAATCACATTGTTCACCGATTCATTTGGGTTTTGAGTCTTTCCGTGAACACATTTTTTCAACAATTCTGAATTCGCCAAGTCTCTGAAATTTGATTTAATTGTCTTCAAAATGTAGGCAGTATAAGGCAAGGCAATATGTGTGTGTTTATCATGGTAATATACATCACTTTTAGCTACAACACGTTGAAATTTCCACCAGCTTTCATTCCCAACTGGACAAAGACCGTGATTTGGATTTAAGTTACTTGACAGTAAATAAAAATATTCTGCCTAGACAGATTGTTGCATATTGTGCAGAAAACCAACATTTATCCTTATTGCTAGTCCATAATAGATCAAATGTCATGTCTCAGAAAGTGCTAACTTATATCGCATGGTAAAATTAATAAAAATAGTTAGAAAAAAACTAAATGATTACAGTTAACTCTACTGTTACCAGATTATCGAAAATAATTTGAGTAAAGTAAAGTAAAAAATATAATATACATTGTTGAGCAACAAAGATTAGAAATGTCCACAAACGGTTTGTTTACATTTGAAAGGCCGTGTCAGATGTGAAGTGCTTATTGGAAACGTGCATAATTTTCAAACTTCCTCCTATTCTATTACCTAGTGTGATATATCATTGGAAAGAGGAGATTTTGAACTATATAAAGGAGCAATAAAATATAAATTGATTTTTTAGTCGAATTTTGCTTTCCCGGTCCCCTTAACTTCATCATGGGATATAGACACTACGAAGGGTTTTCGGTAAACAAAATTTCTCATAACATGAAATATGATCAACGTAAAATAGGAAAAAAATGCGTGATGCAAAGCAGAAATTTTGAGCTATAAAATGTACACGCAGGTGCTCCTCTAAAAGTTTTTTCTATGAGGTTAAAGAGGCAATTGAAGTATTGTAAATCAAAAAGTGAATTTAAACTTGAGTTCAAACTCCATGGAGGCCACAAATCGCACGATTTTTCTTTGTAGCAAGGGGTGAACAGCCAGGCGTCGTAGTACTGAGTTGCTGGTTCCTTGATGTTTAGATGATATGTGATAGCGCAGGTGGTAACATAGTGGACTGGGTCTGTTCCATGTCACGGAAGCAGAGGTCACTGCAATGGATAAGCATCCGAAATAAATACTGCAGGAACGTGCCATGGTCCGTGTAAAAGTGTGTGAGATCTGGGGTGAAGACGAGGCCCTTCGTGCAGACTTTTGGAGAAAACCCGAATACTCTCCGACCTTCGATGGAGTTGAGCCATCTCTCTTGCCAGCTGTTAATTGATGCAAGCTTGAGGGACCTCTTCAGATGAGCCGTCGGGAGAGGGAGGGGATGCAGGCGGATGGACGCATTACCGGTGGAACTTCTTGCAAGATGATATGCTGCTTTGTTTCCTTCAACATCGAAATGACCTCTTACCCAAGATATATGAATTCACCTCGTCACTTGATCTTTCTTCAAAATGACTATGTGTTGTTCTTGGATCTTTCCTCTCATGGCTGATCCCGGACCTTAGACGATAGCCCACTGTGTTGCTCCAGTGCGACGTTAATCCATCTACCTGCCTACATTAACACGAAAAGACAAACTTATAGGTTCTGTCCATTTGACTAACACGGTAGTCCCATTTGAGAAGCCCAAAACGTTTTCTTTAAGTTGCAATTAAAAACATCTGTCTCTACAGCCAGCGACGTAAATCCTTGTAACGCGTTTAAATTTAAAAATAATTATACAGACATCAGCTGCTGGAATGGAAAGACCGGCTGATCTAAACAATACCCGATTCTGTTAATCCAGAAAAGAGATTTAATTCCATCTACTCCTGATAAGGCTATCATTCCAGTACACTTTCATGAAAAGAGGTCACTGATCTAAGAAAATGTTTCTCGATCACTATCATATGCACGTTCTCTCTATGTAACTTTTTTATTTACATCAAGATTCGTCTATTAGATGTAACTGTTGAATTCGTTCATGTTTTACTTGATGTGTATGTATACACTAGAAATCACGACCAGAATATCAAAAAGTTATTTATTAATTCGAAGCCGACCATCCGGTCTAGTAGTTAATGTGTTGGCATCTGGAACGGAACGTTCTTGGTTCGTATCCGGGGTCAGGGCATGGACGTAAAATGCGATGTCCTTAGCTAGGGGAAGTGATGGTCACCTACTGGGTGCCCCTTTTCAATTAACCATTGACTATGGCCTTGTAGTTGGTCAATGATTGAATTCATAAGTGCCCGTCATTTGAAAAAAAAATTCAAAATATTTTCCAACTAATTAACTAAGAACTTGTCAATATTTGAAATAGGTTTCAAGTTAGAAGGGTGTTTGTTGTCTGGACTGTCACACCTGTACAGACATGTTTAAAAAACTTTAAACTCCATTTCTGAAGAACTGTGTTTTTGCAATAGGACGCTTTGTTCAAACAGTGCAAATTCAACAATGAATTGATTTCTTATAACATATTTTGTGTCATTCCAATCAATTAATTAATCAGTCAATTCACACAAAAGTCAAAATTCTTAACACTTTTTTGATTTTTTTAGACTTGGATGAAAAAATTGTCAAACAAAGCTATTCTTTCTAGCTACTTGATTAAGATTAAAAACATGAAGAATATTAGGAATAATTTCCAAGAATTGTCTTTTTCAACAAATTGAGATATCGCTGTTCAAAAAACACAGTCTATCTAGCTAATTATATCTAAATTAGATCATTAATAATCAATTTAATCTAATCTTTATCAAAAGATTGTCGTGCACGCTAAATCTCTCGTGGCCTCAAATGACCTCATAGTGGTATGGTGTGGTAGGCTGGAGAGTGGGGTGATTCGATTTTAGAAAGCTGCAGGTTATTTGTTTACACAAAAACTCCCTATAAGAAATTCACAACAGAATTTACAAATATCGATTCTCGAAGAAGCGCATTTGTCTTTCGACATAGATCAAGCTAAGTAAATTCAGGGTATCTCTGTTCAGTAAATGCGAGTTCTTAACGATTATGACGCATTAACATGCGTATTGCAAAATCTGTCATACCCATTAAGAAAATATAAAATTAGAGTGATCAACGGCAACCCTTTAATTGGCCTAGAAAAATCATGTGACCAAAACTATCAGTAACGTGACTTTCGTCTGTTGGTAGGAACCTAACATTCATCAACTGACCACGGGACGGTAGATATGACGCTTATCCAATAATACATTATCTAATTGGTCCATCGATACATTATATGATTTGTCCATTGATACATTATCTGATTGGTCCATTGATACATTATCTAATTGGTCCATTGATACATTATCTAATTGGTCCATTGATACATTATCTGATTGGTCCATTGATACATTATCTAATTGGTCCATTGATACATTATATGATTGGTCCATTGATACATTATATGATTGGTCCAGTGATACATTATCTGATTGGTCCATCAATACATTATCTGATTGGTCCATCGATACAATATCTAATTGGTCCATTGATCAAGTATCTGATAGTAGCACACTTTGGCGATTCCATCACTTTAGTCACCACTCTATACCAATGGTGATTCACACATATATCCTGTCATGTGATGTTATATCGTCAAACGAGATAATACGATGCAAATCGGCCAATCAAGCTACCTATTCACAGAGCAGTCACGTGACTGCTAGTCGACATGTTGGGTGCACGTTTTGAAGCCCTTCTCAACACCCATGCTCAGTCTATTTATATTTCACGTTTATTAGCCGAATGCAAATAGTGGAGGAACGTCGCACTGGAACAACACATCAGGCTATTGGGAACTCTAAACGTGGTGGAGCTGGGACTGTTGGTTTGGTTCTATTTTATTCCGCGAGGTCTATATATGTTGAAAAATTACAGTGGACTTGATACATGATCCCAGGACAACGCACATAGTATATCTCTACTATTATAAAAGAAAGTGTTTGTGTGTGTGTGTCTCTGTGTTTGTGAGTGTGCGTGTACTCTCCTGACGAATCTATGGCACTTACAATAATGAGATTTGGCCCACGGGTAATCCGAATTTTTCGCAATTTTTCTATCACGCACGAGTTTTAAAATTTAGTCTAGAACATTCAAAAATTAATTTATTGGAATTAAATTATTATTGTTTTCTTTAGAATGGCAATAGTATAAAGAGATGACAGATTCTAAATTTATGTTTTCCGTTTTCGTTTCGGTTTGATTTTCCGAGGAACGATTTCAGCCTAAAAACAAAACAAATAAAGTTTTAACTGGAATTTTTAGTTCTTTTTTTCGATCTCCATGCTCGTTAGTAATAGACTAAAAATTTCAAAAAATTTGAAATCTGCGGAAAATGTTACATAATATTGATACATACCTAATGCATTTGATTATTTTTAAATAAATAATTTTTAAATGAAATATTTATATTTTTGCGCAATAGATTGTGACGTCTTGCCGATTGGATCTCTTCGCAATTCGAATTTGGATCCATTTGAGATTGAGGAAAAGGTGCTGAATTCCCATTTGGTTTGCGAAGCAAATGAAATAGGAAATCGTAGCAATCACCGGGTATTATTGAGCATTGGTCACACCTGACCCCATAAAAAGAACTGTCACGGGAAACGCCGTGCTGGCTACCTAGTGGCTAGTATGATTATATTTTGAAACTCAAAAATTGGTCGAAAATATTCTGATATGCAAAATTTTATCAATGGTAACGGTAATTTTGATTAACGTCTTACTAGAACAACACAATGAGCTATTGACGACGGTCCGGGATCAATCCCCTAAGGTAAAGATTAGAGAACACCTCCACGTAATTTTGAACCACGGTCAGATGACTAGCAAAATTTAGCAAAGAAGAGACCCAAGAAAGAAAAGAGGAAGTTTTAAGACTCAAATATGAGCTGTTACAAGCACGTATATACACTGAGGAACATTGAAAATAGCGCACCAAGAAAGAAGAAAGGTACAATCGTGAAACTTTGCAAATAAGTACAGTGAGATTCGATATGCAAATGATCCACGTTTGGTGCCAATACGCATGTCCAAACACCTTGCAGTGGCGCTCTAATCAGGAAGTGGGACCGACGCATAGTGGAACATTCATAAACGTGACGATCACATTCCGACTCTAGGAGGACTTCAGTAAGCGAAGAATGCCAGGTAGACCTGTGAGAAGACATTTCTCACAGTTATGCGAGTTTGAAAGGGGCCTTTTCATCGGCATGATAACGGCAGGCTGGTCGATGCTTGCCAGGTCGATCGTTCGGAGTGTGCAGTCAGAACAGCGGACACGAGATGGTACCCACGTGCGGCGTACCGGGTCTAGAGCGACCAGGAAGACGACAATGGATCGACAGGATCGACGGATCGTGCGGTAAGCTCTTGTGGTTCCCACAGTGACTCGTTCCACGATACTATCAGATGTAGGGGTGCCAGTTCCACAAACCATTTCCCGGCGCCTTGCGGAAGCGAATCTGTAATCCAAGCGCCTTTTCCGTGTACTGCCTTTAACACCGAAACACAGCAACTCCGTCTACAGTGCTGCCATGCCAGAGCGACGTGGAATGCTACAGATTGGCAAAACCTGGTGTTTGGAGATGAATCTCGGATCGTTTTGGGGTCAGATGATAATCGCGTACGGGTGTGGGGGTGCCCTGGTGAACGGTGCAATTGCACCCACGCTGTCGCGCGACATACTGCCTGCACAGCAGGCGTAATAGTCTGGGGGAGGCATAGCCTACGACAGCCGGTCCACTCTAATTGTGGTACGTGGAACCGTAACAGGCCATTGTTATGTTGATGACATTCTTTGATCCCACGTGGGACCTTTCCTAAATGGTCTTGCAGGGGCAATATTTCAGCAAGATAATGCTCATCCGCATACAGCTCTAGTTGCTCAAGACTTCATACGTCATGTTCAGACTCTTCCATGGCCGAACTTGTCCCCTATAGAGCATGTGTGGTACCTGCTCAAACGCCTGATGCCGCCGTGGCACTCTGTACATGTTTTATAGGTGACTGTTCAAGATTTGTGGGCCCATCTGCCTCAGGACAACATCAGACGTCTAATCAACTCAATGCCGGATGCGGCATGTATTGCAGCAGGAGGTGGTCCTACGCGCTATTGAAGTTGCACTGTATTTGTCTAACTGTACCCACTGTATTTGTTTAATTGTCTTGATTTTGGGATCAAGTGAATCTCTCATCTGTATCATTATCTGTATTAAATTTAATTTCTATCCGATGCTACCTTCTTGGTGCGCTATTTTAATGTTCCTGAATGTACAATAGAGCATTATACCAGACGCAAAGCATACACATTTTGAAGCTCCTCTCAATAGCAACTCTCAGTCTACTTATATTTCACGTTTGCACAGCACCAAGTGGTATGGTAGGGTATATTTTAATTAACGTCACACTTTAACATCATGACAAGCTATTGACGATGGTCCGGGATCAATCCCTAAGGGAAATAATCTAGGACAACACGTAATTTTTAACCACGGTCAGATGACGAGGTCACACTTGAGCGGGCACCCTACTCTCTAAACTTCCACAAGGATTTCCGTAAGGACTTGATACCACGACAGATTTAACTTGCATAGCCACCTTCGTACACGACGGTCTTTGGTTGGATTCAAACTCACAACCCTTCTGTTGCTAGTCCGTAGTTCTTCTAACCAGGCTACTCCTATACGAAACGGCCGACCAACCGGTATAGTGGCTAAGGCGTTAGCCTCTAGATCGGAAGGTTCCTGGTTCGAATCCGGGTCCGGGCATGGATGTTTGTAAGCGTATGGTGTAGAGGCGGCTGGTGCACCTTAAATCTGTCGTGGCCAAAAGTCCTCACGTTGGGTTGGTGTGGAAGTTTGGAGAGTGGGGTGCCCGCTCAGGTGTTGCTTCGTCATCTGACCGTGGTACAAAATTACGAGGTGTTGTCCTCGGATCTTTCTCTTAAGGGACTGATCCCGGACCGTCGTCTATAGCCCGTTGTGTTACTCTAGTACGACGTTAACTAAAATTACCATTACCAATACGAAACGGAATGCATCGATGACGCCAGCAGCTTAAACTATGTAGGCCATGTGTTTGAAAGGATCACGGTGGAATACGAGGAGCTCCGACCTTTACTCGCATCGGCTCATTCTTTCCGCACTAGGTGATGTCATTGTGTACGGGATAACAATAGATATGAATGAAGACAATCCGATTTGCAAATCCCGGTAGCAGAAACGACTCCTGTTGAGGTATAGGAATACAAATGTGCCTCTTGACTCCAGGCCGAGGTTGATGGATTCGACAGAGAAATTGCACCTTTCGAATGAAAATGAAAGTCGATATCTGGAGGAGAGGAAACGCATTTTTGTCACTTGTATTTTATATTAATATATTTCGCCTCAAATGCTTTGGTACAAATGTATTCTCGAGGTATTCAAGTGTCAAAATACTACACGAATGAATATTTCATTCACTTTTAGATCTATTTTTGGACACTACCGACCGCATTCACAAGTCCGAGTTAACACGCGGATCAACGATAATTCTCGGCCCAGGTGCAGAATTACATTCACTGCTCTGCAACACAACTCTAAGCAATTGCGATTGTTATGCAAGCATTTTGTCCGAATTTTGAAAAATGCAGTCAAATCAAAAACAGATGCAAAACACAATGATTCGCTAAATATGTATTACACATTTATAATATAACATCAAAATTAACTCACTCACTTTATTTAAAACCAAGGCATACATTCAGAATTTGCAATTGTGTCGATCACTTTTAAAGTTATATATGGTGTCATTGACATAGATGTGTTATTTATAAAGTGTTTGCGTTAATGTAGGCAATGTAGTGAGGTTGTTCCGTAGCTATTTAAGAAAAAAAATGTATGGCAAGGAGCGCGCTTTGCATTACAGAACACCGTAACTTATAATTGAAAAAAAAAAATCGGCCAAATTCTGAAAAAAATTAAGGAAAAATTGTTTTGCAAAGACTTTGTTCTCAGTTTTAAGTACTTTCTGCTCTCGGAATCCCCGGGTTATAAAAAAGACCCGTATTCACAATGCCTGATCCATGGTTCAAACCGCCGTTTCGGTGTTACATTTTGATCCTCCAAAATCGGCGAATTGACTACCGGTTGATTGTTACGCATGCGCAGTGCTATCTTTTTGCGAAAGAAACAAAATGGACGACACACTTCATTCTATCCTAAATTACAGTATTCTTGCGACGACGCGCATTTAACTGATCTTATATGAATAGAAACAAGAACGTGTTTACAATTTCTATAAAATAGATATGCCCAAATGTGTTCTGGCTCACCAGAGTAGAACCCAATGAGAGAGAGAACGTTAGTATTGGATGAGCAACGCGCCGGTTTTTCAAGGTTCTAATAAAAGAATTGATTGAAATTGAACATTAATCTGTTTACAAGTTAGCTGGGGAACACACAAGAGAAGGCATTCGCCCGCGAGAGGGAGGAACCGTGGCTCCTCGCGTCAGTTAGGAAATAGTTTATAATTACATTCACTTTACATTAACACACACCCATAGTGACAAGTATAAAGATAATCAGATTACATTGATTTGTCAAGGCATTGTATACAATTATTTCTAGTAAAATTGAGGTTTCTATAAAAATTGAAATTAAATACCTTTGCATTTCTTTTTCCAAACCCAAATTAAAATGCCGTATGCGTTCTATTTAATAACAATTTGGAATCAATTCTGTCGGCGAGGTAGGTGCTTGACTAGTATGAATGCAGATTCGGGGCGTCCTAAGAAATATAAACACTATCACGCGATCGTGAGGAGACGGAAGTAGCAGCGAGCGTATCATTTTAATCCGTGGATCACTCAACCCGCCGTTTGAGAAGACGGTTCTTGATGATCTGCGATTTAACTCTAACCCGCGGATCAACTGATGCTCGATTTAACTCGAGACTTGTAAATATGGACGTACACGTTCTAAGACACAGTCGAATAAATTAGATTGGGGTTTGTGGCCATATTTGACCAAGTTGAGTCAAACAAGAGACAGGCAGCGTCGAGTAATGGACAAATGCAAAAGTACAGTTTTACTGAAACAGGAGGTATGTAGGTAGTTAATTAACGTCACATTGAAGCAACGCAACGGGTCACTTTTGACGGACCGGATTATTGTTAATTTTTAATTAGCGTCGCACTAGAGCAAGACAACAACGGGTAATTGACGACGGTCCGGGAGAGATCCCTTAAATGAAAGGTCCGAGGACAGCACCACGTCATTTTGAACCACGGTCGGATGACGAGGCAACACCTGAGCTGGCACCCCACTCTCCAAACTTCCACACCAACTCAACGTGAGGACTTTCGACCACGACAGATTGAAGGTGTACCAACCGCCTCTACAACATACGCTTACAAACCTCCAAGCACTGACCCGGATTCGAACCAGGAACCTTCCAATCTAGAGGCACCTTAACCACCAGACCGGTGGGACGGCATCGACGGGCCGGAATCAATCCCGAAGGGAAAGAGCCGATGACAATGCCTCCAAACTTTGAACCACAAGAACACCCTTGATGGTACCCCGTATTTCAGCAACATGACTAATAGCCCGTTGTGTTGCTCCAGTACACTGTTAATTAAAAACATCAACACCAATACTAAACAGCAAGGGAAAGATCTGAGGACAACACCACGTCATTTTGAACAACGATCAGATGACGACGTCACACCTGAGCTCGCATTACACCACCCCAACTTCCAAACCAAGCCAATGTAAGGACATTTGAGGCCATGACAGATTAAACATGCACCAGCCCCCGTGTGCACTACGGTCTTTGGCTGGACAAAGGACACACAAGGAAGAAATACAACCGGGTTACAAGAATCTAACGTACGCAGTCTACAACTCACTAAATGCTAATACAGTGGTAATTCATAATTGGTAATTTTAATTAACGTCGTACTACTAAATTGAATGCGTATTTAGAAAGGTACTATTCGTGGCTCTGCTAGAGTTAGTAAATGAAAGAAGACATACAGAAGTAGAGTAAGCAATGGTAAATTTGTTATGTACCCAGGATCATGTGATCAAAATTAGTAGAAACGGGACTCTTAGATTACTTTCGTCAGCAGGAAGGTGCTGAAATTCATCATCTGATTGGTCCATGGAACGGGAAAGGACCTTCATCCATTGATTGATCATCATGATTGGTCCGCGTATCATAATAGATTTTAAGCGATTTCATCACTTTATTCCTTCAATATTGATCGCGGACCTTTGCCATTGACATGTTGTGTTGCTCCTATTCAATGTTAATTAATAGCCATTTTACCATTACCACCTTCATCTGCATTTTATAGAATGCAGATTTATACAAGTACCATTAACAAGCTGCTCTGTCGCCAAACAAGAATAAATTATTAATTATTGGATCAAATGCTTTCTAACATAGTCAATTTTTCACAGAGCAGTCACGTGACTACTAGTCGGCATGTTAATCACAGTTTTTGAAGCTCCTCTTTCAATAGCAATGATCAGTCTACTTATATTTCACGTCTATGCTTCGAACTAGATCCAGACGTGGACAATTAGTTCACAGTTGACCTGTAACGCATCGCGAACAATCAAATCCAAAATGTTCAAAGAGTGTTTGAAAAAATTCAGGGGTGGATTAATCATTTTTTTCACCCTACATCCATCTACAACCTCTCTGCAATGAGTCAAAGAGGGTCCCCAAAGAGGTCTGACGTGGTGAAATAAATTTTAAATCACCGTCTAAAGTATTTGCAACTATACTGTCGAAACTTTCAGGGCTGTCCTTGAGATTTTTCCCGAACATTTCCTCAGTTCGCAAATAGAACAGACATTCTATTTCGCTAATCCATTCAGCGCAAATGTAAGTAGCCCTGTCAGGTAAGAAGTTGAAAGCAAGCGAATCCACAATGTAATAGTGTTTTGAGAGGCTCCTTGCAACGTCAAACCGTTGAATCGTTGCGAAAATCAACAATCGCTCAAAACGCTCCGAGGAGATCGAGAGTCATTTTTGGGACACACTCACCAGCGAATGTGGCAACGTCACATGTTGCACTTTGCCAGTGATTACGTAGGAGCCATCTTTGGAGATATAGGAACTAGCAAATGTAGACACATCACATGTAGCACTTCGCAAGAGAGAATCATGTTTAAAAAAAAACGTGCACACGACTGGATGTGGTGGTATCACATCGCACCGCGGCAAGAAAAGTGACGCAACTCAAAATTGCAGAATTTGAGAAAAACATCAACTTAAAAGATACTATAAAACTTATATTGAAATAGTATAAGCTTCTTTTAAATTTTAGGTATTTCTGGTGGTAACTACTATTATATTCTATAGAACAGTAATGTAACACGCTGGGGCACCTCATACATATTTTTCAATGACATAACATCAAAATGTTTATTTTTTGTTTTGTGTCACTTTTCTTGCCGGGGTGCGACATGCTAAACTACTCTAGTGAGTACGCGTGAGTCATGTTTGGAAGACGCAACAAACAGAAAATGTGGTTACATCGCATCTTACTCTTCGCTAATGAGTACGAGGGAGGTGTTCATATTCGGAAGACGTACACATTGAGCCGCGGTAGCTCAGTCAGTAGAGCGTCGGGCTCGCATAGGAAGGGTTGTGGGTTTTGTCCTCGACGGAGCCTGCAATTCTGATGGTTGCAAGATCGGCGCTTGGACCTGGCTAAAGACCGTCGTGTTCGCTAATGGTGCTGGGGCACGTTAAATAGGTCGTGGTCACAAAGTCCCCCATGTTCGCACACCAAATCAATACCTCTGGGGGTACCTGATCAGGGGGTTATCGGCCTCTGATTGGGATCTAAATTACGAAATGTGTGAGTGAATGGATGTGTGAAAGGAACCTTCCTGTAAAACGGATGTGTCATATATGAAGAAGTCCAATCCTCCGGGGCAATGGCACCCCCAATTGGGCAATATATGGCCCGCACGACAACAACAGACGTATACATTATCGAATGTAATTGTATCACATGTTAAACTGCTCTAGACAGTACACGGGAGTCATGTTTGGAAGACGTAATAAATAGGAAATGTGGTTACACCACATGCTACACTTCGTTAACGAGTACGCTGTTTTAATGGCTTCTATCAACTGGCAGTAACGAACCTTACCTGCATGAGTAGTGTAGTGACGTGCTGAGGGTCTGCCTTCTCTGAGGCAGAGACCACCTGTTCCCCATCCCTGTGCAGGGAGGCCCGGACGATTAGAGGACTGCCCGAAGACAGGATGGACACGCACACTCGGTAAACCTGGCCAGGACGGACTGTGTTGGAGGCCAGCACCAGGTACTTCCTGTTCAAAGAAAAGGTAACACTTTAATCCTAGAACAACTAAACTCCGGATCAACTAATCTTGATTACACGTATGTACACTTCAAAGTGTGTGTGTACCTTCATACAAATAAAAATATAAATATTGAAACACTACAAATTTAACTTAAGCAAAAGAATTTTGAATAAAGTTTTGTTTGAATTTAAAATTATGGAACGTGATTTCAAAGTAAATACTTTTCTATCTCTATGTGTATTTCACTAACGTACAGTCGTGGGAAAAAAAACCGAACCACTTCTCTTCATTCGAGCAAATTTAACAGTAGAGAAATTTCAAAGATGGCGTTTGAAAGGAATTAATATCCTTCTATAAATTTAAGATAATATAATTTGCATAGGGGCCGTCTTCATAATTAAATTGAGCACCATCTTCATAATTTCCAACAATAACCCCCTATTTCGACACACAATTGCAAATCTACATCAAAACTTAACCTCAGATACCAAATTTCATGTCATTAGGTCTTACCGTTCCGAAGTTATGAGGGCAGAAAAATTGGAACTCCTAATGTTAAATCAGTATCTCAGACTTTTATGGATATCTTCCTACATAATATTTCTATTGTGCTGATATTATGTGCCATTTTATTGTTAAACAACCCAAACAAAATCCACCTAGTATTACATTAAAAAAAAATTTAGTATGCAATAATAATTATTTAATTAATGCTTGAAAAAATTAGAAATGGAATCTTATTATATTTTTATGGGAATCGATACAGAAAGATTTTTAGTATGGCCATGCAAAATAGAGGCTCTTTCCAATAATTAGTTTTTGAGCTACATTCAATTTTCCCAATTATTGCGAATTCAGGGAGAAACCAAAAGTTTATAAAAACGTCTGACATACCTCGAATAATAGTTCTCGGATCGTTTGCACTTGTAAGGTAAATGTAATAATGTAATTCTTAAATCGTTTGCTTTTACATAATGAATATAATTCTTGGATTGCTGGAAAATACGTTTGAAATAGTGTTATTTGAAATTCGGGTAGCTTTAACTATACAATTAATCTCGATCTACGAATTGCGTCTTTCTATGTGGGGACGATCCCTGAGATTCAAACTAACTTTAATATGGAATATCGGGATATATTGATTTTAAAGTCTCGAAATTTTATATTTAGACTAATTTAAAACTGCAGATTCTGATTGTTGCATCAAAACACGGTGTTTCTATTAGAAATTTGGCTGTTTGCGCAAAATTTGAAATGAAAACATCCCCTTATGCAATTTCTTTGGATTTGAATTTGTAAAAGACGTTATTCCCTATTGAATGTTACCTTTGAATTTGCTCTTGTATTAATCTAGTAGCTCGAAATAAAGGAGGTGGTTTGGTATTTTTTCCGCGACTGTACATGCCAAAGAATCGACACTATTTGTTTCGTGTCGAAAAACAACAATGGATGTGAAAGATATAAAATCGAAATTCATTCGCCAATTATATAGTTTTGTTGAAGTGGCCTTGATTTGAGCTACGGAGCTGTATAATATTGCTAAAATTACACGGAAGAATTCGCAACCGAACTGAAATTTTTCAGAAGACTGAGTATAGAAAGCACTGAGAAATCTGAAGGATTGAAATAGACGCAAAAACGAAAATATGAGCTAAGAGAGATTAAGAGTCAAAATGCCGAAACACCTTTAAACAAGGCAATGGAGAGAAACTGCATAGGAGGTTAAGAATATAAGTGTATTAACACGAGTCCGAGGTCAGTTTTACGCCACATGCATTTCAATCGAAATACGAATTAACCCTCCAAAGGATTTCGACTATCTGGTATCCGACCATCAAATATCTGACGAATTTTGGTAATGGTGAGATATTCATTCATAAACGGCGAAATAGGCAAACGAATCCCGTGACAATCGATTTTATGTGGTCTACATCCGCTTCTGCTCCAGGTTTGTTAATGAAAAATGTAATAAATGTGGAAGCCACGTAGGGAAAAGTGCCATACCTAAAAAGTATTACATTGTTTGTTGTCATGAAAGCCTTCCTAGACCTTCTCTTCTAAGAAACATACTTCCATCATAAATATTAGATTAGTTTTCACATGCGTAAGGAACAAAAGACTGAATGGAACATAGTATATGTTTAATTTATAAACAGTATTCTGTAAGGCTGTTTAGAATCAGTTCCCCTCCGGTCCATTGTTTTACTCTATTTCAAAATAAATACATCTTAATTCCACTGTAAATATGAAGTAATCCCTCTCGTTACACAACGTACTTCGCATTTTATTACTTGCCCAGCTACTAACTCTGTACCTTGGTAGAAAAGGGAGCCAGAATCTATGTACCTATAACTAAACCAATGTATCACAAACATTACCTAGTTATCTGCATAAGAAATTTTAATTTCCTCAATTCACTATCTATTTGTGTTATGTTGCTAATTCATCTATGTCATAAATAAGAATGGATAGTTTGTTTGTATATATACATTGAAATATTTTCGACCCATTTCAAGTTTTCTATCCGTTTTGGACCCTTCTGATGCCAAATCCGCCTCTTGCGCGTTTGATGTCTGTGTCTGTCTGTCTGTATTGCGTGTGCCCTATGCACGTCCACATGGCTTGATATATTTTTTATGAAACTTTAATAACTGTGAGCCCTTACCTTCATTTAGTGACTGAACTTGGTTGCTTAAGTCTGTTTGTCCGTCTTTCAGTTCTATTTTCGATAAGGTGTTCTTGTGTGTTTGTATAGGCATCACATGAATTGTATTCCAAATATTTGATTTTGCAATGTGCTTTAATTTATACATTACATATTAGTTTAGTGAATGCAATGTTAAACATTGTTTTATTTTTATATAAGATAGTTTTGTTTGTTTTGCTTCCCTCCGCTCGAATTATTTGGCGCAGGAAATGAAATGTTGCGCTATAGGAGAAAAATCGTTCCCCAACTGTTTGAAAGCGCTCTGACGATTGTCATGCAAACAGCAGATTTTCGTTACGCTCACAAACAACGCTCTCTAGAAAACCAACGCCATCTGTTGTATAAACAACGTTTTAGTGACGTCATCCACAGCTATATTACGGCTGCTAGATAACGGCTTCGCTTTCTTAGGAAACCGTAGCTTTAACGGCAGACAGGTGCAGATCCTTTGCAGTTTTTTCTGAAGACACAGAGTCCTGTGCTACCAGACGATCATCCCGGTCAGATTTAGGACGTCCGTCCTAAGTGTAGTGTAGCCAATATTGGTAGATAGGCGCAGATCCTTTGCGGCCTAGAATAGCACATTACGATGCCAATAAATCTTATGTGGTATTAAGTTCGAAGAGAGTTATTTCTGTACGTCCCCGTCACCAGACGTTACATTACCTTTCGTAATTTAGTCACAGGGGTGAGTTGGATGTCAAACTTATAATATTGCTGGATGGACACACATTCGATTTGCATCCGAAATAAGTTGTAGAAGTTATAAAAATGTCGAAAAACGATTATAAAAGAATTTTATTGACACATAAATGATGTTGGTATTTTTCTACGAAAGGGAAGAGTGATAATATATGTTCTGGTAACCGTTACAATATACAGTTGAATTATTGAACCCGAGTAAGGTTAGATAGTTCAACTAGTCTATATAATATAAGAATTTTGTTTGTACATTGAATATATTTTCAAGCCATTTCAAGTTTCCTATCCATTTTGGAACCTTCTGATTTAAAACCCACTCTCGCGCGTTTGGAATTTCATGTCTGTCCATCTGTATGTATTTATGTTGTGCAACCAATGCACGTCCAAACGTTGTAATGTATTTTCAAACTTTAAATACTTCGAGTACTTGCATTCATTTAATGACGGAACTTTGTTGCTCAAGTCTGTTCGTCTTCCTATTTTATGTTCAATTATATGTGATTTAATGTTCTTTATTTTATACATCATATGTTAGTTTAATGAATGCAGTATTAAACATTTCTTTGTTTTCATATTTAGATAAGTTTCATGCTAAAACATCTGAGTAAGTATACTTATATCAACCATAATTTGTTAATTTTGAAAACTGGAATGTATATTGAATATTACGATGACTTGGAATGCTTTACCAGTACTGCTGAAAAAGCAATTAGTTTTCCCAAAATTATTTTTTAATGCAATTTTAGCTCTGATATTTAATTTATTTAAAGTCTTAGTTTTGTTCTTTGCGCAATGTAAACGATTTCCGAATATTTGGAACAGACGATATTTTTCAACGAACGGGAATGAAACGGAATCTCATGTTGGTTGATTACGCGCGTGCAGTGACATTTTCTGTTTCTTTCGCTCTGAATTAATTTCGTATTTCTAAATTTTGTGCACTTCTTAGCTGTAAGTGGCAACTGTGTGAGATCAAGAGATAAAAAAAGAATCACGAATTAAAATCATTAAAACAACTTTTTCCCGACAATTTTTATTGTTTTATTTCGCTGTTTCCTTTTGTTTTCTGCTTTAAATATTTATTATTTAAAAAAAATTGTATTTCCTGTTCATCAAACGCAACACAACTACAAAGTATTCGACTTAAAATGGCAGGCAAGTAAGAATAAAGCAAATTTTAAATGTAATTATGCCGTTATTGAAATAATAATAACTAGGGGGCCCGCCCCCTGCTCGCTAACGCTCGCCAACCCCCGGAGGATTGCTTCGCAATTCTCATTGGTTCGCTGCGCGAACCTATGCTCGCTTCGCTCGCATCAATGAAGACACGTGTCCTAGCAGAGGGGATTGATTACAAAATATATTCCAAAAAAATATTTTTCAAATCTAAATTTGTTGTATTACATAAAAGATATATACAGTACCTCTGGAATCAGAATTTAGATGAAAACTTTGAGCAAATTTTTACTTGCAATGTGAGCGCTGCTTTGGAAATTGAATACCCAGCATGTTGTTTGTGTGTACATTTCCCCAGTACTCGAGCCACCCATACACTTTTTGACTGAGTTTGTTGTCGAAAGTTGTAGTGCACGCGTCTTGTTGTACTATAATTGTTAGCCTTGAGAAGGACCGTTTTTTAAATAGCCCTGAAAAGATCCTCCGCTTTCTTAGATTTCTATTACGAACCGAAACAGCTCGTCTAAAATTCATTTTTTTTCAATAAAATTTCATCCGATAACGCTATAGATTCAAATGACTCGCAAGGCTCCTAGTAAACAAACAATCGCACAATGTTGCCAAAACGCGGTAACAAATAACGTCTTTTTTGCGTGCCACGTAAGAGAAATATATATATATATAGATGTTTAAAAAATCCGAACTCGTACTTTTCAAACATTAAAAAATTCTTTGTCATAATGTAATGGTAATGGTAATTTTAGTTAACGTCGTACTAGAGCAACACAACGGGCTATTGACGACGGTCCGGAATCAGTCCCTTAAGGGAAAGATTCGAGGACAACACCTCGTAATTTTGAACCACGGTCAGATGACGAAGCAACACCTGAGCTGGCACCCCACTCTCCAACTTTGTCATAATGACAGTAGATTATTGGGAAATTCCATAACGTTGCATGCCTGATACAAGAGTATCATATGTAAACAAATATTGTTTTGTTGACCATGAGTACGAGAGCACTCGCCGTAAATCGTCATTTTTATTGAGGCACATGAAAATAACTTAAGAAAGGGAATTCCAAATCTCCCTTAAAATCGCCTTTTGTAGTAGCAACCGTAGAGTCACCTTTCGTCACTATGTAACTTTGTCATACAGCAAGAGTGCGATGTATGTGATATGTATTACGTGAATGGATATGCATGTAAGGATTTGTGTCCAAAGTAAGTTGTAAAAATTGTAAAGATGGCGAAAAGTGTTAAAATATTATTTTATTCTACGAAAGACATAAGTGAATATATATTTTGATAGTTTCTTCAATCTACAGTTAACCAATTAAAACCGAGTAAGGTCGGGTATTTATCTAGTATATACGTATTTGTTTAAACTAATACATACACCCTTTTATAGTACGTATTAAATAATATTTTACATTTTATTTACTGTTTTGTGTAGCCAACATGCTTAACGTATTTTTTAATAGTTTAACTACTTATTTTTAATGTTCTACAGTGATTTAAAATTCATATTTATCCTTAGCCCTCCAAATGACTTCAATGAGATATCTCGTCCATCACAATATGACAATTTTGCGAATGAGATATTTTGTCGCCAAGATATTGCCGTGTTTTATAATATAGAGAGATTAAGATTTTGTGAGTTTTTTAGATGTTACACTTTTTTTAATGACGAGATAATAATTCGTTCATCAATATCTGCTAAGGGTACAGCTACAGTCTACGTTTATGAGTGGTGGCAACAGCATTGGCAATTTTTTTTGGCGCACTTCTAAAGTCGCCAATGAAAGAATTATTCCAATTTTTTTCTTTCAACCGTAATAACAGATAGGTTGCCTTAATATACCGTAACTCATTACTAGAAGTGAGCCAAAAAAAATCACCAAGTTCGTTGCCACCGCTCATAAACGTAGAGTGTAGTACCCTGCTAAGTCCTGTTAATGACATGCTACCTCCCCAAGGAAACCACCAGGAGAGTCTTAATAAATTTTTGTTATTTCTTTTCAATTGCAGGACGCCAATTTTGCGTTTGGTGTCCTGGCTCGCTTGTACAAAGGTCATATCTTGCCAAGTTGTGCCAAACAACGCCAAGTAAATGGTCAGTTTACCTGAGGTAATGCTAATGGTCATTTCAGTTAACGTCGTACTAGATCAACACAATGGGCTATTGACGACGGTCCAGGATCAATCCTTTAAAGGAAAGATCCGAAGGCAACACATCGTAATTTTGAACCACGGTCAGATGACGAAGCAACACCTGAGATACCATCCCACTCTCCAAACTTCCACACCAACCCAACGTGAGGACTTTCGGCCACGACAGATTTAAGGTGCACCAGCCGCCTCTACACCATAAGCTGACACACATCCATGCCCGGATTCGAACCAGGAACCTTCCGATCTAGAGGCTAACACCTTAACCACTATACCGGTTGGTTGGCTCAGGTTACATGAGAGTTTTAGACACAGAAAATAGAGATAAATACACCTCAATATAAATTTCCCTTTCTTGACCATAATCCATTCAACTGGAATTAAATAACCAACCCTCACTTCACAACGTAAAGACACCCGCATACATTGTCGAAACGGTTATCACTCGATAAAAAGCGGACGAAAACATCAACCACCCAGACGAACACGCTTCAGTATTCCTGGAATAACAATACCCCCACCTGTCCGTTATTGATCAACTGGGCTCGAAAACCCACCGAATCAGCAGACTGTGTCACAGGCTTTTATTGCTATGGAAACCAAATGTTTGTTACAGTTTTACTCCACTTAATTGCGTTGTACTACAAGGTATTGACCGATCCCTTCGTGGTCCTCGTATCACTGGTTGTACGATGAGCAGTCATTAGTTGAGGTGACCAAATTTCCAATCCATGCCTCTGGGTGTAAAAAGAGTTAATGAATTATAGGCTTTCAGAATTTCTGGCGTTTACCGTTATCGCGCGGACACCATTTCCCCAATTTTTTTATCGTAACATAAACAAAGTTTAAGATTACGTGGTGTTGCCCTCATATCTTTCCCTCCGGAAGACAATCGCCAATAGCCCGTTGTGTTGCTCGAGTGCGATGCTAATTAAATTACCTATCAAGAAATTTAAATTGATTACTTCATCTTTGTTTTTAAGATAATATTTCTTGGATCAATAAAGAAACAGTAGCAAATACAGTCAATATGTCATAATTGAGGCCAGGAATAGGTTTAACTCAGGACCTCGAATGTATTGATAGCAATAAGAAATAAAGGTAATTGGTAATTTTTTAATTAACGTCGTATTAGAGCAATACAATGGGCTATTGACGACGGTCCGGGATGCATATTACCAATCTTTACTGCAATAGAAAACATGGGGAAATTTTAAGCCCTCTGATTCGTTGGTTTCAATTTTAAGCTCGTTGATTCGTTGGTTTCTCATCCCGTGATCTATGACGTCACGCACTCATAGTGCGCACTGCGTATACACGAGAAGTATCAATATTTATTTGCAATGCTTGCGAAAAAAAAAGTTGAAACTGCTTCGACTTAAAATAGACTACCAATAAAAAAGAAAGCGATAGCTTTTAGATGATTATACCAAGCGATAGTTGAACGGCTTGTGATGTGTACTCGTAATTGTGATCGTAAATGTTTTGTGTTTAAATGCAGTTTTAATTCCAGTATAGGGGGGGGGATTCTACATGGACAATTTAAAAATAGTCCATTTTCGAACTTTAATCCCTTTCTTGAAACTTATTTTAGTCCCTTTCTTTAAAGAACACTTGGGTCCTTGAACAGAATAGAAAAAGGAAACGGAAGTTTTTCCGTTATTACTGGGGATATTCGTTATTTATGTTCCAGATGGTTTTAAGAGAGTTAATTTTAAGACCGTGCCTTATTTTTCGGTATTTCGTTGAAACCATCTGTCTTTGGAGATGGTTCTGAGGGTGGTAGATTGGAAGAATTTTAAGGGTGTTGTTAATTGTAGATCCCCAGATTTGGCTTGCGTAGGCGGTGAATTTCTTCGCACGGAGTTGTATAGCATGTGTGAACTTTCGGAACTTAAAAACCTTTTCATTCTTAATCGAATATTTACTAAATAGCACGGAATTTTCTTGCATCACAGATTAAATTGGATAATTAAAGTTTTCATATTGTATAAAAACTTGAACAAACAAAAAACATGTTTATTCACGATGTTTTGCGAAAAGAGTACTTACGATTGACATGAAGCAGTATGAAGGTTTTTTTTTGCTTCGCAAACCTTTAAAAATTCGAAAAAATATTGTGCTAACTATTTCTTCAGTTGTCATTGAATCAAATCTATCATAAAACCATCGGAGTAATTAAAAATGTGATCAATAGGCGCTAAATTCATCCGTCAATACAAATTATTTATCAAAAAAATGACTTAGTCATACGAAAAGCCCTATTATAACCCAAAAATAATATTTCTTAAAGTAATACCAATTATTAAATTAGAGATGGCTAATATCTAGGTTGCTTTCGTTTGCTACCGGCTTTCACTAAAAACTTTGTACCGAGTCCACGTGAAGGCATCACGTACTATTTAAGGCGCCACTTAGTGACGTCATAGACAGTTTGAAACCAACGAATCAGCCGGCTTAAAAATTCCCCATGTCTTCTACTCCAGTAAAGGTTGGTAATATGCGGCCGGGATCAATCCCTTAAGGGAAAGATTCGAGGACAACGCCTCGTAATTTTGGACCACGATCAGATGACGAAGCAACACCTGAGCTGGCATCACACTCTCCAAACTTCCACACCAACCCAACGTGAGCACTTTCGACCACGACAGATTTAAGGTGCACCAGCCGCCGCTACGCCATACGCTTACAAACATCCATGCCCGGAGCCGGAATCGAACCAGGAACCTTCCGATCTAGAGGTTAACACCTCAGCCACTATACCGGTTGGTCGGCAAGAAATAATGGAAAAAATATTTGTTTCTCAGAATTTAAATTCAGAAACAAATCAGGTTTGATAAAAAAAAAGCATAATCTTATCCTTTCTGAGAACCGTGCTTTGGTAACGTAAGGTAAATTTAAATAACGTCATGCTAGAGCGACACAACGGGCTATTGACAACGGTCCGAGATCAATCCCCTGAGGGAAAGATCCGAGGACAACACTACCTCATTTTGAATCACGGTCAGATGACAAGGTAATACCTGAGCTGGCACCCCACTCTCCAAACTTCCACCACCTTGCCAATGTAAGGACATTTGAATCCACAAAGATTTTACGTGCACCAGCTTCCTTTGTACACAACGGTCGTGGGTTGGATTTGAATTGAAAACCCTCGGGTTGAAAATCCGCTGCTTATCCACCCGGTCTACCACGGCCAGGTGAGGACATTTCAGGTAGGTATTTTAATTAACGTCGCACTGAAGCAGCACAACGGGCTATTGGACCGGAATCAATACCCAAAGGAGAAATCGGAGGGCAACGCTTCGAATTTAGAATCATGGTTAGATGATGAGGTCACACCTAAGCCGGCACCCCACGCTCTAAACGTACATATCACACCAACGTGAGAACATTTCATGCCATGACAGATTTAAAGTGTACCTTTTGGTGTACTACGGTCTTTGGTTGGATTCGAACTCGCAACTCTCCGATTCCTAGTCCGTTGCTCTTCCAACCGGGCTACACGCAACCCACCAGCGTAGTGGGCAAACCCATCGAGCCACGGAGGCTCCAAGTACCAGTTGCATGCACATAATGAGAATTTAAATTCTCGGAGCATTTGCATTTGCTCAAAATCAGGTTTTGAATTGGAAATTTCTTTTTGAAACACAATGGACTCCGACGAAATATGTCCATGAAAATCTGATCAACTTTGCTACTTGCGATATATCAATACATTTGAATTTTTCTATGTTGCCGTGATCCAAATCTGGTCAGTTTTTCCGAATGATGAGATATCTCGTTTATCAAGATAGGGTCACTTTTACTTACTAACGGGATTCCGCGTTAAAACAACTCAAGATCAGGAGGATTAATCGAAAAAATATTTCAAAGGATAAATTATGCAAGCTTTAGGACACGGTCTTGATTCGGGATTTTCACCATTGGTTGCAAACTTTGTCTTAACTTGAAACACTGTCTACTTTGCAAGCATCTCCCATTGATTCAAGTTTCGTGTTTTCTTTTTTAGAGGTGTTCCCCACTGAAACGTCAATCAGGACAGACAGCGTTGGGAAACGAGGAAATCAGAAACAAAACCGAAAGCTTCAGCGCGTTTGCTGGAACAGGTGGTTGCATTGTGCAATTGGTGGGAGTGACCGCTCGCTCCGAGACACGTTTCCCAATCTGCCCTTTGGCTCCCCAAAGACATCGGAATGAATTGGCACTCGAGGAGAGTAAGAATGGGCGCAGAGGTCATGGGCGTTGTGTAGACAACGTACCGATTAGACAGCATCGATGGATATAACTTCGAGATGGGCAAAACTGTTATTTCACGATTATAGTAGTGAACTGTTTTTGCGAACACGATAACATTAGAGCAGTTATTGTGAACACAATAACAGAAGTGACTGATATTTTGAATACGATAACAGTAGCAACTGTTATTGCCAACACGACACCAGAAGAAACTGTTTTTGTGAAAATGATAACAGAAATGACTATTATTGTGAAAACGGAAACGGAAGTGACTGTTATTATGAACACGATAACAGTAGTAACTGTTATTGTGAACACGATAACAGCAGTAACTATTGTTGCGAATTTTCGATAACAGTTGTTAATACTAACGAAACGGATAGAAATGGGCATGGACCGTTTATTTTAATTGCTTACTTTTTAATAAACATTCAATGGTTTGGTAATTTAATCCTTTATTTTTTTAAAATATTCTTTGAATTTAAATTTTATTATATTTAATCCTAATGTTGGTAGTTTCGACGAGGGATCTCGTCAAATTATCAAAACTGACCAGATCTTGATGGACGAGGTATCTCGTCTTCAGAAGAAAACTGACCAGAACTTGATGGACGAGGTATCTCGTTTTTAGAAGAAAACTGACCAGTTCTTGATCATATCGAAAATCGACAGCAACTTGAAGACTAGATGTTTCGTTAGGAAAATTGATCAATTCTGTGGACAAGATATCGCGTCAAAACTAATTGGAGATTTGAATTGACTCATTGTTAACCTGATAGCATTGAGCAATAATTAATATTATCGGTAAAAGTTGCAATCGGTTATTTTGAAATAACACTGTTGCATAAATTGTTATCTGAATAACAGCCAACCTTTAGATATAACGATATAGAATCCAGCAACGTTTTTAAAGTTACGTAGGGGAGAAGGGGGCTAATGTGGACAACTTGAATAATTCTGCTATTTATCAGTTAAAATCTCTGCACGTTTTTGCAGAGTAGCAACACTAATATAAATTTTCATGCACAGTTGCATATCAACACACTTGATAGTTCAGTAGCAATATATAAAACTCGGTTTTCATGGTGGAAAAGTAAGTTCTTGATTTGCTTTTTAATTACTGGATTAGACTATTTTAATTTTTTTTTAAAAAATGGTTACAGTATGTTATAAATGAATAGATTCAACAGCTATTTTGATATTCACTTTTGCTACTTGAATAGTTGTGCTATTTGTCAGTCAAAATCTCTCTGCGAGTTTTTGAAGAATAGCAACAGTGATATAAACTTCCCTATGCAGTTGCATGACAACACACTTGATAGTTCAGTAGCAATTATAAAACTAGGTTTTCATGGTGAAAAAGTAAGTTCTTGATTTGTTTTCCACTTACAAGATAAGACTATTTTAATTCAATATTAAAAAAAAAGGCGACAGTATGTAATAAATGAATATATTCAATAGCTATTTTAATATTCTTTTTTGCTCTAAATGTTTTAAATTAACCAGTAGTAGGCTTAAGTTAACAAATGCTTCCATGGGGCTATTGTGGACACATGATGGTGGGGCTACTGTGGATATATCCACACCAGCTCCATTTAGCTTTCAGTGGTAAAAACATGGGTTACATATTCATTTTAGGCTATTTATTTTTAAATAAGATTGTTCGTGTAAAAAATTCATTCACAAATAATTCTATTTTTTTATTTTAGACTTTTTTGTATTAAATTAAATTGGTTATTGTGAAATAGTAAATTAATTTACAAGAAATTGTATCATTTTTTTCACGCAAAACAGCTCTTCTAATAAGCAGAGTGAATATTTATTTTTCCCAGTTGTAAAGGACCTATCATAAATATCAAGAAATGAAATTGTATTTAAATTACCATCACCAGATGTTACCGGTATCACAATTCGCACTGCATCTCAGTTGACATTTAATGTTAATTAATCTATCTACATTGCAAAATAGAAGAATAATTCCATTTTTACATTAAAATCATTTTCCCACTAAATAAAATTTTAAAATAGCTTTCATACTGTGTTGATTTGTGTTTGAAGTACATCTATAATATAGTGCAATTCCTAATTACAAATATATTGGGCTTATCATTAATTAAATATGCTTTATTAAGTTTAACATTTATCAGGAACTATACTGTGTGTTTACGTTAAAATTGATTTCATTATGGTTTTGCACTTTCATGGGTTGTATTACATTGTATAGTCTGTATTCTAACTTGTCCACACTAGCCCTATGTCATGGGGCTAGTGTGGACAAAAACAATTTTTTAAAACAAAAGTTTATTAAAAAACTATACTGCTAAATACTTTAATATATCAACCAAAATAAAAGTAAAAGAGTACATTACTGTAAAAAAATAGTTGATGTGTCAAAAACGATATTTTGTATACTTTTTTGCCAAATTTATAAAAAGTGTCCACCACTAGCCCCTTTCTAACCAAAAGCTATCGAATGAAGCCGCGTTTTTACGTACTAACGAACAAAATGTAGCAAGCAGCAGGAGAAAACTGTTATTTTAGGATATCAGCATTGAGGGTTATAGCTAATTTGAAATAACAGATATTTTATTAACACTATCTAAAGATAATTTTAACGATTATTGGCAGTGAAAAATTGACTTTAAGGATTAATTTTGTTTCTATCTGCGATCGATTGTTCTAGAGGTCAAGGTGATGGTTTCTGAAGGGAAAAGTTCTGGTTTGAATCCGGGTTAAGTCGTGGGTGTTTGTCCGTCTGGAACGAATGCGTGATATGTATGTGAGATATATCGTAAACTCACCCCCAAGTGGTGCACTACCACGTGATTCACAATTCAACCCTTGTAATGTCATAATAAGTAATTTTCGGTTGCCCGGGAATTGGAACAAAAAGGATTAATAGGAGCAGTTGGTAATAGGCGGAATTGCACTAGATAATTTGAAAGCTTTTAACAATTACAGAAATTTTATACCTTTAAACAATTCTTCGATTATATTTCAGTAGTATTTTAAATTAAATTCAATATTTTAAAGTTTAGTTTAAAATCTAAAAGTTACTTTTTTTACCTTTGTTGTTATAATATTTACAGTATACTCTTGAAAATTTCGCAAACAGTTTGCAAGACTGTTATCGAAATTATTAACGTAACCACTGAAGAGTATATTGTAATAACATTAATTAACGAAAAACCAGGATCAGTCCCAAAAGGAGTAATCTAAGGACATTATCTCATAATTTTGAATCGTGGTCAGATAACGAGGTCAACACCTGAACTGGTATTTTTCCCTCCAAACTTCCACACCAGACCAACGTGAGGGCATTTGAAGCCACGACAGATTCACCGTGTACAGGCTCCCGTGTACACAACGGTCTTTGGCTGGATCGAGTTTCGAACTCGCAATCCTCCGGTTGCTGAGCCCATGCTCTTCGAACTGGGCTACCGCGGACAACTGCCGAGGAAGAAGGAACATCACAGGTCAACTTGTAAACTCTCGATCAACCCGTTATTTGAAATAAAAAATGTACCAAAGTAATTTGCATAGACCTAAGCTGACAGCATTTGCAAACGGAAGAAACTTAATATACTGTGAATTAACCATCAGCAAGTTCAGCGAACTAGCCACAGGCACCAACTCAGAAGTACGAGATGACAGAGTGGACCATAAATTTCAAGCTTAATGCCTTGGAAAAGTAATAATTTAAGATTAACTTCAACAAGCAAAGAACCTGTACTTACTGGAAAGGAAACGAAGGCAGAAAATTTAAAAGATAATGATAGCTATCACTACATTTTTTTTAAATTGAAGTAGTAGTCAGGTTTTTTTTTTTTTGTGTTTTTTATCAGACTTCCAGGAAAATGCTTTAGAGGAAACATTGCAATTTAAGCATGCCCAACTGTCTATCAGTATAAGCCATTGTTTAGCTTCGTCTGGATTGTGTGTATGGGTCTAATTCAGTTCTATTACCGTTTTGAGTAGTGTTTTGTTTTGTTTTTACTTCATAAAACACGCTTAATTAATTGAATGTGTTACGGAATGCTTGACTACACCTATTGATTGAAAAATCCATGGATTTGGCCAGTCTTTTGTAACATGATATGGTTCTTCGTTTACAATACAATTCTTTGGACAGTCGCTTGGCCCTTTAATTCGAAAATAATTCTTTGGAGATATTAGACTTTAATTATTATCATATTAGTATTTTTTTTTAATGTAAACCTTTGGAAGTATTTTATTACTCCTTTCCACAGTATAGAATCCTTCGGAGAGAGATTTTTTTGCAAAGATTTTGTTAGTTATTTCCTTATTTTTAGAGATATTTAGGTATGACTCGTAGATACTTCCCATTGGAAAGATTTTTTGGTCAAAGTCAAAACTGTTTAAAAATCATGCTGGGAAGTCTGCAGGTTGCAAGGAGGAATCACGCCGTGTGAACCTATAAGAGGGTTAAAGTGATTACGACGACAGCCACATACACGGTTGCATTAGTTTAAAATGTAAATAAAATTAACACATAATTTTGGAAACTAACACGCCATAGTAAAAAGTAAGATAGACATGAATTAGAATATGGTGAAATTTTAGCTTAGAAAGGACTGGAAGGTTAAAGCAAGAGGAAGTAAAATCATCGTCTTTGTTTACGGTGCAAATTCCTCTCATAGACGGCAAATAAGTGAGTCTGTCGTTGCATAACAGATTGAAAACTTACAGATCTGCATACAGCTCTTAACAGATTGAAAAATTCTATAATTTCTAAAAATTGGCGTGAAAAATTAACATTCTGACGGTATATTAGCTTTAGTGTTACTCATCCCCAAACAAAGTAGTTAGACTTAGTTCGATCAATTAAACTGAAAAATGCGTTTCTTAGTACAAATTATAATAAATGCATGTGATAAGTTACAAAGGAAGGTTCAAAATGTTTAACAACGTTTAATTCAACCCAATTCTAATAAATGCATATGTATTATGTTACAAAGGAAATATATAAAAATATTCAACAACCGTTAACTTTAACCTTCTGAAAGGCTCACGTAAATAATTCCCCCATCCAACTTCCAGTCTTTCATGTCTGACTTCCAACCAGTTTGGAATTTCTTGACCAATAAAATCTTTCCAACGGATTCTATTATAAGGAAATGAGCAATATAATCTTTCCAATTAATTCTATTTTAAGGAAAGGAACAATATAATCTTTCTCCAAAGAAAATTCACAATTATAAGAAAATGTGCAACATAATCTTTCTAAATGATTTTATTTTGAGGAACAGAGAAACGGAATCTTTTCAGACTATTGCATTTAAAGAATGGAATTTAGAATTTTATTCTAAGAAAATGAACAATCGAATATTTCCAAAGGATTTTCAACTATAAGGAAACGGACAACATAACATTTTCAAAGGATATTTTCTGAGGAAAAGTGCCAATGGAATTTTTCCAAACTATTATATTCCAAAAATTGAATATTGCCAAAGGATTCTATTATAAGGAAACTATTAAAGGAATATATAAATTTTATTGGGGAACAGAATATTTCTAAATTATTCTATTCTAAAAAAATAGAAATGAGCAACGAGTCTTTCCAAATGATTCTATTCTGTGGAAAAGAGCAAGGGAATCGTCCGAAACTATTACATTTAAAGAAAGAAATCTTTCCAAAGCACTCTTCTATAAGACAACGGGCAACATAATATTATAACTATTCTAAGGAAATGAGCAAAGGAATCTTTCTAAAAGATTCTATTATAAAGGAAAGATCAATAGAATCCATCCAAATGTGTATATATTCTAGGTAATGGACCAATACATCTTTCACTTCCAAAGAATCCTATCCTGAGGAAAAGCAAATGCAATTTACCAAGGGATTTTAGTCCAAGCTAATAATCAATAAAATATTTCTAAAGGTTAAAATGAATCTATGGATTCTTTCAACCAATAAATGAGGCCATTGAGTCAGTATATGTTATGTTAATAGATGAGGATATATAGTCATTATATGTTATGTTAATAGATGAGGTTATATAGTCATTATATGTTATGTTAATAGATGAGGTTATGTAGTCATTATGTTAATAGATGAGGTTATATAGTCATTATATGTTATGTTAATAGATGAGGTTATATAGTCATTATATGTGTATTGCGTACTAAAAACTGTGCTGATCTATTCGAAAATCTCGTGACATAAGAGCATTAAAAACGAACTTAGAGAAATGCTGAGTTCTTTGACTGTCATGGCAGTAGTACAGTATATTTTGAAACATTGAACTTTCATGAACACTTAATGGGAGTTGAGCGTCTCTAAAATGTAAAGCACCTGCTCTTAGCCATGCCATAACCATCTGAATACCAATCCAGCACCATCTCTCTCTGTCTCTAGACGAAATATTAACACATATTTTCAGTAACAAAATTCCTAGACGCTGAACACATGCGGACGAATACCTTTTCTTGTTTCTCTTCAGTCGTTGTGTAACAGAAGACACGAATGTGTATTACCGTTGCGTCATTCCAGCGAAGTGACTCACTGCGACAATTTCGACCGCGATATCCATCTTGAAGATAAAGAGCGTCTGCACGTTTAGTTGGAGGAAAAACGTTTCATTCGTGGCAATCCACCCCAGGCATTCACATCGCGATGTCCGATAGCAGAGCTATTACCTGCAATTAGTGCAACATAACGTCCGAAGAAGCGCAAGGGTCTGTTTATCATCAATTATCATCCTGTCGTCGCGGATCCATGATGATAAATTCCATGCATGCATAAGTGGGTAGGTATTTTAATTGAAGTCGCACCAGAACAACAACGGGCTGTCAACGACGGTACGGGATCAAAACCGACAAGACCGAAAACAACACCACGTCATTTTCAACCGCGGCCATATTTCGGGTTTTTTCCCCCAAGGCCGGCACCAAGCGTCTCATCTCAAACCCAGAGATCACACTTTTAAACGGGCAACAGCCCCTCCATGCAGTATTTATTTCGCATGAATATCCTTTGTAGCTCTTCATAAGTAACATGGAAGCTGGCCCAGAGTACTGTTACCCACCTGCCCTATCAGATCTCATCTACTCATCAATGAACCAGCAACTCAGTACTACGATGTACAGCTGTTCACCCCTTGCTACAAAAGAAAATTTACAAATCGTGCGATTTGTGACCTCCAGGCAGTTTGAACTCAAGCAAGCTGCTTAAAATCGGTCGTATTTTGATGTGTGCTGTGATGTTTTCTTATTTCTTTTCACCTTAAAATTTAATTTCGATTACTTGCCTCTTAAACCTTACACAATTTTTTTAGAGCAGCACCTGCGTGTGCATTTCATTGCTCAAAATTTCTACTTTGTATCACACAAAAACTATTTATTTTCTCATTTAGTCATCTTTCACGTTGTGTGATATTTTGTTTACCGTAAACCCTTCGTTGGGTTGGTATCCCATGATGGAGTTGCCGACCAACCAGAATGGTGGTTAAGGTGTTAGCCTCTAGAACGGAAGGTTCCTGGTTCGAAACCGGGCCCGTGAATGTATGTTTGTAAGAGTATGGTGTAGAGATGGCTGGTGCATCTTACATCTGTCGTGGCCGAGAGTTCTCACGTTGTGTTGGTGTAGAAGTTTGGAGAGTGGAGTGCCAGCTCAGGTGTGGCCTTGTCATCTGATCGTGGTTAAAAATTACGGGATGTTGTTCTAGGATCTTTCCCTTAGGGGATTGATCCTGAACCGTCACCAATTGCCCGTTGTGTTGCTCTAGTGTTTCGTATCAAAAACACGAAACCTGCAGTTGATGCAAGGAAACTTAATGAGGGAAGGCATGGACGCCAAATCATTGGGATCTAACCCCTTGATTGTAAGCATTTTCATGCTGAGGCTCCAAATGAGCGACGAATACTACACACGTATGTAGGTATTATGGCTTGCCATAGAAACCAACTTTCCTTCTTCCAATGGTCATATTAATGTTATATCAAGAAATTGTGTCTTCGACTCCAAAGGTCCAGAACCCCTCGAGTCCTCAGCCCATAATATTCTTAGAGTGCCCCCAAACATCATGGACCCATTGGGGGCTTATCTTCTTTAGGTGTGTACGGGCTTCAAGAACCTTAGGTACCCAAGTGACCTATTTAGGGTTCATTGCCTCTTTCAAATACTGCACAGCGACCCTGATGCATAAGCGATTCTTCTCTACTCTCTTCTCTCAATCCTTTCTTTTCACAATTGCTTGACATTGTCTGTCTTGTGTTTGGCGCAGCTTGGCCAAATGAGGCCCTTGCGCACTAAAATTGAAAACAGGGTGGTAACAAAACCTGGAAAATCAGGGAATTCTCAGGGAACTTTTTAATTCTGGAAAGATCAGGCAAATCTCAGGGAAAATTTCCAAATTTCACAAAAAATGAGGGAAATTTTGATAACTTAAAGGGCAACTATCATCGTTTGTCCTATTTAGAGATGCGCGATTACGAGTACTTTGATGATCGAAGAAATCGTATTCGGCGAAATTTTAATTCGAATAAAAAACACTGGCGTCGTAATTTTTGGCGAAAAATGTCGCCGCAGTGAGGCCGGCAGTACAACTTGTGGTATGAGTATGACTTGTGGTATCAGAGAACTTTTTCTCGAGGATTTTGTTGCCATCCTGTAAAACCCAAAACCAATCAATCCAACACGAGGAATGAAAAAAAAACGCATATACAAATTCTGTGAGTGACTAATTATAGAAGGCAACTGAATCTTTCGTATGGCCGCTATACAAAGAAAATTGGGGCCCATAATCTCTTGGGGCCTTTTTGCATCTTTGTGATCAGGGCCCACCACTAAGCACGAACATTAAAAATTCAGGCAATATGGTAGACCAATGTATAAAGTAACTCGACCTGACTCAATCGGTCGTGTGGTATTATAACAGGAAGAGCACACCAATAGGGGCCCATATATTTTGATGGTGGTGGTTCTGGACCCAAACAGGAGGGATGCATTGCAGACGTCATTGACATTGAAACATCGAGACATGCAATGTAAATTTTAGTCGCAATTTTTAAGGTAACTCGACTTAACTCAATAGGTCGCATCGTATTAAAAACTAGTTTACTCACACTTAAATGATTCGACATTTTTCTACGAAAGAGATTACTCTCTGGTCACTTTTCCAATCTATAATTAATTAATTAAAACCGAGTAAAGCCGGGTAATTCTGCTACTAGGGCATAAAAAACCAAGGACCGAAACCTTTCTGCTTCCATAATACTTTTATTGCGATGACCTCCCCCATAACACGATGTATGAAGCTTACGTACATTCAGATAACACGTACACATAAAGAAAGGAAGTAACTTGATTTGAACCAATAGACCAATTGACTTGAACCAGCTGGATGACCTTCAGAGGATGGTCTATTTTCCATCAGAAATGAAATCAGGCGTGTAATGTACTAACTCTCCATGTTTCTCAACAAGCGAGTGACTCGAAAGGGCGCGATGACAGCGATACAATGGACGAAAAGTTACAGCTGCCACGCGAAACCACTGAACCTGCCTAACTTGACATTTAACGCGAGAGGTTGTAATTTACCTGTCAAAGCCCAAGGCGGTGACAAGGAATGGTGACGAACAGAGCGGTAATTCGGGCCAACACCCATCCGATTCCAGTATAGATCCGGACCCGTGGTACCCCGGTTGGAAGAGCAACGGACTAGCAACCGGAGTGCCGTCGTGTACAAAGGGGCAGGAGCACGTTAAATCAAATCCATCGTGGCCTCAAGTGTCCTCACATTGGCATGTTGTGGAAGTTTGGAGAGTCGGGTACCAGCTCAGATGTTACCTCGTCATCTGACCGTGGTTCAAAATGACGTGGTGTTGTCCATAAAAATACCTACCTACCTGCTGTTGTCTTTTTAGAATAGTTGGACTTTGATCATACTCACTCTGGACATGAAATGGCATTTTAATTTTTCATTTGGGGAAGTATGAAATGACAGTAATAACACTACCATCAACAAGTGCTGTAGGCAGGTCTGCTAGTTCAAACAGAAACCACGCAATACATTGCGACACGTCTTTTCATCAAAACGGATTTTATTGCTTTTTGTTGACATTCCATCTCCATTAAGAGATTAAGTCACTCATCAAGCGTGTGCCAGAAGTCCAACGGGAAGTTGGGAGATGCGGTATCCCTATTAATTAAATAAGGACGGGTTTTCCTTGAGGTCTTTGTTGAAATTGTGGAGAGTCTGCTTTCGCTCGTGGGATGAAGCAGCGGTGAGATTGATTGCTTCGTAAAGCGAAGGCTGCGGTGTTTTCGTGTTTCGTACCAATGTCTAGCTGACACCTTGGGGCAGAATAATGCTGGGAAGGTGCATATCTACAATTACGAATTAAATTATTGCTAGCATAAACGGGGGACATCATCGGACTAGCTTAAGGGGACACATTACCCTAAAATAGATCAAAATGATGAAAATTGTCTTGTTATCATTTATTAATAATACAACTTTAAGGAACTAGAAGACTCCGCCCCCTGCTCGCCAACCTCCGAGGATTGCTACGCACTCCTATTTGGTTTGCTTCGCAAACCAACACTCCTTTCGCAGAGTCCATCTCCTGCGACAGTGAAACTATCTTAATAATTCGTATAATCCTGATTTGCTTTTCGGTACATGAAGTCAGGGCTTCGCACATGGTATAAACTCCCGGTGATTGCTGCGCAATCAAATTTGGTTCGTGCCCAGGTGTTGCTTCGTCATCTGACCTTGGTTCAAAATTACGAAGTGTTGTCCTCGGATCTTATCCTTAAGGGACTGATCCCGGACCGTCGTCAATAGCCCATTGTGTTGCTCTAATACGACATTAACTAAAATTACCAGTACTAACTACTAACAGTATTAACTAACTACCAGTACCATTACCCATTTGGTACGCAAACCATCACTCTTTTCACTAGTGTGTGTGTGTGATTAAGCTTTTTTTTACTTTAACACTTAATACAACCTCGATTTTTTTTACTGCTTTGCAAACCAATACTCCCTTTGCAGAGTTTTCAGCCCTCTGTGACGGCGAAATTATTTTAATAATTCGTATATTCCTGATTGGACTCTCCGTGCCTGACGTCACAACGAGTTTCATGTTTGATCTCCGCGCATCTCCGCGAGGAACAATTTGTACCCAATCGCGAAGTTATACTTTCAATCGCATCGAATTATTTATGAATCAATTAAAAAAAGTAGTTTTACATTAAGAAGGAGTGTATTCTAAAGTTTCCAGTGATGTTTTCAAAATTAAAAAATAATAGTATTAAGTTATAGATATGACAGTTTTAGTTTTTTATCGGAAATTACAATCTAAAACAATACGAAAATTGTATGACCTACTTTAAATCGCATCAAATTTTTTATTAACCAATTTCAAAAATAATTATATACATAAAAAAGAGTACATTATAAGGTTTCCAGGGCTGTTTTCAAATTTAAAAACTAATAGTACTAAGCTATAGACATGACATTTTAGCAAAAAATAACGAAATATCCCAAAATTCCAAAATTTGTATGACAAACTTTTAATTGAATCGAATTGATTTATTAACCAATTTCAAAACTAATTGTACCATAAGAATTGTATTAATCTAAGGTTTCCAGTAATGTTTTCAAATCTTAAAACTAGTAGCAATAAGCTATATAGATATGACAGTTTTAACAAAAAACTGTCATATATATATATATATATATATATATATATATATATATATATATATATATATATATATATATATATATATATATATCCGAAAAAACTTGAAATTTCTAAAAAAACTAGGCGAGGTGTAAAAATTCACGTTTAGAGGTACTCTAAAAAAACTCACGGCTTAAGATTGAAAATTTGTACGTGTTTTGCTCACACGCGTTAGAAATTTCTTTCTTAGACGACGCTTAATGGACCTTAAACTTACAGCCGCATCGGAAAAAAATCTTCTCCATCTTGTTCCCTGTACAATTTTGAACCCCGACCAACTGGTATAGTGGTTAATGCCTCTGGATCGGAAGGTTCCTGGTTTGAATCCGGGTCCGGGCATGGATGTTTGTAAGCGTATGTTGTAAAGGCGGGTGGTGCACCTTAAATATGTCGTGGCCGAAAGTCCTCACGTTGGGTGGGTGTGGAAGTTTGGAGAGTGGGGTGCCAGCTCAGGTGTTGCTTCGTCATCTGACCGTGGTTCAAAATTACGAGGTGTTGTCCTAGGATCTTTCCCTTAAGGGATTGATCTCGGACCGTCGTCAAAAGCCCGTTGCGTTGCTCTAGTACGACGTTAACTAAAATTACCATTACAATTTTGAACAAAACTATGTTAATTTCGCTATTTTTCTGATCCGTACTTTCTTGGGAAACCGTCTAAGAATCGAGCAAAAAAAAGCTTGTCTTCAATCCTGCGGCGACAGGGTAACTTTTTTAAATGTAGAGAGATTATTTAGATCTATAGAATTTAAATCAGGCGTATTTACACTAAGCTGAAAAATTGACTATCGAATCCCGTAATCGTGGTTTCATAGTATTTATAGCCGTTGTTGCCCTTCGACACTAAACAAATAACGTCTTTTTTGTGCTTTTTACGTTGGTGGAAGATGTAAATGTATAGTAGCTGAATAAAAATTCCAAAAAAGCAAATGATTGGTCTTTTGCCTTCAAATTGAGATGATATATGATGTTGAATCGCAGGAAGGCTGATTGGCAATGACACAAGGTCTTTTATTGGACAGGTTTCGCCAAACAAAATACGTCTCAAAAATGAACAACCTTGAGGTAGATTTGTATTGGGAAGTGTAGATGTGAACACAGTTATGAGTTACATTAGGAAGCTAAGTAACAATGTTACCCAAAATCGAATAATCGGCTTTTAGCCATCAAATTGTGATCAGATTTGATGTTGAGTTGTTGGATTGTTTTACAACGGAAGATCTAATAATGGAGAAGAAGCAGTAATTTACCAAAAGAGATCTAAAGAAAAAAGGTAACAAACTAGTAGGCAAACCAAGAATAAAAAGTCTATTTGAAAAATGGAAATGGGGGGTGGGGTGGGGGGGGGTTACACAGCATAGGAAAATGAAATCCATCCCGGATCGTTGTCAATAGCACGCTGTGTTGTACCTGTTTGCGTTAATTAACTCATACCTTTGATTAGGCTTGATTTAATATTTTACTATTTTCACGTCAACCTGTCTTTCTATGATCCCTTTAAAAGTTACTTTGGTTGATAGTCCGATATTACATCTGTTGTAGTTGAATTATATTTCGTCTTGCATTTGCCGCAGCTTATTCATATTTTGCTCTTGCACCATATGATTCTAACCCACCAAACAATCCCCTACATGGATTTTATTTTCTCTTTAAAGAAAAAAATAAAAGCAAATAACTCATCGTAATGTTTTGAAATTTGTTTTGATTTTCTATATATTTACGCTTATTGTTTAAACGTTTGCGCAGATTTTTATGTTTAACGAGACGTTTTAAGTATAAACCAAAAACAGGACAATTTATTAAAAAAAATTATTTAAGCAATCTCTGGCAAATTCTACGTCTTCTCTCGGCTCTTAATGCTTCTGGTGATTGTCTCGACGAGGTATTTTGTTACCAGCGAAACCGATCACATCTTGAGGGACAAAATATCTCGTCGAAATCACTTGGAGGTTTCAAAGGGAAAGGGCGCACGTTACAGGAAAGCTCGAGAACGTTTGAAGCAGCTCCCATCTTAATCTTTTTTTCTGTTTTTCTTTTTGATCTAGGCTCTAATTTTATGACATGTAGGGGAAACGGATGCGTTTCTCAACTGCCCTTCCTATCACGATAAAAATAATTTGGTCGATGATCTAACTTTATGTGATACACGGTAATGGTAATTTTAGTTAACGTCGTACTAGAACAACACAACGGGCTATTGACGACGGTCCGGAATCAGTCCCTTAAGGGAAAGATTCGAGGACAACACCTCGTAATTTTGAACCACGGTCAGATGACGAAGCAACACCTGAGCTGGCACCCCACTCTCAAAACTTCCACGCCAACCCAACTTTCGGCCACGACAGATTTAAGGTGCATCAGCCGCCTCTACACCATACGTTTACAAACATCCATGCCCGGACCCGGATTCGAACCAGGAACCTTCCGATCTAGAGGCTGTGATACACGGATGGTAATAGATGTATTTCTTAAATTGCTTTTACAATAATGATAAAAATAATTTGGTTTATGATCCAACTTTATGTGACATATGGGTGTAAATAGATGTATTTCTCAAAGTGCTTTTGCAATAATGATAAAAATAATTTGGTCCATGATCTAACTTTATGTGACATATGGGGAGGTAAGAGATGAATGTCTCAAAGTGCCTTTGCAACAATGATAAAAATAACTTGGTCTATTCTAAACTTTATGTGACTTGCGGGAGAAAGAGATGCATTTCTCAAGTGCTTTTACTATCACGATAAAAATAATGCAGTCTATGATCCAACTTTGTGCCACATATGGGAGAAATAGATGTATTTCTCAAAGTGCCTTTGCAATAATGATAAAAAAAAAATTTGAACCCAAAAAAGGAACATACAGACTCATAACATGCACCAACGGACATGTCGGACAAAATTTCATTACTTTCCCGACGAATACAATAAACGCAGAACAAGACTTTATTAGCAAGAAAACTCGTGTCTTAAGACTCCTACGAAAATAATCTGTTCATAAAACGAGATCCAAACGAACCCTGGCCAGTAAATCAGACTTAGACGCACAAAGAGTCATAACAAGTAAATGGCAATCGTTACTTTTTTTAATACTTTCGGAATCCACCGCCGCATCAGAGGAGGGGAATGAAAGTAATGAATGGATGCGGACCTTGACAACCACGTGCGTGAAAGAACTAAAACATGAGATACGATCGCGAGACAAGAAAAAAAGGAACGGATTCTCATTTATTACGCTGAACGCGTCGCATTAATTCGCGTGTTTTATATGCAAATCACAGACCGGGAACTCGATTCACAGGTGGCCTTGACTCGGCTTTCACCGCACCAATCGCCGTTGCGGAAATCAGAATCCGAACAATGCAAATTCTCCGGCCATCATCGAAATTGCACTGATAGGGAAATTTGAATTTGAGGGAAAGCGTTCCATTTGCTCTATTTTAGGTTGGGATTCGATTCTATCGTATCTTTTCCTTCGGGATTGATCGTGGACCACCACCAATAGCCCGTTATGTTTCACCTGTGTCGAGGTAATTAAAATACCTACCTATCGGATCGAAAACATATTTTTGTTTACCCTGTCCATACACTGGAGAAGAATGCACATGTGTAATACACATGCGCGTTTTCAGTACACTATTGCGTACTATGTTTCTGTACTGAAAACATATCGGTACGCATGCTCATTTCAGTGTCGCACGACTGATGTTGGACCAATGTGCGGTTTGCCATAGTACGGGAATAATAGTTTTCCTACTGGTCAGACGGAGGTGCTAACAATCCACGTGATGTTAAGGTGTATGTATACACTAGAAAACACTAGCAGAATATTAATATTGTTTTAATTAATTTAAGATGTTTTTTAATTTCTTAGCTTTCAAACGAAGCCTAGATCTTGCAAATATTCAAAATAGTTTTCTAGTTGCAAGAGTTTTCGTTAGGTCACTAACAGTCATGTTTTCAAAACTTTAAACTCCATTTCTGAAGAACTGCGTTTTTGCAATGATGCTCTATTCAAAACGTGATAACTCAACGATGAATTCATATTATAATTATTTTTGCATTATTATTATCTATATAATACAGTGAATGTTTTGAACCTCAATCAGACTATTTAATCAATAAAAAGATTTCTAATTAGTTTTTAATGTTGAAATTCTTGAAAATATGTTGATTTTTTTACGCTTCCTTGATTAATAAATTGTAAGAGAAAAACGATTTCTTCTAGCAACTTGATAGAAGTTCAAAACACGAAGAATAATATTAAAAATACAGTAAAACCCCGATTATACGAGTTTTATGCTTTAACCGAGCTATCAAATATTTCTAGGATTATTTTGGTTCTATGTTTTCCATTTTTAAAACTACTGTAAAAAATTCGGAACTTGATATCACAAACGCTCAGGAAAACGAAATCCGTGACTGGATAAATGCTGACGAATAACAAGAGATTACAGATAAAATGATCGTCAATATCGTCAGTAATGAAAATTAATCTAGCACTGATGATGAAAAGAGAGTGACGGTGAAAATCGACATATGAAAATCGCCCATACTGATGAACTAAAAGCTATCGAAAGTGCTTTTGAATAAATAGAACAAGAAGAAACAACGCCAGCAATCCTGTTATCTTTAAAAAAATGGCGAAACATTGCTGCAGAAAAACGCCTAAGTAACGTAATACAAAAAACAATTGAGGACTTTTTTTAAGTCAGAACTCTTTAACTATCGTAACAATATGAATTGCATGTGGTGTATGTGTATAACTTTTACATTTGTTAAAATACGTATTTAAACTTACGCGATTTATTATATTAACAATTTTTGCTTGAACCGAGTTTTTCAGTTATCCGAGTTAGTCTTGGTCTACATTAACTCGGATAATTGGGACTCTACTGTACTTTCCAGTAGGACTCGTCGTCCTTAACGAATTAGAATTTGAGATACCACGTTTCAAAAACCTATTAATTTGCTAATTATATCTTAATTAGATAATTAATTATTCGCACAATCTGATTTTTCTCCCTGAAATGACTTTAAGAATACACCAATTACAGTGTAGTGGTAAAACAACTGAATTTTTCTAGTGTTAAAATCTTCTAGTGTGTTTGCGTACATCTTAAATGCTGAATTTGACTGAAAGTCATAGATTATAAAGATACAAGTGATAACTTTATTAAACCTCCTTTTGGATGCCACGACGAGATACCTCGCCATTAGAAGAAAACTGGCCATATCTTGATAGACGACATACCTCTTCATTGGGCCGAAAACTGACCAGATATTAATATCTACATGATATAAAATGAGCTAAATCGTGATGACGTGTCATTAACAAAATTGGTCAGATATCGATGGAGGAGACATCTCTCCAAAACCACTTGCAGAGTTAATCCTACGAGTAGAAATAACTTGGATAGGTCTGAAAACTCTGAAATGTATTTTTGAAATCACTAAATGATCCGATTAGTGTTTGGTGCTAAGGAAAGTGAAGATTCAGTCCATGTGTTTAACCAACTATTTAAAACCGGCATGCCATTAGAATGACACAATTGTATATTGCAGATGTTGAAGCAATTTCAATTGCGTAAAAAATTATTCTTGTAACACGCGTATAAATAGTTTCAAACATTATTATTATACACTAGTATTACCCATAAACAGTTTCAAACATTAATTTTTAAACTAAGACAGCTGGATAATTTTCTCAAATAAATCCAACTGGATAACTCTTTCTCAACTTAAGCCAACTGGATAATGTTCTCAACTTAATCCAATTAGATAATTTTTCAACTAAAGCCAACTGGATAACTTCCTCAACTATATCCAAATTGATAACTTCCTCAACTATATCCAAATTGATAACTTCCTCAACTAAGGCCAACTGGATAATGATATCAACTAAATCCAATTAGATAACTTTCTCAATTAAAGCAGCCAACTGGATAACTTTCTCAACTAAGGCCAACTGGATAATGATCTCAACAAAAGATAACTGGTTAACTTTCTCAACTACGGCCAACTAAATAATGATTTCAACTAAATAAAATTAGATAACTTTCTCAACTAAAGCCAACTGGATAAGATTCTCAACTTAATCCAGTTAGATTACTTTCTCAACAAGGGCAACTGGATAATGATCTGAACTAAATCCGATTAGATAACTTTTTCAACAAAAGCCAACTGGTTAACTTTCTCGACTAAGGCCAACTGGATAATGATCTCAACTAAATCCAATAAGATAACTTTCTCAACTTAAGCCAACTGGATAACTTTCTCAACTCTATCCAATCAGAAAACTTTCTCAATTTAAGCCATTTGGAATACTATCTAAACTCAAGCTTGCACACTTACGGGTTGTCGAGCAGCACGTTCCGGCTGTTGGCGTACGAGTATTCGTTCTCGTCCGCCGTGCCGTCCCACTCTCCGGCCGTGAAGATCCTCGTCTCGGGACTACACGGTTGAATCCACGCGCACATAAAAAAACACGCCACCGACACCACAACACCGCACTTGCCCATAGTTCGTGTATCCATTTGGGTGCGCGGCATTCTCCTGCAAGCCAGCTTCATGAATAAGTCATTGTCTCCACAAGCGAAGCCATTTTCTTTTGCGTCCTTTACAAAAGGCTTCGCATTTCCATACAACCGCTCGCCTAAAAAAGAGGAAAACAAAATCTGTAGAAACGCAGTGTATATAAAAAAAAACACCTAACGCATTGTTTGAATAACGAAGGAAGCATAATAGGAAACTATGTGTAACACAAAGAATTTGGTACAGATGCGGAACCCTTATCAACTAATTCATGTAGCAAAAAATTTGTTCAAAACTTTGGAAAAAACCCTTTTAACTCGAGTAATTTGAACAGTAGAGAAAATAAAAGAAAGTTTTTGACAGGAACTACGTCTTCTATTAATTCAAATGCATAAAGATTGCATAAGAATAGATTACATATTAAATTGAGCTCCAACTTCAAAATATTCAATGGGAACCCCTATCCCACGAAATTTCATATTTAGACTAACTTAAAGATGCACAATAACATTATGGCATTAAAACATCGTGTTTCCATAAGAAATTTCGCTGTTTGTGCAAAATTGGATATGGAGACGTCTCCTATGCAAGGTGATTTGAATTTGTATAAGACGTTATTTCCTATTGAATGATACTTTTGGATTTGCACTAGTATGAATAGTGCTCGTAATAAAGGTGAATCGCTTTTCTTTACCCGCTACTGTACATACAGTGCAGTCCACGTTTTTCTTCATACATGTCTGATATAAATTGTTTCAAATATCTGTTCTGACCCAAGATTCCACTACTCTCAAAAATGCAAAATCCTCTGCCACAAAAGGAATCCTCGTTTCTGATGACTGGACGTTAGTCGGCATAATGAGTCCTCAGCCAAACGCATTAGATTCAAAATTGACGCACATGTATTGCTATAAACGCATATTTTAAGCATACGAGTCGCAATAATTCACTCTATATAATCCATGGCATCCATGAATTAATTATATGTACAGTTAGGAGGGCCGAAAAAACATTAACTTTTTTTTCCTAGTCGTAATACCGCGGAAAAGTTGCGAATGTGGCAGACTAAAAAGGGGTAAAAAAATAAAATAAAATCGGTTTATATTTTACGGTCGCGCATGTGCTCTAAAGCTTGCCAAAATTTGGAAAAATTCCCATTTTTACGATGATTTTTCACATTTTTAAATTAGCCTCTTCTCGAATGCAATAGAACCACAGAAATTAATGTTTAAATATTATTTAAATCCATCAACATCTTCCGGTAGCGCATTACTTTCAAAGTTAACGATATTTTGAAAAACAATTACAAATAAAGGTACATCACAGTTCAAGGAAAATAAATACGAACAAATTACAGCTAACAGCTTACTTCTAGCAAAGATAGCGATACCGAAACAGATTTTAAAGGACCAAAAAAGTTTCCTCTAGTAATTGGAAGATGAGAATTCAGTTAAAATCTACTGCAATACGGAGCGATCATTATGGAGTTTCTGATAGTACTACCGCTGCAATCGCATCAAGTGTTTTGCACGACGTTAGATTAATTACTGATTCTGACTGCTCCCATGTTATAGACAAAAACAAAATAAGAAGAGAAAAACAAAATGTTAGGGCTGAATTGTGTAAATCTGACGAATTTCCCCTACATGGTCTTTATTTGGATGGAAGGAAGGAAGGAAGGAAGGAAGGACGACACGATAGTGGGAGATCTAGCTCATTCGAAAAGGTTTCGTAGAGTAAAAAAGGAGGAGCATTACTCTATAATTCAAGAAATTGGTTCAGCCTACAACGGCTATGTTACTCTAACTTCTGGAAGTACTGAAGATATTTCCACTTCTATTATTTCTTATATGTCTGGTCGTGGTACTTCTCTTGAAAATTTAGTTGTCATAGGATGTGATGGCACTGCTCTTCATACAGGTTGAAAAAACGGTCTAATTCGCCGAATCAAAATACATTAGGGGTAACCGTTACAGTGAACTTCAATGAACTGCCATTCTTGCATCTGTCTCAATACGTAGACGGTAAATCAACGGGTCCGAAATCTTTCAGAGGGCCAATCGGTGAAAATCTAAGTGACTGCGAAAAACGCGCAGTGATTAGCTTCAACAGTATTGGCTGTCAGATTCCCACAATAGACAGTATACTAAGTAAGGATCAGCAATATATACTCGATATTTCCATGGCAATAAAGTCGGGAAACTGTTAAGAGGATTTGGCTGTTCGAGATCCTGGTCCCTTGTCACACTCGAGGTGGTTGACAACAGCAAATCTAACTCTCAGATTGTACTTAAGTGAAGAAAGTCCCACACCCGAATTTCAAGAAATAGTTGTATTTATTTTGAAGTAATGCATGTCAGTGTTGTTTAGTATTAAAACAAGTAAATATTTTACAGAAGGACCACAACTTGTGTACCAATCAATACAATCTTCAAAAGTACCTGCCTGAAGATTTACGTAAAATTGTCGACCCTGTGATCGAACGAAATGGATATTTCGCTCATCCAGAACATTTAATGTTAGCCATGACACAATATAATTCAAAACATATAAGAGAGCTCGGACTTCTACGCTTTCTAAAGGCGAGGCAGTTAGATACAAAGAGAACAACTAACAGAACATTCATGCCACCAAAACTCAATTTCTACGCTCAAGACTACTCGGAAATAATTAACTGGATTGGGGGGGGGTGATTGTGAATGTTTTCAAATCTCGGCAAACTTTAGAGTACATGCGCGACCGGAAGATATAAACCGATTTTATTTCTTTTTTTTACTTCTTTTTAGTCTCCCACATTCACAACTTTTCCGCGGTATCACGACTTGAAAAAAAAGTTTGCGTTTTTTAGGCCCACCCTAATGTACAGTGTACCGAATGAAATGATGTGATGAGAGAAATGGTAGCATAAAGAAAAAAAATCTTCGGGTTTCACCGCTACACCATTTATTCTATAACATCCTACAGCTTTACAGATATGTACAGCAAAATTATAGATATTTTGGGACAACAAGTTTTCTCTGTTCGCCTAAAGTAAGGGAGCGCGTCCTCACTCCCTCAGCTCTCAATGGTCTCTGGCATATTCCAGCCATCCAGCCGCCTTTTAGCTGAAAACCCTCTGTAGATGGAATTTTGAGTGTTCTCAAGAGGCTTGAGATTTAGGAGATCGTAATGTCAGTGTAACGTCGGATGAAAAGGGTTTATGTCAAGTGCACAGAACTTTATGACCGATGTAATGCCAAATGGAGTGCTGTAATAGTACTTTCAGAGTTAGTTATGGACAGTTGATCACTTGAAAGGAGTTTGATGATCTCCAATTAAGAAATTCTTGAATATGTCTGCTTTATATTGGCTTGATCAGAGAAGCCGCCTTTAGAGTTACAACAGGCATTTTGTGTACCTATTATTCACAACATACTACTTGAATGGGGATCGGCGTGGATGATTATGTCCACGTCTTATCGGTATCACTGCAATCACTTACGCCACCTTCTTATTTGGAGGTGCAGTCCCTCCGCTCCAACAGATGATGTCACTGCGGATATAGGAGATACTCCGAGTGGATTCGGCCTAGGGTCCTGTCAGTGATTTTCGAGACTAGTTTTCACTTGGTTGTCGTGGAAAAGAAAGGGTCATTGCTCATCAGCGGTAGGCTGACAATGTTTTCCAGAATACAAGTGCATTCATTTGGGTAGGTAGGTACACTAGCCTACAATAATGGACCGGACACCAGCGGATTTGCATAAAATCCGACTACTTTTTTGGGGATGTCTTTCGTGGTATGGCATGGGACCTCTGCATGTTGTTCCTGGTCAATTAAAGGCGACGACTGCATGAACATTTTGGACAATCAGGTTCTTCTTACACTCTGGTAATTTTATGGAATGGACGAACGCTACTTCCAGGACGACAACGTTCCATGTCACTTTACAGCCTCTGTTAAGCAGTGGTATCAAGATATGGATGTAAAAGGTCTTCCCTGGCCTACTCAGAGCCCCAACCTAAATCCCATAGAATATTTGAGGGACGCGTTAGAGCGACACTTACGGACCAGGGAACCACGTCCGAAATGTGCAGCTGAGCTGGCGACATTCTTGCAGCAGGAATGGACAGAAATACCCATAGCTGTGTATCAAAACCTTGTTGAAAGTATGCCCAGAAGGGTTGCTAGTGTAATTGCAGCACGTGGGGGACCATCCCCCTATTAAAGCATGTATTATTTTCCTTATACCATCACCTCTTGCTGTCCGGTTGATTATTGTAGGGTAGTGTATTTTAATAACGTCGCACTGGAGCAACACAACGGGCTATTGGTGACCTTCCGGGATCACACCCTAAGTGAAAGATCCGAGGAAAACACCACGTAATTTTAAACCAGTGTCAGATGACGAGGCAACACCTGAGCTGGTAACCCACTCTCCTAACTTCCACACCACGACAACCGCAGGACATTTCATCCCCCTTTGTAGAGGACGGTCTTTGGTTGGTTTCGAACTCGCAACCCTCCGGTTGTTAATCCTTTACTCTTCGAACCGGGCTACTGCGGTCCCACAAATTGTAGAAGAGATCTGTTTACGCTTCAATCGATTACCTCATTTAAACGGGCTCGTTCAGACTCCGTGATTCGACTGTTTGCTTGCAATCGATAGAGTTCGGTATAAATTAATGTATGAAATAAATTTAAAAAATCGACATGAGAGATTTTGAAGTCTACTGACCCCTTACGAAATACCCCCCCCGACTGCAAAAACAATACTTTCAAAGCAAACTGGGCAGCAGTTGATTGGTTGGAGTAATAACAGATTATCATATAGAGGACTCCGCATTCAAAACTCGACCGAACCAAATACCGACATATAGGTGAAGGCTGGCGCACATTAAACCTGCCGTGGCCTCAAATGTCTTCATTATGGCGGTTTGTGAAAGTTTGGAGATTGATTGAGATCCAGCTCAGGTGGGTGTTGATCTCGTCATCTGACCATACATCAAAAATATATGGTGTCATCTTCGGAATTGGTTCAAGACTGCTGCCAATAGATTCTGTTGCTCCAGTGTGACGTTAATACCACTAACCCCCAAAGAATCTTTCCTGGAAAGCGTGTATACTAATGTCCGGCAAGTTGACGACATTCTAATACCGCATTTCCTACAGTGGGTCAAACTCCATTTGTGAGCTCAACCACTTGTTTACAAAACAAAGGAATTGGTAATGCCCGCCTGTACTATACAACCCCGCGTTATTGTTGACAAAGCCCCGGCATTTGCGACGTATCGAAAACAATGTACGAGGATGACGAACGCTTTTCACATGCAGATGCGTTTCGGGCTCGGATCCCGCAAACACCTGATAGATTTGTTCTTCGGACTGCAACGAACCTATTTTCTACATTTGGAAGGTGGAAACAATAGGTGAGGGTTTTACGATTTCTTTCCCTTCGGTTGAGGCCTGTTCTTGTCACACATGAGCTGAGAATTTGCATAGAGCCTTGCGAAGCGAAAGCGTTACCTTTCTAAAAGGGAACGGAAAAACCAGTTTTACTATTCTTTCCATCGCTTAGGAAGTTTAATCTGTTCTACTTAGTAGCGGGCGGATTTTATGGGAATACCAAATAGCTGATTCCGGATACCCGCCGTTACAAATTCGACAGTTTAACCCTCAGAAAGGAGTAGTTGCATTTACGTCGCCCTGGAGCAACACATCGTGGTATTGGTGACAAGATCAATCCCAAGATTAATACCCGGGATCAATCCCAAGAGGAAAGGTCAGATTGTAACACCGCTATCTGGTCGTTAAGGTGTTAGCCTCCAGATCGGGAGGTTCCTGGTTCGAATCCGGGTCAGTGCATGGATGTTTGTAAGCGTATGGTGTAGAGGCGGCTGGTGCACCTTAAATCTGTAGTGGCCGAAAGGGTTGGTGAGGATGTTTGTAGAGTGGGGTGCGAGTTCAGGTGTTGCCTCGTCATCTGACCGTGGTTCAAAATGACGTGGTGTCGTCCTCGGATCTTTCCCTTAGGGCAGTGATCAGCAAACTCATTCGTCCCCAAAAGAGCCAAAGATCAGCAGTACAACGATTAAGACTTCTTTTGAGAGCCAAATTTCTTTTCAAGAACCATGTTTTTAGGAGTCAGTTGAAATTAGTTACGAGCATTAAAAAAAACAAGATATCATAAGAATAATCTTATTTATTTTGACGAAAAATGTTTTTTACATTAAAATAAAAACAACGCATTTAATGGGAACGATGACCTTGGAAAGTTTGGATAAGTCAGGTTTGTATGTCGTTGTTTTTAATTTCAAGCAGGATTCTAGGTTCTCATCAATAAGACGATTTATCAATTTACTTTTGATAAGGTTCATGGTTGAAAAAAAAATGTTCGCATGAATATCTAGAGCCAAAGAGTGAAAGAACAGCAAATGCTAGTTTTTTAACTGATCTTATGAGTCGGGAACACCATTACAGTAGTTGAAAATTATCATGCCTTCCTTCAACATGTCTTTCAGAGCAGACCACTTTTTCTGTGAGAACTAAGATCACATTTATTTTTTTCTAATTTTTCTATCTGAGCATTAAGGCGTTCAAATTTGGAGCGCTATTATTTTTTTTGTAATTCAACTCCAGTAATTGCATTTCAAAAGCGCCATCTCAATATTGGAGGGAGAAAAATTCAATTATGTTACGTTAGCACTGAGAGGCTTTTTTTTTAAAACAAAAGCTAACGTCGTATGATATTTCTGAATTCCTGTTTTGAAGTAGTAAATGTCCATTACCGAGTTATTTTCTTGACGATGTTTCAGTAGGCTTGGGAAATTGATTAATGTTTCTCTTTCAAAATCTTGAGCAAAAAGAGATAGTTTGTTTACGACTGAAATGACTTCTTCCAACATCAAAAATATTGTGTTTCCTTTCCCCTGTAGTTTACGATTAAAATTATTTAGATAAGACGTAACGTCTACCATGAAATAAAACATTTGGATCCACTAATCGTCTGTTAGTCTAGGATAGTCAACACCCTTGCCAAGGAGAAATGCTTTAATTTCAAGTAACATGGAAGCGAAACGTTTTAAAACGCCTTCTCTTGAAAGCCAACATACTTCATTATGCAGGGGAGTTCTGCGTATTCACTCTCCATTTCAAATAAAAATTCTTTAAATTGGCGATGATAAAGAGCTTTAGCTACAATTGTGTTGACATTCTTGATCACCAGTTCCATAACATTGCAAATTTCTTCTGGAAATGTCTGCGCACAAAGCTCTTCTTGACGAATGATGCAATGATTATTAAGTATCTCGTGATTAATACTTTCGTTTAAAATAGAAACAAAAGCTTATATATATATATATATATATATATATATATATATATAATAACAGCATAAAATATACAAAATAACATAACACACACAAAATAACAAAAAATAACCAAACAGCCGGGGTGCAATAACCAGAAACCGAAACTCGAAACTACCCATGCAAGCGCGCTGAAGCTGCAGACATAGCATGGTAAGCAATATAATTTCAAGAACACAAGAATTTCTAAAAAAATGTAACAAAAGTCTTAAAAAATAATAAAAAATGAAGAAATGTTGGTGGATCAGGGCGTCATCAGGGAGGAGCCTGACCCAAACAACATAAAATGGTATTTTCTACATATGAGCAGCATTAGGCTGAAAAAATTGCTCATACACTCTCCCAAACACCACCAAAAATCAAGTAAAACAAAAACAGAACAAAATACCAAAACAGAGCAGGAACAGAACGAAATGAAACCCGAAGCCGCAGCTGGGATATCATCAACAACAAGCCTAAAAATTGTCACCAAATGCCATCAATTATACAGTCTAACTTATATGCTAACATCATACCTCCGATGCAACAAGTCCAAAAAATAATAATAATATGAAAATCCCCAGCCCTTATCAAAAATATATTCATAAATAGTAAAAAAATAAAATTGAAAAGCAATTCCCATGGCTCTGGGTAAATTACGAAAAATAATTATTCATGTGTTGTGTAGGTGTTGATATTAATAAATCTTTCAAAAATATTTTTAAAGAATGAAAATGGGTATTTGTTATTGAGAAGTGTGTTTTTTAGATATTTACATTGTAATAAAAAGTTAGCATCAGAATTACAAATTTTTTTGAAACGTACCAATTGACCAGCTATCGTGTTGTAGTATATTCTTTTAGAGATATTGGAGTCCCAAAATATCAATTTAATGACTGTAAATTTAAAATCGCTGCGTTTATCATATACATTAATGTCAACTTTGCCGGATGAAACAGAAATTTTTATGTCTAGAAAATCAGTATTATTGTTATCCAGATTGGTTTTAATTAAAGAAAGTTCGTCTGGATAGATGGATTTCCAAATATTAGCAAAGTTGCTAATATTTGCTTGGGAATTGCTTTTCAATTTTATTTTTTTACTATTTATGAATATATTTTTGATAAGGGGCTGGGGATTTTCATATTATTATTATTTTTTGGACTTGTTGCATCGGAGGTATGATGTTAGCATATAAGTTAGACTGTGTAATTGATGGCATTTGGTGGCAATTTTTAGGCTTGTTGTTGATGATATCCCAGCTGCGGCTTCGGGTTTCATTTCGTTCTGTTCCTGCTCTGTTTTGGTATTTTGTTCTGTTTTTGTTTTACTTGATTTTTGGTGGTGTTTGGGGGAGTGTATGAGCAATTTTTTCAGCCTAATGCTGCTCATATGTAGAAAACACCATTTTATGTTGTTTGGGTCAGGCTCCTCCCTGATGACGCCCTGATCCACCAACATTTCTTCATTTTTTATTATTTTTTAAGACTTTTGTTAAATTTTTTTAGAAATTCTTGTGTTCTTGAAATTATATATATATATATATATATATATATATATATATATATATATATATGTCAAGGGACCAATTGAAGGCAAGCAGATTTTCTAATGTATTGCTGAGATACCAGTTGATGAAAAGGTACTGGAGATGATCTGCGCAATCGCTTTTTAAGTACGGACATGCGGTCGTCCTCTGAAAGTAGGACGGTTATTCTCTCTTGTGACAGGTTGTTTATTGGCTCCAGCTTTTGCTAATAAGTCGGCTTTCCCATTGCCGGAATGCCAACATGTAATGGGATCCATTGAAAATTTATTTTATTACTTTTATACAAAATTAATATCAGAAGGGCTATTTTTCCAAGAGGATCATACATAATCGGGGAAGCTATGATCAAAGCTTGGTGATCCACATAAACTTTGTATGGCTAATAGCTCATTGATTTTGGTTGGTTGCTTTTAGCTTTTATGCCACAACGGGGTATAAAATGCCACAACATGACATATTTTATGCTTCAACAGGGCATATTTGTCTAAGCTGCTTCAAGCACGACATGAAACGGCGTCCATGAGGAACGAAAAAAGCAAACGAAAGAAAAATAAAAGTGAAAAGCAGGTCACTAGAATACCTCAGGGTTTTGATGCCCGTTTCTAATTAACCCTTTTAGTGGTTGTCTTTCGAGGTATCTTGTCATTAGCAAAAATGACCAGATATTGATGGACGAGATATCTCGTCTTTTCAGAGGAAAACTGATCAGATAGGGGCCTCGTTATCATAAAAAGTTCGGTAATATTCTTACAAGCCATCTCGCAATTAGCAAATTGGTTAGATCTGTGTTGATAAGAAATCGCATCAAAACCCTTTGGAGGAATAAAGGAAGTAACCTCCCTGAGGGGATTAACCCTTGCCTCTCTTTGCAGGGATGGTGCACTAATAGATACAACAAACTTAGCATGTGCAGCACTTACCGAAACAACTCTCATTGGACGTTACTGGTACATGAGCGACCTTTGCCAATCGGCAGTTTTCTCAGCTACTGTATGTTTATTACCTGGATTTTATCATGAGTCTATTTATATGTTTTAATTATTGGTTTGATTTGTGTGTATGGGGGGTAGGTAGTTAATAAACATCACACTGGTTGTCCCAGGTGCATAATTATATTTAGTGTTCTGCAACACAACTCTAAGAAATTGCAGTTGTACACTTCAAGCAGCATTTTGCTGCAGAAATTTTGTCTGAATTTTGAAAACTGCAGTCAAATCAAAAACAGACGTAAAACACAATCATCGGCTAAAAATGTATTACATAATTATAATAAAACATCAAAATTAATTAACTAAGTTAATTTAATATCAAGGCATACTTTCAGAATTTGCAATTCTGTCGATCACTTTTGAAGTTAAATATTGTGTCATTGACGTAGAAGATGTGTTTATTTATAAAGTGTTTGTGATAATTTGGAGCGGTGTAGGGAGGTTGTTCCGTAGCTAGAGAAGAAAAAAAGGTGTGGCAAGGAGAGCGCTTTGCAATGCAGAACATCGTAACTTATGATTGAAAAAAATCCGGCCAAAATTTTGATAAAATTAAGGAAAAATTGTTCTGCAAAGACTTTGCTACTTCTGCAATGCACGTCGCAGTTTTAAGCACTTTCTGCTTCCGGGCAGGTTGTATTTCTCCAGTGCGACAGCGAGAAAATAATTGCCATGGTTTAAGGTAATAAAATTAACAGTTATGGAACCAGAACGTTTGGACATGATAACAACTGTTTGTGAGTTGAACTCGCACCTTATTTATTCACCTGCCCTGCAATAGTAGCTGCTAGTAAAACCATCGATTACCATACTGGGAATAGCTTAACTGCAAGAACATAATTTAAATTGTCAAAGCTGTGCAAAATGCCCACGGCAACATCTGACTCTGAAATTGACGCGACAGCAACATTCGTGTGTACTTTTCACTGAAGACTTTGTTTCTGTATTGAACTGATCTATCCACACTTTCGGGAAATGTTTGAAATCGATTCAATATCATCGTAAAATCGCCGGTCAATAATGAAAGTATCTACGCCGCTTATGAAAATGAAAACAATTCCGTCTGACATCTAGTGACAGACAAAGAAACTTCAAAAAGGGGTTGAGGTCAGCTCTTTCATGGACGGTGGGACGTCTGGTGTACCACCAGTCATACAATGATGCGCATATTTTCATAAAATGTATGTCATGCATTGGAATTGTTAATCTTCATTTTGTGAAGTGTTTTACTGCATAGTATATTACATACTATTTGAATATTTTGTTAACTTTCATTACATTTTAATATTTTTCGTCGTAATATTTTTGACCATGGTTCAAAATTACGTGGTAGTATCCTCGGAAATATCCCTTCGGGTTTTATCCCAAACCATCACCAATAGCATGTTGCGTTGCTCCAGTGTGACATTAAATTAAGTACCTACCATCTTAATGTATTAAAACTATGCTTTTAATAGTAACTAGAAAACAAGTTCATAGCATCTGTGATGTAATCGTTACTCGCTTTTCTAGGCTTATTTATATCCGCTTACGTTCGTTATAAAAATTGATATGTTCATCTCATACATCCATATGGAATAAAGTTAAACAGGAAATATAAAAAAGCATTTCGTGCACTCGTCAATGGGTAGGTACTTTAATAAACGTCCCACTGGGGCAAAACAATGGTCTATTGGGAATGGTCCGGGATCAATCCCAAAAGGAAATATTCAAAGACAATACCACCTAATTTTGAAGCACAGTCAGATTACTAGTAATTACTAGTAAGACTAGTTCCGACTAAAAATGTTTGCCACTTGTATACCTCATTCATGTTAATACGTACAATCAGCTTCAGTATTCCAACTTCAATAGCATCTCATTTACGTGATAGGCGATACGGTATTAGTTTAACATCTTAACATATTTTCTCATTCCTCTTGTGTACGGATTTCTATCGTTAAAATTACTCATTGTCCTCAGTCCTTCTCTTTTTTATATGAAAAGTTAGAAAAGAGAGGCAACCTCTTCCCGAATATTTTGTAACTATTTTACAGCTCCATAGAGGAAATCAAGTATTTTTTAAAGCAATCGGAAAAATTAGATGTGGTATTTTTATAGGTTTTTAATCCCTTTAAACCTTTTCATTTGTTATTTAAGAGGTCATCATTCCACATGCACGTTAAATCTGTGGTCGCCTCGAATGTTCTCATGTTGGCTTGGTGTGTAAATTTAGAGAGTGGTCTGCCAGCTTAGGCTCTATCTCGCCATCTGACGCAATTAAAAATGACATGGTTTTGTCCTCGAATCTTTTCATTTGGGTATTAATCCCGGAGCGTGTCGATAACAGCCTTTGTGTTGGTCCAGTGAGACGTTAATTTTAATTACCTACCTATATTTTTCGGTTTTATAAGGCAAAGGGAATATTTGGATGAGTTTCCTTAAAACGCCATTTTTAACCACAAGTGGACAAAATCTTCTGTGAAATATCAGAAGACTAAAGCAAAGTGACGTATGACATCTGAAGTGTGGCCTCTTACGGTTTCAGTGGAAGAGGGAAGGAGCTTTTCGTTCCTCCAAGTTTTTTTGACGAGATAACTTGAGATAAACATCAATGAGATATTAACATCAAGACAACCAATTTTTGCTGATGACGAGATCAAGATCAGGCCAGTTTTCTTTTAATGACGAAATACACGTCAAAATCTGGCCAGTTTTCTTTTATCGACGAGATGTATATCCATCAATATCTGATAATGGTTTTGTAAATTACGAAATAATTCGTCAAGACAACCATCAGGTGGGTTAATGTTCCAAAATTGTGGGCAAAGGACAGAAAATAATTTTCTTTCGAAAATGTACGAATGGTTTTTGTTCTGTTTTGCAATTATTGGCAGATTAAATACAATAAAGAGTATGGACACTCAATAAAATAAGGCTTAAATCTTCACTTTTCCGTGCGGAAAATACTGGAATGGAGAGATTGCCGTTGTTTGCATGTCTGTGGATGAAGTCGAGACCTGTCGTAAAAGAAATGCTAAATTTTTCATCGATTCTCAGACTGAAATAGTATCTCTTACCACACCCAGTAAAATGTATATGGCTTTGTATGTCAATGGAGAGAAAACGTAAGTCAAGTTGGGAAGGTCAAGAAAAAAGGTGTCTTACATCTGCTCTCAAGTCACTGTTGTGTATACAATGACAATGAACAAGCTGACCAATTGATTATGGCTGGAGCACAACTGCTCCAATCCTAGACTTTCAATCTACAAATAGATACTTATAAAAAAGAACTGGAATGTTTTGTTCAGGAATATCTCCCAGTATCCCAGGTTCTTTGCAGTGTCGCTAAATGGCGAGATTTCAATGATTAAATAAATGGTTTAGTGATATTTTTATATATTAGTTTGACAAACAAGTAATGACGATTGGAAAGTTTCTCTAGTTAGATTAAAGTTAAATTACTATTTTACACTACTTACAGATACAGAAATGGATTACATATTACTGTAATTCTATCCATTAATTGAATCAATCAAATTAAGAACGCTTAAGGCGCGTTCTCACGAATCAAGTTTAATTAACAATTATAGTGGATCGATAAAAGTTGAATTCGACTTGAATCAGTTTTTGTTCACGCATCTCAATAGAAACTGTTCAACAGTTTTACAAGCGAAAATCTAAAAGTTACAGTTGAAAGATTATTTATTTATAGAAAATCGCATTTAAGGTATCGAACTGGTGTAAAATTTTCCGCAGATTTCAAATCCGTTGATATTTTCACTCTTTCTTTAACGATCGCGAAATACAAACTTGGCCTAGAGAATAAGTCTTGTTTTTGTCAACAAAAAGAAGATGATCAGTCATGCTATGAGTGTATTAGATTTCGAGTTTTATGGTACAAGGTTCCGAAATGGTCAAATGAGACGCCTTCATTGTGGTAGAGAAACTATAAATAAAATTATGCTTCAAAGTCAGAATGGATTACAATTACACTTTAAAGTTAAATTGTACCTTACAAATACTTTATTTCTCAGGCACATAAAAATTCTAGATTACATATTTTGCTGTTTTATGCAACTAATTTTTGCAAAATAAAATTTGCCACACAAAGCAATTTTACGACATTTTGTTACTTTTAGGGTACATTTTTTTTGTGGGGGGTTGGGGTCATAAATGCATTTTGTACTTGGAATGTTCTAACAATTTCGAGGTCATGAAACATGTACTACAATGGATAAATCCGTAGAGTACGAATCCTTCTGAAGGAAAACCCAAGCAAATTAGACATTGTTATATTATTTTCAAAAAATTAAAAAAAAAATACGTAGGTATTTTAATTACCGTCAACCTGGAGCAACACAAAGGGCTATTGGGACGGTCCAGGATAAAGTCTAAAGAGAAAGATCCGAGGACAACCCCACGTAATTTTGAACCACGGTCAGATGACGACAAAAAAATGGGACCAGAGCGAATGTTGTTGCTTTTCGTTCGCACCATAAAGCCCCGAAACTAATTCTTCCAAAAAAAATGTGGGTGTTTAAAATTTCAAATAATTAATAAATTAAATTTCAATAATTTATCACAAGTAGTACCAGATTAACTTAAATTTATCAAATATAAGTAAATGTATATCTGTAAATTATATCAAATATAAGTATGTAAGATTGCTATTAAATAACTTACCCCAACTGCTTCATTTCGATTTTTAAGTACTATCAATGGTTTGGATTGATTTGAAATTAAGTAGCAATGTACATACTGTACTTTTAAAATAGAATTATCTTTTGCAGTGGAATCTAATCTAATAGCCTTTTTATTTTCTCTGAATGCATTACTTGGAATTGAAACCTCCCTAACATAACCATTCTGTAAACTCAGAATGGTTTATAAGAGTAGACAGGTACTATATATTCCCCCAAATACCACTAGATTAAACCTCCGAGATGTGAGATTTTACAGTTGTGTTGTATTGTTTCCATTTGATGGCTAAATAAGTACACCTATTAGTTTAAAGAACTCATGTATTCTTTCAACTTATCGAGCAGCGTAGTATTGTTTTCATACACCACAAGACACGAGATGACTAAATAAGTACACCTATTTGTTGAAAGTATTGGTTTAAAGAATCTATGCATTCTTTCAACCCTTACAAATGCTATATTGGTCCTAGACCCTAAACAGAATTCTTTGGTGTGATTCTATTGACCGTTAATTAGCAAAGCATTCTTTGAAAAGATACTATTGATTCTTTCATCATAATAAAAGCTTGGCCAAATAAGGGCCTTGCGCCATAAAACCTTAAAATCAACCAATAACCATAAAATAAAATTCTTAGGAAATATACTATTGGTCCTCTTGCATTGAATAGAATCCTCTGGAAAGATTTTGTTGATTTTCTTATTATGTAAATGTATTGGAAATATACTGTTAATCATTTCATTAGAATGAAGTTCTCTGGAAAGATTCTGTAGACCATTTCCTTCGAAAAGAGTAGTCTGGAAAGATTCTATTGATCCTTTAATTAGTAAACCAATTCTTTGGAAATTTGGAAGGATAGTATTAAAATTTCTATTATAATAGAATCATTTTTTAAGATTTTAGTTCTTTTCTTGGAATTGAATTCTATGGACTTATTATGTAACTGATTTAATTAGAAAATAATCTTAACACTGCCGAACTCGCGCCAGCGCTTGATGTGGCGTCAACGCTAAAGAGCCAATTACGCGGCAGCGCGTGGAGAGGAGTGATGTATCAATAGGCAGTCACGCCTTCGCGCGGAAGAGCAACCTAAATTCGTATTATATGTTAGGTGTTGAAGTGAAGTAAAGGTTAAAAGCTAATTGCAAAGGGATGTGGTTTGGAATTTATAGCTTTATTAGTTATTAAAATAATATTGTTATACGAGTTGTGTAGAGACGACAGTTCTATAGAGCCTTCACGCCACTCCCAAAAAGAAAAATGCAATCTAATAAGCCTCTAAGAGATGATGAAATTGCGAATTTGTTCGCTGAGCTTTCGCCAATCTATTCTATTATTGGCGCACTTTACAATTATATTTGATATAAAAAGTTCGTTGGCTTCTAGGAAAAACCCATTTTTTTTCTACAGCAACAACTATTAACAAGGCAGCGATTGTGTTAAGGTCAAAATTGTTAAGAAGTCATGGAAGAGAGACTACAGATTGCAATATGGAAGTATGCGTGCGAACCTCTCCAAGGGTTAATAAATATATTTGAAAAACAACCCTTCAGACATTGGCGCCCTGACCCTACGCTCTCTTTAGCTACGATTCTCCAAATATGAGTAATGAAATTAAATTTCCATTCGGATAAATCGTCAAGTTCAAGCGCCGATTATTAACGCACGAAACATATTAGCGAACTCAGAACCATTCAATCTTCTTTGCTCGAAGCCATTCGTGAGAACTTTTCTCCTTGATGTAAGAACCGGCCGCGGCAGTTCGCTGTTACCAGAATTTGCTAATCGCAGTTCACGACACCATGAATAGAGATTAAAAAAAAAAAGTGATTTCACAGAAACAGTTTCAACTGTGACTGCTACCGAAGAATATGTCAGATTCTAAACTGTGATTGTGATTCTAATCTGTGGCTTAATTTGATTGGTTGGAAGGAGACGCTGTTTTTCACGATTTAATATATTTTGTTGCACATACCGTAAGGCTTACAACGCCAAGAGATTACCACAGATTAGGCCTGCCAAACCACTGATACTCACTAGCAGTTTTCACTTTTTTCAGCAGTTTTCGAATCACCACAAAAAACACAAACCATTTGGTGAGTCGGAGAGGCGAGGATAGTGAATAAGTTAGATCATAGCCGATATAACTACGCCCTCAATCACTACTACCGAATCACAAATTTTCTCAATCAGTGTTCCAGTAATGACTGTTACCACATCACTATTATTTTGATAATTTAGTAACAGGTAAGAACTGTGATTCAAAAGTATTAATGATTGAGTAGCAGTTCTGAGGGGGGGGATTCGCTTAACATCCCAAATCATGGAACTCTTCAGCATTGCCAGAGAAGGAGTGTTTAACACGTCGATTTGCAACGCCCTGTCAATCTTTGATTCATTAGTATTGCGAGGCTTTTGTTTCGAGAAATGCGGTATTTTGAATTTGAGCTTGTATATTATACGAACACATCTATCATAGAGTTTGGGCGGCTGTAAACGGTTGGAAGTTCCAATCTAACCCAAGATAGTCGTGTACAAAGGAGACTGGTGCACGTTAATTCTGCTGTGACCTCAAATCTTCTCGCGTTGGCGTAATGTGGAAGTATCGAGAGGTGGGGTGCCACCTCAGGTGTTGCCTCGTCATCTGACCTTGGTTAAAAATTACGTGTTTTGTCCTCGGATCTTTCCCTCATGGGGATTGATCTCAGATCGTCGCCAATAGCCCGTTGTTCCAGAAAGATGTTAATTAAAATACCTACCTACATTGCGCCATTTGACCGTTCAACCAAAGACATCTTATATTCCGGGCAGCAAACTGTGGAATATGTAAAATATGTTTTACCATTCATCACATTTTAATTCTATAATCTGATTTTGATCATCTTTGAATTCCATACTATTTTAAAACTTGCACGATTTGTTTATAGAAAAATTGCAATCCTAACATTATTGGCTGCCAATAATTTTTAGTCTTATATTTTTGTTTTACCTTTTATACCTTTTGAAATACACCATGTTGATCAACAGGTTTTAAGCATTAGTTACTTGCTATAACTCTACCATTATTTTTATGTGTTGCTGACTAAAATTTATTATCTTCGTGTTATTGATAAATAATGTTTTTGTGTTGTGCATGGCAGCAGTTTTTTCTAAGGTTGGATTCGGTTACATAGTATGGTGATATAGCTTAAATTATTTAGTGATTAAGGCCTGATGGTTGCCAAACGTCTTTGACCGTCGACCTATTCTAGAGATTCTTGACTTTTTATCGACCCTCGCAACTATCCTAATTACAATAGGAAAAGCAAAAAAGACGTTTATGTGAGTTTTTAGATTGTTAATTTTATAATCACTGCTTTTATTGTATGTACTAGCCATTGCGTGGCCAGCACGTCGTTGCCAGTGACAGTTCTTTTCGTGGGGTCAGGTGTGACCACTGCTCGCTAACCCCCAATAATTGTAACGAATTCGTAACCAATTGGATAACAGCCATAATGGCGTTACGCATAGTGATGGTTTGCTTCACAAACCAAATGAAAATTCGTAACCTCTATTGGAATGAATTCCCTGCTAATTCCAATTTGATTTGCGAAGCAAACCAAATTATGAATATTATGAACTATAGTTTGCTTCGCAAACCAACACCACGGGCAACGTTTTGATGCTCGTCATTGTCAAATGCGGCCAAATTCGATAACAGCAATAACGGAGTTGCCTGTGGTGTTTGTTTGCTACGCAAACCGAATAGCAATTTGGCGTGACGTCACAATCTCTTGCGAAAATATAAATATTTAATTGAAAAATTATATGTTAAAATGACTTATCAAACTTAAAATCAAACTTATAAGGTATCAATCGGGTGTCAAATTTTCCGCAGGTTTCAAATCCGTTTAAATTTTTAGTCATCTTTAACGATCCCGATTTTACAAAAAAGAACTAAATAATGCCAGCCAAAATGTTATTTATTTTCTTTGCTTTCTATCGCTGAAATCATAACAGTGCAGAAAATATAATCTGTTTATTTTTGGAACACGAATGTTTGCGTGACGTCACATTCTCTTGCGAAAGTATAAAAGGTATTCAATTACAAAATTTTATTTATTTAAAGAAAATCATATTTTTAAATATCGATCTTATATGCAATTTTCCAGATTTCAAGTCCGTTGAAATTCTTACCTTATCTTCACAACAGTCTATGAGATAGAAAAAAGAACTACATAACTAAAGATAAAACTTTGTTTTTTATCGTCTGCTGGATAATCATTCCTCCGCGCAAAATGAAAACGGAAAAAATAAATTTTGAATCTAATCTTTTATGCCTAATGCCATTCAAAAAAAAAAAAAAAAACACATAATAATAATTAAATTTCATTAAATTCATTTTAAAATGTTATAGATTAAATTTTAAAATTCACCGGAACCTAAAATTTCAAAAAGTTTGGACTACCTGCGTGCCAAATCCCATTATTGTAAGTGCCATAGATTCGTCAGGACTTTGCGTGCAGGAAACAACAAATATACAAACACTTCCTTTTATAATATTAGAGATAATATAGCACATATTATTATTTTGGCTAATATTTTTGTTTTCGACGTCCTTCATAACATTACATAATAACTCGGTATACAATATACTAACGTTGTCAATGTGAAGGGTTCGCTTGGTGACCTAGTAAGATTAGCGATGTTGGGTTTAAATTAGTAAGTTTCAGCCTTCAAACGCCACGGAATTCTATATTCACTCTTAACACGTTATCTCGCCCCAGCGCGTGATGTGGCGTCAATGCTAAAGAGTCAATCACGTGGCAGCGCGTGGTGTGGAGTAATGTCTCAGTAGCAGTAACGTGGGAAGAGGTGCGCTTCAACATTTATTCTCCGCTTCATTTGGTATTATATGTTAGGTGTTTGCGTGGACTAAAGGTTAGAAGCTTGTTATAAAGGTATGTGGTTTCTAAAAGCCTCTGACAGATGACGAAATTGCAAATTTGTTGGCTTAAGCTTTAGCCAATCTATTCTGGTATTGGCTCACTTTTCAATCATATTTGTTATAAAAAGTATGTCGGCTTTTGGGAAAAACCCATTTCTACGCCGCGCTGCAATAACTATAACATGACCGGCAGCGAACGTGTTAATTGTGCTGTCATTCAGGAAGGAGGTAATCCAAGTTCATCGAATTAAATATTTCCTATACAATGGTGTCTCGTATTTTTCTATCCACCTCACATCACGAATCGACCCCTAACAATGTTATGTCGACCTCAGGGGGTCGATACCGGCCACTTTGGAGACCACTGCATTAAGTGTTTCATGAAGTAAGAACAACATTGAACATTACACAACACGGAAATGTCGGGAGGTTCAGAGAATTAAGAATCACGTATATGGATTCTTTTATGTAAAGCTATTACTGGAAATTGATATATTGGAGATTGGTAAAACTTCATGCCTCTTAATAAATCAGTGATTTTAGGAAAATGAAGGGTACAGAATGCAAAAACATTCTCATAACGTTACTTTTCAGAGCATTCTGAGTGCAATTCAATCGTGGTATTCAACCCCAAGCAATCGTAACTAATCGGAATTCCGAGTATTTATATGTACTCAGTTACAACATTGGTCTCTAGTTGGGTTGCGCAACTATTGAGTATGTGATAGCTTTTCGGAATACTCAATTTTAATCGATTTAAAATTCCATGTCCTGTCAAAAGAAATGCGTTTTTTCTTATTGAATTTTGAAAAACATGCTTACAAGAAATAAACTTTTTTAAACTTACCTTATAATACTTATATCTTACTTTCTAAAATAATCTGCATCAGTTAATGTATTAGTAAAGATGGGCAGAATTGAATACTTTGAATCCGAGTGCTTTGAAGCAACGAATAAATGTTCGAATACTTTCGGGTATTGAATATGTATTCGCGAACAATTTCAAGTATCGAATACATATTCACAAAACCAACTATGATATAAAATTATTTTTAAAATATAAATAGAATACTCTGTATTCAAATACTTTGGGTGTATGTATTAGAGTACTTTGGACAAGGTAGGTAGGTGTTTTAACTAACGTCGCACTGGGAGCTACACAACCAGCTATTGGCGACGGTCCGGGATCAACGAAATATCCGTAGACAAAACCACGTCCTTTTGAACCACGATCAGATGACCAGATCACACCTGAGCTGGTACACCACTCTCCAAACTTCCAGACCATGCAAGTGTGAGGACATTTGAGGTCACGAAGATTTAACGTGCACCAGTCACCTTTGTACACTTTTGTCTTTGGTTGGATTCGAACACGCAACTGTTGCTAATCCGTTACTCTTCCAACCGGGCTAAGTACTTTGGAGGTAATGGTAATTTTAGTTAACGTCATACTAGAGCAACACAACGGGCTATTGACGACGGTTCGGGATCAGTCCCTTGAGGGAAAGATCCGAGGACAACACCTCGTAATTTTGAACCACGGTCAGATGACGAAGCAACACCTGAGCTGGCACCCCACTCTCCAAACTTCCACGCCAACCCAACGAAGTACTTTGGAGGAATATTACTGTATTCCAAAACCATGAAGAATCGAGTAGAACAAATACGTTTGAGTATCGAGTTTGCGAGTACTTTGTATTCGCATAACCTCACCTCTAAAAATAGATTTACTTTGACACTCTGTTGGTTTTGTATTCCACCAGTACTGAAATTGGGATACACTATTGACAATTTTAGGACTTATGTCCAGTTGAATGTTTTTATTGTTCGCTAAAATACATATTGTGTGGTCTCAAGTAATTACAGCGAGGACAAAGATTTATGTTGTAATGAAATCTAGCTCGATAAGTATCAAATGATCCACGTGATGTGATTATCTATTGTATTCAAATGTATCAGAGAGCATAAAAAATATTTTTCATGTAAACTTCTCGGATAAGGTGAAAAATTTTCCTTATAAGTAGGGCAATTTTTTGCAACAAATGCAACTTTTTTTCACGCGTTTTACGCTGCATGTAACGTACTAAAACCAAAATTCCTTCTACATGGGGTGTATAGTAAATGAGTTATAACCGCAACATAAATGCAACTTTCTGCATTAATGCAACCACCTGCAACTTTTTAAAATATAGCTTAAAATTAATTAATATCAAATTACTATTTCATTTTTTGCTCTCTGAATCAACCCTTCGATCACGTGTGCCTGAACTTGCGAACGCCGAAGTATTGCGGATCAAACAAGTTCATGGTAAGAAGGTGTTCGTCCCAAGACGAAAGTGAAATAAATGGCAAGAAGTACTTAAACACATTGGTTGGCACTCTTGATAATCCAGAGGAAACTTGCGTAATCGACTGCAGAGTTTGCGAGTTGAGTGTCGATCATTAACATGCTGTTCGCCTTGTAGATGACGTTTTAAAATCTCTGAATGTTGAGCAAAAAGATTTTGCGCTTCTACTATCCGATACAGCACATCATATGACTGCGGCTTGCGCATGTTTTCAATGTTAAAGAAATTATTGGCCAAGGATCGGCCATTCAACGTTCTTCTGTATTTTAGTATGTATTATAATACTGTTCTACACGACTAAAATTGTCAATATATTTTGATTGTTTTTCATTTTTTACGAATAATTTATTTTAGAATTTAGTGTATCAAAAATAAATGCAACTTTATTTCCATAAATGCAACTTTAGGGAATGATAAATGCAGCTTTTCCCATTTTTACAGCAACAAAAAAGTTGCCCTACTTAAAAGGTGAAAAATATTGTTACAAAGTCTTGCCATTGTATGTTTAATTCTTTTTTGATGACTTTTAATGTGCATTGGCGTAAACTTTTCAATGATATCGATTTGTCTTTTTCAATGATTCTTTTACATCTTGATCAGTAACTCCATTTCTGTGAATTCTTATGTGAATTTTAACCCAAACAATTCTACTCATTTTTCTTTTAGAAATGTCCGTTGTGAGATATTTTATGTCTTTAACAAAGTTAAAATCCATTGTGGTAGCTTCAGTCGTTTGTAAGGATAGAATAAAATCTTCATGAATTTTGATCTCTGTGATCAGATGTTAGTCAAAGTATTTCTTCCAGGAGGTTGTCTCGACGAGGTACCTCGTCATTAAAAATACCTGACCAGGTCTTAAACCCATCATTATTAAAAACAATATATTGACGACGATATATCTCTTCATTAGCAAAATTAGTCACATCTCGATGGACGAGATATCTCGTAGAAACCACTTGTAGGATTAAGTCCCTATCGTTCTCCCCATTGTTCACAAAATTTGGTATTATCCGAAATTGAACATTGTTAGAAACATATATCAACAGAGGGTAACAATGAAACAAATAAACAGAACTTGGTATTATCCGAAATTGAACATTGTTACAAACATATTTTAGAAGGTGTAACAATGAAACAAATGAACAGACCCTGATATTATCCAAACTTCAACATTATTTGAAATATATTTTAAGTGAGGGTAACAGTGAAACAAATAAACAGACCTTGGTATTATCCGAAATTCAACAGTGTTACAAGCATATTTCAGAAGTGTAACAATGAAACAACTGATACAAGCAATGAAAACAAACACCTATTCAGAAAAGAAACTGACTCAAGGTCGACTTTTACAGAGCCACACTAACTATTACAACAGTGTTCGTGTTGTTTTTAATTGAACAAAAGCAAAACCCGTGCCATGACAGAAGTACATACTTTAATTCGTTATTACATCTCAATTAGAAAATCAAATTAGCTTAATCTGATTTTTTCACACTGAAATAATTTTAAGAATAAACCAATTGCCTATTGTAAAAAAAAATGGATTTTTAAAATAAAATTTATCTTGTAGTCAAAATTTATTTTTTATTCTCTGTTATAAATGTCCGCTCATAGATTTCTGCTCTAAGACAACGGTATCGATACCTCAGTTCCAATGTGTACAGCTCAAAAACTATTACTTCGGAGATTATTGACAAAATAGATTAAACATGCCTTTGCTCGTGTATCCCTATGTTAAATATTTTGGTGTAACTTCATAGTAATCAAATATTGAGTTGCGTCTCTTCGGAACAGGTAACTGTTAAGTGTCCTTTCGTAAACTTAACTCAAGTTACAAAATTTGTGACTTGTTACCCTTTGGAACTGAGGTATCGATATGGTCAGGTAGATAGGTAGGTATTTTTTTTAAAGTCGTACTGGAGCAACACAACAGAGCTATTTCGATATGGTCAGGTAATGAGTGTCATTATAAGTACCAATATATATAACGTTTGATGGTATTTGATAATTTTGCTATTGAAAATTCTACAAATTTTTTGTAACTACATTAAATTATTAAAAAAAAAAAAAACATGTGTTTTCAAACACGGCTTGTGACATTCTTGGTGTTGTGATAGTATCATTCTATTAACTACTTTATCAGATCTGAAGAATAATTTTCTAATATTTCTAAAACATAGTTTTTTTACCATCTTTATTTAAAAAATTTGCTTGTCTTACTTTGTTGTTCCAAACAGTCACAAATTTGTGTTGAATTATATTTGACCAGATAGATATGTAGGTAGTTAATTACCGTCGCAATGCAGCAACGTAACGGGCTGTTATACTGGCGATGATCCGGGATCTAGCCCAAAGGGCATGATGTGAGAACTACACGTGACTTTGAACCCCGGTCCGATTATGAGATTATATACATTCAGATATGAAAATAAGAAATCAAGACCAATAAGGATTCTACAACGGATTCAGATTAATGGAATGCATCCATCACAAAAGTAATTCGAAGACTAAATGTTCAGCAATTAATATATATTTTTTTATGATGCATCAAAATCTACCATTGTTATAAATTTAAATTGGTAATTCTAAAATGTTGTTAAATTCAGGGATGTGGAGTTTATTTCACCCTATGAAATACATCTAGAAATATAGTAGTTAGCTTCGTTTTAATGTTATGAAGAGAATTAATGTTGTGCACGTCGTATTGTTAAAGAGTTTTCAGCTAAAATTGATTTTCTTCAAAAAAATTTCACATTAATAGCTTATAGTTTATTTAAATTTTCCGTATCGATTTCAAAGTTATAGAATAAAGAATTTCCACTTCTCTAAAAAAAATCAATTGAATACATCGCCATTAAGATGACCATTTTGTCAACAACGATTCTGAGGGAGCAAAACCAAACAAGAGAGAAACCAAGCACTTTCCACTCACCTCAATTACCAATTCCGCTTAATAATCCAAAGAAGGAAGAATTCGCAGCTGCTTTGTATTCAGAAAAAGCTCTCGCATCTGCAGCTCACGGACACAGCAGACGAAACCGAACTCACCGCTCCGCGACAGGTAAACATTGAGCGGGCGCTTTTTCTCTGTGCGCCGGACATCTGCGACGAGCACGCCTCCGCGCATGCGCGAAGTGGAATAATAAGTCTGCGATGCCAGTGGTTCGGCTACTTTGTCATTAAATAGGTTGAGACGTTCGATTCCGTTTTCATAACTGGTTTGAGAATTATGGCTGGGGATGAATTGGGATGAACAAAAGGAACCACAGTTTTTTTCCCCTTTACCGCGTGTACTGAAGGAATTTATGAAACCAGTGATTGCTAATTTTGTAAATTCTTAATTAACGTCGTACTAGAGCAACACAACTGGCTATTGACGACGGTCCGGGATCCATCCCTTAAGGGAAAGATCCGAGGACAACACCTCGTAATTTTGAACCACGGTCAGATGACGAAGCAACACCTGAGCTGGCACCCTACTCACCAAACTTCCACACCAACCCAACGTGAAGACTTGCGGCCACGACAGATTTAAGGTGCACCATACGCTTACAAACATCCATGCCCGGATTAGAACCAGGAACCTTCCGATCTAGAGGCTAACACCTTAACCACTATACTGTTTGGTCGGCGGCATTCGTTACGGACTCTTTGAAAGGCGAGCGTCACGTACAAGACATTTTACAGACAGTTATGCTCCTATTCCTGAACTCCCAATTTCACCCGATTTTTCAACATGACAATGCTTGACCCCATATTGCTGCCGTCTCTATAACGTGTCTACGACACAACTATAACTTACCATGACTGGCATACTCACCGGACCTGTCCCCGATCGAGAAGGTATGGGATGCTATTGGACGAGATGTCACCACTCCACGCGTACCGGGTAATATGCTGGAACTACGTGACATGGTTCAAGCAACATGGAAAGGACAGTCGCAGGGCCTCAAAAAGAGATTGTATGACTCACTATCAATGCGCTTGGCATGCTGCATTAGGAATAACGGTGGTAGCACGCCATACTGAATGATACCACTTTATTGAATTTTTCTCAATAAAGTTTGCATAGTTCAGTCTCAAATTTTAATCATTTACTCATTCATAAGCATTTTACCAACCTTGTAAATTTCATTGCACTCTGACAATTCTTTCTAGGTGCAACGTTCTTTTTGTCTTAGAGTGTATATTAAAATTCAAATATCACTTACACTTACTGATCACTGTATCTCAAGAAAAACGTGGCCTAGGAAGCTGAAATTTTTCAGGGTGATTCTTTTTATACTGTAGAGGTGTTCTAGCAAAGGATTTTGAAAAATTCGACTCTTAAGAGTCCTAAAATTGACCTAAGACCTCAGCCAAAAATAATTCGAAATCGTCATGAAAGAACATTAAGTATAAAGCGATTGCTGTACGCATCTCTAGATTGTTTTACCAGTCAACACTGGCAATCGAAAAACTATCTTTTTAAATATATTAAAATATAGTATTTATGTTTGAACTAACTTTTTATTTCTGCTCATAATGTAAATAGTTTATAAATATTTGATTGATGAAGAAAGAATACTTAAAAAATATTTAATTTTACATAGCTTACATTTTGTAACGGAACTCGGAAACTCTTTGATCATAAATAGTAATTTTGCTACTCGGTATCTGACAAAGTCATAATTAACGTCTAATTTTTTAATTTGATTTATAATTACGTGTTTGGGTATATTTGAGTTGACAGTGAGATGTTACGGTCATATTTGAAGATTCCTAAGTATTATAAATATGTGTTCTTTTTGCTAATAAATCATTGTTGTCTTTATCAATATTGTTCAAAAGTCTTTTGTCGAATTGTTCTATTTCAGAATATATCCAGGAAGTCAAAATTCAACACGTTTGAACAGATTTTTTTTCTTCAGAAATCTGCATTTTTTCAAGGATTGGAATTTTGTTTCTGTTTGCATTATGTCTTCCGATTTATTACCTATTGCAGAAATATATTTAGGAGTTAGGTTCTAAAGATTTATTTAATTATTCAAATTGTTACTCAAATATATTTCAAAAATTTAATATAGCTTTTCATTGAAAGACGATTCATTGAAAGAGATTGATTTTATCAATGAAATTTGCATTTGTTTTTCGTGTTTCAAGGGTGTTACTGATAGCTGTACTCCGTAGTCTAGTTACAATATCTATCATTCGGAATTGGTACGTGGTTTCCACTTAGAAACCAAACCTCTGAATTTAAAAAAAGTACCGTAAGGGTTCGATGTAAAACTGAATGTATGTTGGAGAAAAGAGAATTTTAAACCGGGCTTTGTTGAACTTGGAATATTAGTTAGTAATTTTGAAAAATTAAATTTTTTTCTATTAAGTGCAGAAAGTTGCTGATGCTTACACTGCATATTTAAGCTGTTCTTGCTCAACTTCGATACATGTGAATATTTTGTTGAAAGAAGTGTTTTTCTTTTTCTAAAAGGGGGCGATGTAAAATCAACCTTTTGTTTATTACAAAAACTTTAATTGATTTTAATTTGTCTACACACTGATGACATCTCTTATTTCACATGTATCGAAGTTGGTTATTTTACATAAAACGGTTATTTCACGTACCACTGAATGGATATTTCAGGACAAAGTGTGTTTGCTTCAAACTAAATTAGTCACGAATGTCGTAACAATTTCATTTCTAACCCTGTTGGACAAATAGAACGGGGGTTAATATGTAGTCTATCCTATCCACAGGGTTCTAAAATATAAGCGTACCAAATGTGGTGTGGATTGGTCACAAATGGTGTATATTTCTATAGAGAGCATACAAACCCAAACTGTGCTTCATATATATAACAGAAGTTCCGTTATTCCATGTGCCGCTGAATGGAATTAAAAAAAAGGCGTTAACTTCAACTGAATTAGACACTAATGTCGTACAAATTTAATTTACCATCCTCTGATATTGATGAGGGAATTCGAAATTATCGCTTATACCAGGTGCAAGTATGCCACAAGTAAAACATATTCATAAGAAAACTAAATACAAGACTATCCGCCAAAAATTCGCCATTTTTATTGAAAGTGAAAGCATGGGGATATTAGTAATCACTCCAAAACTCAAAGTCAACTACTGTAGTTGTCACCATATAAAAAAAAACTTTTAATAGAAGTGCGACGAATATGATGTGATTATATGGATAGATATATCATGTATCCATATTTGCGTCTGAAGTAAATTGTAGAATCCACGGAGAAGTTAGAATTATATAAAACATTATTTTCCGTGCACTTAAATGATGCTAGAGCATTCCTTTATGAAAAAAAATCGATTAGTCTTATCACTTTTTAATCAACATATAATAAATTCAACCAGAGCAACACCGGTAATTCTGCAAATATTATAAGATATAGTCCTCTTTTTAGGTAGGTTGGCTGTGGATTAAAGACTCACTGGAGCAACGTATTGGGCTAGTGAAGACGACCCGGGATCCTACCCGAAGGGAAAGATATAACGACCACGCAACTTAATTTTGAAACACTTGTTATGTAGATCCGGCCTCTCCTACAAAATTATTTGTAGGGGTTGGAGGTTTGGGTCAGTATAAGCTAAGGTGGGGTCACTCTGGCGAGTTCAAAGAACAGACAGTTGTAAACCTTTCAAAAAGGCGCTCCATTTGGTAGATTGCTGTATGCCGAGATATCTTTCTAACTTGAACGCTCAACGTTACAAATATGTTATATGACTAGATGTGAGGTATAAGTTCGTTTAAAAAATCAACCAACAGCATGAAATAAATACCTCAAAAGTAATTAATCAAAGCAATATCTTAATAAAGTGAATGAAGTATTGTAAATATAAATGCACGAAAAACGTGTAATCAAGAATGGAATGTGTTGGCGTTGCGCAGGAACAAACGCATAAAACATTAAAAAAGAATAAAACAGGGCGAAGTCTGATGTTGGATTTTTTTGGTTCGATGTTTGATTTATTTTGGCCTCAGATCAAAAATAGTGTTTTATATTGACGAACGCATATCGCACCCCGGCAAGAAAAGTGACACTACTCAAAAAATAAAAAATTTGATGTTACGTCATTGAAAAATACGTTTGAGGTGCCCCAGCGTGTAACATTACTATTCTATAGAATATAATAGAAGTTAACACCATAAATACTTACCTAAAAATTATAAGAAGCTTATACTATTTCAATATAAGTTTTATAGTATCCTTTAAGTTGATGTTTCTCAAATTCTGCAATTTTGAGTTGTGTCACTTTTCTTGCCGGGGTGCGATATATGTTTACAGTATAGACTAGGTCATTATGAATCAAACATAATTAATTCTTACAAAAACGTAGAAATAACGTAATGGAGCAGAGGACAACACATTCACACCAAGGTTAAAGAAACATTAACAAGTTGTTTTTATAGTGGTTCACGTTTATTATACACGTACAGTAGGTCACGTTGACAGAGACAGTTCGTACATTATTGGAACGATATAATGAACTGAAGATAAAATTTTTACACGAAAGTTTTGTGCTTTAAATGTCATATCTATAGTAAACCCTTATTATTAATTCTTTCAGCATCTTAATTTCAGTGATAATAATGACATTTTTTAGTATTGGCAAAGATTTTTCATCCCATTTTTGTTCCGCAGTTTTCTAAAGTCCTTGAATGGTTTTCGGTTGACGTTTTGATAATGTTCTTTATAAAATTCTTAAAGTACAAAAATTTATTTTTATTTTCTCGCTAATAATGTTACTTATCGTACCTTTAGATATAGAAAAACCATTACTTTTACAGCGTATTTGAATAATTGAATAAGCATAATTGTCTTCGGAAAGAGCGGAAACGTAGTGTTCCATCCATTGCTTATTTAAAAGCGACATTTTGAAAGTAAACAAAACTATGAGTTAGCAGACGATAAGTTATACTTTATTGATTTAACTGCGACGAAATAAATTTTTTTTTATAGCATACTATTCTTTTTTACAGTTCATAAAAATCATTCAAAAATGTCCGAACACTCTTTGAATTTTTACAGTAGGCGAGGACAAAACATACCCAATTAGTTATAACTAGGGTAATTTTTTGCAACAAATGCAACTTTTTTTTCACCCGTTCAACGCTGCATGTAAAGTACTAAAACCAAAATTCCTCCTACATGGGGTGTATTGTAAGTGAGTTATAACCTCAACATAAATGTAACTTTTTGCTTAAATGCAACCACCTGCAGCTTTTAAAAATTTAGCTTAAAATTAAATATTACAAAGTTGCCAAAAAGTTTGCTGAAACTCAAAAGCAGCCTACGAATGTTTGATTTCATCTCGTAGAAAAATCGGAATCGATAGCGTACAACATCGAGACAACGAGATATCGGATCGATGGATTTTAAAGAAAATCCTTGCAACCTCAAAGCGTATCTTACAAAACGATTGGAAAGAATAACGACCTGACGATTATTGCTACACTTTCCCGAGACGATTTTCCTCCTAGTCATAATTTGCTGCTGCAAGAATGTCAGGCAACATCAGTCTCTGTTGAGTGCTGTTTTGCAATGTAACTGGTCAAGAACCGGCCATTTAAAGACGTCAACATTCTTCGATATTTAATTATGCATTATAATTATGCAGCAGTAATTGTTGTGCACGACTAAAACTGTACATAAATTCTGCTTTTTAAAAATTTTTTACGAACAATTTATTTTAGATTTTAGTGTATCTACTATTATAAAAAGGAAGTGTTTATGTGTGGTGGTTACTGTTGTGATGAATCGATGGCGCTTACAGTAATGAGATTTAGCACACAGGTAGTTCGAATTTTAGCAATTTTTTTGCAAAGCCCGAATTTTAAATTTTAATCTACAACATTTTAAAATGTATTTAATTGAATTTAATAAGTATTGTTTTCTATAGAATGCCAACAGCATAAAAGATCGTTGATTCTAAATTTATTTTTTCCGCTTCCGTTTGATTCTCTAAGGAACGATTTGTTAGCAGACTAAAAACCAAAGTTTTAACTGAGTTCTTTTTCTATCGTTAAAAATAGAGTAACAATTTCAACGGAATTGCGAATTCCTGAGAATTCCAGTTTGGTTTGCTTTGCGAACCATAGTTCATAATATTCATTCTTTGGTTTTGGGAAGCAAACCAAATGGAATTCGCAGGGAATTCATTTCAATTGGCTACGAATTTTCATTTGGTTTGCGAAACAAACCAATACCACGGGCAACGTCATGATGGCTTTTATCCAATAGGCTGCGAACTTCCATTCGGTTTGCGAAACAAACAATCGTAACAATCACTGGGGTAGCAATCACAAATTCGTAGCAAACACTGGGGGTTAGCAGTAGTCACACCTGACCCTACGAAAAGCACTGCCACTGGTAATTCCGTGCTGGCGACGCAGTGGCTAGTCAAAAATAAATACAACTTTATTCCCATAAATGCAACTTTGAGAATGATAAATGCAAATTTTCCCATTGATACTGCAACTAAAAAGTTGCTCTACTTATAACAAAAACGTAGGAATATCATAACGGAACAGAGGACAGCACATCAACCACAAGGTTAATAGAACATCAACAGGTAGTCCATTCCCCTATGCTAGCGGTTACGAACCCTATTATGCGCGTTTGTCAAAAGTTTGCTAATGTCACGCATGGTGTTGCTGATGTGTCGACCTGTTCGTAATGGCAGGTAGATATTGTAATTAGATGTCATACTGGAGCTGCACAACGAACTATTGACGAAGGTCCGGGATCAATTCTCCAAAGGAAAGATCCGAGGACAAAACCGCGTAATTTTGAACTATGGTCAAATGACGAGGCCACACCTGAGCTGGCACCCTACTCTCCAAACTTCCACACCACGCCAACGTGAGGACATTTGAGTTCAAGACGGATTTAACGTGCACCAAGACCCTTGTAAACGACGGTCTTTAGTTGGATTCAAACTCGCAACACTCAGGTTGCTAATCCATTAGTCTTCCAACTGTGCTACCGCGGTTCATGTAATGAGGGATAACAATTGAAAACGTACTATTATTATTAAAAAGTTTTATTGAGACAGATTTAAAAATTAACACTAATTTCATAAAGATGAACTTATAACATGACATACACACTGTCGTGCAAATTTATGAGGTTTTTGTTTTACTTTGGATGCCAATTGCTTTATATATAGTTCATATATCGTCACTTTTAGTAATGCACAGGCCGAACTATATTCATCAGTCATTCTGTTTATTAAAAACTACCTTTCATAAAATTCATTTCGGTAAATAACGACCTACAAGCATATGAGGCGGTTAGAACCAAAGTGGACCAAGTCCATTTTATAACAATTTGAGATATCTCGAGATAAAGTTTCTTCTCGTGTGTACTTTTCTTATTCACCGGGCTTTTCTTCTGCCACCTCTAGGGAACCAAAGCAGTTAAGGCATGGGTGGCCAACCTTTTACATGCCATGCGTTAATTATTTTCACATATGCAAAACAATATCTATTACAGCACAAATAAGCATTACTTACCATTAATACCACTTTTGAATCTGGATTTCGCTAGTTTTTCAATGTTTCGTGTTAAATTTGTTACTGAGAGCAACAGAGAATTCTTCAAATTTGAATTAGTCATTCGCGAACTCATTTTGCTCAGTAAATTTCAAAGATGAAAATGCTTGTAAACATCTGTATGTCATTCCTAAACGACATATATAATTTGTTTTGCAGATTTTCTTAGTTCTGAGAAATGTTCACAGGGTAATGAACGACATAAATAATCACGTAAGAAGAATTTTAATCTGTAAAAAGCAGCTCATAAAACTTTATTTTTAATAATAATTTCGTTTTTAAATAAACAAACTCCATTTGTATGTTTATTTTCTTCTTCATTACATTTTGTTCTCGAAGTGAATATGGGTATCAATGCAAGCATGCAGTTTTATTCATTCAAATAATGAAAAGGACTTTCAAATGACCCTTGGAATAACTTGATTTCAATAACTTTCAATATACACTCTATAACAAAACAAAAATCCACGCACCAAGAAGGAGTTGTGACGGGCTCGATCAACTTTGAACGGCGATAACTGGGGACGTATAGTCTTAGATGACGAGTCCAGTTTCCAATTGTGACCTTACGACAATCGCAGACATGTCTGAAGAGTCCAGGGGCAGCGTGGGGATACTGTCCTTACAATCTCACGTCACACACGCCCACAACAAGGCGTTATGGTCTGGGGTGTCATCTCCTTTGATAGCAGGACCCTTTGGTAGTCATGTCGGGCCCACTTACAGCACAGCGGTACGTAGACGACATTATACGACTGGTTGTGTTATACCGTTCCTTATGCGACACCCCTTCTTCTTCGAATGGAAGCAGACCCCTCCGTACCGAGTTATTGAAAACCCACAGCGGATTAGCCGAAGCTAGGGAAAGCCTCTAATGATAAATATTAGAAGTGGGCCTAGTGACACGCCGTCCGAAAAACCCTTATCTGCCCAGGATGAACACGATAGGGAGTGGACGTGGTCGACCCGTGAATGTGTGCGCTGAAGATATGTGGTCCGGCTCATTGATATCAGTCAACCTTAGGTCCGTTTTGAGCCTGAAAAGTTTTCTTCATAGATTCGGGCCGAGGGGTGATCAGAGAAGCACACCCAGGCATCTCCTAGGAACCTATCGGCGTTCCTGAGTAGCCCAACGGAACAGCAGGCTGCCCCAACATCCCTGTTTATCCGGTACTGTGGGCAACCGATACCATCATCTATAGAGTCTTGCAGACCCTTGCCGTCCGCCAGATAGCCTTCTTTCGTTAGCGTACAGGTATTGGCCTAGGGAGCCGGGGAGTGGTCCCGACACCGCTAGTTTCCGTGTGGCACCTAAGGAGGTTCCTGTCGCTACTTGATCGCAGGAACAGCGGCATCGCCCTGTGCCAGTTCCTGCGACCCAAACCGATAGCCTGCTGGCTAGAGCGGCTTCGCCACGTTAGAAACTGACATATTCCTCCTACACGGATAGACCCATGATCTGCGGAGTTCTTATGCGACACCCCGGACTTACTTTTCATTAAGATAATGTCCACCGCACATGGCACGTGTTGCTACAAATTATATTCGAGCTTTCTCACCACTTCCTTGGCCAGCAAGGTCTCCTGATTTCTCTCCCATAGAGCATATTTGAGACGTTATGGAAAGGCGATTGCAACCATCCCGGAATGTTGACCATTTAGCCAGACAGTATGAGACAATTTGGTAAGAAATTCAGCAGGACACCATCCGGGAACTTTTTCAGTCTATGCCACTATGGATGACAGCTTGCATCCAGACCAGAGGTAGTCCAACGCCTTATTGACTTTCCCCCTTTGTAATGGTCAAATTCTGAAATAAATCATTCAATTGTTCTGAAATTTTTAATCGTTTGTTTTTCTATGTATGTTCTTCACCATCCACCCATTTTTATTGCAATCGGACAACTCCTTCTTGGTGTGTCGATTTTTTTTGTTATAGCGTATATTTAGTCCAATTGCTATTATCCGTAGCATATTCACTCTGCTCTTTCAAGTGTGGAAATTGATTGAAATCCTGATTTTCTAACTGAGAGATGAACATTTTTAATTTCATTTTAAAATGGTGCTGTTTACTAAGCTAGGAAATAATTTATTCTTGCTTTGTAGTTTCGAATTTAGGTAATTGAGATGGCTATAGTAAGATCAACTGAAATTCCAAATAATATAGTTCTTTCATCAGGTATTTAATTTTCCTGTTCTTAAAAATTATATAACACAGTTTTTCAATTTCCAAAATCTACTCAGATTCTGCCATCTAGAAAGCCAGCGCATCTCTCAATGAAGGACAAGTTCACCATAAACGCATATTTCAAATCTATCAATTCACAATAATCTCAGAATTTTCGTCTGTTTAATGGTAATGGTAATTTTAGTTAACGTCGTACTAGAGCAACACAACGGGCTATTGACGACGGTCCGGGATCAGTCCCTTAAGGGAAAGATCCGAGGACAACACCTCGTAATTTTGAACCACGGTCAGATGACGAAGCAACACCTGAGCTCGTCTGTTTAATGCTCTTGCTCTAATTTAATTCCCATATTTCACAATCGGTAACATAATATGTTGCATTTGTGCAGTTTTTCCACACAGTGCCTCTTGGTGTATAATTCAATGATGTGTAGGACAAGGAGTCTATAATTCAGTGATGTTAATTGTAGGACGATTTAAAAATTTCTCAAGAAAAATTGTAGTGCCATTGACTCATCTTCACAAGTAGCCCGTTTTGTTGCTCCAGTGCTGCTCTAAAATCCTCCAAAAACATACCAATTCGCAAAATTTGTAAAATTGGTAATTTTTAATTAGCGTCGTACTTGAACACAACGGGCTATTGATGCCGGCCGGGATCAATCCCCTAACCCAACACCACGTAATTTTGAACCACGGTCATATGACGTGGCAACACCTACTGCGTAAAACACTCCTTCGTTAAAATTGAATTCAAAGTTATTTGGCAGGATTGCGACTCGATTGTGAAACTCGACACTTGAGTTAAATATGGGTTACAATTTAAAATTTACCTATTTCAATATAGGTAATTTTTTTGTTAATTTTTAGTTAACGTCGTACTAGAGCAACACAACGGGCTATTGACGACGGTCCCTTAAGGGAAAGATCCGAGGACAAGACCTCGTAATTTTGAACCACGGTCAGATGACGAAGCAACACCTGAGCTGGCACCCCACTCTCCAAACTTCCACGCCAACCCAACGTGAGGACTTTCGGCCACGACAGATTTAAGGTGCACCAGCCGCCTCTACACCATACGCTTACAAACATCCATGCCCGACCCGGATTCGAACCAGGAACCTTCCGATCTAGAGGCTAACACCTTAACCACTATACCGTTTGGTCGGCATATTTCAATATAGAAATCATCAATAAAGTTTTTGGTAGATAGTTATTTCAATAAACGTGATTCCGGAGATACACAACGGGCTTTTGACGACATTCCGGGAGCAATGCTAACGGGAGATCCGAGGACTGCACATTTGGCCGAGGGGTTAATCGGAGTTTTTGAGCTGCACTCTCTCATAACTCCGATTGCTGTCCGAGCGTAGATGTCTACTTAAACGCTCCTCAGCGGATCGATGGCTGGATGGGGCCCTGACGTGTAAGTATGGTTTTTGGTATTGTGATCTTGTGATTGCTACATGTCATTATGCTGGAGATCCTGTGGGATTTTTCATGCATGATAGACTGTGACTCTGACTTGATCACAACCCCTCCATTTGCCCCAACCAGGTCAACACCTAGCTTGCTCTAGAAGCCTCCCCGTTTTCAATTCCTGTTTTTCCAACTTGAAACTCTGGAATTGAACTCGGTGGGGTAGTGACCTCTCCACAGTTGGTACCTATTTAGCTTGGGCTAGGCGCGATCCTGCAATTTGCATATCACGATCACTAACAAGCATTAGAAATTGATTGTGAGTCCTAAACTCCAATTGAGCTACCTCCCTGAAATCGAACCCCTGTCTATGCTTCCCGGAATTACCTGTCTGATGTAGATCAGACAGTGGTCCGCGATAGCCAATAGACCCCCCCCCCCCGTGGTAAAACACCCTACTGACTGTACCCTGTACAGTTCAGGAAGGTGAAACACCAGTCCTATTACCAGACACCAACCCAATACGTCTCGGCCCTTGTCTTGTCATCCACCCGCTGTCTTCTCATAATCCCTTCTAGCGATCCCGAGTGTTTGCACTTGATACGTGCACTGCGTTTTGGCTATTATTCTTAGACTCTTTAAGTATTTTAAATTAAAAAAAAAATTTTATACCCACTTTTAGAATTGACTGTGGATATTCCCCTCTTTCTTTTATTTAATAGAACGCGAGTCTGTGGCCAACCAATTGGGAAAGTTACAAGCCTTTGTTCTGATTGGGAGAAGGAATCCGGAGATTCTGGATTGAGCCGTACCTTGAACGGGAGGGGAAGACAAGCCGAAACCCAGAAAAACGGTCCACCCTTGAAGAAACGGGAGATCCTGAAACCCTATACCTGGAATCCTGAGAGGAGTGACCTATTTTTGTGATAGACCCCCTGAAGGAATTCCAACATAGAATCACCTACTCATCGAATTATTTGACAAATCCAATGAGAGAGAAGCCTCTTGTCCTTCAAATTGTGTAACAAATCCTCAAGATCCTGAAAAGACCCTACTGGACACAAGACTCCAGAAGAACACCACAAACCTTTACATCAACACGATCCTTTAATACTGAAGACATTTATCCTAAATTTAATCCCTGGAAAGCCCTGTATCAATTGAACTCCCTGGAAACTATACCAAATTGACCAGTACTAAATGCGTTATTGACCTTGTCAACCTACTGACTTTAAAACTGCTTACCTCTGATGAAAATTATACAAAGTAAAGAAAAAGAGAATAGTTACCGAACCTCAAAGGGATCTGAAGACTAAAACACTGTATGAGCCTTGAACCCACTTTTCTAATTCACATATTCTGATAGATCCGATCGAAAATACTTCAAAATTACGAGGTGTTGTCCTCGGATATTTGCCTTAAGGGATTGATCCCGGACCGTCGTCAATAGCCCGTTGAGTTGCTCTAGTACGACGTTAACTAAAATTACCATTACCATTACCGATCGAAAATACAATTTTAGGAAAAGGATAGACTTCTTACTTTAAATTGTTCCATTGAAAATTGGTTGTAATGGTAATTTTAGTTAACGTCGTACTAGAGCAACACAACGGGCTATTGACGACGGTCCGGGATCAGTCCCTTGAGGGAAAGATCCGAGGACAACACTTCGTAATTTTGAACCACGGTCAGATGACGAAGCAACACCTGAGCTGGCACCCCACTCTCCAAACTTCCACGCCAACCCAACGTGAGGACTTTCGGCCGCGACAGATTTAAGGTGCACCAGCCGCCTCTACACCATACGCTTACAAACATCCATGCCCGCACCCGGATTCGAACCAGGAACCTTCCGATCTAGAGGCTAACACCTTAACCACAATACCGGTTGGTCGGCATTGAAAATTGGAACTCTCGGAGATTAGACTATAGACTGGTGCTGGAAAAATAGTGGATCTTCTCCTTTTATTTGAATTAGAGTACTCTTCGAAACATAGTTATTGATCTTGTCAACACATTAATATGAAATCAGTTTATTTTTAATAAAGTTCATACACAGTAAGGAAAAGGGAATTTTTTATTAAACCTCAAAAGAACTTGGCGATTAAAACGCTCCTTGGGCCTTGAACCCACCTTTGTTGACCTAACCTATAGACCCAATTAAGAACTTCACGTGAGAAAAGTAAAAGGAATTACACTTTAAAACAGTGAAAGAAAATCTTACTTATGCTTAAAAGAAACTAAGACATAGTAAAATATTAAGATACTGGGACTTGACCTCTTAATCCGAACGAAAATATAATACGTAGAAACAATTAAATTCTTGGAAAAAAGTTAATAGATAAATATCAATGATATAGTGAACACTTCCTTTCCTTAGTTATTTGTGTTTTTTAACATTTTTTGAGAAACAGTCATTGGCCTTGTCAACCTGCTGATTTTAAAATCAAGTATAATTAATGAAATTAATACAAAGTAAGGAGAGCAAGACATTATACCGAACTCTAAAAGGACTAAGGGATTGAGACTTTTTCTGAGCCTCGAATCCACTTTTGTAACATACCAATAGACCGGCGAAATTTTTATTGAAGACCCAGGAGATTCTCCTTGACTGGTTGGTCAGGACTTTACACTGTACACATTTTTTGCCTTTTTATACCTTTTTCGACTTTTACTCTTTTTGACAAACCTATCAAGGATTTACTCCTTTGGGATTAACCACTGGGATAATCCCCTATCTTACTAACTGACCTGATCCAAACGATCATTTGTTCTTTTAATTATGGTTGCTGGAGAGAGAAAGGGAGACGGAGGAGATGACCCTGTGGACAAAAAATCCGTAAAGCGGACAAATCCAAAAATTACAAAAACAAATAATTTAAAAGAAGAGTTAAACAACCCTAAAAGAGATGGGGGAACCCTCACTTTATTTGTTCCAATCCCTAGTGTGCTCCCCTGTACAGAATCGAAGTGTGAGGCAGTATTTAAAAACAAAACATGGAACCAGGGAAAGGTATCCTTAATAAACCATTTAAAATCTTTGCACAAAATAAAACTCATACAAACGAATCTGATGTGCTCCATCTGTGGCGAAATCTGTTCTAAACAGATTAGTCATCATTCTTGTTTGAAAGGAAAAGACCTGGTTAGAGAGGTGCCCTTCACCTCACCATACAAATGTCTGATCTGTGGAGCTTCTCTAACCAGGGGGGCCTAAACTTCCATAGTATTGACCACTTAGAACACAATGATCCAGAGCCCCCTCAGACTGAAAAAGGGCGGACCCTAGATCAGAGTCCGACAATCAGAGAGAGAACAAGAGCCGGATTGGCAATACGGGAGATACTTTCAATCCAGTCCAATAAAAAACAAACAATGAAAATCCTCGTGGAAAAGCACCAAGAGGAAGATACAGGGGATTACGAAAGAAACCAAGATCCAAACAGTGAGAAATTTAGTGGTGACACACGGGATAAAAATAGAATTGAAAGTGGAGAGGGACAAATACAACTAGATCCAGGGGAAATCGAGGAAGAGAGGACCCAAGTTAAAACCTATGGGGAAATCTCCGCTCCTGACAAAATGAGAATAGATCGAAGTTTCAAGATAAATAATAAAAGCATATTTGAGGAAATGTAGGAGATTGAAAAACAGGGGTTGACAGAAAACAACGAGGGGAAAAAAGAAAATCAAACATATTATATGAACTCCAGGGAGGAAAATTCAGCGGTGCATGAAACAAAGAGACTGAGAGATCATAGGGATAGACTGGAAACTAGCAGGGAGGATGTTGAAGAAGAGAAATACTGCAAACACTCATGTGCCGACCAACCGGTATAGTGGTTAAGGTGTTAGCTTCTAGATCGGAAGGTTCCTGGTTCGAATCCGGGTCCGGGCATGGATGTTTGTAAACGTATGGTGTAGAGGCGGCTGGTGCACCTTAAATCTGTCGTGGCCGAAAGTCCTCACGTTGGGTTGGCGTGGAAGTTTGGAGAGTGGGGTGCCAGCTCAGGTGTTGCTTCGTCATCTGACCGTGGTTCAAAATTACGAGGTGTTGTCCTCGGATCTTTCCCTTAAGGGTCTGATCCCGGACCGTCGTCAATAGCCCGTTGTGTTGCTCTAGTACGACGTTAACTAAAAAAATTACCGCAAACACTCATCCGCAGTTTCCCAGAAGAAACTACTATTAATGATATCTCGGAATTTCTAGATAATTCACACTGCGAATCAAACTCCTCTGGGGATACGGAAATTGAGGCTAATCTCCCATGTTCAAAAATGGTTGACCCCATGGTGATGGAGTTGGTCAGAGACCTCATAGATAGAGTGCAGGAATTAAAGAAATCCAGACCCGGCACAAAGCGTCCCTCACGAAATCGTTAAGAAACACCTTGAAGGGACTGATGATTTTATAGAACATGATAAAGACAAAAAATCAGAAATCGAGGGCAAACATATCGGAGATAATAAAGAAGAAAAAGAAACAGAGGGGGAAGTGAAGTTAATTAAGGAGAATGCCTACCAGCTAAATAATAACAACATAAAGAAGCTTAATAGGAAAATATCGGATGAAAGTTATTTGGAAATAACATCCTTACCAAATGACTTGAACCCAGATGAAGAAACGGAAAGAGAGCTTAAGATCACAGGGGAAAAAAAGGGGAGTGAACTAGAACATATTGAGCGGGATTTCTTTTACAGGTGCCAAAAATGCCCATATAAAAATTTGAAATACCAAAAATTTAAAAAACACACCAACCTACATATAAACTATCTGACCAAATTCAAAAATAATTATAACTATAATAGCAGAAAAAGCGAAACCAAATACCTCTGCACAATGTGTTTACTTACAAATAATGATCAAAAAGAATTAAAGGAACATCTAGAGAAAAACTGCGACAGTATGAAGTTATTTTCAGAACTCCCAGAAAATAAAACAATAACCTCGGACTATTTCCAAAACGTGACAACTGATGAGATGTCTCCAAGTACAATAGTTAGTGGAGCATCCCACAGAGAGGGATTGAGAATAAAGAAAAAGGGGAAACTTGGAGTTTGTACGATATGTGAAAGACCCGACATCACAAAAGAACTAAAAACTGAACACATGAAGTGGCATATGGAAAAAAACACAAAAGCTAATAAAATGCTGGGTGAAGGAAGAAAAAATAAGACCAAGGATAATGAAGATTTTAACATCTTGATAAAAAACCTAAAATTAACTGGACCCCCACAAGAAAAACCTGCCTTCGGGACATCAAGTATGGTTCCTCCGGATAACATCCCAGGGAGAAAATTGACCAGGGAGTCAGGAGGAAAATAGCTGAAATGAGAATTTTGCTCAGAGGCATTCACTGCCAAACATCTATTAGTCCTGCACATGAAAACAAAGTGCAGAATAAGACTACAATTGGAGGTACTCGACACTATCTCGTCATCCCCCATGGGGGTTAAAATACCTGAGGCCCCAATAATCCCATTTCATAAACATGCATTCCCAAGAAGGAGAGAGGATGTGGAGCCAGAGATTCTCAAAACACCAAACACATCAAACCATTCAAAAGATGATATAGTCGGGGAAGATCTTCATGTAAATCAGGATACAAGTGAACATAGATCAAGTTCACAAAAAGAACAAAGAGAGATGGGAACAATTGACCCCTCAGTTGTTAACACCACCCTCGACATGGTCCCTGAAGACAGTCCATGTGATGAAGTGAATGAGAGAAGAACTGATCGGACAGACCTCGCCAAGAAACCGATCAGGGTGGGGGATGTCGTGGATTTATTTTTTCCGATTCCCAATATCCTGGGGCGCACGGAGGGGGATTGTGGGAAGAAGTTTAGAAACAGAGACTGGACGGCCAATAAAGTCTCCCTAATTAGACATCTCAATGTAAATCATGTTCTCAAAATTAAAAATTGTAAACTTAATTGCAATATCTGCAAAAAAACAAATATCAAAAACTGTTAAAAATCACCCCTGTTTTAAAAATTTAAATCATATTCAGATCACACCTTTCGAATCTATATACAAATGCACCGAGTGTGGGATCTGTTTCCCTTCAAATAAAGGTCTAAACAACCACGCCCTAAAACACAGGCGGGCTAGGTTATCAAGACCACCACCTTCATCCAGGCCTCTAGTGATTTCGCCCCTGACACAAACTGAGGTTGACCTCAACAGGGAGCAGGAAATTCAGGCTGATGAGGTGAAATTGATGGAGGAGGAAATTGTGATGACCAACGAAACAGATGTTATAAATAGCATTGAAAATAAAATGATAAACATTAAATTCTTTCCAAAAGGAAAATACAAAGAAATTCAGGAAACTGAACAAATCGTTATCGAAGAAAATCCTCCATTTGAAACAACTGGAAACCCCCAGATTATAGACGACTTCCCGCTCTCCCGCTTCCTTGCATCTCTGGAAATCTTTACCAACGATGAAACAGAGGAGCATACATGGGAGGATTTTGAAAATAAATACAAATAAATCATTTTGTATATTCGAACATATATAAAATTGCCGGAAATAAGAGAAAATAATAACAAATATAAAAAGAAACCTATAAACATTGAGGAACCTTCTGTGATACAGAAACTTTATAAATGAAATCGAATTGCCGCTATGAGAGCCCTAACCCAGGGAGCCTCCCCGTCTTGTACAGTAAACATTAAGGACATGCAGGACCATTTTGTCGGACGTTCAGAACCAAGGTCTTATGATTCAACCTTTTATAACAATGTTAAGATCGCACAGGAATCGGTGTCAATGTGCCCGTTTACTCCTGAGGAAGTAATTAACAAACTAAAAAGATTTGAAAACACATCCCCTGGACCTGACAGGATTACTTATAAACACTGGGAGAGTGTAGACCAACAGGCTTGATTCTTTCCAAAATCCTAAATCTCTGTATATCTTGGAGGAAGGTTCCGCAGGATTTTCTTATTTCGAGGACCATCTAATATACAAGAAAGGAGAAAGAAACGACATCAAAAATTGGAGGCCGATCTCCCTCAGTCCTACGATCTATAAGTTATACACCGGACTCTTAACAAACCGAATCTCAAAATGGGTGGAAGAAAACGATCTGCTTCACCCCGGACAAAAGGGGTTCAGGCCACATGATGGGGTCTTCGAGCACAACTTTTTATTAGAGTCCTTCCTGGCGAGGGCCCGTCTGACCGGGTCCGATGCTTACGTTGCATGGTTGGATGTATCAGATGCCTTTGGTTCCGTTCCTCATGATGCAATACACGAGTCCCTGTCCAATTATGGTGCGGGTGAGACGTTGACGGAAGTTATTAAATACTTCTATGACAACGCGACAACTACAGTGTGCACTGAGAATAGCCAGACAGAAATGATGCCTCTCCGAAAAGGTATTTTACAGGGGGATCCGATGAGCGGATTGTTATTCATCTTTGCCATCGATCCCATCCTGTGGGGAACTAACCCTATGCCGAGGGTAGATCTATTCTTGCATATGCAGATGATCTTACACCGGTGGCCTCGTCGGAAGAGGACTTGCAAGATGCCCTCGACAGGGTGGACTCGTTGTGTTCGAGGCTCTCATTAGAACTCAATCCATCTAAATGTTTAACGCTCCACCTTACGGGGAAAAACCAACAGGCTGTAGTGGATCGGTCTTCAAGCTAAAAGATAGATCCCTGACAGCACTAAAGTATGGAGGATACACCTCTTTCCTGGGAAAGCCAGTGGGATTCCTTGCCCCGGAATTTGCCGAAGCCACAGCAGAAGTTTTAAAGATCAAAGCAGACAAAATCTTTAACTGCAAACTTGCATACTGGCAAAAACAGGATGCAATAAAAACCTTTTACTTCTCAACACTCACCTTTAGTATGAGAGCACACTCGTTGCTTAAAAACCAATGGAAGGAGCTCGATACATACATCCACAAAAGGATTAAAAATTTACTATGTATCCCAGAAAATGCAGTAAACGACTACCTGTACGCTGGGAGAGATGGCAGAGGAGTCCGATATATATTGTATCGACAATTCATTCAAATTACTAACCTCAAAAGATGAATTTGTCAAACAGGCTGCACAGACTGACCTTAAAAATACTATAATAAGACGGGTCAACCTGGGCACACCTCCTACACTCCAACAATATTTAAGTCGTTTAAGTTTTTATATGTCGGATTTCCTCCAAAATAGCACTAACGCCTAGAGAAACACGTGGACTGAAGGGAGTAAGGCATACAAAAGGTTTGGAATAAACTGGGTTTTTGATGGAAACACCCCGACCCTTGAAATTGGAAACGTCTCACTCGGTCCCAGTAGCAGACGAGCGGTCGCCAGTACCTTGAGAAAAGAGCTACAAAAGGTAAAAAACGAACGATTACTAAGTTATCCTAACCAAGGAAAAACATTGAAACTAATCTCAAAATCCAAAGCCAGCTCTCACTTCATCAATTCAGGTGCATACACCAGATTTAAGGACTGGCGATTTATACACCCAGCTCGTCTGAATTTACTACCTGTCAGAGCCAATAGGGGAAGTGCTCAATCTGAAAAGGGATGTAGGCGTTGCAACTACCTCCTGGAAACCCTACCTCTTATCTTAAATCACTGCAGAAATCGTACCTCTCCTCTTCTTCTCGAGCGACACAACCTCGTTGCAAAACGCATACTTAACATGTACTCGTTTAAACATGAGGTAGTTTCGTTCGACAAAGCACTGATTCACATCGAATCGATTAAAGATTTACTGACTCCCGATACACGCAGGCTTCGACCCGACTTGATAATTAAGTCCAGAAATGAGGACCCTATCTTAATTATTGATATTGTAGTTTCTTTTGAAAACGGTTACGAGGCCTTCAATGCGTCACGGACCAGAAAAATTAAAAAATATGAGCGCCTTAGGGAAATTTTCCTACAGGCTCACAAAAAATGTACAATTGTCCCTTTCATGGTGGGTTCTTTGGGTGGATGGGATGTAAATAATGAATGGCTTCTACGTCAGACACGCTCTAAAACTCATGCATCGACCCTTAGAAAATTAATAGTGAGTCATGTCATAAGGTTGTCTGCTGACATCTATTATACGCACATATTTGGAAACCAGCAACAACCAGTGACCACCCTGCCACAGGACGAATCTTAGAATGGACGCATATTGGACCAGGAAGGAGGGCAGGAGACCCAAATCGATGCCTCAACTTCTGGCGACCTGAGCACAACAAATTATCTTGAACACGATTGAAATCATCTGACCAGCCTCCGATTTCCAAAGAACAACTTAAAGTGCCGACAACCGGACGCCCTGGAAAATGAGACGTGCCTGCTCTCCAGGACCTTACCAACACAACTTAGCGTGGACTTTTTTGTATTCACCATCGTCTTGCTGCTTTATTTGTCAACGTACTCAACAAAGGTTTAAGGGTTATCCTAAAAACAAAACCTCTTATATGTTTTAAAAATTTTTGTGACTATACAATGTTCACATTGAAAATATCTATGTTTCTTTGTATTTGTACGATGTAAAAATTATCTCTTGGATAAATAAAAACTTTAAAGCAGTCAATTCTAAAAGTGGGTATACAAATTTTTTTTTTAATTTAAAATACTTAAAGAGTCTAAGAATAATAGCCAAAACGTAGTGCACGTATCAAGTGCAAACACTCGGGATCGCTAGAAGGGGTTATGAGAAGACAGCGGGTGGATAACAAGACAAAGGCCGAGACGTATTGGGTTGGTGTCTGGTAATAGGACTGGTGTTTCACCTTCCTGAACTGTACAGGGTACAGTCAGTAGGGTGTTTTACCACGGGGGGGGGTCTATTGGCTATCGCGGACCACTGTCTGATCTACATCAGACAGGTAATTCCGGGAAGCATAGACAGGGGTTCGATTTCAGGGAGGTAGCTCAATTGGAGTTTAGGACTCAATCAATTTCTAATGCTTGTTAGTGATCGTGATATGCAAATTGCAAGATCGCGCCTAGCCAAAGCTAAATAGGTACCAACTGGGGAGAGGTCACTACCCCACCGAGTTCAATTCCAGAGTTTCAAGTTGTAAAAACAGGAATTGAAAACGGGGAGGCTTCTAGAGCAAGCTAGGTGTTGACCTGGTTGGGGCAAATGGAGGGGTTGTGATCAAGTCAGTCACAGTCTATCATGCATGAAAAATCCCACAGGATCTCCAGCATAATGACATGTAGCAATCACAAGATCACAATACCAAAAACCATACTTACACGTCAGGGCCCCATCCAGCCATCGATCCGCTGAGGAGCGTTTAAGTAGACATCTACGCTCGGACAGCAATCGGAGTTATGAGAGAGTGCAGCTCAAAAACTCCGATTAACCTCTCGGCCAAATAGGCCGAAAAATCAGGAAGTGCAGCACGGGTCGAATCAATGTATATTGTCCTATGAATCGACACTGGCTTGTACTGTTTTGACCTTATAGCTTTATAACTCGGGGGTGCTCCCACCCACAAAAAAGTTATGTAGCTGATAAGAACAGATACTTACGTGAAAAGCATTTTAAATAATGCCAAATATATATAGAGGCTGTTCAGACATTTTTTGAACGATTTTGAGGAGCTGTAAAAAATTGTATGCTATGAAATTATTTTATATTCGCAGCAGTTTTTTGTTGAAGTATTACTTATCGACTCCTAACTCATATTTTTGCCTACTTTAAAAGGGCTCTTTTAAATAAACAATGGATGGAAGGCTACGTTTCCGCTCTTTCCGAAGATAATTATGCCTATTCATTTATTCAGAACCGCTGTAAAAGTCATGGTGTTTTGATATCTAAAGATACTATAAGTAATATTATTAAAGAGAAACGAAATAAAACATAAAAAAGTGGGAAAATGCTTTGCAAATTGTATACAAATCCAATAAAAACGTATCCTGAATAGAAAAGAATTTCTGAGAATATTTGTATGGTAAGATCTTTCATTTTAAAACAGAATCCGTCAGATCTGGACTATTACAGTTGCATTAAACTGTTCAGTTTCAACTGTAAATAAAATAGTTAAGTGATTTGAATCTTAAAAATGCCAAAAAATACAATGTTCATCGTATATCTCTACAACATATTACAGAACTCTGCAAAATTATGCATGAGTAGCATTTAGCTGGTAATGGTAATTTTAGTTAACGTCGTACTAGAGCAACACAACGGGCTATTGACGACGGTCCGGAATCAGTCCCTTAAGGGAAAGATTCGAGGACAACACCTCGTAATTTTGAACCACGGTCAGATGACGAAGCAACACCTGAGCTGGCACCCCACTCTCCAAACTTCCACGCCAACCCAACGTGAGGACTTTAGGCCACGACAGATTTAAGGTGCACCAGCCGCCTCTACACCATACGTTTACAAACATCCATGCCCGGACCCGGATTCGAACCAGGAACCTTCTGATCCAGAGGCTAACACCTTAACCGCTATACCGGTTGGTCGGCAGCATTTAGCTGGAGAAAGATGGAAGAGTGTTATGACTATAGACGATTCGTGGGTGTATTTAAATGATTACAGTAAAAAACTATTTATTACCACATACAAAATTAAAAAAAAAAACCTTAAACGCGCGCACGGCGTTTGGATAAAAGAATCCAAAGAAACTCTCTATAACTGTTGCCGGTTTTGCGTATAGTGGAAAATTATAAGTAAAGAGTAGAAAAAAATGCAAAAATCAACTCTATCATACCATTAAGACCATATTTTACTCCCAATGTTCCAAAAGAAATACCTTATCTTTACCCAGAGTGCCAACAATCAGTACAGCTGCATCAAGGTAAAACAAACAAACATATCTAAAACCATTATTAAATTCTGGGCAAAATGGAACCAGAAAGTGAAATCAAGTCAATACCCTTTACTGACATTCCTGGTTAAATTTCCCGATGTCTTACCCGTGGATGTTTGTGCTTTTGAAATTTTAAAAGGAGCATTATTGAAATGTCGACCGAAAACCATTCAAGGACTTTAAAAAACTGTGGAACAAGAATGGGATAAAATACCTCTGGCGATACTACAAAAGTCATTATTATAATGGAAAGTAAGGTATAGAAAGATAGTTATCTATAATGGTTATAAAAATAGAACATTTAAAACACAAAAATTTCATGTAAAAAAAACTGACCTTCAGTGCATTAGCATTGTTCAAAAATGTCTGAACAGCCTCTATAAACTTTAAAAATCAGTCTTCAAGATCGTAACATTAACATTGAGTGTTGAAATCCAAAGTAGCGCCAATATATACACTACCCTCCAAAAGTTAAGGTACATAATGTTTATCGAAGCTCACCATTAAAAAAATTGCAATAACAATAAAATTCATAGTTTTAATGAATGATAGTAACGAACTTTTGAACACTTATGCAACAAACGATAGTCACCACTTTTATTTTAAAGAAATGGACACTTTATGAAAATGTGCAAGTATCAAAGTTTTGTAACATCGAGTGCAAGTTTTGCACATGATTGTTGATCCGCATTTGTTGTTGGCAGTTTCGTTGACAATATCCAGGTGTGTCTAGAAATCGTTTACCCGATTTGGTAAGGTGGCGATCGGTCGGATGGATGGAAATGTTGTTTTCACAAGCTGATGCTGCTAGACGTCTCAGTGTGTCTCGCAGTGCGGTCCAACGACTGTGGGATCAGTTTCAATCCGAAGATTCTGTGTCTAGAACAGTGGTTCCCAAACTATTTTGGTCGTGGAACCCCCAAATTGTTGCCAATGATCGCGGAACCCTGAATATTTTTTATACAACGACTTTTCAAAATTTAATATCTGATATTAAATGAAACAAGTATTATTTTGGTATTTCGGATTTTATTGAATTATATAAAACTAAAAAAAAAATTATTATAAAAATATTTAATAAAAATACAAAACATAAACTAAAATAAATGAAAAAACTTTAATGTGAAGAATGCACCTGCTTCTTTGATTACATGATTCTCTTAAAATTGGGCGTTAGGTTTGATAACTGAACTCTCATACCTGGTGCAGCATCAGGTTTGTTACGATATTTGGTTTTTGTCGCAACATATTTTGAAAACCCAGCTTCACACAAATAAGTGGTTGCAAACGGCAATAGAATTCAAATAGCCTGTTTTGATAAATTTGGATATTCATCGAATACATCTGACCAGAATATTGTTAACGAAACTGTTCTAAATTTGGCTTCTAATTATGTATCCGAACTCAATTCAATAAATTTTTCATAATCCAAGGAATGAAATCCTTTTGGTTTTTCTTTTATTTTGAAAGAATTTTGTACCCAGTAATTATCTTGATTCTCTAGGTTTGGAAAGTAATCACTGAGTGATTGCTGTAAACTGGACAGATGTGTTTTTATACCATCGCGGATTTCCATATCTAAATCCACTTCAGATTCTTCGAGAAAATCACTAAGTGTCTGGAAACACTCGAAGTTGTTTTCCTCCTCAGCTGAAATCCAATATTGTATTTTCCTTGAAAAGGCAACCAATTTATCTTTTGTTTGCAATATGTTGACTTGTTTTCCTTGCAGAGCCAAACATAATTCGTTCAATTTTCCAAATATATCAGCATGGTAACGAAGTGTAGATAGCCAAGTCATATTATTTAATCTGTCTGATAATTCAGATTTATGACCAATAAAATATGCCATCAGTTCCTTTCGCAATTCAAATATTCGCACAAGCATTTTACCTCGAGATAACCATTTCACTTCCGTATGAAGAAGAAAGTGGTGTGAAGACTACCCATATCTTCGCACATGGCTTTGAAAATAAATGATTGCAATGGTTTACTTTTGATAAAATTAATAATATTCACTGCTTCGTCTAGAACAGATTTAAATATCACCTAAATCCTTTTTGTTATTAATACTTATCTGTGAAGAATGCAATGAGTACTGTTACAGTTTTTTGCAACATTTTTAATCCGTGCTACAGCACCACACTTTTCCTGCCATTGCTTTTGCTCCATCGCTGCATACTTCAATACATTTTCCCCAGTTAATTTCATGCGTTATCATAAAATTATCATTGCAGTAAAAAAAATATTTTTCCCCTGTGGTGTTAATGTTCACACTTTCACATAAAAGCAAATCTTCTTCAATTTTTTTATTCAAATCATACCGAATGAAAACAAGCAAAATTGCTAATCCAGCAACGTCTGTGGACTCATCTAGTTGTAATACATAAGCGTCACACGCCTGTAGCTGTGAAATAAGTTATATTTCAATGTCATCGGCAGTATCGTTAATACACCTTTTTACATTATTGTTAGAAAGAGACACACTTTCAACTTGTTTACTATACCCTTCGCCCAATACACACGAAACGATATCTTGAACGCAAGGTTTAATAAGTGATTCACCAATAATATGTGCCTCGCCTGCTAGAGCAATACTATAAGATACTTTATACGACGCTTCCGTTATCTTTTGATTATCTGTTTTGACTCTTTTACTATGGATTTCAAGTTTTCTTTTAAAAAAAGAAATATATTTGCCTTTATCTGTTGGGTGATTTTTTTTTCAAATGCCTCAGTAGTTTTGCTGGTGCTAAGCAATTTTGTTGCAAAGCAAACTAACCGCATCTGGAGCCTCCTCGTCACCAGTACTAGTAAATCCAAACGACAGGTAACTAGTATCATAGTTACGTCTTTTCGTTGATACCACCTGTTCAAAATTGGAAGATGGCAGAGTTGGAAGATGAGGCTGTAGCTGTACGGAACTGGAAGTTGATGGCATTGCGGGTTCCATAATGCCTTTATCTGTAGATTCCACGATCACTGCATTACTAATAACAACGTCAGTTTTTTTTAAAGACCCATATTTTAACCATCGATCCATCATAAGGGCAATTTTGTTTATAGAAATAAAAATGATAAAAATATTGCAGCGTATAATAAGTAAATTATAAAAACTATTTATAGTCCTACCTGATTTATGAAAGCACAAGAGGAATAGAAAATACTTATTTCTGTTCACTTGAAAAAATAGTTATGTTAGCTTTTTAAAGTAGCAGAATAACTCAAGATCGGAGTACGAAAATCGACTGATTGCTACGAGAACCGTTCGCTGAGTGAGTGTAACGTAACCAATTCACACAGCAAGAGCGAAACATTATTGTATAGGTTAGCGGTAGTTACATATGTATGTATGTTTTAGATATTACGGTATTTCTTTTGATTTTGAAACGTTGTTTACGATCTGAATTATAGGGTCGACCTGTACCTACCCAGCTCTAAATATTCCTTAACTGACATTCTGGTTTGAATGACAGTTACCGTTAATAATACAAGGGCACAACAGCATTGGCGCAAATACACCATGGAAGTAGGAAAGATCTTTCCTTCTTCCATGAAATACACCGGTATATTGCACAAAGAAATTACATAAATTTTGATGAAGTTCGAATTGCTACCGATGCTTGTGTTTTCAGTCGCCTTATTTAAAATTTTTAAATGTAATGCGGTGGTCGATTGTAAACTTTCCGAGGAAAATGTAAATTTATTAGACGCCATTCTTATTTTTTTAATGAAATAAAATTTGTCACGCGGAACCCCTAAATTTTTTCGTGGAACCCTAGGGTTCCGCGGAACATACTTTGGGAACCGCTGGTCTAGAAGACATGTTCCAGGCCGACCGTTATTTAGCTTTTTCTGTCCGTAGGAGAAGCACTACTGGGCCTCAGCTCGTTGCAGATCATTTTGTCGCAGCAGGAACAAGAATCTCCGCTACTACGGTGGGAAGACGCCTTCACAGTGCAGGTCTCTATGCAAGACGACCATTTGTGTGTCCCCTCCTGAAAAAGCCGTCTTGGCAGAAAGGCCATTCTGCCAAGAGTGCTTTTTTTTGTTGAAAATAATGTTTGTTGACCGTATGTAAATTTCACGGTCGCATTCAATAAAGAACTGTTAAGTGCACATTTCCTCCAAATTTCTTGTGTGCGTTTTCTATGTTCATTCATTTCCTAATTAGATAAAAAAATATACCGTATCTTAACTTTTGGAGGGCAGTGTATTTTACTATCAGTTTCCTTTTCAATTAAAGGTTTTGTTTCTTCATGAAATATTTTATGTATTAAAACAAATTTATTTCACGGAAATTTAATTTTGAATCCTTTTCAATAAATTATCGAACGGTGTCATGATGCAATTCTTTTGTCAATACATGTTACATGCTAACTTTCTATTTCGAATATAAATTCAATCCGACAAGTATCCTAACTGTGCGTAATGAATCAATGGCCAAGAAAAGACTTCGGGGTCTCGCCAGCAGGTCTTCAAAAGAGTGATAACCTAAGTTAAATTAAGTTGTTTATACGTAGTACTGCTAGAAGTTTGAATTCCAATGATACAACTCTTTATGAACGGCTTAAAACAGTTTTATCGAGAAATTAAATATTTGATCTATTTACAAGTATCTGAATTTGAAATAAGGATTTCAATCAGACAAGCAAGGTTTCATGAAAGGGCTGACTGTCAATGAATTGCTGACAATTCGCCACCAATCCGACAAGACAGTCTTTTTGCTATTTATAGCATTTTACGAACTTCCTGTAATGTCGACAGTTTCTTCCATTCCGTATACAAATACTCTAGAATGACGGTGAGCGCTACTGAATCCGTTTGTGCGAGGCCTACGGTAATCTTGCCTTTACTTCGATATCTGAAGAAGCGCGTAGGAATTTTCTGGATCGAACACTGAGGATAGCCCTGCTGTTGAAGAAGGAGCCGCCCTCTGTCCTCATATTAAGAGGCTGCAGCATGAAGAACTGTCAGTAGTCAGCAGCTCAACGTTGCGGATGCCGCGAGATCCCGTGCGGAACACAGCTCTCGACTATGGATGCGACATCGATGTCGATGTTTTCAAAACATCGATGTTTTATAAAACACCATCGTTGTATTTACCATCAATGTATTGGAGCCGATGTTTTTTAACATCGATGTTTATACTTGTCGATATTTTAGGTTGTCGATGTTTAATTTTTAAATGAAAAACGTACCATTATAGAAATTAAAAAAGGACCAAGTAGCATAAATTTTCATAAGTAAATTGAACGTACTTTTGGACCAAAGTGGCCAAGGGTGAAGGGTCTGAAAAGGACGAGGATAAAAGGGAGAACGGTGCCCCTAGCAACGAGACAATAGGGATTCTACATCGATGTCGATGTTTTCAAAACATCGATGCTTTATAAAAAACATCGATGCTTTATAAAAAACATCGATATATTTAACATCGATGGTTTTACATTGTCGATGTTTTTACGCTGTCGATATTTTATTTTTGAAGCAGTACTAAATCAGTTTTAAACAAATGGAGGAAAAAAAATTATATACATCGATGGTTTTGAGACGATGTATTTTTAACATCGATGTTTTAATATTGAACATCGATGTTTTGTTGTAGATGTCGCATCCCGACTGCTGCGGCATATAGCTGATGACCAGTTCAAACTGCACTCTGGGACAGTTTGTTCTCTCGCTGGTCCCACTCATTAGCAGTGGTATCGGAATGAAGCTCGAGCCACTCTTCGTTGGTCACGAAGCTGTTTCACTCAGAGCGGCTCTGAACAGAAACATCCTTTTTTAAGAGGGTGGCTTTGCAGTGAATGGCGATATAGCACTTTTTCGGTACCTTCGACAGCGAGAAGTGACGACGAGGCACCTCTTGCCCACCTTCTCGTTTTATTCGATGTCGAGGACCATTACGAGTTCGTTACCATCCACCTGTAGCAGAGACAGGACACGGACGAAGGGCATGATGTCCTCCCTCAGGTTGTCAGCATACCACGTGAAAGTAAGCTGGTCTTTTCTCTATATGTGTCCGCATACAGACGTCGTATCTGAGCGAATGGAAAAGTTTCCGCATTCGCTACGGCAAAATCGAAAAGCTTCGCCGTCACGTATAACCCGGACAGAGTACCGGAGTAGAGGTACGATATGAACGCGTAGAGCATTGGACCGGACACGCCGTGGACAGCGATCGTGGTGGTGAAGTCATTCTCACTCCGACTGTCGCATAGCTTGCGCCACCTTGCGGTGAGGACGAACGAATGGACGGCGATCCGACGGCCGTTGTTCGACTCCAGCTTCAAGTCCGACAGGTAGCCGATCTCGAACAGCTCCCGGAAGACGTTGGATAAACTCTTCAATTCGTCTCTCCACTTACCGTGGCAGAAGTCAGCGGGGTCTCTCGGCTTCACTTGCCGGATGTCGCAAACGATGCTGTAAAGATCATCGGGGCAGTTCTCATCCCTTAGTTTCGTCAACTGGATTATGTCCACGAGGTGCTTATCTCGAGGTTTGATGTTCGATAGGGTCCCCGTTACTTGGAAATTAGTTGAATTGTCGTGTCTTAGAGTATGAAATGTATAGTGAACGTCGATATCGTCTTCCACGTCGGTGTTGACTGACTGCTCTTTCGAAGCTGTCCGCGGTGTCCCTTTCGTTTAAAACGAAAATTTCTCTGTAAGATGAATTGATTTTCATTTTGATAAGTTCTAGAATATACTTTCTGTGGTCTGCAATCAAGACCTAAACTTGGTTCCTTTTGTATGCGATCACGAGCTCAATCGTATGGAAAATAGATAATCGAATGCAAATAAGATGCCATTTATGGTTAAAGAGTATCTCCCTACATGATACATTAGACCTTTACGTGCTGACTCGGAGTTATCGAGTTCTTGTTTGCCAATTGCAATGAATGATCACTAAAATACAATTCGCGTTTCGCTACCTATTTAATAAAATTTTTTATTCCAAAAATTAGTTTGGCGGGAAAATTTTTTTAAACCTTATTTTATTTTTATCAGATGATCAGACGTTCAGAAACCAAATTTAAAATTAGCTCATATTTGTACTCTCTAATCGATTTTTTACAGTTCTCGCAATCGCACAAATATAATCAAATAATTTTTTTTATTATTTCAACAAAGGATTGTTTTACACAAACAAATCCAAAAATATTTGTTTTCAAATCTCGAGCTATTTTGTAAATTTGTTAGGATTTTTTGATTTCGGGAAAATTTTGGCTACATCTGGTCACACATTCTTGGTGACTTTGTCGACAAAGTAGATCTTCAGCGCCATCATTTGCATTCACTTGTGCTGCCATCTATCGTGTCTTTTAATATTTCGCAATAATTAAATGTAATTTCTATTTAACTGCTTTAAAAAATATTGTCTCTTTTCATACTTATAATTTATAGCATTAAAACCTAACATAGTATTTTTCACTACTTTAATCAGGTAAAATCTTCGCAGTAGTAGAATAATTTAAAACATTATTACAGGATAGCAACGAAAACACAATTACGTCTACTTATTCAATACAAATCTGTATAGGACCAGAATAATGTATATTTAAAGTGAAAACATTAAGGTTTGCTGATTTACTTGATTTTTTAGTCTAAGATCTAAATCATGCAGATAATAATGGATCAGGGAACATTTATTATTTAATTATTGAACAAGTTTAATCAGAAAAAGCTTTCATGAATTATATTTTACATGAATTATAAGCTATTTCTCACCATGACAGTGGCATATAAACAAAACAATAGAAACGAAAGTGTAATTCGTTTTGTATAGTATGTTATAGCCCCATCCTTTAAGTTTTACGAAGCATCGATAGATGGCAGCACGCTTATATACAATAGTCTGTTAAAAAAAGGGCCATGAACACGAAACTTGAGGTAACGTAAATGTTTCGGTGATTGGTAATTTTTAATAAACATCGTTCTCGAGCAATACAACAGGCTATTGACGACGGTTATGGATTAATCCTTTAAGGAAAGGAACCGAAGACAACCCCTCGTAATTTTGAACCACGGTCAGATGACGAGACAACACCTGAGCTGGCACCCCACTCTCCAAACTTCCACACCAACTCAACGTAAGGACTTTCGACCACGACTGATTTAAGATGCACTAGCCGCCTCTACACTATACGCTTACAAATATCCATGCACTGACCCGGATTCGTACCAGGAACCTTTCGATCTAGAGGTCAACACCTTAATTACCAGACTTAATGACATACCATCAGTGGCGGATCAAGTCAAGTGTGGGCCCCAAGCTGTAAAATTTTCGGGGCCCTCAAACTCAAGTTAACAAAAAAAAAAAGGTAGTCAAAAATTTCATACCGTAACACATTATATAAATTTATTAAAAAAAAATCGTTTTCTTCTCACATGAATTTTTGTTTTGCTTTATTGCAAATTCATCAATTATCTTGGCAGTGTCAATTCTGTTTAAAATGCTTGCCCTATATTCAGAATGGTCGTATTATTAAATCTTTCTACTCCCATAGTACTACTTAAGTAATTTTTTACACGATTTAAAAAAAGAAACAATTTTTCTCCTGACGAATTAGGTAAGGGAATTGTTAAAAGAAATTTCAGTAATATTTCAACCAGAAATGTGAAGACATTTCTTTGGCGGCTAGATAAATGTTTGTTGTGGATTTTATAATCCCCTCGTTTACTTTTAGAAATATTAAAACATTTCTAAATTCATCTTCAAAAGTACTAACATCAATGTCATTTTTGTAAATGTATTTCAACTTTTTAGTCGTGTTCTTTTATAAATTCTGCTTTGGTGTTATATGACAAAAAATTCATTGAATGTGAAATTTTCTAATTGTAAATTCATGTGTCCGATTTCTTTGTTTTCATCAAGAAAAATTTGTTCTCTTTTGTTGTCTGCGTGTTTGTCCATCTTCCACATTAAATGATAGGCCTGATAAATCAGTTGCATCTTTCAACTTTTTCAAATTCTTCACTGAAACTATAGATAAAATTTTCAAATGACGTCAGTAGGATATATCATTTTAATATATATATATATATATATATATATATATATATATATATATATATATATATAGTTCGTATTCCACTGATTTACTAGTGGCATTTCTTCTTTGTAAAATAGTATTCCAAATAATTCCATTAAGGCGGTTTCATATTTGTCCATTTTCTTCAAAAATGAAGTCGCCTCCACTATGCCTATAAAATTTTCAAATGACGTCAGTAGGATATATCCTTTCAATATATATATGTAATTCGTATTCCACTGATTTACTAGTAGCATTTATTCTTTGTAAAATAGTATTCCAAATAACTGTCATTAGGGCGGTTTCATATTTGTTCATTTTCTTCAAAAATGAAGTCGCCTCCACTATGCCAACTTTTTTTTTCTTCTGAATTTCAAATTTCAGTTAAAGTCTCTTATATGGGTGAAACCAAGTTATATAGCTAAAGACACTGCGTGGCCAGCACGGCATTGCCCGTGACAATTCCAAAAAGATCGAAAACGTTGATTCAAGTAAGAAAAAAAAAACTAATAAATTCATTTCAAAAAATTAAATTTAAAAATTTTGGATTGGACACAAAATGCACAAAATTTTAGGACTACCTGTGTACCATATTTCATTATCATAAAAAAAAAACAATAACACTTGCCAACCCCCGGTGATTGCTACACAATTCAATAAACGATCGCGATAGCCGAATGTGTTAGACCGGTACGACGTCAATTAAATACCTACGAAAGCAATCGCGAAGACGACTCCAAAGTATGTAAAAGTCGTGACGTCATTGTCTAATGCGCTCATATTCGTATTGAAAATATAAAGAAGTTACAGTTGAAAAATTATTTATTAAAGGAAAATCGAGCGTATAAGGTAGTATCTATCTGGTGCAAAATTTTCGTCAGATTTCAAATTCGTTGCAAGTTTTAATCTATCTTTTACGATCCCGATTTTACAAAAAAGAACTACACAATGCCATTCAATATTTTTTTTATTTGTTTTGCTTCCCTTTGCTCGAATTATTTGAGCGCAGGACAAGAATCTATGATCTCTCGATCGCGAAGCGAGACGTTACAATATCTAGAAAAAATATAAAAGATAATCAAAAAGTTATTTAAAAAAAAATCAAATGCATTTTTGTGTGTTTGTAAAATAACACCTGTATTCTTCTTCTGTGTCTGTTCTACTTGAGATCACTGGGCCTAATCTCGTGTTTCACAGTTCAGGAGACACGCGTCAACAACAACAACAAACAATCAAATGCATTAGATATCGATATAATGTAAAATTTTCCGCAGATTTCATTTCTGTTGAAATTTTCTTTCTATCGAATCTCGAATCAAACGAAGGTAAAATTCTTCGCGGCGGCGAAATTCATATTGGAAAAATATAAAAGTTACAACTTGAAAGTTATTTATTTAAAGAAAATCATATCTTTACGTATTGATCTGATGTAAAATTTCTCGCAGATTTTAAATCAGTCGAAATTTTTACTCTGTGATCTTTTACAATGTTGCCATTCTAAGAAAAAGAATAATAATATTAAATGCCAATAAATTAATTTTAAAATGTTCAAAACTAAATTTTAAAATTCAGGCGCTATAGAAAAATTGCGAAAAATGTGCACTACCTGTGTGCCAAATTTCATTATTGTAAGTGCCCTAGATTCTGCAGGACACTGATCACAGTGATACATACAGACAAACACTTCCTTTTATAATAGTAAAGAAGGTACATCATCTTCTTTTGCTTACAATCTTGTATTAGAAACTCTTTTCACTACTTAAAGACGCACATTTTAAAGTCCTTATCACAACTTTCCTCGAACCCTAATGAAAAGATATTTTAAGACATCGGGGGCCTTTTCGTATTCCGGGGCCCTTAGCGGACGCTTAGTCCGCGTACCGCTTAATCCGCCTCTGCATACCATGATTCAGATAAGAACAGCGGAATTTGCTATCATTCAGGTATAAAATTCTTGTTTACTGAATCACTATTACAGAGATGCGAACATGCGATGGAAGTTTTCAGTAGTACCAAAGAAAAAAACAGCAGTCTTAAGAATTTTTCAGAAAAATTTAACAAATCTGCTTACATAACACGCATATATCATTAATTGAAATATTTAATTACAAATTGGAAACATATATGCAACATATTATATTATTTATAATTACAGTAAGGTATATGAAATGAAAACACATATATAGAACAAATAATTGGGTAGATGAAAGAATTATATTATTACATCTTGATAAATTGAAAATTTTGTTCATAAAAACATTTAATAACTAAATTTAAGCACTCTCCCATTTACCAAAAAAAAAAAAAAAATTTTAAAACATTTTTACAGGAATTTAGTTTTTAATCAAATCAACAGACTTTACCATATTCTACAGGGTTCAATTTACTATTAATAATAAGTAAACTGCAAAATAATTTAAATTTTGTAATTAAAATGTAATCCTATGAAAGGCAAGATCAGTAAGTTTCAAACTAATTTTTCAGCCCTTAGCAAGCATTATTAATTGAAATATCTGCCAATTAAAGACATTAACTTTTTATATAAATTAATGAGTAAGTTTAATTTGTTTACTTGAAGTTGATAATGGTAATGATAACTTTAGTTAACGTCGTACTAGAGCAACACAACGGGCTATTGACGACGGTCCAAGATCAATCCCTTAAGGGAAAGATCTGAGGACAACATCTCGTAATTTTGAACCACGGTCAGATGACGAGACAACACCTGAGCTGTCACACCACTCTCCAAACTTCCACACCAACCCAATGTTTACTTAAAGAACAATTTATATTTAGAGAAAGTTAAAAATTTGGGAATCAAATTTTAATGAAAAAAAGTTCCTTCAACTGGTATCTAAATATAGAAACTGGGGAAAAACACACTGGGGTGTCGGATGTCAGTTAAACTACTAGGATTGGGTCATGGGTATATACAATTTCAGGTTCATTGTTTATTCTCTCGTGATCACAGAGTTAACATGTACGAGGGCTGTTCAATAAAGAATGATCTTAAATTAATAAAAAATAATTTCCTGTGTTCCTCCAAATTTTATGGTCTTTCTCAAAATACTCTCCATTACATGCAATACACTTATCCCACCTCTTTTCCATTCTTCAAACACATGCCGGAAGCCATTTTTTGACAGGTCCTTCAAAATCTCCTACGCAACATTTACCACTGCCCATGATGATGAAAATCGCTTTTCCCGGAGGTGTTTCTTTCAATTAGGGAAAAGGGAAAAAAATATCACATGGGTCCATCAGGACTATATGAAAGATAGGGAACACACATGACATTGGTTTTTGAAAGATTTGACGATCTGATGATTTTTTTAAGGCGAAAACAAAATTTCAATGCAGCGTATTTCACTTCGCGTGTCACATCCATTTTTGCCGTATGCGAAAGTAAACCTAGGCGTTCTTGGCCGGCTACCTAGGCCTCAGCAATGATGTCATGACCGTGAAACTTGCGCTATCTATTCTACACTTATCCTCGCCTCGTAACATGTCGTCCTCGTAACACCTCGTCCAGCCCTCGTAACATGTTTCTACTGCGATTTGATCCGAAATTTGCAATCGTCGAGGTCCGCAAAATTTCAGATTTGAGACTCTATACTGTATGTATTGAAATAAAAACTGATGTGTTGTGAAAATTAGTAGAAAAAGTTCGAAGAAAAATCATACCCGAATCACTTACGTAGATACTACGGAAAATCCGTAGTAGTTAGCATCTCTGCTATTATTATAATAATTTAGAAAAAAATTTAACGCTGTGGTATTACTCAAGATAAGAATTTCGGAAACAGATTTAAGGATGATTCAGTAAATAATTTTTTTATAAATACTGTACGTTTCTTTTAAAGTTCTTTTTTTTTAAAGTTCTAACCATCACCATTCTATAAACCTTATATTCACCTTGCTTTGAGCATAAACAGGTAGTGCCATCCCCACACAGTACTGCATCTCTTCGGTTGCAGTTAGGGGTACTGATAATACTATTTATAAATTTCTTCAACACAAATACTTTCATTTATTAGGAATTAAAATTTTCAAGCGATATCTTTTGTGGAAATATTGAAAAGGGTTTGCATAGGAAAATAATCTACAAAATCCAAACACCTGACGCATGCTACAAAACTCAACGATATCCTTTGAAGCGTACATTCAAAGATAAATCGAAGTCTTATCTAATTCGCTTTTCAAACAATGATAAGCAAACCGGGAAAAATCCCACAGCGGAAAAAACATTTCATATTTCTCGCTATAATAATGAAAGACCATTGAAACGAATAATTGATTGAGCGTTTTTGCGGTAGTTTGTTTGAAGGTGCTTTGATATGATTCAGGGCAAACTAAACTAACCAAATATAACATAACGAAACAGTCGAAGCATATTCAGACAATAAGCTTTGTTTGGAATTAAAGGTGTAAAAAGCTAGCCAGTTCTTCGAAGATCATCTCACCTTTCGGATGAAAATGTGTGTTGTGCATTTGCGCTTTCGTTTTGTTGGAGTATGTGTGGATTTCGCCTTTGCTAAATAATTCACCGTGGAACATTTCGAGCAGAATTTGCTGGTAAATCAGGAAATCCATCCAAACAGGAAATATTGATAATCATATGAATCTCCACTCTCAGGTATGTTATGAACTCTGAATGTTTATTGGGTTGTCTTTGTATGTGTGAATGTTTCCATGGTCACCAACGGGGTTGGTAGGAAGTTGAATTAACGTTGCACTGGGGCAACACAATAATGTCGATAGACCTGGATCCATTCCCAAGGGTAGTGGACGACATCTCGTTTTTTTGTATCATGGTCATATGGCGGGGTCACCATCTGAACCACCACCCCACTCTCCAAGCCGACCAACCGGTCTGGTGGTTAAGGTGTTAGCCTCTAGATCGGAAGGTTTCTGGTTTGAATCAGGGTGAGTGCATATATGCTTGTAAGCGTATGGTGTAGAGACGGCTGGTGCACCTTAAACCTGTCGTGGCCGAAAGTCCTCACGAAGAGTTGGTGTGGAAGTTTGGTGAGTGGGGTGCAAGCTCAGGTGTTGCCTCGTCATCTGACCGTGGTTCAAAATGACATCGGATTTTTCCCTTAGCGGATTGATTCAGGACCGCCATCAATGGTCCGTTGTGTTGCTCTAGGATGACGATAATTAAAAATTACCAATTAATATAAAAATTCCCAATTAATATTACAATTATCTGTTTAGTTTTACAAATTTCAGCGTAGTAATGAATTTATTTATATAATATGTATAATTTACACAAACAAGTGTTATCCTCTGTTCTGACAAGTTAAAATAAATTTTGTAACTTGACCAATCTTTCTCGAATCTTCCATCTATATATGTAAAGATAAAAGTTATTCGAAATTTATCCATCCACACTATAAACGCAGAATCTCTGGTAACCTCATCACTGTCAAAAATACCTCACTTAAACAACTCGTGTCAAAAGTCGCTAAACATAGACCTATGCTTAAAAAAAAACATTCCCATTAAAATTTTTTTTTAACGACATTGACCTTTTTTGTCTCAAAATTTCAAACAAATATTCTTTACCCATAGAATTGTTCACAGAATGGAAATGGGGCCTATATAATTTTTTAAAAAGATTCATCTCCCCCAACCTTTTTAAAACTAACGCAGAAATCTAGCAGAAATTAAAAACTCCATTAAATACCAACGATCTCTTTTTACTATCACCTCTTTTGATAAATCCAGATGCAATTTTAAATTTTTCTGCAAAAACATTTATCCAAACTTTTAGAACTCAAGACTTTATTACATACAAAAAAATGAATACTAGTCATAATATTATCATCAAAAAAATTATAGCTTTCAATATAACTTCTCTGATTAAAAATTACCAACAGACCATTCCCCTACATTACCATAACCCCTAAATTTCACAAAACCCCATAGCTTTTAGATACATTACTTGTGGTACTAACCAAACCTACATATATAACTACGAAAATATTTTTTATCCTTTGAAAAACTATGTTTAACGCTATTACGCTTAAATTAAACTGATGAATTATTAATAATAACAATCTTATAATCAGAAAATTCTCTCTCTATTATTTTCTAATATTGACAATATTTTCGATATAGATTCCTTTGATTTTAAGGATTTGTTCATCGGTAATTCAGTATCCCTCTCAATGACATTTTTAATTCTTACATTACTGAATTTCATTCGTTACTCGATATTTGTGAACAATATTGAAAAGCTTCATCAATCTTTGTGTCTATAATTTTATCTTTAATGGTGAACATCTATTCCAACACGTACAAGAGATACCACAGGGGAAAGATCACAGACATCGAAGTTTGTAAACTCTTATTGCTAGAGCTCGGATCGATATGCAAAAATGTGACCTGAAATATGCATTTCAAAATCCCAAAATATTCATAAAACCACAAAAATATGCGAAATTGCAAAAAAATATTTCATTCTTATAAAAAGGGTAATGAGGAGGATTAAGGAAATTGAGCCACACTTTCATTCAATTAATTCACAATATTATTTTCATAGCGTAGATAAAGATTAGTAGAAAATATACAAAGCTACAAATATACAAATTAACAAATATTAAATAATTGGAAAACGTAGATTAAAATGAAAACATTTTAAATGTCCTCAGAGGCGTAACTAGGTGGTAGACGGAGCATGTGCCAGATTAGGAAGGGATGCTAAATAAGCCGATTATTTTTTCGTACTAGTATATATATTTACGCATGATAAAAAACGAAGAGGACAACTTATTAGTTGACTACAAAGCCAAAAATTATAAAAGGAGCTAAATACAAATGTGTGAAGTGTTGCATGAGTTTGATGTGAGTAAAGAAGGAGATAAAACGTCAGTGAGTGTTTAGTACAACGGGCTCGTGTCTCGGGGAAGTTTCCTGAGTGGCTTTAATACTTTGCGCTGGCAAACGAAACTGAACTCTGTTAGCTTTTAGAGTGTCTAGTTGAGACGTCAGTTTTGTGGTTCAATTACTTGCTATCTTGTACTAAAAATGAAATTGCTGCAAATTAATCTATTTACCTTTGAAATCAAGTTCTTACCACCTAAGTAGTATTAAAAAAAATTGGAATAGTGAAATTAATGTGTGGTGGCGATTACAGGTGTTGTCGAGGAGGGGTTTTGGTTTGCTTGGTAGGTTTGTGTTTGTGCTAAGGCGAGTTCTTACCCCGGGCGGAAACTAGTCTAGTTACATCCCTGAATGCCCTCAAACTAATTGAAATTACATTGAATAATCAAAGTTTTCTCAAGGTTTTCAATCTTGAAGCTTCGTCTTTTGTCACTTAAAACATTCTTCGATGAAGAGAAAGACCTCTCCACGTCACGTGAGACGATGAGGAGGTATCGGTAAGGTAATATTTCTTGGGGGTCCGTCAATTAAAACTCTGGTACAACCTTTACATTCAAAATCTTTGACACAGCCTGAGCATTCTTCCATCCAGGATTTCTTTTCAGTACCGCATCCAGCTTCTTGCTCATGCTTTCCCCGATGGGACCGTTCCAATCTTTGCTTTTCTTAATCAAGTCTTCGATCAGTGCCACAGAATTACATAGATTCATTCCTCTACTTTCCAGAGTGGTAATTAAATCAGGCAAATTATCAAAATTGGATAGGACGTAACCATATGTTGGACAACAGAAAAGTTGTTCAGTGCAGAGACTGGTTGCCACGATGATGAATGACTAGTGGCGCCATCTGGTGATAAGATATGCAAACACATTATTTTTTATTTTAAAAAATAACTTCGAAGAAGTAATAAACAGTAATAATTGCTGTTTTTTTACTATGGAAAATTTTCACTTTTTTTAAAGAAATCATTTAATATATATATATATATATATATATATATATATATATATATATATATATATATATATATATATATATATATATATATATATATATATATATAAACAGCAGTTTTTATGGAAGAAAAATGCATTCATAAAATTCCTCATAAAAACTGCAGCTTTTATGAAGAAAAAATAAAGATGGAAATATTATGAATTCAGGAAAACTGCAGTACTAATGAAGGAAACCATTACTCCTTCACAACCTCTGCATTTTCTCAGCGTAAAATCTGTACTTATCTAACTGCCTTCAAAAAACCTGCATTCGCCTTTGTGGGAGCCTGGTGTCTATGGTTGAATTGGCGAGCAACAAGCTCGCCAATGAGGCGAAAGCTTCACCAAAATATATCCCGTCTTTAGCAGACGCTAGATAGCATTCGAACTCAGCGGACGCACTACTGTGCTCCCAACCTCTTGTATGGAAAACGGGATTGTTCCAATCCAAATAATCGTGTAAATAGTTTATTAATTGTAAATAAATTTTACTTATACCTAGTAGCTATCTCTAGTAGCTAGCTAGGGAATTTTCCAGCGACCTGGTCCCCAATCACGTAGGCCGGACTTAGCCAACGGGCAATTTGGACTAATGATCTTTTGTTCCAGTGAGCCAGAGCTCATTTGACGGACATTATTTGAATTTGATTGAAATTCCTTGGATTGAATTGTTCTCGAAGCAGCCCTCGTTAAGGCTCAAACCCAAGTCTTTAGTTTGAATAGGCAAAAGGATGCCTTAGGAAACAAAACGATTAAACTAGAAACATTTATTTACGATTTTGAAGAACATTCAGGCAGTCTTATTGAACTGAATGTGAAGCTGAACACCAAAAATAATGTACAAAATAGTGTTGAACAACTTTGCGCGCGGTATTACAGACTTCCCTAAGAAGTGGACCTTACCGAAACCGACGAGTCCCTAGATGAACTGGACAGCAGACTTGAACAAATTGAGGTAAACTTGAAATACCTTATTGATAAATTAGAAATGGATAGAAATGCTTTGAAATTAGATTAATCAAAATCAAAACTAGATGCTAACAAACATTTGAAAGTTGCAATAAGGCTGCCAGATACCGTTGCCTCAATTTTCCGGCGAATATGATGAATGGCGAAATTTTAAACTTCAAATTTCGTGACCTAATAGATTATAACTCTCAATTAACTGATAACCAAAAATTGTATTATTTACGTGCATCATTAAAGGGAGTTGCCAGACAAATCGAAACTTCTGATGACACATATTCATCTTTGCTCAAAGCTTTGGAAGATAGATACGAAAACAAAAGAGTTATAGTTGATACCCACATTCGCGGTATATTAAATTGTCCCAAAATAATGCATGAATCAGCCAAGGAGGTGAGAAACCTCATTGATTATTTACGTAAGAACATTAGAGCTCTGAAGATATTAGAATTCGAAAGAAATAATTTGTCTGACATTCTGTTGATGAACGTTATCTTTCAGAAACTGGATCTCGAATCAGCTAAACAATTTGAACTGACTTTGATATCCAATGAAGTTCTCTCATTTGACGACTTCTTAAATATCTTGGAAAAGAAAAGTCAAATTCTAGAAAATTTAAATGAGAATGCATCCTTAAATATCTCTAATAGAAATATGCCCTACCAAACTAGCAAATCAAAAAACTTGTTTGCCAATTCAAATGCTTCTTTTAATTCTTGTGTACTGTGTAAGGTCCAGCATTCAATACATAAATGTCAAATGTTTCAAAAAATGGATTTTTCCAAGAGATTCGAGCATGTTAAGAAACAAAACCTGTGTCTCAACTGCTTGGGCAAATCCCACAGTGTTTCTGATTGTAGGTCAAAGTTGAACTGTTCCCTTTGTGCCAAGAAGCACCACTCGCTGTTGCATAGGAAACCTAATCCAACCAACCCCTACCCCACAGAACAACAAAAACAAGAAAGGGAAGGAGGCTTGGTAGAGAGGAATTTTCCGCTGAGGGGAAGTGAAATCGTAACATCGACTGTCGCAGCTGCACAAGCTTCGTTAACGAACAGTTCCCCACTTGCTTATCTTACCAAGACTGTAGTGTTGAGTACTGCAGTGATTTAAGTCTTGGATTCGAACGGGGAAAAACAGAGTTTCAATGCCCTTTTGGATTCGGGTTCCATGGCAAGTTTCGCCACCTGGAAATGCGCAAATCAGTTGGGGTTGAAGAAAGAAAAAATAAATGCGCCTATCAGTGGTTTAAATGGTTCTTCCCTCACTGTGAAAACAAACATTTCTGGAAATATTTCGAACTCAAATGGAGATTTTGTAAGAACTGTAGAATTCTTAATCGTACCAAAAATAACCGACGTCACACCTGCAACATATTTAGATATCAAGCACGTCCGGTTAAATCAAAATATATCTCTAGCTGACCCCGACTTTTTGAAACCAAGTAAAATAGATTTGTTGTTTGTAGCTGAATTATTTTTTGAACTTATGAGAGAGGGAAGAATTCGTACTGACGATAAGAGCTTGTTATTTCAAGAAACTGCTTTTGGCTATGTAGTTTCAGGGTCGCTACCTAGTGACACTCCTACAAGGTAATACTGTCACTTGTCATTAGAAATGAACACATCTTTTCCCTTGGCTGCACCAATTGTTTTGACAGACTTCTTCATGGATGACGTACTATCCGGAACATCGGACCTGACAACCGCAAGGGAATTGCTATCCCAATTGGTCCATTTGCTGAAAAAAGGAGGCATGAAATTGCACAAGTGGTATGCCAATGATCCTCAACTGTTGAAGGATATTCCAACAGAAGATCAAGAATACCTTTTTCACTCTTCAAATCCCACTGAAGTAGAACCAATAAAAACTCTAGGAATGTTGTGGGAACCACAAACAGATTGCTTTTACTATCGAGTTAAAATTGATGCAATGGAGATCCTCACAAAACGTTCAGTAATCTCCACCATAGTACTCTCCGCCATAGTACTCTCCACCAAAATATTCGATCCTCTTGGGTTACTTGGTCCTTTCATTTAAGTTCAAAAATCTTTATGCAGCAATTGTGGCTGTGAAAAATCGACTGGCATGAAAGGCTCCCAGAAAACATGACACGCGAATGGAATTGTTTCGTCTCAGCATTGAAACTAATAGAGGATATCAAGATTCCTAGATGTATTCGATATGGAGGCCGAATTATTGTTCATGGATTCGCCGATGCTTCATCCTTAGCATATGGAGCATCAATTTATGTGCAGGTGATCTCTCAAGCCCTCACAATTTCTTCAACACTACTGTGTAGCAAATCTCGAGTTGCTCCCATATAGACAGTTTCCATTCCTCGCTTGGAATTGTGCGCATCTGTCCTGTTGTCACAACTGATTGAACGGGTTTTGAATTCGTTACGAATGGAGGTTGATCGTGTATTCTTGTGGAGTGATTCTTCTATAGTACTCGCATGGCTCAAGAAATCACCTCATCAACTGAAGACATTTGTGAGTAATCGTGTTGCTACCATCCAGCGACTAACAGCGAACTATCATTGGGGACATGTAAGCTCTGAAAACAACCCTGCTGACATTATCTCTCGTGGATTAGATGCCAAGGACATAATTCAAAACAAGAAGTGGTGGAATGGTCCAGAATTCTTGCAACAAGAATTAACTATTTCTGAAGGGGATATTCGTGGCACTGAGGACAGTGCATATCTCAAGGAACTGAAACTTTCACCACAGTGTAGATTGACTTTGACTAACGAGAATTGCTTTTTAATCGATATTCTTAAATCCTCTAATAGTTATTTGAAATTGATTCGTATGGTAAGCTTTATTTTCAGATTCATTCACAATTCCAGGAAACCTGAACAATAATTTGATGGACCCCTGTCAGGGTCGGAATTAAAGGAATCTGAGACAGTTTATGTCGTATGGTCCAGAGGGAAGAGTACGGTGTAGAAATTGAGTCTATTCGAAAGGGTTTGTCCATCTCCAAAAAGAGTAAGTTAAGATTTTAAAACCCATTCCTAGATAAGGACGATCTTTTGAGAGTTGGTGGACGTCTTGATCCATCAGATCTTCCATATGATACTAAATTTCCAATAATTTTGTCAGCAAGGCATATATTAAGCAAATTGATTATGCGATATTTCCACGTTAAAAACTAGCATGTAGAACCTCAAACTTTGCTCAATTCAGTTAGACAAAAATTTTGGCTCGTTAATGGCAGAAATCTGAAATCTGTTCGAGAATGTATAACGTGCTTTAGGCAGAAACCCATTACTATGGATCAAATCATGGGAGTTCTACCCTCAGATAGAGTAAACCCCGGATCACCCTTCAATATAAGTGGAATAGATTTTTGTGGTCCATTTCTCATAAAATATAAGGGTCAAAGAAAGGGGATTTTACTTAAGGTTTATGTTGCCATTTTTGTCTGTTTTGTGATATAGGCAGTTCATTTAGAAGTTGTCTCGGATCTAACATCAGAAGCATTGATAGCGACTTTGGATTCTTTTCTAGAAGGGGTAAAGTTGCTAAATTATATTCGGATAACGCTAAAAATTTCGTAGGAGCCAATTTGGAATTAAAACGTCTACACAATCGTGTGCGAAATCTTTATGACAGTCTAGCCGAATACCTATCCTCTGAGGAGATTGAGTGGAAATTCCTTTTTCCTAGAGCCCCAAATTTTGGAGGGTTGTGGGAGGCAGGCGTAAAATCATTCAAGTATCATTTGCGAAGGATGGTTGGGAATTCAACCCTTACTTAGGAAGAATTTTATACTGTAACAATTCAAATAGAGGTAATTTTAAATTCCATACCAATAATACCTATGTCATTAGATAGTAATGATTTTAACGCATTAACTCCTGGTCATTTTTTTATTGGTCGCCCCATAAATGCTTTAGTCGAACCAGATATCGTTCCACAGGCCAATAATAGATTATCTAGGTAGAAGAGAACCATAAAAATGGTTCAATTAATTTGGAAACGCTGGCACAGTGATTATTTAAGTCACCTTCAACAGCGCTCGAAGTGGCAATTCGAAAAGAACAATATTACTATGGGAACATTAGTTTTGGTAAAGGAGGAAAACCTCCCTCCTTGTAAATGGGTTTTAGGAAGAATTATGGAGGTCATACCAGGTCCTGATCAAAGGGCGAGAGTTGTAAAGGTACAAACACCAAGTGGCCTTTACAAAATTTGTATTTCTAAAATTTGTGTTTTACCCATATCTCATGATAACTGAAGTATTCATATGGTATTGTGAACATAGGTTACCTAATAATGCAACAATTCATGTCGTAATAAGTATGTGTTACGGATACCCAACACAATAATTTTGCAAATTTAGGTTTTTTGGTACTTCACTTGTTTTTTTATTCTAATATTGTTTCTGTGCCAGTGTGATGTACATATTTTACTATTCATTTTTCTCTAATGTTACATTTTTAGTATTTGTTTTGTATCTCATGTTGAATGTAAACATTGCAATGCCGGGCGGGATGTTGGAGCCTGGCGTCTATGGTTGAATTTTATATTATTAATTATTGGCGAGCTTGCAGCTCGCCAATGAGGCAATAGCTTCACCAAAATATATCCCGTCTTTAGCAGACGCTAGATAGCATTCGAACTCAGCGGACGCACTACTGTGCTCCCAACCTCTTGTATGGAAAAGGGGATTGTTCCAATCCAAATAATCGTGCAAATAGTTTATTAATTGTAAATAAATTTTACAATTAATAAGTTCCCTAATTTGGGAAAGTAGGATGCTGCCCTGTCCACGCACTACTGTGCTCCCAACCTCTTGTATGGAAAAGGGGATTGTTCCAATCCAAATAATCGTGCAAATAGTTTATTAATTGTAAATAAATTTTACTTATACCTAGTAGCTATCTCTAGTACCTCATACAGTCCACTATTAAAATCCAAAGGAATTTTCTTAGCCAAGTGGCAATTTGGCCCCCTCAGCCTTCAAAAAACCTACAAAATGGATTTTTTTTTGAGGGAAAGATGCTGATTTTTTTTGCTGGGTTATTAGTTCCCTAATTTGGGAAAGTAGGATGCTGCCCTGTCCACGCACTACTGTGCTCCCAACCTCTTGTATGGAAAAGGGGATTGTTCCAATCCAAATAATCGTGCAAATAGTTTATTAATTGTAAATAAATTTTACTTATACCTAGTAGCTATCTCTAGTACCTCATACAGTCCACTATTAAAATCCAAAGGAATTTTCCAGCGGCCAGGTCCCCAATCACGTAAGCGGGACTTAGCCAAGTGGCAATTTGGCCCCCTCAGCCTTCAAAAAACCTACAAAATGGATTTTTTTTTTGAGGGAAAGATGCTGATTTTTTTTGCTGGGTTATTAGTTCCCTAATTTGGGAAAGTAGGATGCTGCCCTGTCCATTGTGCACAAGTCCAGTTTCAAGGTATGCACGAGTGATTGTGTCTGACTTGCAAAACAAAGGAATTTAAACTGTATTTTCTGTTTATTCAGGGTTCCTGACCCCTAAGGGCCCTTAATCCCATAGCTGATTAAATGAATTTATCATAGAATAAGCATAAAATAAAAGATACTTGATCACTTCGACTATTGCCGTGGCAGGTAATGAGTAATAAATAAAGTAATGACATTTATATAAAATACAAATGGACAACATTTGTCAATGGCGTCCTCTGTTGAGGGAGTTCAACAACAGTGCAGATCGTGATCGGTAGAGTGCATAGTATTGGCAGTAGCGACCTCTATTGACGGAGCTGGGCAGCAAAGAGAGAATGAGAAAGAGCAAGAGTGCGATATGCTAATTAGTCTTTTAGACAGGATTATTATTACGGGTGTAGTCACTAGAGTCAAAAGGAAAGGAATTTTAGTGATTCTATCTGGTGTATGGTATGTCGTTCAGTGAATGAGAGAACGTCTTCCAGTTAGATCGAAACTATCGCTCCCCAGGGGTGACAAAGAATAATGGAACTGGATTGTGATCACTCGAGAGCTATGGCAGCGATTCAATTGAGCGTTGATTCGCCATATTTCTGATCAAAGCCTAGGACTAGTGGGTCCATAATGGGTGGTTGTGTGTCTCGGGTGCAGCAATTCCTAGTCCTGCGTTGAGCGCAAAGGAGTAGAGTAGTTGTCATTACAAATTTGTATGGCTGCAGTTTCAGTGTGTGGGTTTGTGTCTACAGTTATAATTATTGAGGAATTTAACCCTAAAAGGGCTTCAATGTCCCATGTGAATTTTGTTGTGTCGGTTATGTTTGCTATAGGTGGAGACCAGTGTTAGAGGGAAGGTTGTGTTATCGTCCAGTAAATAAAGTGCCTTATTGTAAATGTTTTAAAAGCAGCAGTACTTTTAAATTGCAACAGGAAAAAGTAGGACGTAAGTATAAAAAGAATAAACGTTGTTCCATGTAATTTTTGAACAGAGTTACGATGAAACGAATAATGTAGCTACGAATAACTAATGTGTATGTATTTCTAATGATATTATTAACTATCAAACATCTTATACTATCGACTTGGTATTTTAATTGCATCGCAATTAAACTAAGCACATACTGCGATAGAATTTCACATATACGAAGACGACACGTAGGAGTATTTTACAGTTCTGTAATCTAATAGTTACTGCAGTGGCTTCAATTACAAGTAAATTAGGTATTCTTTCTCTATAATGTGAGACAGGGTCTGATGTAAATTCCGGTGTCGCCACTGCGGCCAACGGATCTTGGTGTACAGTGGGAGTTTTAATTCGGTAGCAGGGTACTGTCGCCAACTCTGAGAAATGTTTCCTGGACTAAGAGGGTATCCGGGAAGTGCTGAGTCACTGCCACCTAAATGAGAAAGTCTTCTTTCCAGGTTATGACGTCTTCACTAGCAGGTGATAAATTTCTTAGCACGGAGTTACATGGGATGCGTGAACTTTCGTAACTGCGAAATCTTTTCATTCTTAATCGGATATTTACTAAATAGCACGGAATTTCCTAGCAATGAGGGTTAAATTTGATAATTTAGTTTCCATATTGCATATGAACAACCAAAAAACTTGTTTATCCACGATATTTATCGAAATTATGTGTCACGATGATTCTTTTGTTTACCACTTTTTTAATACAGGGTGAGGCAAAGGACGGTTTTCTAATGGGAATAGCAGTGGTTATGTGTATCACAACGAATTTATGAATGCCGACGAATCTTGCTATGTATGCCATTTTGATATTTGTACATACATTTAGGCTGCTGTCTTGAACATTCCGTCCCTCAATTGCATTTATTTTCCCAGTCAGTCTCTATCTATACACTCTCCAAGTCTTTCCCTGAAGTTACGTGTCGCTATTTTCAACATTTCGCCACCAATGTTGGCGGTTTTCTGGGCAATGAGACTTCAGGTCATCGATAGTAGCTGTTTGCGTACACTTTTGTCTTCAGGTCACCCGACAGAATATAGTCGCAGATGGTAAAGTCAGGAGGCGAACGGGGAGGCCAGAAAACGTCACCGTGCCGAGAAATTATGTGACTGGAAACATGCGACGCAGAACTGTCTTGACATTTTCTGCCGTATGAGCTGTGGCACCATCTTGCTGAAACCTTACCATACGCTTATTAATCCCACGAGCGGCCTCTTCACAGTGCAAAAGTTACAGTTTGGTGTGCAGTGTCCACATACTGTATCATAGGCCCTTATCTTTTTGAGGAGAACGGAAACACTGACAGTAAATAGTGAACCTCCATATGCTGACCAGATTTCTTCAACCACAATTTTTCCACAACCGTAAGCGTCTTCGTGGGATTAATAGGCGTATGGTATGGTTTCAGCAAGATGGTGCCACAGCTCATACGGCAGAAAATGTCATGACAGTTCTGCGGCGTATGTTTCTAGGGCACATATTAGTGTTAGTTGAGTATCTTATTATCAAACTCATTATTTTTTAAGAAGAATGTTCATTGAAACACATTTCAATATGCATTTCTTTATCTTGTAATATATCTAGAGTTAATGTTGCTGCCAAATGTCTTGGATTTGACACTTTAAAAAACCAATTTCATACTTCCTGACAAGTTTTTGAACAATGATGTAATTACGTACAACTATGTTCACAACCGAATTTGAAGGGTATATACAATAATCGTGCTCTATCACTAATACTAATAAATTTGAAAGACTCAATTTCGTCTAGTGGTTTATTTACAACTAAATTTTCTTTACAACTCTCACATTTCAATCTTTTTCAGACTTTATGTGTACATTACCCAGCTTAATACGTTAACACGGGTAATAAATATTTGATAGTTGAAATATCTGCATTTGTTACAGATACTTTAGGAAAATCTTTAATATCATGGAAATAACTATATGAATTATCTTGGTCATTAACAAACATTAATGCTAATTCTTCGGTTAGAAGGAGAATGCAATGAAAGTTCTAATACAGATGAAGAACGTATTTTGCTTTCCACTTCAAACACCTGTCTAATAGATATACGGTATTGTGTACAAAACATTTGACGATACCAGCCGAAGCGATGCTCTAATTCATCGGTCTAATTTTCCCCTGGTAATGAATATGACATGCCGAACTCTGATGTTTGAGTACAGAAATATTTGGACTCCAAATGTTAAATCAGTTTCTTAGACTTTTATGCACATCTCCCTAAATAATATTTGTGTAGTACTGATATTTTTTACCAGGTTACTGTTAAACAACCCAAACAAAGTCCTCTTAATATTTTATTAAAATAGTTTTTAGTACCCTATGACTATAATAATTATTAAATTAATGTTTGTAAGAATTTTGAAATGTAACCTTACCCTATTTTGACAGGAATCGATTTAAAAGGACTTCTATGGACTTCTTCTGAAAGGACTATGTGTCCAATTTCAGCCTATTCCGATGATTATTTTTTGCACTACATTAAATTTTTCTTACTATAGCGATCTTAGGGGGTAACCAGAAGTTTAAAAAACGTCTGACAAACCTCGGATCGTTTGCACTTGCATAGTAAATCTAGTAATGTATTTATCAAATAGTGCGCACACTCTTGCGTAATAAATGTAATAATTCTCAGATCGCTGAAATATACGAGTGAATTAGTGTTCAAATTTTGAATTCGGATAGCGATAACTATTTGTAGCGAGTGTTTTGATTTCGATCTTCAAATAGCAACTTTATATGAAGAGATGATCCCTGAAATTGATTCCAACTTTAGGATTGAATAACTCCGGATATAACGATAGTAACTAATGAAATTCCATATTAAGACTAATTTTGCGATGCAGAATCTGATTATTGGATCTAAACTTGTTGTTTCTCTGCAAGGAATGTGGTTGTCTGTTCAAAATTTGATATGAAGATGTCCTCTTATGCAATTTGTTTAGTTGAATTTGTTGAAGACGTTATTCATTATTCAGGAATACCAACGAATTTACTCTTTTGTGAATAACGCTTGAATTAAAGAAGGTGGCTCGTTTTTGTCCAAGATTGTACACATGTTTCACATCTACAGCGAAAATCTCTTCATTCGATTTATCTGTATGTGAAGCAGTAGTGTGGTATTTGCTGATACTGAAGTCAACCATTCAGTTGGACAACTCATGTACAACGTTTTTAAGAAACATCGCCAAGGATTTGAAGAGCACCAGCTCACAATGGCTGTTTCTGACAGTCATCAGACAACTTCAACGGTGTTAATAGCTGAAGTCCCCTTCAATGAGAGTTTTAAAATATTATGGAGCACATGGCCCCGTAGGGGCCTTAATCTCCAGTATTGGTACTTAAACATGGCGTGATGGAACTTGCCTTGTTGATAACATATGAGTTAAGAGTTTTAGACCTTGGACAGTTAACAAAAGGTGCATGGAATAAAGGTTGGTCATGGTATTTAAGGTTGGATAAAGTCTACATGGATAAGTTTGGGGTTTTAATCGACAAGAATAAGGGTTTTACGTGGTCTGTTCTTATTTTGAGGAAGTGTAGGATCATATGTTTCTATTTCCTGAATTGCAGCATTGTTTATATAATTTAAATTAGTGAAAAATTTAGTTGAAAGTTTTTCTGTATGAATTTACTGAGCGTTGTGATGTTGAGAGCTCTGAGAATATCTTCGTTGCGGTAGAACCATCTTGATCTAGTTATTTGTCGAAGGAAATGCATTTGTAATTGTTCCAGTCGTTTAATATTTATGGAGTTAGTTGCCCCCCAGATTGGGCTGGCATAAGTTATGGTAGGTCTGATGAAGTAGAGGTGTATTAGCTTTTTGTTTGCAAGAGATAGGGATGAACTCCGATTTGTGAGAGGGTATAACATTGCTGAGGCTTTTCTGAATTTGTTTTGCAGATATTTAATGTGAGGTTTCCAACTGAGTTTATAGTCAAGTATAAGACCTAGATATTTAGTTTCGTTAGACCATGGTATGGGTTGTCTGTACAGTTGAAGCATTGGTAGTTTAGAGGGGTTGTTACGACAGAACATTATGGCAGCTGTCTTTTCAACATTTAGCATTATTTTCCATTTTGTAAGCCATAATTCAAGGTAGAAGATGTGAAGTTTAAGATCAGCCAGAATAATTTTGTAATTTTTGTGTTGTGACATTATGGCGGTATCATCAGCAAACATGCATATTTTAGTGTTTTCTGATTGAGGAATATCGTTCATGAAGAAATTAAAGAGAAAGGGGCCAAGCTTGGAGCCTTGAGGGACACCAGCATAGATGTTTCTTTGAGACGAGTGCTGTTTGTTAACTCTTACTACGAATTTACGGTTGGAGAGGTAAGATGTAATGAGTAGTATGATGTGGTCAGGGAATTTATGTGTGATCATTTTAAAAATGAGGCCTTGAATCCAGACTTTGTCAAAAGCCTTTGCTATGTCGAAGAAGACAGCTCCTGTGTATTTGGATGGGCGTCCAGATCGTATGTACTCTACTACTCTTAGGAGTTGGTGATTTGTGGAGAGTTGGGGGGTGAACCCGAATTGTTGGGGAATCATGATATTATTTGAGTAGATGAATTCAGTGAGGCGTTTGAGGATTACAGCTTCAGTGATTTTACTCAGAGTAGGTAAGAGTGATATGGGTCTGTAGCTAATGGGATGTGAGGGATTTTTTTCAGGTTTCAGAATAGGTACAACACATGCTGTTTTCCATATGTTGGGGAAGTGGTTATGTTTGAAGATAGCATTGACTATTATAGTGAATAAATGAATAACATTGTGTGTGAGATTTTTGACCATCTTGTTAGTTACCCCTTCCATGCCAGGAGCTTTTTTTATTTTGATATTGTTTATATGAGATGAGATCTCAGATTGAGAAATAACTATGGAGTTTGTGTTTTTTGGAGAACTCGTGAAATGGTTTATTGTATTTGAAACAAGGGAAGTGGTCATGGGGTCATCAATATTGTTTTCAGTGAATTGTGTTTCAAGGCTGTCTGCTATGAGGTTAGCTTTGTCAAGATCTGACACAGCTGTGTTGTGAGAGGAATTAAGGGGAGGGATACATTTCCATTTTTTTGTTAAAGATTTAGTTGATTTCCAGATGGAGTTATCTTCAGTATTTAGGGATTCAAGGTGATTTTTCCAAGAGTCCTGAGAGTGTTTAGATATTTTTTTCCTTAGAGTTTTTTGAGTTTGATTAAGGAGGGTCTTAAGGTGAGGATTTTTTGTGGATTGCCACTGTCTTTTAATTTTGTTTCTAGTTTTGATGATCAGTTTAATTTCAGAGGGAAGAAAATAATTGTTTTTGTTTGAAACAGGTTTGGAGGAGCTATTGTATGCCGTGAGAATTTGTGTTGTTAGCAGCGATACAGCATCATCGATTTGGTCGGGGGTATCAATTACGTTATGTTGTGTTGGGTAGGTGACATTTTCTGTCAGGGATTGTTGGAATTTGGACCAGTTGGTAGTTTTTTGAGCGATTGGTATGGTGAAATTGGTAGAAAAAGCAAAGTTAATTAAGACTGGATTGTGATCAGAAGGTAGTTCAGGTAGTGAGTTAATGGAATATTTATAGTTGAATTGTTTGAGGAGTGCAAAATCAATGGTGCTTTTAGAATGAAAATCATATCTGGTTGGGGTAGTAGGGGCTGCAATGGAGACTCCCATTTGGGTGACTAGATTGAATATCTTGTTTCCAGCTGTGTTGTTTGAATTGCAGTTCCAGAACTGATGGTGGGCGTTGAAATCGCCACACAATATAATTTTGTCATGGGATTTCAGAAGTAGTTCAATATCATCAATGAATGTGGAACTTTGGCTTGGAGAGTTGTAGATGGATGTTATAGCAAAAGGTTTGATTTTTGGTATTGTAATAGAAATAGTTGTTGCTTGGACGTGAGAAAGCGTTGGGTTGATTTCTTCGTTATGGGGGATGGAATTTTTAATAAAAATTGCTGTTCCTCCCCTGGCTCTGGTGTTAGAAGGTGAATGTAGATCATTTCTATAGATACTGTAATTTGGGATGTTAACTTTAGAGTTTGGTCTAAGATGAGTCTCTTGAAGGCATATAATGTCAGGTTTGTATTGGTTGGTGAATTCGCGAAGTTCTATTATTTTGTTTAAAATGCCATTTGCATTCCAGAAACAAATGCTAAGTCCTAGGTTTGTGCGACCCATTATGTAGTAGTGGAGAGGCATTGTGTTAATATGATAAGTTTTTGATGGGGAGTCTGAGCTGCACGAAGATTGCTAGCTACGATGCTTGGGTCACCGAATATTTTGAATATTTAGGCTAGCTCGTTTAGAATGAAAATCATGTCATGTACTTTTTCCATTGGGAGTGTAGCATTGAGAATATTGGATGGAATTTCTGCTGATGCGACGTTTACTTGACGTGTGCTGATCTGGGCAGGTTGAGATTTCGGATTATATTGGGAAATTGAGATAGTATCTTGGTTTTTTGTGGCATTTGCATATGACATGTTATGTAGTACAGGTCTGGGTATGAATAATTGAGGAGGAGATTTAGAAGGGTTAAATGAGGGAGGACCGGATTTTTTTGGGAATTTTGTGCATCCTTTCCAGGAAGCTACATGGGTTTTCGGATTTAGGAATAGTACACTCCTTGAGTCGGTGACCTTCGCCGCATCTGAGGCACCTGGTCTTCATCAGGCAATTAGCAGAGCTGTGACCAAAGCCATTACATTTAAAACATTGGGAGGGCCCGCCGTTGTTGCGGTAGCTTTCTATGGTAATAGACATATACAGGATTTCGTTTATTTTGAATATTCCTTCACCCTCATGATTTTTTGCAGTTTCAATGAGGAATATCGGTAAAGGAGCTTTGGTTCCTGAACGTTTGAGTTGTGCAATTTTGTAAGTTGGAATGCCTTTTTCAAGGAGGTCAGTTTTAATGTCTTGAATGTTAGTGTTAACTGGGAGTCCTTTTGCAACAACTCTGATAGGTCTATCGAATGAGGGGGGGATGATGTATCCTTCAATTCCTTCATCCTTGATGTGTTGAGTAAGACTTCGGTGTTGGGCTGGAGTGTTACAATATATTTTCATGTATTCGGATAGTTTACATGTGATATCACCAAATTTTTCTTTTAATTTTTTAAGCATGGTAGTAAAATCAGTAACAAGTTTAACCATGATTGGCTCTATTTTCTGTGGGGTGTCATTCAAATCAACAGGAGCATTGACAATTGGGTCAAATTTATTTACCGTTGGTATCTCGGCGATAGGCTGCAGATTAACTGGTTTAGCAGTTTGTCCCTTTCTGGGGAATTTAAATTCCTGTTCGTTAGCTTTTTTAATTGCTTGAGGTAAGGGGGGAAAATCAATGGCAGAACTGGGTCTTTTACGCGACACATTGTGTAATGAACAGTTTTCGACAAGGCAAGAACCAAAAAGAACAAGCCTATCTCGGGCTCCATGAATGATATCTTCTGCTTCATTAATGGTGCCGTTAGCGAAGTCCAGCAGGATTTGTTTATTGGCATTTTTGGAGGATTGAACTAGGCTTAGAGTAGTATGTCCTTCTGCCAACATTTTCTCGCCCGTTTCTTGATCCAGTTTGGCTTTCTGGATGAGTTCGCAACGCTCTTGAGGTGGGCAGTTTATTAAGGAATCGATAATATCCCTAGTGGGTTGAGAGCATGGGACTCCTTCATCGTCAGATTCGGGTAGATTTGTATCCATTGCGGTAGCCATACCGCAGGGGATGAAAAAAGTTCAGGGAGCTGGCACTGTTTTTCAAGAGTCAATAGTTGAATTCACAAAGTTCGAAGCACAACATTTAGTCCGATGCACAATACTGATTCCGAAGCTCAGAGAGCTGGCACTGTTTATCAAAAGTCACGAGTTCGTAATCACTATGTCCGAGTCACAACAATTGTTCATATGCACAACACTTTGTCCGAATCACAATAGCACAACGCAGATAAAAGTTCTTGGTAAATCCACTGGAAAAGAGATGATAAACAAATTTCACACAGGTAGTCCGATGGTTTGAAAGCACTGAGATAATGTCACGATTCACGGGTGCGAAAAGAGTCACTTAGTCACAAAGCTCTGAAAATACGAATAAGTCAGGAGCAGAAAAAAACACGTCCGTACACTTAAGAAGAAAATCCAGGTGTCGTCGAGCTCGTGGTGCTCTCGTCGGTGCGTCGGAGCTCGAAGTCCCCTTCAATGTTCATGGGGAAGTTGTTTTGACAGATTTGTTTTTCCTGTCTGTGCTGCCATCTATGAGTGAGGAGTGAAATATTAGTTACTTCAGTCAATGTTTTCAGTGCCACTTTTTAAGAACGTTTCAAAAATATGTTATAACTGAAGGGACAGCTTGAAATGAGAAAATCTCGTTATTTATTTTAGTCTCATATATTTTTACCATACATGAATTTAATGACATTTAACTTAATTGAATTAATTTTTTGTCTCCTTGCAGAATTGAACGCAAAATATATTATTTTCCTTACCTGAGGCCGAAGATCATTTTGAAGAGCGAGAAAGAGTTACAGAGCTCTCTGTAGGCTTCAAGTACTCAATATTAAATCATGAATAGCAATCCCAATGAAATGTACATTCGGAACCTACTACTTTCTCCACTTACTCCTAAATTAAAGAAGAAATTCAAAAGACAGTACTCAAAATGGAATGATGCGTATAAGCGTATGTTTTATTTGCAACTGTTTAAAAAAATTCAAGCGGTCGTCATAATGGACAATGATGTACATTTGAACAGCATGAGTTGGATGATCGGTTTCATAAATACAAAAGGCGATGATTTTCTCTTTCACACTTGCTACCAGTCAGAGGAGAATCCAATCAATAACAAAAATTTAGTGATTTTAGCTACTCGATGTGGAAAATTGAAGTCCTTAGAATACATGTTTTCAAGAGGGATAAAAAGTATTTTTAACTTGTCCAGGAACTATGGCAGAGGAAGCATTCTACCAGGGGATGTAGATGAAAAGAACCACACTGCTTTCTACTACGCAATGCGGAAGAGCGATACTGCACTGCTCAGCATCCTTACGGATAAGTGGCCGGATGATCACTTTCTAAATAACTCAGAAGAACTGGACGAGATTCTTTCCAAAGCCTATAAGGAGCTGAAGTTAAGAAACGTTTGCTTATCGAACGAAATGGACGTCTTTGTCATCACTAAAATGGTGGATCTCCGGTTCTTTACGACTTCCACGAATCAACCACTTGACGACAAGAAAATGATGGACAACATAATACAACGGATTGATTTCCTTTTGGAAGCCTTCGACCATATTGTGAAGGAGTGGCCCAATTATGAAGAAGTGGACGAAGAACTTTTAGTTGTTGGAGAATTCATCGCGAAAAATATCTTTACACTGAAATATCAACTGAAGTCCACTTACGATAGAATTCCATGGGAAGAGATGGAGTTTTGTTTAATCATTTTTGTCCAAAAATACACTGAACCTCTCGACACGAATATTTTATACAGCAGCATTTTGAACAAGACTAAAATGGTCACGCATTTGGAAAACTTTTCTAAAGCTCTCAGTTCCGAAAAAAACAGTATTCAAACGACTATTTTTAAATCACTTAAGAAGTATCCCAAAGAACAACGTGAAATTGTAAAAACGCAAATACTACTGAAATACCCCCAGTTTAAACAGTTGTATTCCGACTATGAACAAGTTAGGGACTTCTACTCTTTGGAATTAATTAAAAGGCACGCCGATTTGGCCAGGTCAGCAGATTACACAAAGCGTGATCAATTGGTGACTATGAGAGCTTTGCAAGTTATTGGTGAGTGTATGAAAAACAGCTTGGAGTCCCCTAAACTGTCAAATGACACACGAGAGAAATTAATATCTTTCTTTCAGCGAGACACATACGAAGTTCTGGAAAATATTAGAAACGCCCTTTCGAAAGAAGACTCGCTATATCTTAGAGAACACATTGCAGAGTGTAGCGACTCTTTCTTCCTGAATGTTCGAAGTGACATCTCTAAAATCAGTGTCGTAATCACTGAAATCCTTATCATGCAGAAAAGTAAAGCGATTCGAAATTTGTTTGACGAAATACTAGATTGTAAAACGATAATTGATGTTAAAAATTGCCTGGGAGTGTTCCACTTTTCTAAATCCACAGGACAAATAGCCATGAAAAATAAGGAATCTGAAATGAAGAAAAATTTTGGAAACCATCTTGACCCACTGACAGAAATGGTAATAGATTGCAGCAAACTTATTGACATAAAGTCCCATGAAGTGGATGAAAAATTTGAAAACATTTTCGCAGCCATACAAACCGAAAGACAGGAGATGAAAAAACGTCTAAATATTTTTTATTCAGATTTCAGGTTGCTTGAAGAAATTAACCAAAAAATTCATAACCGTATTTGTACCGATGAAAATAGTTTGATACCTGTCCAATGGTTGATATCTAAAGCGAAAGAGAATGAAATGCCAGTCAGAACTGAAGAATCAAAATCAGAAGTTGTTCGATGCTTACAACAAATCGTACTTACCGTTGGACCTAATTTAGAGGTCATGAATCTAATTAAAATACTTAAATTGTGTGACCAAATAATATTTAAAATGATTATTGATGTAGAAAGAATAAAGTGGATTCGAGAACTAAAAATGACAGTTATGGATGATCGTATGAAAACACCACTTAGCGAATCACAACGCACAAATTTACTGTCGTCAAAACTAAGTTCACTGAGAAAAATTTTTCAGCACAACAAACTGTTTGATTGTACCGTACCTTATGAAAACAATCTCAAAATTGGAACCAAAGTAGACATGCTTGTACTCGATATAATGTCCATTTTAAAAAGGAAGCATCTTGCGCACAATCCATTCTTCTTAGACAGCACTTATCCTATTGCAATAGGAAAAAATTTGCGCAACCATTTAGCGCATGGAAACATCCTATATAACATCTTTCTACCGAGAGATTCTGTTCAGATCTTGATTAACGCAAGGAATGTGATAGAAAAAGTTACTGACATTACGGTGCTTCACAAAATTGACAAAGTTATACAATGTGACATTTCTTTATTGAAAGACACTCACCGTCTTAACTTAAGCATCGTACGAATTCAAAAGGAGTTTTACAATGTTATCAAACAAGGTAGCATAGATGATGTAAAAGCCCTTATAAAAGAGGGGGCAGACATCAATTGTAGAAATCTCAAGCTGTGGACTACATTGCATTTTGCAGCTTCAAACTCCGATGTTAAAGTTTTCAAATTTTTATGGGACAAAAATTTGAACGAGAATGCCAAGGACATCATAGGCCAAAGTCCTTTGCACATAGCTGCAAAATTTGGGAGAGCAAGCACAGTTGAGTACTTAGTGAAAGAGCTCAAAATGTCAGTTGATGATGCAGACAGTAATGGCAAAACGCCATTGCATGTTTCTGCCGAATACGGCCAAGTAAGCGTCATTGAAATTTTATTAAAACATAGAGCCAGTACTACTCTGAAAGACAAAATACTTGGTCTGACACCTACTCACTACGCATTTCTAAATAATCATATTGAAGCATCTAAAATTCTTTTAAATGACAAAGATATCTTAAGACTTGAAACTGCCGGTGGGCATACATTATTACATTTTGCTGCAGAATATGGACACTTGGAATTGGTGGAAATTTTGATCCGGAAAAATATCAAATTGAAGACTAAGACTGATCGGTGTTTTGCTGCTCTGCATTTAGCTGCATCTAACGGCTTCTCCAGTGTAGTGCAGGCTCTGATAAAACATGGTGCGAATGCGAATGTTAAAACTATTGATCGTCTGACGCCTTTGCATTGCGCTGTTGCAAACCGACATAGCAATACCGCTGAAGTTTTATTGAAAAATGGAGCGGATGCCAACGCTAACAACGCACAGTATGAAACCTGTACAACTCTCTCACATGATTCAGGTTATCCAAGAATCTCAGATTATTTGCTCAAAGTTGAGACTGGCGTCCATCCTTTGCAATCGTTATGCAGAACCCCTTTGCATTTTGCAGCCAGAGGAGGCTGCGTGCAATCCGTCAAACTCTTACTACAGCACAAAGCTTCTATTGATGCTGCAGATTTGAACAAGCATACGGCATTGCATCTGGGTGCTAGGTCCGGACATAAGGATGTCGTGCAACTACTCATAGATGAAAAGGCTTCAGTAAACTGTAAAGATTTACGCGAGGCCACTCCTTTGCACTTAGCTACGTCAAATGGGCATATAGATGTTGTGAAGATCCTAATTAACAATGGAGCTAAAGTAAATGAAAAGGATGTTTCGGGTAATACGGCGTTGCATTTAAGTGTATCGCACGAGTACAAGGATATTGTGAAGTTATTGATAAAAAAGGAAGCTGATGTTAGCAGCAAAGGTGTCCTCGGAATGACACCGCTTGAGTTAGCTATTGTGAAAAATATGTCTGAATGTTTTGTAAATGAAGGTATCGATGTGAGATCAGTATTGTATGATGATGGGAGAACGGCCTTGCACGAAGGAGTTGTAAGTGGAAATGTCAAGTTCGTGGAGTACTGCATACAAAGTAAGTGCGATGTAGATGCCATAGATCAAGAAGGCACAACAGCGCTCCACTTGGCGGTTCAACTAAATGAAGAGGAGATCATAACTTTATTACTGAATTATGGTTCAAACTTGGATCTCAAAGATTGCAAAGGTCGTACAGCTCTGGAGTTTGCAGTCATTCACGGTTACAAAGACTCAGTGGAACATTTAACCGAAAGGAAGGCAGGAATTTGTAACAAATTATTGTATTTGGCTGTACTTTACGATCACATTGATGTAGTAACGGTACTTTTCTCGAGACACAATTTTCATCTTAATACTGACTCTAAATTCAGTCTCGATTTGCTGAATTCAGCTATTCAAAATGGAAACAGAGAAATTTCAGAAATTTTGTTGAATAACGGGGCCGAGACTGACGTAAAAACGTCTCGCGAAGGTTATACTCCGTTGCACTTCGCAGCTCATGAAGGCCATCATGATGTTGCCAAACTGTTGCTTTCGAAAAACGCTGATCCCAATGTTACCTCAAATGACGGAGACACGCCTCTACATTTGGCCATTCGTAAGGGGAACACGAACGTGATTTCAGTTCTGTTAGAAAATGACGTAGATGCATCCGTTAGACCTTCCTACCTAAAAACAGCATTCGAGCTTGCAGTGGGTCTGAATAACTTGCAGGCGCTAAAAGTATTACTGAGTAAGACAGACACCGACACAAATAAAAAAAACGAATATACAAGGACACTATTACATATCGCTTCTCATAAAGGTCATATGGAAATGGTCAAACTCCTACTCGCCAGCTTTGATACTGTGCATGCCACAGATTCATATGGCCTCCAACCCATTCACGTGGCTTCTTTAAATGGTCACATGAATATTGTCGAATATTTATTAGATCATGGCTCAAGCATAGGAGATCTGTGTGCGAACCAGAGGACGCTGCTGCACTACGCTGCCGAGGGAGGACATTCGAACACACTGTCGAGCGTCATCCAGAAGGGTGTGTGCACCAACTGCGTCGATGCTAGTGGCGAAACCCCTCTGCACGTGGCAGCCAAGAAGGGACACACAAGTGCCCTCAGAACTCTTCTTGAGCACGGGTCGTACTACGACGTCCGCGATAACAACTGCAAAACTCCTTTAGAAGAGACGACGAGCCCAGAAACTGTCGCCATCTTGAAATCAATCGAAAGGCTGTTTAAGGCTGTGAAAGAAGGCGATGCTTCCGTAGTCGAACATTTGATCAAGGAGGGTGCTTTTCCGAATGCCAAGTGTGAGGAGAACATGACACCGTTAATGTACGCATCCTGGAAAGGTTTCAGCAACGTTGTTGACGCGCTTTTGTCGGGCGGAGCCGATCCGAACATATCTGGTAAACACGGATTTGTCGCTTTGCACTACGCTTCCCAACTCCCAAACGGGTCTTGCATAGTGAAGAGTCTGTTGTCAAAGAGTGCCGTCTATGACTATTTATCGGAAGAAGGGAAGACACCCCTCGATATTTCTGATTCTCGAAATGATCTGCTGAAAACTGTGGATCAAATGTTTGACTACGTTCGGAAAGGTAGGAATTGTGATTCTGTTGTTCTGAATTGTCTGAATGAGTTGACAAATGTCGACGAATTGAGAGCTGTCGTGAGAGCAAAAAATAGAGAGGGTAAAACGTTAATGGCTGTTGCAATGTGCAATGACTTTTCTAAGATGAAAGACATGATAATTATTTTATTGAATAATTTATCGGTTGAATATCAAAAGGGCCAGGAATTACTCTCAGATGAAAGGTACGAAGAATCATTTGTTGTACTGAATGAAATTCTGAAGAAGTGCACTGACATTTTTTGTTCCGAAAATCCCTTTGTTTTGGAAATTAGAGAAGTTCTAACCACCATTCGTCTGAGAGAAGGTAATCCGAAAGGAACGCGGTCCATACTGGAAGAGATTTATCAAATACGCGAAAAGACTTTAGGTGCTGGTAATCTTTCCACTTTAACAACAAAGTTCTGGATTGGTGTTGCTTTACAAGGAGAAGGAAAGATCAAGGAAGCGATAGATGTGTTTGAAGAGGTATATCGGAAACAGAAAGCAATCTCCGAAGAACAATTGTTTCCGGTTATACAAACAGAAGTTTTCTTAGAAATGATGAAGAGTGAAGAAAATCCGTGTGAGAAGACTTTAACTTCGCTAAAGAGAGTTTATAAAAAGACCCAGAAAGAGTTCCCTGACAATGTTTTGTTCAATTTGAATATCCTGTGTCGTTTAGCAAATGTATACAGTATTTTAAGAAAACAGGACAAAGCCATTAAGTGTTACCACAGTGCCTACAGCGTAAGCAAGCTGAAGTTTGGTGAATATCACAGCATGACTTTACGTATTTTAAGTGAAAATGCCAGATCTCTGGGTTATCAAGAAAAGTGGGACGAAGCTTTAAATATCTACGAAAAAGTTTTTCTCGCGCAAAAGAAAACTTTAGGTCCGTCTCACCACGACACTCTAACCACTCAGTATGAAATAGGAAATACGTTTTACCATGAAGCAAAGTATCTAGGAGCTCTCGTTATTTTCAGAGAAGGCCTCGAACAAAGGAAGAAGATTTTGGGATCTGCTCATCCTTACATCATAAACACTCTGGAGAAAATAGAGTTCATCGAAAACCACTTTACATATTTAGGAGAGGAAGATCAGTGGCTCTTGAAGCAGGTTGGCAACATGTTTGCATAAAAATACTCAAGTCCTCTGTAAATTGCGCCATTTAAAAAACTAGAGAACACATTTATATCAGATTTTATATCAATGGGGATTATTTATTTGAGGTTTACAGATACATCAGAAACAGAAAAAATTGTTTCCAAATCCAGGATCGAGTTCTTTTCCTGACAAAAATGAACAAAATGAGCGTTCTGAATAATGAACATCCAAATAAAAGTGTAGACAAAATGTCCCTATAGTAATAAACGGTATAATTTGCAGAACTCCTACAGAACTCCTACTGCAGAAATTAACTTCATGCGATTATCTGAGCTCACTTTTATTAGATATCATCTAGTAACTTTTTTTTTGAAATTCCCATGCTTCTTTTTCACTACACTGATAATTGCTTGTGCTACTTTCCAAGTTTTTCAAACCACGTCCTTCTAAATATGGCGAATCGTTGTGCATTGCTGAAAACCATTTTGTTACTATACATTTACTGATAGATTAAATTGTGAGTGAAAACTCTCTTTACAAAGGGTCGTACATGTTAAGGAGAGCTGGGAATAAAAAACGACATAATTGGAACACATGCAACATGTGGAGCTACGGAACTGTATAGTGTAACCCAAAGTGCTAGTGTAGTGTATAGACATGAAGTATAAAAAGTCTGAGAGCTGTTAGAGAGAGAGGATCTTCAAAAAGTGTGAACAACATGTCAAACAACAGCCACGTGACTCTTCTTTGGAAAATTGGTTTGCCGATTTGGCATCTTATCTCCTCGTTTGGCGACATAACGTCTTATGACTGGCTGGAAGGACAATCAGATGATGAATCAATCTAGCAGCGTCCTCTCCTACCTGGTGGACCCATCTGGTGTAGTGATGGGGAAAATGACTCTTTTCAGGGATCGGATCGGAACCGCTCACTCACTAAAAAGATCTAGCTCTTTTTGATGACTCACCGCTCCTTTGAGAAATAAAAATGTATATAACATATCGAAATGCATACAATATGTTTGGGCCATCGAACATCCCTCGTTGTCACGTGAGCGCATGTGTCCAGACGAAGAGGCACCAAGCGTGCTGGAAACACCCACGCACACAACACTTGAAACACTCACTCATCCAGCAATTGCGCAGTTTACCTCTAAAATCAACAAAAGGAGGGAGACGGGGCCCGAGGACCAGCATAGGGCTGCTAAGCTGTAAAATTTAATTGCTAAGGCATAAGATGGCCCAAAACCATGTCAATTCATATAACTTTGAAATTGTCCATAAAGAATAAATTACTTTGAGGACACTTCTACTTTTGTAATTCCCATCATGAACCCGTTGAGATTACAGAAGTAGCAATTAAAATATCCAAACACGTTAAAAATCTCATTTTTGACCAAGAATTCTAAAAAAGTTTTCGATTTTATTGGATAGAGTATTTATTTGACTTTCCAAAACATATTTAATTTTTTCTCTGTTAATTACTTAAAGAAGTATTAAGATTTTAATCAAGGCGGGAAAACAAGAAGTAAGAATGGAAAACACTGGAAATGGCCATTAAAAGGCCAAAAACATGGCAAAATCTAAATTTAAACCTTACTTTTTTTTGCAAATATAATTTTAGAAAGTTTTTTTAAATATTTAAATGGTTTCTCTTTTGGAAATGGAGTGAACTTTTTTAAAGAGAAGGAAGAACAAAATTGTTTACACAAAGAGCAAACGCAAGGGAGCAAGCGATGCACTTGAAACTACCTTTAACTCTAAATTAATATTTTTGCATTATTTCCTCACTTCAAATGTTATAATACAAAAACTTATAACTGGATTCTAGTATACTTTTGAGAGTTTGTTATTTATAATGTTGTCAAGTGAATGAACTAGAATAATTATGCTGAGTTCAAAAGTTTCTAAATTATTACTATTTATTTAAGAAATAGGACTGTAAAACTATAAAAAATCTTCTATTCATTTTTCAATCACTTGTAAAATTGTTGTTTATTTAAATATCCTTTTATTCTAGTTCATTCCCTAGAAATATGCATGTAGTTTATTTTAGTAGCATCATTTTTCAAATTGATTGAATAGATTTTCATGTAGCACATTTGAAGTTTTTGACACATTTCTTTAAAATTTCATACATAATTATCATATTTTTACAAAATTATTAATATATACTTTTAATATTTATAGCCCATTGTGTGCTATTGTTTAAAACACAAAACATAAAAATATCATTAAAATGTTTCTATACCACACTTAAAAATAGTGTCTTGGACGTGTTTGGATACATTAAGATTTCTTTCTAAAACCACTTAGTTACCAAATGAGACTTCCTAATAATTTAAATGATATTTTAAAATCATATAATAAAAATATTAATAATTTATTTAAGTACTTAAGATTTTTAACTATTTATTTTAAGATATAGGTATATATCGAATACTCGTTGTCCCAAAGATTTTCAAAATCCAAGTCCCCCCCCCCTGTCTTTTAATAAAAATATTTTCAAAATGCCTTGTTTTGTGAAGGCAATGCAATAAAAACGAGTTACGTTTAATTTAATTTTGTGTAGCTTTATTAAAATGATATCACTCCCGAGAAATCAAGGTTTTGTTATAATTATTATATTAATGTTAAGTGAATAACATAATAACTGTTAGAATATGTTTTAATAACAACCTTAAGACTAGTTTTAATAAGTGCTAAAAGGCGTGATATGACTTAAGCCGTAAAAACACCCTTTCAATCTAAAATTGAATTAAATTAAAAAAAATAACATTTATGATAATACATAGATATTTAAAAATTTGAAACTTCAAAAAAGTAACAAAAAGCTAGAGAGCGCAAAAGAACGAATGCGGAATTGACTCTTCGAGAGCGATAGTTATCGAAAAGAGCCAAAGAGTTAACTCCTTAAAAGAATCAACTCCCAAAAGAATCAGTGAGCGCAAACGATCGAATGCGGAAATGATCTTCGAAAGAGCCAAAACTCGAAAAGAATCAACTCCCAAAGAATCAACTCCCAAAGAATCAACTCCCAAAAGAATCACTGAGCTGGTGATCGCATGCGGAAATGACTCTTCGAGAGTGGAAGCGCTGATTCGTTAAAAAAGAGTTACCGCTCTTCAGCCCTGATTGGTTAAAAAAGAGCTATAGCTCTTTTTTGACGAATCAGCGCTCGCTCACTCCGTCAAGAGAGCTAACTCTTTGAGTCAGCTCCTGAGCAGATCGCCCATCTCTAATCTGGTGATGAATATCAGGGTCTACTCAGCAAGTGAAGGGACTCTTAGTATCATGTCCCTACTAGTTTTGGTCACATGATCATGGAAATTTAAACTGGTTACCATTGAGCTCCTTCTACTTTTAGATTTTCTTTATGATGTATACGCCTTGTATGTGATCCGTCCAACCAATTAGTGACCATCACCAGGACACTGTAAGTAGGACATGAAAAACATCTACATTCTCAATTCCTGTAATAAAACCAATACTTAGTAAATATTTATTTCAGCAAAGAAATATACCATTTTCGTAATGATCACATATTTAGGTAGATTTTTAGCTTTGGACCACATGTTAAGGTGAGGGATTGAGAAAACTGACCCTGCAATGCGAGGAATTTTGCAATGCAACTTCTAATGTAATTTACAACTTGACACAAACGCTTCCGAAATTGCAGCAATTGCTGTATGGCTGAAGACAATAGGTACGGAGGTAGTTAATTAACGTCACAATGGAGGAACGCTTAGGGGCTATTGGTAGATGGTCCGGGATCAACCCCGAATGGAGAGGTCTAAGGACAACACCTCGTCCTTTTGAACCACGATCTGATGACGAGGTGTGAACTAGCACCCCAGTCTCCATACTTCCACACCTCACCAACGTGAAGACATTTGTGGCAACGATAGATTTAATGTGCACCAGTCCCCTTGCTTAATATATTTTCGAAATTTGATTGAGCTTGGGCATGATATTCATTTCATATTTTATGCAACATTGTGTACCATATGTACATCAGTTACTGTTACTATTCTCATATGTATTGATTGCTGTTGTATATCGTAAATATAAAGCTTAAAAGAATTACACAATATGACTAAGAGAACCAGTAACGGTAATGCAATCCAATCTCTAAAAAATGAGAATCCATTACTGGTTTTTAAACCCAATGCTTGAGAAGTTTTATTTAGTGCCAGGAAGGTTCCTTTTCTACACACTACGTACATTTAGATTAGCAATGGTCCTGAACACTGTACATTCTATTTGGAGAATAGGATGTCAGCAAGGGGGTGTACTTGTCATCTGACCGTGATTCAAAATGCCGAGCCTTGTGATTGAATCTTTTCCTTCCGGGCTGTCGCCAATAACTCATTGTATTGCTCCAGTGCGACATATCTACCTACCTGTTGATTCGATTGCTGACGTTGTACTAGGCCCCCCCCGAATAAACATACCATACATACTTAAAGCTGCTTGCACAACACGTTACAGTTTGCTGGTGAATATACGACTTAATGTGGATCCTATGGTGTTGGTTGTGGGTTTCATGGCACACGGACTGTGTTAGGATAAACAGCTACAAAATTGAGACAAACTACATCAAGTAATGAACATGCACACAAAGAAAGTTTTACTGTCACAGGAAAGAGAGAAATACGCACAAGCAGGTAACAAACCTGACAGAAATTGAACATGCATGGCCTACAACTCGCCGATTGTTAGCGCAGTGAGCAAACTACGGAGCTACGGTGACCCCTCGATCCTGGGGGAAGCATATGTATCACTTTTGTATGTTTATGTTTGTTTATCTGCTAATAAATAAATACGCTGTGCAAAGGAGTATCCTGTATTACTTAATATGAGAACCTCGATAGTAGGAGAAGGTGGTGCACAGCGTTACATATTTTTTATTTTAAGCTGTGGCATCAAGATATATATCTATATGAAGTAAACAAAGCTCTTAAAATGATCTTTGAACTCCTACATACATCTTACATATCATTAAAATAAAAAAGATTAACATTTATTTCCAGTATTTAATGCTTTTGGTAGTGATGTACTTTCTAACACTATACCCCACTGTTGGAGTACAGTGTTACACACTGTAGTATACACTGTAGTATAGTGTTATATTATACTAGCAACAGTAAATATAATTAATGGGCTTTTATTAAAATTCATTTTAATTGAAATTTACAGATATCTAATGATTCCTTAAGCAGGCTTGAAATAAAATGCCACTTATGATTAGTTTATGGATAATTGAACAGCTTTAAATGTGAAAAAAAAAACATTAGAAGTGATTGTTGCCTACAGTTACAAAGTAGTTAATACGATAAGAATAAATAAATTGTAAACTTATTTTTGATTTTGATATAAAGTTAAATCCACAGGAAAATCAAAATTTCTGCTTTTTTCACTGCATCTCCTGATGGAATTGGGGAGGAAGTTTGGCAATGATTTTTGATTTTTCAAATGAATAAACTTCATTTGTTCGTGAAAATTTATAAGATGGAAAAATTATTTTGATGTATAACGCTTCAAAATCAAGACTGTTCTGATTCACAACTTTCCCATTAGAGTGAATTTTATGTTCTTTAACTACATAAAATTATATAGTCCTTCATAAAAGTATAGTTATAGTCCTTCTTCAACTCTAACGTAATCACCATTGTTAATTGTTGTCGTCTGCAGCAATGTCTAATTACAACTGTGAAAAAGATATGTTATCTTTATCAGCATAAGCTGGTGAATCTTCATCTTCTGTTGATGATATCTCAGTCGGCTTATGCCTCAAGTTCATTTTGGCTTGCTTTTTGGGAATTTAGTTCTTTTTAGGGTTTTGTGTTTGTTTTCTCTTCAATATTTCTTCTGTAATCACATTTTTAACTGACACGTATTAGTCAATATCCAACATTTTACCCGTCATCTATTTTGTGCAGTTTTTCGGGAAGGGGATTTAGGGAAATACCTTACTTCTTAAGGAGACATAATTGTGTTAGCTTTTGAATATTTCGTATGAATTAACAAAAGAAAACTGCTAATCATGTAAAGAAAGATTGTAAGCATCACCTAAACAGATATGCAAACCTATATGGAGGAAAAGCTTTCGGAAAAATTAACCAATTTATTATTGTTATTATTCATATTTATAAATATTAATCTTAAAATGAAAAGTGCAGAGCTATAAGAGTAGTAAAATTTACATTGTGAAATATTATGCTCGCTTGTAATGTGTTAATTGGACACATTATGTATGTATTACTGTGCCCCATTTCATTTCTTAACACTATACCACATCTGGCATAGCTTGTAAAAAACATTTTATGACTACATAATATGAATTTAGATCATCCATTTTAACTCACCAGAACCTAAACAAAATTAGCTTTACTACTAAAATATCATTCATCATAACAAAAGCACCACTCATAAATAAAGATAATTTAATTACAAACACAAAATTTTACTTTTAACATGCAAAAATAGAGATTTGATTACAGAAATGTAACTTATGATGAAAATTCTTTTAAATTACATGAACTTCTGGAAAACAAGACGGCTAACAAGATTGCAAACAAATTGCAGCTAATTTTGTTAACACTTTAAAATGAAATTCACTGCATCACTGTACACCCCATGTAGCACTGTACCCCACCTTCACCAACAAAGTCAGATTCGCTGGATATAACAATAAAAAAAAGAATCCGTCAAGCTGAGATTTTTGTGCCAGTTTGAGAAAAACATTACTTTTTTTTCAAACAAAGTTAATAATAGACATCTATTGGTTGAAACCCGTCAAGTCCCTTGAAGGTTAGTATTAAAAGAAATAAAAATAGATTATCTAAAAAGTACCCTTTAAAAGGGGCGAATTAACGTCGCATTGGAGCAACGCACCGGGCTATTGGTGATGATCCGAGATAAACACCATAGGAAAAGATTCGACACCTTCTCATTTCAAACCACTATCAGAAGACGAGGTTTCACCTGAGCTTGCTAAGCATAAATAAAAAAAACCATAAACAAAAACACACGTGCCTGAAGTAACTGGGATCTTAAACTCTCCCACCGTTTCCATAATTTCCCCAAGTATAGGAACCACTTATTATTTTGAAAAATAAATTTGTAATTAGACGAAAAAGAGAAAAATATTAGCAATCATTATTTATGTTTTGTAAACAAATGAAAAACAATTTCAAGTATAAAGAATTGGAATTTAAGTTCCATAAAAATAAATTTTCCTGTATCTTCGGAAGTAAAATAGTATTTTACAGTCACTGAGGTAGTTAATTAACATCTTACTGGAGTTATTGGTGACGGTCCGGGGTTCATCCCAAAGAGAAAGATCCAGGGACAACGCCTCGCAATTTAGAATCACGGTGAGATGACGAGAACATATGAGCTTGCACCCCGCTCTCCAAATCTCCACACCACACCAACATGAAGACATTTGAGATCATGACACATTTAATGTGAACAAGTCCCCGGGTATACGACGGTCTGTTGCTGGATCGAGCTTCGATCCCACAACCCTCCCCTTACAAATCCGTTGCTCTTTCAACTGGGCTACCGATGTACAGTCGTGACATGAAAAAACTAATCACCCCTCTCCATTCAAGTATTTTTCAGCAGTAGAGTAAATTTAATGATGTCTGTTGACAGGCATTACGTCTTCTATGACTTCCCGTGGATGTATTTCTTTCTTCAAAGCCAGTAAATAGTTTTCTTCTATATCCTAGACTAAATATAGCGTGATACCGTCTGAAAAGCTAATCCGTGTTCATAGATGATGTTTGGATGGATATCAGATACATTAATGCTGAACTAATGCAACTTTATTAATGCTCGATGAGCAGCCCATCAGATGTCCGAAATGATGACACATGGTTTAACCCTTCGAAGGTGGTTCATCTTCGCGTCGCAAACTTGTAGTGGCCAGCTCCTGAAACAGCCTGATTGACCTATTTTCTTAATTGAATAACTTCCCTTGCTGTAAAAGGGCAGTTTCGTTTTGTCATTAACAAAACTGACCAGATCATGATGGACGAGATATCTCGTCATTCACAAACTTAACAAGATGTCTTGATAGAGAGGTTCTTGAGGTTGTCTCCATCCGTTTCATCAAGTTTACAACGTGTATAGATATCTGTTCTTAAAGCTCCAATACTTTTCTATTGTTTTCGTAGGTGGTCATGTACTGTAAGATGTAGAAAGCAAGCGACTCTCATAGCTCTTGGTGTGGAAACTATTTGCATCTTTGATGATTTTGAAGTCACTGGCGTAAAGCGCGTTCTGCTCTCCAACAACTGTAGCCAGGTTGGAAGAGAAACATATTAGCAACAGGACGATTATGGTTTCGAATCCAGTCAAAGAAAGACAGCACTGATTGTTGGCTTGAGAAGGCCAATGGAAGGCCGGATGCCTGCAGAGGGACGTATTGCATAACGTGAGGTACTTGTATCTAGTCGAATTAGACAAACTATCTTAGCCCAAAGATGGATGCGCTGCAGCTCTGTTGGTAGAGTCAGACGCAGGTTAATAATTCCAAGAGCCTTATGAGCTTGAACGAATATTAACCATCCAAAGGGATGAATGTTTTTCAAAGAAGGTACCTCCGGGTCCGGAGCACGTCTCCACTGACAATTTGTCCACCGATTTCCATTGGATCGACCACGTTCACGTCCTGGCCAAGCCTATCAATTCGGCAATGGACCTTTTGAGCGGAGCGTCAAGTGTCTGTTTCCTGTTTTCCCACTTGGGGCCTTTCTATGCTTTTGTAGCAAACTCTGATGTACCCCAATACGAGTTGACACGGAGGGAAGTGCGCTCCCAAATAACTGGAAGGGGGGGCTGGTGCACGTTACGTCTTTTGTGGCCTCAAATGTCCTGACGTTGGCATGGTGTAGAAGTTAGGAGGGTGGGGTGCCATATCAGGTGTTGCCTCGTCATCTGACAGTGTTTCAAAATTACGTAGTGATGTCCTCGGATATTTCCATTCTGTTTTGTTTTTCGACAGGCACCAATAGCCCGATGTGTTGTTCCAATGCGACGTTAATTAAAATACCTACCTACCTGGATTTTGTAAGGCAAAGTGGCCGAATGGAGGAAAGATGATGCTAGTGTGAATTCTCACCAGATGTACACATGTTTCACATCTACAACGGAAATCACTTTTGTGGATATTTCTATTTCTGAAGCTAAAGGTGCGGTATTTGCTGATAGTGGAGCCAACCAATAAGATGGGAACTCAAGTACACCCCTTTCTGTTGAAACATGTCCATAGATTTGAAGAACCCCAGCTCACAATGGCTCAAGTTGTAGGTAGTCAAATCACTTCAACGGTGTTAATTGCTGAAATCTCCAACGAATCTCATGGACCAGCTTTCTTGACAGATTTGATCCTTGTGCATGAGCTGTCATCTATGAGCTAAGAGTTAAATATTTGTTATACTAGACATTTTTGTCAACGCCACTTTTAAAGTACAGTCGCGGGGGAAAAAAAGAAACACCTCAAGCAATTTAAAAGCAGAGAAAATTCAAAGATGCCGTTTCACAGGAACTAAAGTCTTTAATAAAGAAGTTTCCGTTAAAATAATTCCGTTTCGAAGTTATGAGTTCAGAAAGATGTTAATCAGAGTTTCTTACACTTTTAGGTACATCTTCCTGAACAATATTTCTATCACACAGATATTTTATACCATATTACTTTTAAACAAATCAAACAAATCCATCTAATATTTTAATTTACGAATAGTTTTTAGTATGGAATAATAATTATTGAATTAAGGTTTGAAAAATTATGAATTGTAACCTTATTATATTTTGGTGGGAATCGATTCAGTAAAACTTCTAGTATGACCTTACAAAATTTCAGCTCATTTCGATAATTAGTGTTTGAGTTACATTAAATACTTCTCATTGTTGCGAGTTTAGGGGGAAACTTAAAAAAAATTTTTAAACGTTTGAGAGACCTCGGATAATAATTATTATTATTCTAATTGTTTGTATCGTTAATAATAATGAGAGAGATTATCCTAGAGTTAATCTTGGATCGTTTGCACTTAAATAGAAATTTTATAATGTAATTGTCCAATCGTTTGCACTTGCGTAATGAATATAAATCTAGGATAGCTTAAAAATACTTTTGAAATAGTATATTGGTAAAATTCGAAATTCGGGTAACTATAACTCAATTAATTTCGATCTACAAATAAAATTGAGAAGATTCCTGAAATCGATACTAACTTTAGGATTGAATATATTGGATATAAAATTAGTAAATTCATGAAATTTCATATTCAGACTAATTTAAGGATGCAGAATCTGATTATGGCGTCAGAACGTTGTGTTTCCATTAGAGAAGTTTTGTTGTTTGTACAAAATTTATAAGAAGACGTCCCTTTATGCAATTTTCTTGAATTTGAATCTGTAGAGGACATTATTCTCTATAGAATGTTACCTTTAAATTTGCATTAGTATGAATAGTGCTCAAAATAAAAAAGGTGGTTCAAATGTTTTTTACGTGGCTGTTCGTTTAAAAAAAATTACGAACTAAACATACTGCTCTAAATTATTTATTTCATAGTTTATTGATCTCATATATTTTTGCCATTGATGAATTTAACGACACTTTCCTTGTATGAATAAATTTTTTGTACCATTGCAGAGTTGAATTCAAATGCAAGGGCTCCTTTGACCACCTGAGGCCGAAGTAACATCATCTTGGTGACAAAGTATTTTGAAAAGCGAAAAAAAGTTACATGGCTCACTGTATAGGGCCTTAAAGTGCTCAACACTAAATCATGAGTAGCAGTCCCACCAAAATGTATGATTGCAACTGGTTACTTTCTTCACTCACACCTAGATTGGAGGATGAGTTTCAAAGTCAGTACTATTAATGGAATGATGCGGATAAAAGTAGATTGTATTTACATTTGTTTAGAAAAATTCAAGCAGCCGCTGTATCCGACGATGATGTACATTTGCACGATTTGAGTTAGATTATTGATTGCATAAATAAAAAAGTAGATGATTCCCTGTAGCACTCTTGCTACCAATCAGAGGAGAATCCAATCAAGAATACCAATTTAGCTACTTGATGTGGACAGTTGAAGTCCCTAGAATACATGTTTTCTAGAGAAAAACACTATATTTTATGTCCGGGAACTGTGCAACAAGAGCCATTCTACTAGGAGACAACGAGAAACACTGCTTTCTACAACCCATTGCGAAAGAATCACACTGCACTGCACAGTATCCGTACAGACAAGTAGCAAGATGATCACTTTCTAAAGAACTCAGAACTGGACTAATTATGTATGCTGAAACGTGTTTTTGATGTAACTGTAACTTCTTAAATAAAGTTTTATTACTCATTTAAGAAGATGTTGTGTCAGTGAACAATTCAACTGGTTAAGACGCTCGTTATTGCCGTTAATACATGTTCTATTTCATATACCGTGTTCAATAAAGTAACTTTAGATTTTCTCTGCTAAAAACATCTTTTAGTGAATTATTTAAACATAAACAACAATTTTAAAATATTTCAACGCTCTTAGATCATTTCTCTTCCTACAAATTTTGATTAAAAAAGTATTAGTTTTAGTTGGGTATACAAGGGGGTTCTTGGGGCCTTGTCTCGCGAGAAACCGTTCGTTGATATACGGTTGGAAATAGAAGATCAAGACCGAGTATGATTATGTAACGTTCATAACACTAACGGCCTCGAAACGTGGTCAAATGTTTATTATTTATTTATTCATTCTTTCAAATAGATACCTCTAGTTACATGACAGCGACAAAGATTTTATATCCATTCTTAAGATTGCAAATTTGATATTCTTCATAGAAACGGGTCTGCTGTGCTTTGCGACTGTTTTTACACGTGGACTTGTTTGATTAACTCTCTACCTTAGAGATTACCGAGTAGGGGTGTATTATTTATATCCCAAAACACTAGTGATGATTAAATTCTAGTGTAAAGATCGTATTGTGAATTTCCTAAGAATACAATCCTTTGGAATATATTAGTCAAGAGTGTCAAAATTGGTAAGTCGCGCAGGAAAGATATTGCAAAGGTGGAATAATGCGTGTAAACACCTCAGAAGGTTAAAGAAAAAAAACCATTCGAGTTTTGGAAGTAATTTGTATATATTTTAAGAAATTAGACTTTAATTTCAAAATTCGAGTCGATTAATTTAATTTATCATCGTTGACATCCTTAGCAATTCTAATAGCAGTTGTAATAAGAATAGATTACCATTACAATAGACAATAAAAATATCAAATCCTGTTTTTTCATTTCAAATTTTTTAGTTAATTTTTCAAATATATATTTTTATTTTTCAGAGCAGAGGATTTCCGTAAATGAGAAAAAAAAGCAGATACTCAACAGCTTTTCAGACTACATTGTGTATATCACTCGTGATATGTGAACTTGTTAATAAATCGTCAAGAAACATTCAAAACAGGACAACGAGGGGTGGGAGTAGCATGGCATCTAATCATAAAGGAGTATTCGCCAGGTCACAGTGACAAGTCACATTCGCTTGATTTGATAAATATCCCTGCCAGGATGCTGATATATGGAATGGAAATTCGCCTGCTCATAAGAAACTCACCGATACTCATAGAAGCACACAAGTATAGATATTTGTAAATCTTATCTCGTTCGCTTTTCAACGAACGATAACCCAATCGGGAAAATATCCGATAAAAACATTTCATTGTTCTTTCTTTAATACTGATGAATACGAAATGTAATCTAAACGAGTATATGGGCTCGATGGCTTTCAGATGCATTGTTTGCAGGTTCTAGTGGACTCCAGGTAAGCTTAATTAATCAGACATCCCATTCTGAAGGAAACGGTGGTGAATCAATCGTATAATAAGCACCGTCTAAAATTTTGTGTATATGCGAAGTAATCAAAACACCAGCCCTAGATTCAAAGAAAAATTTGCTGACTTCATAAATATTTACATTTTTTATTTTACATGTTTTTGGCGATTTAGATTGTATAAGAGTTTCATATTTTTCCAATAGTTTCCGTTGCCATCCTTAAAGCAGAATGTGCTGGTCAATCAAAAGTCTGCCCAAATAGGAAATATTAATATTCAAATGAACCTTCGCTTCACAGGTATGTTTAGGTAATGGTAATGGTAATGGTAATTTTAGTTAACGTCGTACTAGAGCAACATAACGGGCTATTGACGACGGTCCGGGATCAGTCCCTTAAGGGAAAGATCCGAGGACAACACCTCGTAATTTTGAACCACTGTCAGATGACGAAGCAACACCTGAGCTGGCACCCCAATCTCCAAACTTCCACGCCAACCCAACGTGAGGACTTTCGGCCACGACAGATTTAAGGTGCACCATCCGCCTCTACACCATACGCTTACAAACATCCATGCCCAGACCCGGATTCGAACCAGGAACCTTACGATCTAGGTATGTTTAGGAGTTCGAAATGTTTGACACTTTGTCTTTATATGAGTGAATGTTTTCGTGGTAAACCCTCGTTGTGGTTTTGTAGAGATATCTCTTCCATCAAGATCGACAAATGTTGATAATGACGATATATCTGATCAACAAGACTTGTGCTATTTTATTAATTTATCGCGAATTCAGTTAATAACAGTCTCTCACAGTGAAATTTTATTTAAAAGCAGCACATTATGTTTACCAAAGAGTATTTCATGGTTGAGTTGAATTACACTGCTGCACATATAATTTCATCTCAAGTTAAGTTTTGGTGCGGTGACTAATTTCGTAACATCATCAAAACATAAATCAAAGATTTAAAGAGGAATTTGCTGGGAATGGATGAATATTTGAATAGCTTTACACGCTTTCGGCGCTTTTCTACTATTATAAAAAGAAATGTTATTACTGAAGTGTTCTAAAGTGTTATTTTCTTACGAATCTATGGCACTTACAATAATGAGGTTTGGCACACAGGTAGTCCGCATTTTTTTTTTCAATTTTTGTGCGAAAGCCCGAATTTTAAAATTTTTATTTAGAATATTTTAAAATTAATATAATGGTGTTTGATTATTCTTGTTTTCTTTAGAATGGCAACAGTATAAAGAGATGACAGATTCTAAATTTATTTTTACACGTTTCTGTTTGATTTTCCGAGGAATGATTTCAGCAGACAAACAAAGCAAATAAAGTTTAAACTGGAATTATGTAGTTCTTTTTTCTATCTCCTAGATCATTAAAGACAGAGAAAATATTTCAACGGATTTGAAATCTGTGGAAAATTTTACATTAGATTGGAACATAAAAATATGATTTTCTTTAAATAAATAATTTTTAAATTGTAACTATTATGTTGTTTCTCATACGAATTTGACCTTCGCTACAGATTTAATTTCCTGCACTGAAACAATTCCAGCAAAGGGAAGTAAAACAAACAAATTATTATTTTTTGACGGACTTCATTTAGTTCTTTTTGTAAAATCGGGATCGTTAAAGATAGATTCAAAATTTCAATGAATTTGAAATCTCCGGAAAATTTTACACCAGATAGATTTTACATAAGAACTGTTACGGGCAATGATGATCTAATTTTACATCAGATCGATACCTTATAAATTTGATTTTCTATTCACAAATAATTTTTCAATTGAATATTTGTATTTTCGCAATACATTGGGACGTCACGCCAATTGGATCTCTGCGCAATTCGAATTTGGCCGCATTTCACAATGACAAGGCCACCACGGGCAAAGCCGTGATGGCTGTTATGCAATAGGCTACGTTGTCCGTGGTGTTGGTTTGCAAAGCAAACGGAATGGGAAATCGTCTTCTTTTTTCTCGCAAGATATTGTGACTTCACGCCTATTGGATCTATTCGTAATTAAATGGAAATGCGTAGCAATCACCGGGGTTGAAGAGCGTTAGCGAGCAGTGGTCACACTTGACCCCACGAAAAGAACTGTAGTGGGTAACACTGTGCTGGCCACGCAGTGGCTAGTAAGATTATATAATGATTTCATTTTTGTCCAATAGTTCCCAGTTCCATGCTTAGAGCAGAATGTGCTGGTCAATCAACAGTCTGCCCAAATAGGAAATATTAATTGTTGTCTGAACCTTTGCTTCACAGGTATGTTTATGAGCTCGAAATATTTTACCCGTTGTCTTTATATGCGTGAATGTTTTAGTGTCTAACCCTCCTAGTGATTTCGACGAGATCTCTCTTTCATCAAGATCTAATTTCGCTATTGACGAGATAAATAAGGTCTAATGAATTACTAAACAAGTTTAACGCAATAATACGTCATTTTTTAAACCCAGACTTCACTCGATCAGAACCCCCTGCGAAGTCAGAACGCAACTTCCATCGAAAACAAATAACCACATTCAAGCAACTTGAGTCAAAATATTTTTTGAGTAAACGCTGTTCCCAGTTAGACTTCAATAAATAGGAGTTAAATTAGTAGTCGTGGTTGCTAGAATTACTTCGTCTGACGGAAAGAAAGGAACTTTAATCATGATTTTAAGTGAATAGATGTCTATCCATTGATTCATGACCTGATTAGGCATAAATAGTAGTAGACAGGCGATTTCACCATTTTTGTCGCGACTTTCTGGAAGTGCGCATGTAGAGTAAGTGTTCCATTTATCGCCTACCTTAACTATTTCTCTGTATCTCAGCCTTCTGGGTTGGGAAATCAAGCTGGCAACTAATTGGATATCCCTAAGAACTATTCCAGAGATCATATACCTTCTTTACTTATGTCAGTTTAAGTTACCTAGCAAAACTTCAAAACGTTTCCTAAGAGAATTTTCAAGAGTGACTTCGTAATTCGCCAACCCCTGTTCCTATTACCACCCACCAGGCGAAATTAGAAGCTACTATTAAAAACGAGTTGCTAGTAGAGCATACATACATTATGATTTCGAAACACTTACCTGGATATTCCCTGAATGGATTGAAGACATCAAATACGTTGGTCACAGCCTCAAATACACTCATGTCCATATATTAAGGATAATGCCAGATCCGGCAAATAAAGGTTCAGAAACAAAACAAACGAGACCTATTCATCAAGCCCATTTTCTGAACAAAAGATAAAGAACAAAAAAGATGGCGTATGTATAATTACATTCATAAAAACTACGATTTTTGCTCACTGGAGAAATTACAAAAAATATCGACCTTACAAAAACTTTACATGACATGGTTGGTATGATGTTTAATACATTGTATGTCTCCCAGACGATGAAATACATTCCGTTCAATGCCTAATTATGATGAGGATCAAATTATCGAGCTGATCTTGGGGAAGATCACTCCACTCAGCAAGCAATGCTCTCCGAAGTTCCGGTACACATGTAGCAGGTGGTTGACGGGCTACAACTCGTCGGCCAAGCATGTCCCACACCTGCTCTATCGGATTCAAGTCAGATTAGAATGCTTGCCATTCCATACGGATAATATCCTCATATTCAAGGCATTTGTTTACAATGTTTGCACGGTGAGGACGGGCGTTGCCATCCATAAACACAAATTCTGCGCCCATGCCACCCCTAAACAAACGTACATGTTGTTCTAGAATGATGTCCCGATAAACTTGGCCTCTCATGGTTCCGATTGGAACATGTAGTTCTGTTCTGGAGCCCAGTATAATTCCGCTTAAAACGAGCAATCCTGCACCACCGTAACGGTGCCGTTCAATGATGTTGTCTTGGTGGTAGCGTGTACCTGGTGTTCTCCATATGAACGCCCGCCGTGAATCAGACTGCAAGCTAAACCTGGACTTGTCGGAAAACATCACACAAGCCCACTGTGACAATCTCCACATTGCATGTTTTCTACTCCAGGCTAACCGCTGGCGACAGTGAGTTGCCGTGAGCGGAACACATCTGACAAGCCTTCGAGCATATAGACCAACATTTCCCAAACATCTGTAAACGATTTGTTTTGAAACTGTCGTACCCGTGACTAAAGATAGCAAAAGAGAAAGGTCGGATGCTGTGCTCCGTCTGCTTCGTTTTGCAGTTACTGCCAAATATCGTTCCTCATACGGCGTTGTAACTCGGGAAGACCTGTACTGTAACGTCTACTGACATTTCCATTATTTTGGAATCGTTGCCAAAGCCTAGAGATGACACTGTGGTCGATATTCCAAGTTCCACTGAAACTTCCGTCTGAGTACGCCCACATTTCAGGCGGCCGATAATTCTACCACGTAAAAAATCATCGATGTGCGTCCTCTGTGGCATAACTTTTCGGTTGTTGCACTGAGCGGATTACAGAACGCCTGTGAAGAATTTTACTACTTTATTACCATACCTTATATACACCTCTCTTATACTCTCGTCATTGTGACGTACTATCGGCGTCATCTGATGATTTCCTGTAGTTTGGATATTATTCTTGAAGATGTGTACGATAATTCAACAGGTGAAATTTTTACATTAGAGTTCGATTTCCGCGTGATTCTGAATTATCCTTAATTTATGGACATGAGTGTACTTCAGGTACAATAGTGCTGTTGATATAACTGATAGGAAACTCGCCGGTGGCGCTACGTGTAGCAAAACCCCAGACCGTTAAAGTAACTACATTAAGTCATAGATGTCTTGCATAGTAGCTATCAAACACGACTAGGAGATATTAAGCACAGGACGATATTTGGAACACCTACTGAACACATTTGTCGTGTCATATGATGTTATGTAGCCAAACCAGGCGGTAAGATGTCAATTCTGCCTACACAATAAATTTTCCCCCGATCAATCACGTGACTACTAGTCCACATGTTGGTCCCACTTTTTGTTTCTAGTAGATAGCAAAATTCTCGTTAGTCTTATATTTCAGGTTTATGACCCTAATCTCTATATCTACACATAACGCCAACGTGAGGTCACTTAAGGCCAGAGAGATTTAAAAGGTGTACCACGTACAACGGTCTCTAGTTGGATAGTATTTAATTTTCAAAACTTTCTATTGCTTATCCGCTACTCTTCCAACCGGACTACAGTGTCTCCCCCGCCCTTGTCGTGTCATAATGATTAAGGTCAATTGTCCGGGCATTACCAACAGAAAAATAAACCTAACGAGTTTAAAGCAATCAATATCAAACAGCCATTTCGCAAATATATCAAAAGAACTTCGATGGCATCAAAACGTTAAGATTTGAACTCAAAATCATCGAAATAATAAAAAATTTTGCTTGCAATTTGTACAAAATGCATCATATTGCAATCATATAAACACATTTTAAAATCTCGCTGAATACATTTTTTTACTCGGAATTATCTAAAAATTTTCATTATTCTAAATTAGTGTTAATTAAATTTTTATAATCATGATAGTAATCATTTAGGATATCTTTTAATTTGTGGAATGTGTTTGTGTGTGGTATGCTGGCAAATAGGTCTATAAAGTCATATGTTAGTATCTTATTAAAATTATTATTACTTTAGAAATTTATATACATTAGTATTGGCATTAATAATCCACGTGCAACCTCCTTTAACTGTGGCGTTAAGTATTGTTTTTAAATGATTATATGACATGAGGCGGGTTTAATCATGTAAGCATTTGTACCACAAGATATATCGAAATGTATTTGGATTTTTATGAAATTTAGAAAGAATGGTACTATACGGAAGAATAATATGATAATTGGAAAATTATTAATATTTTGTTTTAGGATATAATTTTTTAAATTGTTGTAGTATAGGTAGATTTGCAAAACTTGCAAGTATCAGAAGTTTTTAGCTTGTAATCTAGTAGGTTTAAAAATAGTTTTTCCAAATAATAGCATAATTATCCAATATTTTGTCTACTAGTATAACACTGCTCTGCAAAAAAAATTTTTTCGAGCCCTGACACCATTCCTGCTGATACTTATATAAAATGACCTCCTGAATTCGAATAAGACCCCCGTTTCTCTCCATCACCTATTGTTTTCTGCGGACGCACCCCTATGTTTATCACTTTTCGATATAATTTTATGAACATAAATTTGATTTGGGAGTGGGGAGAAGGATTATTTTAACCATTAAATTTCTTCTGAGAGGAGTGAAAGCTCTAAAACATGAACATTTGTATCAATGAGGGAGATTTGAGAAAGATTTGCCTCTTTAAATTGTAAAAAAAAATATAAATAAAAAAATAAAATAAAATAAATTATCATTTTTTCTGGTTTTTTTTTCGCAATTTCCCCTTATTTTCCACATATTCCCGCTTTAAGCCTCCCCTTCCCCTTTTCTTCCCCAAACACCCCCAACTGATAAAAATATATAGCAACAATTTTGGCTAAAAGCGGATGAGGGAGAAGAGGTCCAGAATTCCTCGTAAGAAAGTTTGTAAGATTCATTGTACGACGCTGACGCTCTAAATACCTCGCGCGCTTCGTTGTTTCCGAAAGAATTTTCATGTTTTAACAAGTTTAAACTTGCATTGCTTTTATCACTCTTGTTGTGAACGGTGGAAGTCATACAAAAGTATCAATCTGTGAGATAACAGCGAGGTTCGCGCCAAACCATGGGCACAGCAAATGGCATTGATTTACGGGTACCTTTGAGCGATTTGGTCAAGCTACTGTAACAAGTAGTGCAGCAAAACTTTGGAGCCCAATCCTTGTCCTGATCGCCAACTTGGCTATTGAAGCTAAATTGATGAGCAGTTTTGAGAAGCGTAGAAAGGGGTTTCCTTTGCGCTTTTAAAGTCAATTCACAATAAACATAGCAGAAGCTATCGGGATGATTTTTACACTCGCGTGGCACAGTTACACAGAAAATCAATGCTCGGTGTTAATCTCAACTTACACTCACGAACTGTAATTCACTTTGAAAAAGTCAGAGCAAAATAATTTGGACCGTTTTACGCTATCGAAACAACTTGGAAACACAGAATCCCCGCCTGGAATACCGAAAAGTTGATTTTACAATCACGAAAGATGTAATGAGGGAAGATAATGATTACAGTTCACAACTATAGTGATAAAAGCAATGCAAGTTTAAACTTATCAAGCATGAAAATTTCTGCGCAAACCACGAAGCGCGCGAATTATTGAGAGCGTCACCGTCGTACAGTGAATCTTACAAACTTTCTTGCGAGGAATTCGGGACCTCACCTCCCTAACCTGCTTTTAGCAAAAATTATTGCTATGTATTTTTATTAGTTGGGAGTGTTTGGGGGAGGAAAAGGGAAGGCTGGAAGCTGGAATATGTAGAAAATAAGTGAAAAAATTGCGAAAGAAACCCAGATAAAACTATTACATTTAATGATTTTTTTTTACAATTTAAGAGGACAAATTCCTCCTAAATCTCCCTCCTTGCTACAAATGTTCCCGTTTTAGAGCTTTTCTCCTCTCTAGCCCTCAGAAGAAACTTAATGGTTAAACTAATCCTTTTCCCTGCTCCCAAATCAAATTTATGTCCGTAAAAATATATCGATAAGTGATAAACATAATGGGGTCCTTCCCCAGAAAACGGTGGGTGATGGGGGAAAACGTGGGACATAATCGAATTCAAGAGGTCATTTTACATAAGAATCAGAAGAAATGGTGTCGGGGCTGATTTTCATGCAGAGCAGTGTAATTAATTTATTTTGTAAGTCTTTAATAACCGGACTAAATTCTTTGTAGTTAAAAGTATTGTTTCCGAAAGATGAAAGATTTTCATCAATAAATATCGTAGTCATTATAAAGTTTCCATTTCCATTCTGGGAGAGAAAGAGAGAGAGAGAGAAAGAGAGAGAGAGAGAGAAAGAAACGGAAAATAGGAGTATTGAATTTAATGGAAGACATAATGCAGAAATTATCTCAATGTCTTCAAGGAAACTTTTAAGTATAAAACATCTTTTAATATTATAGATAGGTCTGAATTTGATACCTTTTTTATTAATTATCTTATTTGTTTGTTGTCTATAATTTCAAGATTTGGAAAGTTTCAGTTACTATGTAGCCTAAGCTATCGTTCATATAAGGTCTGAAATTTACGTTATTGTAAAAGCACTCACTATTGTCCCATGTAAATTATCTCTTCCGCAAAAGTGATAATGATAAATAATTTTCTTTCTCAAAGGTATATCCTATTTGAAGCATTTTTTGAAATTCTCTAGCGAAAATGTTCCTTAAGTTGTGTTACAATTTTAATAAAATTAGATTTATCAAGTACTGTGTGTTTATATAAATCTTACTATCATATAAAATAAATTATCATTACAAATAGCTTTCTGCATGTTTATTATTGAAAGTAGTTTTATATAGGTCATGCAGTAGAAGCACAAATGAGGATTCAAGAAGTATAGGGATGCGAGTAAGATCTTAAACTTAAGACAAGTTCTATCTTTCATTGCGAAAATATAGTGTTTCCAAGGTTCGTAGTTAAAATGTTCAATAAAATGTCTTTCTAAAGTTTTTAGATTTTGGTTAAAATCTGTGATATGTTTATTTTTATCAGAGGATTTTAGCGTATAATGTATGTAACGTATAAATAGAAATTATGAATATTTACACTGAAGAGCCAAAACATTATGACCAGCTACTCAATAACGCATTGCGCCTCCTTTGGCCTGCAAAAAAAGTTATAACTCGCCTGGGCATAGGTGCCACAAGTTATTGGTACATGACTGGAGACAAAGTTGTACCAACTGTCTAAGCACCGGTAACTCAAAGTCTTGACATTCGGTCATGGTGGTGTTTGAGCACTGAGCTGCCGCTCCATGACACCCAAAATGTGCTCTATAGGATTAAGATTGGACGATCTAGGTGGCCAGGACATTAAGTGGAATTCATCATTATGCTACTCGAACCACTCCAACACAATTCGAGCCTTGTGACATGATGCGTTGTGCTGCTGGAAGATTTCATTTCCATTTATGAAGACAGACGCCATGTAAGGGTGCAACTGATCCGCAATGATGTTCAGATAGTTCGCAGCGTTCATGGTCTGTTCTACCACAACTGCGGGTCCCAGAGTCTCCCATGAGAACGTCCCCCAAAGCATAATACCGCCACCACCAGCCTGTGTATGACCTGCTGTTCAAGAGGGGAACAACTGTTCGCTTGGCAGATGGCGTACTCAGACACGACAATCGACGTGATCAATGAGAAATCAGGATTCATCTGACCAGGCAACACTTCCACTCATCCATGGTCGAGTTTCGATGTTCCCGTGACCATTATAGGCGTAGTTGACGATGACGCTTGGTCAACAGAGGCATACGAGTGGGACGTCTGCTGCACAGTCCCATATCCAACAGTGTTCTCTAAACTGTGTGTTCCGAAACACTTGCGCCTGGACCTGCATTGAATTGGGCTGTCAGCTGAGGCATTGTCTCGCACCGATTTTGCTTTACCAAGCGGAACAGTCTCCTACGTCCTTTTTCTTTGATGACGCGTGGACGACCAACACCTTGGCGTCTAGTGCTGGTGTCACCGTCATTTATCCACTTTGCATGAATCCTAAGAACGACAGATCGTGAACAACCTACCAGTCGTGCATTTCGATGATACTCGATCCGAGTCTTCGGGCCATTACGATCTTCCCTTTATGAAATTTACTTAGATCAGCAGCCTTTCCCTTCATTTGCGAAAGTAAGTGCAAGAATGATTGCGTACATTCTTCAGCATCAGTTAAATACCATTCTCACTTAATCCCTCCTCGTCATCCACACGAGTTCATTGAAAAAAGTGAGTATGGTCATAATGTTTTGGCTCGTCAGTGTAGGTTAAATGAGGATTTAGAATTATAGATTTTAACAATGAACATTTAAACAGCTGGTGGAACTTTCTAACTGTGGGAAAGTTTTACAGCGTTTCATAATATAGTTTATACGCAGTTATTACTTTAATGATTTATTTAATGGAATTCCTTTTTTGTCCAATTACAGAATTCAACTTAAAAGCAAAGAGACTCATTTCGTCCGTAAGCAGATACTGAAGTAACATCTATCAACTTCTCCAGAATGAAGTCCTTGGAAGAGTGAAAAACCGTAACTTTTAGTTCACTGCAAAATCTTAAAGTACCCAATAATAAATCATGAGTTCCCTCCAAAGTAAACTCTACGATTGGAAAAACTTGTTCTCTACTTTTACTCCTAGATTGGAGGAGGAATTTCAAAGTCAATACTATGAATGGAACAATGCTGATAAAAGAAGATTTTATTTACAATTATTTGGAAAAATTAAAGCTGCCGTTGTACTGGACAACGATGCCTATCTGTACAACTTGGGAAGTATTATTGATTGCATAAACGCAAAAGGCGATGATTCTACGTTGCACGAATGCTACCAAACAGACGGAAACCCTATCAAAATAGTCAATTTAGTAATATTAGCTACTCGGCGTGGAAAGTTAAAGTCTCTACAGTTCATGTTTTCAAAAGGGAAAGAAACTATTTTTAATTTGTCTAGGAACTGTGGCATGAAAGCCATTTCACCAGGAGACGTGGACAACATGAACCACACTGCTTTCTACTACGCAATGCAGAAGAAGGACACTGAACTGCTCAGTACTCTCATCGACAGGTGGCCGGATGATCACTTCCTTAAGAACTCAGAAGAACTGGACGAGCATCTTTCCAAAGCTTACAAGGAACTGAAGTTAAGAAACGTTTACTTATCGAACGAAATGGACGTCTATGTCATCAGTAAACTGGTGGATCTCCGATTCTTTGAGACTTCAACGAGCCAATCATCTGACGACATGAAAAAGATGGACGATATAATAAAACGAATGGAGTTACTTTTGGATGCATTCGACCTCATGATCAAGGAGTTGCCCAATTATGAAGAATTGGACGAGGAACTTTTAATTGTTGGAGAATTCATCGCAAAAAATTTATGTACTCTGAAATACCAACTGAAGTCCATTTGCGATAGAGTTCCGTGGGAAGAGATGGCGTTTTGTTTAATCATTTTTGTTAAAAAGTACACGAAACCTCTCGACACAAATCTTTTCTACAGCAGCATTTTGAACAAGAATATAATGGTCACGCATTTGCGAAACTTTTCAGAAGCTCTTAGATCCGTAAAGGACAGCATTCGTAAGGACAGCATTAAATCACTTACACAGTACCCTAATATGCAACGTGAAGATGTCACATCGCAAATTCAGCAAGAATTTCCACAATTCAAGCAGTTCTACTCTGACTATGAACAAGTTAGGGATTTCTACTCATTGGAATTAATCAAAAGTTACGCGGATTTGGCTACGTCAGCAGATTCCACGAAATGTGGCCAAATAGTGATCACTAGATCTTTACAAGTCATCGGCGAGTGTTCCAAAAACAGCTGGGAAACTCCCAAATTGTCAAATGACACGCGAAAGCAATTTCTTCTTGTATTTCTTCAAGACATTTGTGGAGTTTTAAAAAAGCTAAGAAATACCCTTTCAAAAGAAGAATCGCTGAGTCTAAGAGAACTAATTGCAGATTATAACGAATCTTTTTTTCTAAATATTCGAACCGACCTATCAAAGATCAGCGCGGTAATCACAGAAATCCTCATCGGACGAAAATCCAAAGCAATTCGTAGCTTGTTTAAAAAAATACTCGAATTCAAGACAGTAGATAGCCTAAAAGATCATTTGGGGGTATTCAACTTTTCTCAGCCGATTTTGGAGCAGAGGGAAATTGTAAAAAACCAAACGAAAAAGATTATCTTGAATCCGATTAACCAACTAGCAAAAAGTATATCAGATTTTAGAAACATTGTAGGTAAAACGCCACGTAACGTGAAAGAAAATTTTGAGGAAATCATGGCCGTAATACGTAATTGGAGATCTGAGATGGAAACATTTTTAAATACCTTTTATTTTGATTTTATGCGTCTTGAAATGTTTGTGCTTTCAATAGAAAATAATCAATGCACAAATGATAAAAATCTTAATTATTTGCAGGAGGGAATCTCTAAATCATTGAAAAACGAAAATCGAGAAGTTTCAATTGAAAAATTACTTGTAATTGCTGGGTGTTTAAAACATATCTTTTGGGATGTTATGCCCTCTTTAACGCCCACCATTCTGAATAAAATAAATCAAATTTGGGACGAAAGTGTGTATGATATTTGTTTTGGAGTAGGAAATACCAAATGGATTACAGAATTGAAAAGTACACTTTCAATACAAATAGAAGGTCAAGACAAGTCACATAATAAAAAATTGATGTCATCAAAATTAGGTTCATTAAGAAAGGTTTTTCAAGAACATGAGTTGTTTGAAACTGCAGTTCCTTATCAAAAAGATTTCAAATTACGAGCCGAAGTAGATATGCTCGTATTCGACATAATGTCTATTTTAAGTAAGTCACATTTCTCACATAATCCATTCTTTTTAGACGGTGTTTATCCCATAGCAATAGGAAAAAATATGCGCAACCACTTAGCGCATGAAAATATTCTTTGTAATGTCTTTTTACCAGATGATCATCTTCAGATCTTGATTAACGCTAGAAAAATATTACAAAATATTACTGACATCAATGTGCCTCACATAATTGACAAAGTCGTACAATGTGACATTTCTTTATTAGAGAACACTCATCATCTTAATTTAAACGTTGTACGAATCCAAAAAGAATTGTACAATGCCATTAAACGAGGTTGCTTAAATGATGTAAAAGCCCTTAGAAAAAAAGGTGCTGACATCAAGGGAAGAAATCTCAAACTCTGGACTACATTGCATTTTGCAGCTTCAAACTCCAATGTAGAAGTTTTGAAATATTTGTGTGCTAACAATGTGAACGAAAATGCCAGGGACATCAACGGCCGAAGTCCTCTGCACATAGCTGCAGCGTTTGGAAGGTCAAGTGCAGTTGAGTACTTGCTGAAAGAGCTGAACATGCCAGTAGATGATGCAGACAGTAATGGCAAAACACCATTGCACTTTGCTGCCGAAAACGGCCATGGAAATGTCATTGAAATATTGTTAAAACACAAAGCCAGCACTACACTTAAAGATAAATTAGGTCCTCTTGCACCCATTCACTACGCATTTTTGAACAACCACATAGAAACGTCAGGAATACTTTTAAATGAAAAAGGTGTTAACGAAATTCGGGCTTGCAGAGGTGAAACCTTGTTACACTATGCAGCAGAAAATGGCAGTTTAGAGTTAGTCGAAATGTTGCTGGCAAAAAATTTTGAGTTGGAAGTCAGGAATGATCGGAGTCATGTCCCTCTGCACTTAGCTGCAAATTCAGGTCATTCGATAGTAGTGCAAGCTCTTCTACGTGGTGGTGCGAATGTGAATGCTAAAACCATTAATAATAAAACACCTTTGGATTTCGCTTTAGGAAACTGTCATCTAGATACAGCCACGATTTTATTGAGCTGTGGTGCAGACGTCAATTCAAACATTTCACTTAATACTACATGCTTACAAGATTTAGAATACCGGAGGATCACGGATTTTTTGCTCAACAGAAAGACATGTGTCCAACCTTTTCAAACGTCACGCAGATCTGCTTTGCATTTTGCAGCCACAGGTGGTTCTGTGCAATCCGTCAAACTCTTACTACAACACAAAGCTTCCATCGATGCTATAGATGGGAACAAATTTACAGCATTGCATCTGGCAGCTGAGTCCGGACATAAGGATATTGTGCAGCTACTCATAGATGAAGGAGCTTTGGTAAACTGCAGAAATGCTTCCGAATCTACTCCACTGCATATGGCCGCAATATCTGGACATTTAGAGGTTGTGCAAGTTCTCATTGATAATGGAGCATACCTAAATACCATGAATGATTCGGGTAACACGGCGTTGCATTTGAGTGTAGAGTATAAGCACGAAATGATTCTTAAATTCATGATGAGAAAGGGAGCAGATGTCTGGGGCAAAAATGTGGCCGGTAAAACAGCACTTCAAATTGCCATCACGCGAAATATGACTGAGTGTTTCATTAGCGAAGGTATCAATATGAGTTCAGTAGTGTATGAAGATGGAAGAACAGCCTTACACGAAGGAGTAGCAAGTGGAAATGTTGAGTTCGTAAAGTACTGCATCCAAAGTAATTGTGATGTCAACGCTAGAGATAAAAATGGCGCAACAGCGCTTCACTTGGCAGCTGTACGAAACGAGGAAGAAATCATGAAAATGTTAATTAATAATGGATCGCAATTGGAAATCAAAGAAAATGAAGGACATACAGCATTAGATATTGCAGTCTTTACCGGCCACAAGGGCGCAGTGAAATATTTAATCGAAAAGAAGGCAGGTATTCGTTATGTGTCATTGTATTTAGCTGTAATTCGCGATCATTCGCATATCGTAGAAATACTTATCTCGACAAAAAAAATTGATGTTAACTTTAAATACAACTCATATTTCAATTTACTTCATGTGGCTGTAAAGAACGGAAACAGAAGGATTTCGGAAATTTTGTTAAAAGAAGGGGCTAATCCTGATGTACAAACTCCTCAGGAACTCTATACGCCGTTGCATTATGCAGCTCATGGAGGCCATCGTGATGTTGCCATACTGTTGCTATCGCATAACGCTGATCCCAATGTTACCTCAAATGACGGAGACACGCCTCTACATTTGGCCATTCGTAAGGGTAATACGAACGTGATTTCAGTTCTATTAGAACATGCCGCAGATGCACCCGTTAGGCCTACCTATCTAAAATCAGCATTCGTGCTTGCAGTGAGTCTGGATAACTTGCAGGCACTAAAAGTATTACTGAGGAAGACAGACGCCGACACAAATCATAGAAGCGAATATACAAGGACATTATTACATATCGCTTCACAGAAAGGTCATTTTGAAATCCTTAAATACCTAATTACTAGCTTTGCTGATGTGAATGCCACAAATTCAGATGGCCTCCAGCCGATTCACCTGGCTTCTCTAAATGGTCACACGAATATTGTCGAATATTTATTAGATCATGGTTCGAACATCGGAGATATAGGTGCGAACCAGAGGACGCTGCTGCACTACGCTGCCGAGGGAGGACATTCGAGCACACTGGAGAGCGTTATCCAGAAGGGAGAGTGCACAAACTGCGTCGATGCTAGTGGCGAGACCCCTCTGCACGTGTCAGCCAAGAAGGGACACGCAAGTGCCCTCAGAACTCTTCTTGAGCACGGGTCGTACTACGATGTCCGCGATAACAACTGCAAAACTCCTTTAGAAGAGGCGACGAGCCCAGAAACTGTCGCCATCTTGAAATCAATCGAAAGGCTGTTTGAGGCTGTGAAAGAAGGCGATGCTTCCGGAGTCGAACGTTTGATCAAGGAGGGTGCTCTTCCGAATGCCAAGTGTGACGAGAACATGACACCGTTAATGTACGCAGCCTGGAAAGGTTTCAACAACGTTGTTGACGTACTTTTGTCGGGAGAAGCCGATCCAAACATATCTGGTAAACACGGATTTGTCGCTTTGCACTACGCTTCCCAACTCCCAAACGGTTCTTGCATTGTGAATAGTCTGTTGTCAAAGAGTGCCGTCTATGACTATTTATCGGAAGAAGGGAAGACACCCCTCGATATTTCTGATTCTCGAAATGATCTGCTGAAAACTGTGGATAAAATGTTTGACTATGTTAGGAAAGGTAAGAATTGTGAATCGGATGTTCTGAATTGTCTGAATAAGTTGACAAATGTCGACGAATTGAGAGCTGTTGTGAGAGCAAGAAATAGAGAGGGCAAAACGTTAGTGGCTGTTGCAATGTGCAATGACTTTTCTAAAATGGAAAATATGAAATACATTTTATTGAAAGATTTATTGATACAGTTTGAAAAGGGTAAAGAATTGCTTTCACAAGGTAAAAAGGAAGAATCGGCTTTTATCTTGAATGTGACTTTGATAAAGAGCACTGACATTTTGTGTTCCGAGAATCCTTTTGTGTTAGATATTCGGGAAAAATTTGCACTCAGTAAAATGAGAGAATGTAATTGGAATGATGCTCTATCAATGCTGAAAGAAATTGACCAAGTGCGCGAAAAAACTTTAGGAGTCGATCATATGTACACCGTAAACACCAAATTTTGGGTAAGCGTTTGTCTGAAACACGAAGGTAGGGTCAAGGAAGCGCTGGATATGCTTGATGACGTATATCGAAAACAGAAAGCAATCTTCCGTGAAATTGTGGCTTCTGGAAAATTAGCCTCTGTTTCCACAAAAATATTGGATTGTTTTGTGGAAACTGAAGCCCATTTGGAAATGATAAGAAGTGAGGTAAACCCATGTGAAGATACTTTGTGTTCACTACAGAAAGTTTATGAGAAGACTCAAAAAGCATTTGAAGCCGGTCATGATTTAAATTTAGGTATCCAACATCGTATAGCAAATCTATACAGCACTCTAGGAAAGCATGAAGAAGCCTTGGTGTTATACCAAAATGTCTACAATATGAGTAAGCAAGAGTTTGGTAAAAATTTTAGCCTCACGCTGAAAACTTTGAGAGACATTGCAGGAGAGATGTGTTTTCAACGAAAGTGGGACGAAGCATTACATGTTTTCGAAAAGATGTTTCGTGCGCAAAAGGAAACTTTAGGTCCGTCGCACCACGACACTCTATCCACCCAATATAACATAGGACTTGTGTTTTTCCACGGAAGAGAGTATCTGGGATCACTCCTAATTTTCAGAGAAGGACTTGCACAAAGGAAGGAAATATTGGGATATGATCATACCGACATCGTAGACACTCTGAAGAAAATAGATTTTATTGAATCGGTTTTTAAATATGAAAATCCGTGGATCCTGCAACAGATCTATAACCTTTTTCATGACGAACATACAAATTAGCAACACATTTTTGGCATTCTTAAAGGTAGAGAGAGCATTAAAATGAAAGTTTAAGATACATTTCGCAAACAGAAAAAGACGCATTCCCTAAACCAGGACAGGTTAGTTTCCTAAGTATAATTATCAGAATATTCTTTTTCAATAAAAAACTAACGAAAAGAAAAAAAGACTAAAATAATTGCAAATACAGTTTTAAAGTTTTTAATAACAGAATCTCAGCTGAAGAAGTAAACAGCATTACACAAAGAACACTTTTATCCATCTTATAGAAACATTTTTGGAATTCGCATCTTTTTGCTCACCAACGTTAACTACTTGCAGCTTGTGTAACTTTGCAAGTTTTCCCCTTCTAAGTCAGGTGAATCATTGTGCATTGCTGAAAAAAAATCATTTTGCCACATTACTGAAAGTTTATATTGTGAGCTAACACTCTGAAAGAGGTGCTGTATGTTAAGGACAGGCATGGAAACGAAAACGACACGATTTGACTACCTGTCATCTGAAGCCTCGTATTCACCAGAGAATTGTTACGTGTAGCGTAATAGCTACTGTAAACAAAGTTGTGAATACGACCTGTATTCGATTCGTCCAGCTATTGTGGTATTGTTGAGCGAAAAAAGTCTCACGATAGTACGCTGTAACTAGTGTTTGCAATCTGCCGACGAATATTCTTAACACCGGTATCAAGTTCGACTCTTTTCGTAAGAAAAATTTATTGACAGGGGTGATTATAAGACTCAAATATGGTACTAGCATTTTACAACAACATTAAATGAAAATGCTTCTTATCTGGAATGGAATGAAGAGTAAAAGAATACCCCAATGCTTAAAAAAAAATCTATTAATTTTTGTAAAGAAAAATACATTTGGCGTAATGATTACATACTCACAGGTTGACAGATAGAATTTCAAACTTTTGATCACATTTGACTTCGAGACTTACGGGTGTTGCTTTTACCTCTCAACACAATTAACGATCACATCTTGCTAAGGAATCCGTGGTTTCCTTGAACCCACAGAGAGAGAAATATTCCATTGACCCTTTACTTTCAATATAATCTTTTTTAGAATGATTGTATTGGTCCATTATGTAGAACAAAATCTTTCTCTGGAACGATTTTATTTGCATCATTTCCTTAGATTGATCCTCTTTAGGAATATCCTATTGCTCATTTCGGAGTAGATTAGTTAGAAAGTAGTAGAAAGAGTAGTTAGAGTAGAAAGAGTAGTTTCGTAGTTAGAAAGGTTTTGTTGGTCAATAAGTTTAGAATTAGTTAGAAGTCATGCAGAAAGACTACTCGTTGAAATAATTATTGTGAAACCTTTCGGAGGTTTAAATGTGTGTTCGAGGATTGAATTATGAACCAAGTCCGTAAAAGAAATTTTCCAATGCATTTTCTAAAATAGATTTATAAATTATAAAATTTTTGAAAACTTATTCGGAAAAATAAGCGTTGGTTGTTTTTAATGTTTATAAGAATGCTTCTTAACACGTTCGCTGCCGATCTTGCGTCAGCGCGTGGTGTGATGTTTCAGTAGCTAGTCACGCGTTCGAGTGGGAAGAGCTGCTCCTCAACATTTATTCTCCGCTTCAATTGGCATTATACGTAAGGTGTTGGCGTGGAGTAAAGGTTAGAAGCTAGTTGGTAAAGGTATGTGTGCGGTTTCTAATAAGCCTCTAACAGATATGTGTGATGTAATTGCAAATTTCTTGGCTGAGCTTTTGCCAATCTATTCTGGTATTGGCCCACTTTTCAATCATAATTGTTATAAAAAGTAAGTCGGCTTCTGGCTGGGGGGAAACACATTTCTACGTGACCGTCAGCGAATGTAATAACTGACAGAAATTACTCTAGTGGGGAAGGTAAGAAACAATGTTTCGTTTAAGTTTAAATGTTTCGTTTAAGTTTAAATGTTTGCAAACTGAACTGTGCTTCTTGAAAAGCATCCTACACAACCCTTACAATAATGGACCGGACACCAGCGGATTCGCATAAAATCCGACTACTTGTGTGGGGTGTTTTTCGTGGTATGGCCTGGTACTTTTGCATGCTGTTCCTGGTATATTGACGCCGACGCCTACATGAACATTTTGGAAAATCAGGTTCCTCCTACGCTCTGGCAATTTTATGGATTGGACGAATGTTACTTCCAGGACGACAGCGTTCCATACCATGATGCAAGCCTCTTTCAAGCAGTTGTATCAAGGTATGGTTGTAAAACGTCTTCCATGGCCTGCTCGGAGTTCCGACCTAAGCCCCATAGAACCTTTGTGGGATGCGTTAGAGCGACGCTTACGGAGCAGGGAAACACGTCCGAAATCTACAGTTGAGCTGGCGACATTCTTCCAATAGGTATGGACACAAATACTCATAGCTGTGTATCGTATACCTTAATTTTTGAAGAATAGCTTAATATAAGCTAAAATGATTGTACTAGATTAGGAATATGCAAACCTGTGAAAACGGAAATATTCGTTACCTTTTGTAAGGATCTGCTCTCCAGTATGTGCGTTGTCCTGGACTTTACAAGCTCCGATGTTGCCTTGTTATCTGGCCGTCGTTAAAAATTACGTGGTGTTATCCTCGGGTATTGCCTTTGAGATTGATCCCGGACCGTTTCCTATGGACCGATGTGTTGCTCCACCACGACGTTAATTGAAATACCTTCCTACCAGGTTTTCACTGCTCAACGTAGCGCTGTGGATTCAATTGTTACAAGGTTACAATACAAAGTGCGCAATACAGGTTTACTAGAGACGTCCGGTCCACAACTAAAGCTGCTTAACACGTTCGCTGCCAAAGCTGATATGATTCGTTGATAGGCCGTAGAATGGGTTTTTTCCAGATTCCAATACCAGAATAGATTGGCGAAAGCTTAACCAACAAATTTTCAATTTCATCATCTGTTAGAGGCTTATTAGATTGCATTTTTCTTTTTTGGGGGCGGGAAGGCCCTGCAGAACTACTCATACAACTACAACTCATATTACAAGATTTTTTTACTAACTAATAAGGCTATAAATTCGAAACCACACACCTACCTTTATAACTAGCATCTAACCTTTACTCCACGTCAAGACCTAACATATTATGCCGATTGAAGCGGATAATTAATGTTGAGGCGCAGCTCTTCCCACGCGAACGCGTGACTGGCTACTGAGACATTACACCACGCGCCGATGTGATTGGCTCTTTAGCGTTGACGCCACATCACGCGCTGCCTCGAGAACGGCAGCGAAAGTATTTAGTAACACGTTTCAATACGCTAGTGAAATACAAGGCTTTGTATGGAGGAAGAAGGATATGTATAATTTCTTTTGTATGTTAGCATGTGTTTCTGGAAATAAAGAAATGCTTTATACAAAGAAGAGTGTTCTGTTTAAATCCTTTAATGAATCTCACAACCTTTATAATTCTCCTTAGGGTCACATCTTCCTTTAGGTATGTTTGAATTTCCGGAACTCGAGGTTCCCTAGTGATCTATTTTTTACCCTTGGAGTTTACCGTAATTACTTGATATTGTCTGTCATGCGTTTTGCTTAGCTTGGACAAACATGGCGCTCGAGTCATATAACCCAAAACGGACCAAACATTACCTCGATTAAACGAATCATGATGAAATGCATTGAGATACCAACAGAAGCGGGTCTGAGAATCTTGTGCATTTTTATATAGACTGACAAAAAATGTGAATCGAGTTAGACGTAACTGTAGCATTTCTGTCAAGTCCATCTTGCTCACTCTGCATAAGTGTGTACACTCTATGACAAAAAAATTGACAAACCAAGAAGGTGCATAATTACATTGGTGCCGGGTTCGATCAACATGGATCGGCGCTGTCTGGGGACGTATAGTTTTTAGTGACGAGTCCCGTTTCCAACTGCGTCCTGACGACAACGGCAGTCGTGTATGGAGTAGAGATGCAACAACGATGTTTTGATGTTTTTAACATCGATGTATTGGAGTCGATGTTTTTGTAACATCGATGTTTATGCTTGTCGATGTTTTTATGTTGTCGATGTTTTATTTTTAAATGAAAAAAGTAGCGTTATAAAAATTTAAAAAATAACCAAGTAGCATAATTTTTTATAATTAGTAAATTGAACATACTTTTAGACCAAAGTGGGCAAGGGTGAAGGTTCTGAAAACTAGGGATGCAACATCGATGTAGATGTTTTCAAAACATTGGTGTTTTATAAAAAACATCGATGTATTGGAGTCGATGATCACTAGTTGCTAAACCAGTTTTAAGAAATGGGGAAAAAAGTTTAAATACAATGAATTTTAAAAACATCGATGGTTTGGGGGCGATGTATTATCAACATCGATGTTTTAATTTTGAACATCGATGTTTTAATTTTGAGCATCGATGTTTTAATTTTGAACATCGATGTTTTAATTTTGAGCATCGATGTTTTAATTTTGAACATCGAAGTTTCAAAATATCGATGTTTTACTGTCGATGTAGTATCACTAGTTGCTAAACCAGTTTTAAGAAATGGGGGCAAAAAGCTTAAATACACTGAATTATAAAAACATTGATGTTTTACTGTTTATGTCGCATCACTAGTGTGGAGACGTACAGAGCAGTGTTAGGATATTCTGCCTTTAGTATCGAACACCACACATGTCCACAACAGGGCGTTAGGATTTGGGGTGCCATCTTCTTTGATAGCCAGACCCCTCTGGTATTATTACAGCACAGCTGTACGTAGACGACATTCTACGACCGGTTGTGTTACCATTTCATGGCGACACCCCGGACTTACTTTTCAACAAGATAATGCCCGGATGCACACGGTTTGTGTTGCTATGAATCGTCTTCAACCTTTCCCGACACTTTCTTGGACAGCTAAGTCTCCTGATCTTTCTCCCATAGAGCACATTTGCGACATTATGGGAAGGGGAATGCAACCATCCCGGAATGTTGACCATTTATCCCGACAGTTGGATATAATTTGGCAAGAAATTCCGCAGGACACCATGCAGGAATATTTTCAGTCTATGCCGGGTAACAGCTTGACTCCCTCCCTTGGTAACGGTCCAACTCTGAAGTAAATCAATTGTTCTGTAATTTTATTAATCGTTAGTTTTGCTATGTATGTCCTTCACATCCAACCATTATTTCGCAATCGGACAACTGCTTCTTAATGTGTCGATTTTTTTTGCTATAGAGTATATTAAGGCTGAAGATACCTGGCAGTCATCTTGTTGAACCAACTAATATACATTTACACTCATGTCCACAAATTAAGGATAATTCAGAATCACACGGAAATCGAACTCTAAAGTAAAAATTTCACCTGTAGAGTTATCGCACACATCTTCAAGAATAATATCCAAAATACAGGAAGCCATCAGATGACGCGGATAGTATGTCACAATGACAAGAGTGTAAGAGAGGTGTATATAAGGAATGGTAGCAAAGAAGTAAAATTGTTCACAAGCGTTCTGTAAGCCGCTCAGTGCCACAACCGAATAGTTATGCCACAGAGGACGCACATCGATGATTTTTTACGTGGTAGAATTATCGTCCGCCTGGAATGTGGGCGTACTCAGACGGAAGTTTCAGTGGAACTTGGAATCGCCCACAGTGTCATCTCTAGGCTTTGGCAACGATTCCAAAATGATGGAAATGTCAGTAGACGTTACAGTACAGGTCTGCCCCGAGTTACAACGTTGAATGACGACCCGTATTTGTCAGTAACTGCAAAAAGATACAGACGGAGCATAGCATCCGACCTATCTCGACAGCTATCTTCAATCACGGGTACGACAGTTTCAAGTCAAATCGTTTACAGACGTTTGGGACATGTTGGTCTAAATGCTCGCAGGCTTGTCAGATATGTTCTACTCAAGGCAACTCAATGTCACCAGTGGTTAGCCTGGAGTAGAGAACATGCAATGTGGACATCGTCACAGTGGACTTGTGGGATGTTTTCCGACAAGTCCAGGTTTACAGATTAATAGGATTTAGCTTGCAGTCTGATTCACGGCGGACGTTCATATGGAGAACGCCAGGTACTCGCTACCACCAAGACAACATCATTGAACAACATCGTTACGATGGTGCATGATTGCTCGTTTGTGACTGAATTATACTGGGCTCCAGAACAGATCTACATGTTCAAATCGGAACCACAAGAGGCCAAATGTATCAGGACATCAGTCTGGAACAACATGTACGTTTGTTTAGGGGTGGCATGGGCGCAGAATTTGTGTTTATGGATGGCAACGCCCGTCCTCACCGTGCAAATATTGTAAACGAATGCCTTGAATCTGAGGATATCATCCGTATTTAATGGCCAGCATTTCCACCTGACTTGAATCCGATAGAGCATGTTTGGGACATGCTTGGCCGACGAGTTGCAGCCCGTCAACCACCTCCTACATGTGTACCGGAACTTCGGAGAGCATTGCTTGCTGAGTGAAGTGATCTTCCCCAAGATCAGCTCGATAATTTGATCCTCAGCATGCCTAGGCGATGTATGGACTGTATTTCATTGTCTGGGAGACATACAATGTATTAACCATCATACGAACCATGTCATGTTAAGTTTTTGTAAGGTCGATATTTTTTGTAATTGCTCCAGTGAGCGAAAATAGTAGTTTTTATGAATGGTATCATACATACACCATCTTTTTTGTTCTTTATCTTTTGTTTAATTAATGAGCTTGATGAATAAGTCCTTTTTGTTTTGTTTCTGAACCTTTATTTGCCGGAGCTTGCATTATTCTTAATTTACATATCATGAGTGTAATTCGAAAGAACAGTAATACTTCGTATCAAGAGTTTCATATGAATGTTCTGTTTGCCGTTGTTTATGGTGTGTTATTACAGTTTTGTTGTTTCCACATATTCGTCACCAGTGTGATATTTATGTAGCTTTTACAATTTTATCAAACTGTGTGTCTTTTCCTACATATTCTCTGCCAATGACAATTGTGTAACTTTATCAACAAGGCCGCCAACCCTTGCGGTCAGATATCGTTCATCTCCATCGAACGGAAGAAATAAATATTAAAATATCGCCAAAAATATCAATAGGCTGTTTGTGCAACACACACACACAAGCGGGTCACGTTATGGGTCCCGAATTATTTTAAGGCCATTATAGCCTTACGGTCGGGACATGAAGAACAAATATAGCAAATGCACAGATCTTATGAATGATCAAATGATATAAAGTGACTCGCATACTTATTGGGTCACTTTATCGAGGCGCAATGTCTAAAGGCTGGTAAGAAGAGAGTTTAATTCCCGTCACACTGGAGCAACAGTAATACGACGGGCAATTGGTGGCGTTCAGGGATCCATCCCTGAAAGAAAGATTCAAGTATAAGACCTCGTCATTTTGAATCACGATCAGATGGCGATAACAACACTTGAGCTGGCACCCCTCACCAAACTTCCACACCAACCGAACATAATCACTCCCAGTAACTTCTATTGTTTGGCACGGCGGGCAGTAGCCTAGTTGGTAGAGTCGCGGATTAGCGACCGGAAGGTTATGAATTAGAAACTCGACCCGAACAAATAACGTCATGTGAGTGGTGCTTGTTATATCTGTTACGATCTAAATTATAATTTAGTAGGCATGGTGTAGGAGTTTGGAGAGTAGGGTGGTAGCTCATGTGTTGACAACATCATCTGACCGTGGTTCAATATGATGAGATGTTATACTATGGTCTTTCCCTTCGAGATGGATTCCGGACATTCCCCATTTGTCCATTTTGTTACTCCAGAGCGATCCAAATTCAATCACCTACTTTTGTGTGTTATACAGTGTTTTGTAGTGATCAAATGAATGCAAATTAAAAAAAAATTAAAGTATACGTATGACAGACTTGGGAAATTGCTAAAAAACATTACACTATTTCAGAAAAAAAAACCATCCATTAAATTTTAAAAACGAACATTTTTTAAAAACTGATTGTTTCTGATTTATAATAGACTAGGTGGCCCGCCCACTGCTCGCTGACGCTAGCCTCCCCCGGGAGGATTGATTTGCAATCCTCATTGGTTCGATGCGCAAACCTTGTTCGCTTCGCTCGAATTAATGTATACATGCCTCCTAGCAGATGGGATTGTTTACAAAATATGGTATTAAAAAAATAATTAAAAAAAATAAATTTGTTGTATTGCAGAAAAGTTATTCAATACCTCTGAAATCAGAACTCGCACAATTTGGAATTCAAATGAGAACTTGGAGCAAATTTTGACTCGAAATGTGAGCGCTGCTTTGAAAATCGAATACCCAGTATGTGGTTTGCGTGTACATTTCCCCAGCACTAGAACCACTCATACACCTTTCAATTGAGTTTCTTGTCGAAAATTGTAGTACCAGTGTCTTGTTGAACTATACTTCTTGGCCCTGAAAATGGCCATTTTTTTTAAATGGCCCTAAAAAGTGCCCTTGTATTTGACATTTTGAAAGAAAGTCATGCATATGAAAATAGCAATTAGTAAAAATAATGAATTAAATTGTAAAACCAAATCGTATCAATAAATAGAATAGTAATAAATTCTGCCATTACGTCTAGAATCACTTTCTATTGAGCTTTCTTTGATTTCTATTATAAGCTGCTGCAGCTCAACTAATATTCATTTTATTTTCAATAAAATTTCATCTGATAATGCTATAATTCTGTACTACGAAAACTGCTTACACCACAAAGTTTGGACAGTGTCGATCGCTATAACAATGGAAATCGTTCCTTTTAAGAAAATGTCACTGCTAGATATCTTAACCCTCCATCTGGTTTCAACAAGATAACTCGTCAATCAAGATCTAATCAGTTTTTCTATTGGCGAGATACCTTGTCGAGACAACTGCCAGGTGGGTTAATTTAAATTCCTTTTGGCGAATGTAGGTGAACGATAGAGGTAGTTTACTAACAGACACTGCCACCACAAAATACTTAAAATGAAGGAATTTCTCACCTCCAACATTGATTACATCTGCGAGAGCTGAGAAGTCGAAAGTTATCAAAATAACTTTACTTTTCTTTCGAAACTAGTACATGTCATTTCGGCTGTCTTTTAAACGTTCTAACTTTTGGATTTAATATTTTTTTGAAAATGATTTCATGTTTATATGTTTGGATTTTGTTTATTGGTTTATGTTTACGTTTTTTGTTCTCATTTTGTTGTTTCAATTTTTAAAATTTCGGCATCCTTTTCGTTATGTATTTTTGTGCTTACATGTTTTGTCCTTCACTTGCCTTCCCTCTTTCTGCGTACTCAAAGGTTTTAGGTATGTATTCTGGATTGCTCAGCTTTTCATTATCCTCCAATCTCCTCCTTTAGGCGGACTATACAGCTGAAAGCCACACAGGTAAAACAGAGTCCGCCTACGGCGTCCAATCCAACCCACTATACATAGATCTCCTCTGTTACAAGTAAAATTAGCGACATAACGTATTTTTAATTTATTATTAAAAATGAACATTTGACTGTATTTCTTCAGACACACTCTATGGGGAATAGATTTCTTCATATACAGTCCATGGAGAATGAATTTCTTCAGACACACTCTATAGAAAATGGATTTTTTCAGACACGCCATGCAGAACCGATAAGTCCGTTTCTACGGCAATAAAGTGGCGCATGCTTTGTGGTTGGAAGAGTTCTCGTGATAAACATACATTAGCTGCTTTAAAAGTCAGTTGTTCTATTCTGTAAACAAAATGAACCATTTATCGTAAATAAAACCGGACGGAGCTGTCATGGAACGCGGCTGCTAGGTTTAAGGTATAGAATACGTCAATGAGGGTATACGGTGAATGAGAGTGAAAGCAATTATTACTACACACGTTTAACTTCACACATCAAAAGTTCTTCGCTGCGCACATAAATCACAATTCATGTACTCGTTGTTGACTATGAAGGTTGTGACTCATTACTAGAGCTCGGATTTTGCTTATTTTGCATATCTTTTTATTTTTACCCCTAATGTTGATTGAAATCCGCATTGAGTGTTTTTTTAGCAATTTGCAACCAAAAATACTCGAATTTATTTTGCTTGGTTTTGCATATTTGGAACCCTTTTGAATATTTGGGTGTTTTAGTATGTTCTGTGTCAATTTGGACGATTTTTAAACATTTATAAAATAAAATTCAAAAATATTTTTTTTCAAAGAACTTTGATCAGTGCGTTGTTTGGAACGAAGATTTGCTTAGAAACAAAACGCATTTGGGTTGGTATGTTTTACCTTTTCTTGTTTCGTCAGAAATGTATAGATGAAGATAAGAAAGTGGAACAGAAAAGGTGCTTTCATTGTGACTTCCAGCTCAGCCCTAATTTAATTAAATAATTAAGCAGTCTTATAATTTCTTTCACCGTTCGCTCTTCATAAGAAAATGAGGTCGGTGTTAAGTGAAGGCCACTTTGTGCAATGTAAGCTAGGTACTTAGTCAAGTTCATGGACTACGCAGTTATGATTTACTCCTCCCTCTCACCCACATAGTTTTTAAATAAATACACCTGTTACCTTTTCTCGACGTTCAGTTCTATGAAGTCTCAATGCATTCATTCTTGTTGGAAATTAAATTAACATTTATTGTTACACACGACTAATTATACAGATTTAATAATAATGAAAGCGAAGGCGTGAAGCAAAACACATTGCTTAGTTTTATAATAATCAAATGGCTACGGAGATATCTCAGTCAGATGTAGCCCGCAAGATATCTGAGCACATCTGTGGTTTCCGGGGCGATGCATCAATGTCACCCGAGAGACAGGATACCTCCCACACAATACCTTCCAACCACTCGGGCGCGATTGGAGAGGTTGTGCCGAATATGAGCTAACCGACTCTCAAGAAATATTAGCTTAATGATACTTCCCCATCGTTTCATGTGACGAGGAAAGGTCTTTCTCCTCACTGAAGAATGTTTTAAGTGACAAAAGACGAAGTTTCAAGATTAAAACCTTAAAAAGACTTTGATTATTCAATGTAATTTCAATTAGTTGGAGAATGCTCATGGTTGTAACTAGGCAAGTTTCCGCCCGGGACAAGAACTTGCCTCCCCCCCCACACCAACCAAGCAAACTCAAACCCTTCCCGACAACACCTGGTATCGCCACCGCACATTAATTCCACTATTCTAAAATTTTAAAATTTAACTCTTAGATGGTCGACTTGATTTTAAAGGTAAATAGATTAATTTGCAGCAATTTCTTTTTAGAAGATAAAATACTAAATTAATTCTAAGATATTTTATTGACAAATAATCGGACAGAAAAACTGATGTCTCAACTAGACACTTTAAAAGCTAACCGAGTTCACTTTGTTTGCAGGCGCAAAGTATCAAAGTCACTTGGGGGACTTACGAGACACGAGCCCGTTATTCTAAACACTACGACGTTACTGTCCCTTTACTCACATCAAACTCAGGCAACACTTCACACATTCTGCACATAGCTCTTTTATAGGTTTTGGCTTTTGCAGTCAACTAATAAGCTTTTCCTCTTCATTTTTTTTGTCATGCATAAATATATATATATATATATATATATATATATATATATAATATATGGGGAAAAAATGTGTTTAGCACCCTTCCCAATCCGAAGCATGGGCAAATGCTCCGTCTGCCCTCCTCCTCCTAGTTACGTCCATGAGGACGTTTAACGTGTTTAATTTTAATCTACATTTTTCAATTTTACACTGCTGTTTGTAAAAAAAGCAACACAATGGAGGAATCATCCGAATGAAATGAAATTTGCAGCAAATGTCAATTATAGGATCTTATGCAAAGTAATAAAGTTTCAGATCCACCACGCATGCGTGGTGTGAGCAGTGCCCTCTGAACTGATGCTAAAAGCGTATAAATAGAGTGCTGTAGCGGGACGTTGAAAATAGTGCATGGGTTATTTTTTAGTGGCGAACGTTTAGTGAGACCTAAGTATGACTCCACGACGAAATAGGATGATATTTCAACACCTTACGGCGTTTGAACGGGGGAGAAACATCGGCCTTCGTGAAGGGTGATTTTCCTATCGCGCAATAGCAGCTCGTGTACGGCGGAACATTTCCACAGTGATGCGAGTTTGGAAGCAGTGGACCGACGAGCACCGAAAAACTCGAAAAACTGGAATGGACGACGGAAGGTGACGTCAGCGCGCGAGGATAGTCACCTGGTCCGTATGGCGGTGAATGACCGTACAGCTTCCACCAGGCAGTTGGCAGCACTTTGGTCTACTGCTACAGGTGTGCTAATGTCGGTTTCGTCAATTCCCCGACGTCTGCTGCTCCGTGGACTGCGTGCAAGGATTACTTTACACGGAATCCCCCTCACACCACACCATCGACGGTTGCGTCTGCAATGGGCTCATGAGCACAGAGCCTGGCGGGCTGATTGGCAACAAGTTGTCGTCTCTTCTGACTAATTTGTGGAAACATGATGGCCGCATTCGTTTTAGACGCTATATCGGTGAACGCTGCCTTCCAGAGTGCGTTATCGAACGTCAAGAGTGGCCGAACACCCGGAGTTATGGTCTGGGGTGCGATTTTGTATCATGGGCGATCTCAGCTGCTACGAATTGAGGGTAATCTGAATAGAAACAGTTACGTCCGTGAAGTGCTAGAGCCCGAAGTCGTACCGTCCTTCATTCAAGGCATTCCTGGAGCTATCTTTCAACAGGATAATGCACGCCCACATGTTGCAAGCAATGTTCTAGACTTCTTTTTATCTCGCATCTTAGAAGAAATGAAACACCAAGCTGGCAACCTAAAAAAAAGGAGAGGGAAGATGGACCGGGCATAGGTTAAACGAGACCTACTTTTCTTAGGTGCGGGAGGAGAATATAACTTTACAATGCCTATCCAAAAGTAATTGCTAGTTTAACTACATGTAATCTACGTGATGTGACCGATTAAATTTATTAAAATATAATTTAAAATGAAATTTTGGCTCTGTGTTAATTGAGTCTTTTACTGAACTTTCACGACGGAGTTCACCAAACAACCATTGGCCTCGGAGCACCACTACAATAACTCATTGCGATTTAAAACTCAATTCAAAGAAATCTTCGTCATTGTAAAATAAGAAATACACGTATATTAAAACCTCCAACTGATTTCGACGAGATATCTCGTCCGTCAAGATCTGATCATTTGTGCTACTAATCAGATATATCGTCATTAAGATACTCTCAATTTTTAATTGATAACCAGAAGAAGTTTTCGAGTAACGAGGACAGTTTTTTTCTAATCACGAGATATCTTGTCCTTCAAGATCTGTGCCGACCAACAGGTCTGGTGGTTAAGGTGTTAGCCTCTAGATCGGAAGGTTCCTGGTCCGAATCCGGGTCAGTGCAGGAATATATCTAAGCATTTGTTGTAGAAGCGGCTGGTGCACCTTAAATCTGTCGTGGACGAAAGTTCTCACGTTGGGTTGGTGTGCACGTTTGGAGAGCGGGGTGCCATCTGAGGTGTTGCCTCGTCATCTGACGGTAGTTCAAAATTACGTGGTGTTGTCCTCGGTTCTTTGCCTTAGGGAATTGATCCTGGACTGTCATCAATGCCCGTTGTGTTGCTTTAATGCGACGTTAAGTAAAAAAATTACCATATTAACTATCGCCATTGCAAATAATCGTCAATGTATAGTACATTTTGGGGAGCAATACGTTGAACATCATCAGGACAGACTATCCAAGATGAGACGCGAGTTCAAAAGTGTTGCTCTCGTGGTCGGTAGGTTAGTGATAATAAGCCGTAGGTCGGTAGTAATTAGAGTCACACTGGAGCATCACAAGGGACTATTGGCCATCATCCGGGTCCAATCTCAAAGGGAAATATATGAGGATAACATCGACCAACCGGTATAGTGGTTATGGTGTTAGCCTCTAGATCGGAAGGTTCCTGGTTCGAATCC